>JBBPFI010000004.1:1478192-2217289 GCA_037974965.1 Dacryopinax spathularia
TAATGCTATCCTTGTGCTTCGGCAAGGTCCGACGGCAGCTATTAGGACAACCCGCACATATCGATCAACGAGCAGGCCGTTCCTTCTATCGCAAAACAGCTCTCAAAGACGCTTAACACGTACAAACCGCACGTCTGGAGGGAACAGCCTCTGCATAACGTCCCTATTGTACCTTACGATCCCTACCATCCCTCTACTCGCGAAACGCTAGACTGGCTCTTCTTTGTCTCTACGCTCAACTTTTCCTTCTGGTCTGATGCTGGCTCTGCTCGCCGATTCGCCGTCGAATGGGACGGACAGAAGTGGGACGGCTACTACTCTCTGCTGGCGGTAGTAAAACGCGCCCAAGAAGCTGGCGTTCCCCTTACAACTCCGAGCTTCTACGGCGACCTTGCAAAATGCTCTGACCAAAGACTGCGAGAACTCTTTGCACCCTGCGACGACAAGCCGGCCAGGGAGGGAATACCACTCTTACCCCAGCGTATCAAATTCTTGCGTGAAGTGGGCAGCATACTAGTCGAAGTCAGTTCGGATCCCCCTCTGGTGTTGTTTCCTTCTGAATCCTTTCTGTAGAAATACGAGGGCTCCTACGCTGGCTTCTTGAATGAGTGGGCCGAGAGGTACGGCGACTCGCGTACCGCTCTGCAGCTGGTTCAGATGGTCGTCGACGCCTTCCCCTGTTACCGTGATCAGTGGCCATACAAGGGTGGTATAGGTATGCAATGCCATTGTTCAACATCTCTTCTCCCCTTTTGCTGACACGGTGGCACAGTCCAGCTATGGAAGCGCGCTCAGATTCTAGTAGCGGAGACATGGTCAGTGAAGGCAACAAATCCGCATACCTGACACTGACAAGGACGTCAGGGCCGCCTTCCACCCTGTCGATCCATCCTTGCCACACCCTATATTCCCGCACGGCATCCGAGAATTAACGATGTTTGCTGATTATCGAGTTCGTCCTCAAATCTCCTTGCGCATTGCCTCATTAACCGCCTTTGCCAGGTACCACAGCTGTTAATGCACTACAACCTCCTCACCCCCTCCCCCTCCCTCTCCGCCAAAGTTGCTTCCCGCACCTCCCTCGATCCAGGATCAGACGAAGAAATCGCCATCCGCGGTGCATCAATCCTCGTCGTCTCCCGCCTACGCGAAGCCGTCGAGCAGCTCCGCGGCGAGCAGTCAGACGACACGAGCGACGTGATGATCGATTTTTGGTTATGGGACGAAGCGAAGCGACTCGAACGGCTTGGCGTAAAAATGCCCGAGGCGATGCGCGTTCGTGGGGTGTTTTATTGAGCCTCTTTCCTTCCTTCCCTGAGGAGCATAATGACGTACGTACGGGTGTTACGTACAGTACGTCCGCCAGCTGGGTCTGGCATGTACATTCTTCATCATCACACATTTACGACATGGCACGGGCACGCTCGTTTCTCGTAACATCCACATAGAGTATCCGTATTAGAGATGCAACGTTTAGTCCAATAATGTAACTACATGAAAAAAAGCAAGGAGCGTGAGCGCGTGAAATGTTTGTCATGTTGATGACAGGGGTTATCGGAGGACGGGAGGCATTGACCCAAGACCTAGATTGCAAGAAAGGAGATGGCAGATACCGTATTGTACACGCTCTTTCCTTCATCGTTGACGGCGGGCAAGACGCCACTAGCTGCTGCCGCTCTTGCTCTTCGGGATCTCGATCGCCAAGATAATAGCGATGATCACGAGGATAATGACGATGATGAAGAAGCAGATCCAGCGCATCCTACGTGCGCGGCGGGCGGAAACAACCGCTTTGTCGACCTGTTGTACGCTGGATAGGGGTTTGAGCAGGCGAATTCGAAATCATAAGGGTGGCACTCACGCTTTTTCTGTGTCGCGGTTCGCGTCGGCGGCATTGGCGTTGATTACGTTGATGCCTTCGTCTTGCTCCTCGACGAGGATGCTCATCTGCAGTTACTGTTAGCAGGCTCTCCAGATATGATTGGAGGAAATAACGAACGTCGTTGAACAGTTGAGCGAGCTCCGCGAGCGTCTTTTCGATCCGTTGCACCTCCTCGTGTCGCTCCTGCACCTCACGATATGCAGCGCGGGACTCGCCATAGCGTGTTGTGTTCCGCAGCTAAGGACCGCGTCAGCACATCGTGCGTAGCCAATCAAGCGATGTGCCTACCGCCTGGGCAAAGATCTGCCCACCCTGCCCGTCCTCCAACACCGCCTGCACCTCCTCCGGCGTCGCATCAGGCTTGACGATCCTGAACTGCCTCTCCATCCGCTCCCTATACCTCTGTCGATACTGCTGCTCCACCCTCTGATAATTCTCCACCGCCTCGCGGAACTCGTTCTTCAGCGCGGCGGCCTGTTGCCGCCTAACGAGTCCGAGCCCCTCAGACCCGCCTTGTCGCTCGAGCGCTTGTATCCGCTTTTTGAGGTCGTTTGTCAGGCGCGACGTCTCTGATACGAGTGCGTCGAGGTTGGCGGTGTCACGCTTGAGGGCGGCTTCGTCCGTGCTGTTGAGCGTGCGAGAGTGGAGGTCGGAGATGCGGGTGATAGAGGGGTTGAGCTGCGAGCGGATAATGTCTCGTACTGCTCCGACCTATTTCCGTCATCCTCTATCAGCCGATGAACAAGGGATTGGGCTTTAGAAGTACGCACCTCATTGTAGAACCCGGTCATATCATCCCCGTTTTGTGCAACCCCATTCTGCGCCAAGTTGCCCAGCTCAATATCTCCTTGGTTGTTGGTGGCCCTTTGTGCCTAATAGAAATCTCAATACACCGTCATCAACTCCAGGAACCATGTTCTCGTACCCTAGATGCAGCTAACCGGTCCATCGTTGTTCAGGTTGTCGAGATTGCGGAGATAGGGGACAAGCAGCGGGAGAAGGATATAGACGAAGATAGATAGAGCACAAGCAAAACCAAGAGAAGGAGGTATATAACCGGAAGAGGTCTTCACTGCGTCCACAAGCGGTGAGTGCGCAGCCCTTTGATGTCGACAGCGAGCACTGTTCAGGAGGTTGAGGCGGCGAGCGAAGGAGCGGCAGCGGCGTCTAAGGGTTGCTTGCCCGTTGTTGTAATCGGTGGGGCAGCGGGCGTGCGATGGAAGGTGTGGCTCAGGGACCGGGAAATCGGCAATGCATGTGGCGCAACCTCTTCGACTGTGCGCTGTGCCCGGAGCTGCGTCGGGCCTACTTGAAATCAGGGGACGATCTCGGTTCTCATGACAGATTGCATTCCCGGCGGGCGGCTATGAGCAGACCACTAAGCTGGGCTGACAGAAAGGGAATGTGGTATGGTCCATGCATTGATGAGAGAACGAGAGGTACTGCAACATAATGAGGGGAAAGAGAGGGAAAGGGCTTTGTACATCCAACATGATCCCCTCATCCTATAACGATCTACCAGGCCAGATACAAGGGGGAGCCAGAGAGCCGCGTGAGCCGGGGCTCACGATGTCTTCGTATTCTGGTGCTGGATGACTTCGATGGCGACGACGATGGCGACGATGATGAGGATGATAACGATGATGGCAAAGCAGATCCAGCGCTTCTTCCTGGCCGACCGGGCGCTCTGAACGGCCTTCTCCGTCTGTTGAAGACCGGCCTCCATGTCCTTATCCGTCTCCATCGCGTAAGTCTGGATGACGTTGATCGACTCGTCCTGCTCCTCTACCATGATGCTCATATCGTTAAACAGCTGCGCGAGCTCCGTAAGCGTCTTCTCGATCCGCTTGACATCTTCGTGTCGTTCCTGGACTTCACGGAAGGCGGCACGGGACTCGCCGAGCCGGTTCGAGCTCATCAGCGTCTGCGCAAAGATTTGCTCGCCCTGGTCGCTGTCCACCACGGCCCGAACTTCCTCAGGTGTCGCATCGGGCTTGACGATGCGCAGCTGCCGTTCCATTCGCTGCTTGTACTTGCTCCGGAACTGCTGTTCCACGGCCTGGTAATTTTGGACCACTTCCAGGAATTTCGCCTTGGTCGCAGCGATCTGCACAGTACTCCGATCAGCACGGATTATCCTCCGATTGCCGACGTGCTAGCACATACCTGCTGCTTTCGGACCATGGCATTTCCCGACCGCCGGGCCTCCGCTTCCTGCTTCTTGATCCTCTTCTTGAGGTCATTGCTCAGCTTGCTGGTCTCGCTCACAAGCGAGTTCAGCTCGCGGTTGTTCCGGTCCGCGGCAGCGTCGTCCATATTGTTGAGTGAACGATTGTGCAGGTCGGCGATGCGCGAAACGTTCGACTCGAGGGTCCGGATGGCGTCTTGTAAGGAGGAGATCTGCGACAGGGTATCAGTCTCAATCCGCTTGTGCTCCTACACAATAGAATCAGGAATGGACAAAGACATACCTCAGCGTAGAAAGTCGACATGTCCTCGCCGCTCATGTTCGAAGCCAGAGGCGCACGATCCGGCGGCGCCAAGCTGGACATCTCGAACCTCCCTGTCGCTTGCTGCCCGTACGGTTGTTGTACATAGGGTGAAGGTTGGTCGCGCTGATCATATGGGTTCTGTCGGCGAGCAGCAGCGGGAGGGTCGCTGAGGAGTCGTCAGATGCGCACCGATACGTCGATAAGCATGATACATACCTGAGGTTGTTGTAACCCGCCTGTTGGGCCTGTTAATGGCGGACCGTCTCGTCAATATATGCGCTATACAGTCATAGTAGAGTAGAACGCACGCGCATAGCAGCCAGTCTGTCGCGAGACATCTTGGATGATACTTCTCAGTTTGCAAAGTCCTCAGCGCCTCTTGCGTTTGTGGTTGTCAGGTATCAAGTATACGCAATCTGTGTGAACCAGCACTCCAGAGAGACGCGGTAAGACTCGGTCGGTTGTTGAACGTTCAAGACAGAGAGAGAGAAGGACGGTGAGCACGGGGGTATGAAGAATAAGCGCGGCTGTTGTTGCTCGTTGACGTGCTGATGAGAGGAAGGAGCGGACGATGAGCAGCACTGAGTTGATATCAGACCGGTGAAGGAAGGGGGTAACGAGGCGGTGTTAGACGGTGTCAGGCAGGGCTCTCGGGCTGTTAGTACAGCGCGGTGACAGACGCGACTGGGAAACCCGTCGGAAGGGCCCTGTGGCGCTTCTTTGCGACATTCCAATACACTTTGGGGACGCAATGAACCTAATTACGGTCGATTTATGGGTGAGGTCGACTGTCAGCACAATCACGGCATGCCAGCACGAAGGCTGCTAAGCCAGTATTGGTTAGGTCAACCCTCGTTTGTTATTGCATATTTGATTTGGTTCGGTTCATGATGGCACCGGTCGATCATCGCACAGGCAGGTACGATCTTCCAGCTGACCGGCAACATCCGGCAGCAGGTCGCAGCGACCTTCCGCGGGCCGCAACCAACTCCAGATCACCAGTGCTGAGGACCGATGGCCACCTGATCCCACTCTGCCTCAGTAGCATCGTCCTTGAACCACCTGTCCGACTCCTCGATCTTGACATCGTTGCCCGACATATGGCGCTTCTCCATCAATCCGCTGGGCGCGAAGGTCCAGTCCTCTGTCAAGCGATGAAGGTGAGCCTGCGGCGTACATATGCACGATGTAAGGATGTGCGCACCAAGTCCGTAGCACCGGTACCACTGCTTCTCAGTCTCGTTATAGTACTCGTACCAGAACTGAACAGCGATCTTGTTGTCCGTGAAAGCGAAGAGCTCCTTCCTGAGCCTGTGCACCAACCGTATCAGCGTGGCGCCGAGGAATTTTGCAAGGGCAATACGCACTTGTACTTCTTCTCACGGTTCCACTTGTCAGTCAGGAACTTGACAATCGCCTCCCTGCCCTGGAGGAAGGTGCCGCGGTTGCGCCAGATAGAATCGGGAGTGTAGCCGAGCGAGACCTTGGCGGGGTTCTGCGAGTTCCAGGAGTTCTGGGCCATCTTGACCTGATGTCCATGAAGAACGTTAGTTGTGTCCCATCCCGAGAAATAGCGGCGCACCTTCTTGTCAGCCTGCTCACGCGTCGTGAACGGCGGCAGCGGGGGACGCGTTTCTTGGGACATGATGGTCGTTGGTTATGGAAAATGGGACGCGTTCAACGGTGATGAATGAGTCTTGAGAGGTCCTCCGACAAGCTTGCCCATGAACCGGAAACACATCGCGCCTCTTATACCGTATGCGGACTGAGTACAGTCTCATACGAACATCGCGAGGTAGAGCAAGCCTCGCGGCACCCCGTACTCCGCGGTCGGGAAATGGGTGCGAACGGGCGCTTCTAGGGGACCCGCAATTACCGAATTTGGCCAAGCGTGCATTACTTCCCCGACCTGGTTGGCTAAGCACGTACTACGATACCCGCACAGTCGCATGGGGCCCGGTAAAAGGCGCAATAGGTCGGGTTGCTCGAGTGTGGGGGAGAGACCTGCTTGATCAGCCACCAGGCGGTCGACCGGGCTTCGCGCGAGTCATGCGCGTCCACACCGCGGGAATGAGGTCTCTCGCGCCGTAGCGGGCTATGCAGTTTCGGCTTCGGCACCATTGGCCTAGTGCCACCCCACGGAGAAGTCGAACGAGAACAGTAGATATGCTCGAAGTTGGAGGTAATGCAATGCGGTTCAGGGATGGGTGTATGAGGGGGCTATTTTTGCGCAAAGGGGACACCGCTTGGGTGCTTGCAGGAGCAACGATTTGGTAAGTTGTTGGTAAGCTGTTCGTGATCGACTGCTAAACATGGCAAATGTTGAGACCAACGTCTCTGCTTCGATCCGGGATATTGTCCCAGCTTTGATGGTGACTATGACTTGAATCCAAATATGGCCGATGCAACGCAGGTTGCTGTCGCAACAACTGAACGGGTGAAACATGAGCGCTGGAGAGCGCGTCGATCAACCTCGCGTTTGCAGCTGATCGAGATCTTGTGCAGGTCGCGAGAGACAGACCATATTTTAGAGACGTTTGCTACAGCTATGTTGATCGGAATGGACGCTCTTCATACCTCTCTTCTAGCTCGATCGCCGCCAATTCCGATCAACGATCAGAGAGCCCTCGCCGAGCAGAAAGAACCACGGATGTACATTGAGAGGCCGGTTTGATGGAAAGTCGAAGCTCATGGCGGTCGACTGCAATTAGATAACACCTTGTTGTACAATAACATACGATGGTCGCGGTTTGCTGCAAAAGATCAATGGTTGTGAGTTACAAAGAGCCAAATGCAGCTCGCGCGTAAGAGTCCGTGACGTCAACGCGTCCCAAAAGCCGACGTGCTCGCAGTCAGGGTCGAGCTCAACATCTCGCTGAGTGCCTACTATCTAGCTGCTGTAGGATATCTGTGTATATTGCAACTTGACTACAAGATACCGATATCTGCCCTGGTGCTGCATGAACCGTCAGAAGAATTCGGGATCTAGACGACTTTCTCAGTAGAAGGGCAGTTCCGATTCCAGCTACAGCCCACTATGGATAGGTATGCTCCCATGTCACCGTGCGCAGCTCACAGTTCTGACTCTGTGACAGTCTCGAAGTGAACCTACACCAGCGCATCCTTTCCGATCTTGCGAGAAATGCTGGGTCGACATGTCGGGCTCCTGGTGTCGATACCGCAAAGGTCGACGCAAGTATCCGCGTACTCGCTGAGCGCGTTGAGATAAGAGCGGTCCCGGAGCAGAACGGAGTTCAGGATGGGCTGCAGGATGACATGAGAGTACCGATGGTGCGCCCTGCGTTTAAACCATAATGCAACTGAAGTTCTGATTGCTTGTAGCCCGCAAGCAGGGTACACTGTAATATCGCCTTTGGGGAGCTTGCGCCAAGCGTCCCCAAGGAGCACACCGAAAGAACGCTGAACGTCCTTGTTGAGCTGCTCCGGGATGTCCCATATATCGACTTTGAGTCAAGCCTCGCCTGGACAGGTATGTGTTGGACATCATACTCGTATGGTGCGACTAACGCTGTCTCAGACTGGGCTCTCCCCGATCAGTTGGTCTTCACAACGGTCTCATCCCTAATGAGACTGGGTTCGTTCTACCCTCAACTCGTCGATCGCGCACTGTCAGCGATCTTTCGCTTTGTGTCTAAGATCCTTCAACAACTCTCAACCGCACCGCCCCAACAGATCGTGACACAAACTCTACCCTCCTTCCATGGTTTATACCGCGCTCTCGTGTCCGTTCCTTTCCCCTGGACCATCACTCAATGGCGCTCCCTCACCTCCCTTCTCTCGCCCCTCCTGTCCGCCGAGCTCGTTGAGCGGCTGAACGATATCCTTGTAGACGCCATTGAAGCCGATTTATCAGACGATGAGTACACTCCGCGCTCAGCGAACGGAGACACCCCCATTGACGGCGAGACTGACGGTAATGGCCAGCACGCGAAGCCGACCAACGATCAAGCGCCGCAGGATCCACGGGAGGCACTCTACAAGCAAGCTCTGCTAACACGATATGTCGCCGCCGGACGTCCGCTCACCGGATACTTCGTCGCCTGTTGCGTTGCGGAGATGCAGTGGACGACTCTGGCCGAAGCGCTGCACAACCCCGGCAAAGAGAACTTCGTCGCCAAACCACCGGTTGCTGCAGAGGCCAGCACGCTCGCATGGACTACGCTACTCGCGGACAGGCTCGACGTACCAGGCGATTTATCCGAAGAGGACAAGGACGGCCTGAAGTCGACCGGCCTGGAGGCAAGCAAGTGGGTATCCGAGATGCTCGCGCAGATCAAGGACCTCGAGGGCATGGAAGGAGATGCATATATTAGGGAAGTGATGGCTGAGAGCCTGGTACGCAGCAGCTTGTATTTGACGCGCATATATGCTCATGGCCTATCAAAAGAAACTCACCGCGATCTGCTCTGTCGCGCTGCAAGAGCTCGACGCCTCTCTGTTCACAGGCCTCAAGGTCCTCTTGAGCGATGCTGCGCCTGTGTACGACGCCCTCGTGCAAGAAGCCGCGCTGGCTTGCACTGCTCTCTTAGCCCAAAAGTACGCCACACAGGACCGCAAGCCGCATATATGCGCCTAAAACTGACCTTCTGCGTAGCTTCGAAGAAGTCGCTATCTCTATGGTATCCCATCTACGACGCTTCGTCGTCCTCCCGCTCCACATCTTCGAGTTCGAGTTTGTTGCCGATATGAACGCCCCTGCGCCCCTCACCGCAGCCGCGAGATGCCTTGCCATCTGCATTCAGAAGGCTTCCGGAGAGGACCTGATCATGTCTTCGATGTACTCGCTGCTCAACTACATCTCCGCAACCGCTCGCGACCATCCTTCTGCAACATTCGAGGCGGCTTCCCTCTCGCACGTCCCAGGCACGACCTTCCCATATCTGCACGGACCAGAAGGAAGCGGCTACTCCACCGCTATCGGCTTGAACAACTACTCGCAAGATCAGAAGCGACTTGTCGCCATCAGCATCGTTGCCGTTGTCACGCATCTTGCCTTGGAATTTAATCAGCCCGAGGTCGTCAAACTGACTATTTCTATGCTGCTCCAGAGACTGCGTTCAGCCGAGGCAGCCGTGGAGGCTAGTATCGTCTACTCTCTTGTGGACCTGGCGCTTCGGGCTCCGCCAAAGGCTTTCGAAGATATCATCAAGGCGCTTTCGGCCATCAACAAATCGTCTAACCCTGAAGACCCGACCTTCTCGAATAACTCGGTGCGTCCTTTAGATCAGTTGGTATTCGTCCTCTGCTGAAGCCTCCACAGGTGCTCGCCGCCCAGACACGGTTAGCCCATCAAATGTACAAGCGGCCAGAGTATTACGAGGCATATCTTCTGGAACTTCTGTCGTTGTTCGCGGACAAGGGAGTCGCCATTCAGACATCTGCTGCGTCCGGAAAGGAGCATACTGCTGTACGTCGTCTATTTTTAGGGGGGCTTTGACTGCATGTTCTGACATCGTACACAGTCACAGGATGTCGTCAGCGAGCTCGCAGCCCTCGTTTTACCCATCGACGCCATGCTTTCTCAGCCGGATCTGCTTAAGAAGATACCGGAGACCACCGATCTGACCCGATATTTCCGCAATTTCTGGTATATATGCGTGCTGTTCCGCTTCACTGATAGCTCGCCGAAGATCAACGAGTGGCAGCGTGCAGCTCTTCTGCGCATCGCCAAACGAACGCCTAACCTGGTTGCCGAAGGTGCCCCGGACTTCGTCTCCGGAGAGCTGGAGTATGATGTGGTGTTGCGAAAGGACTACGTTGCGACGGTGAGTTGTGATTTCTTCTGGATCTTCCTGAGCTATGAACTGATCTTGTCTATCAGGCCGTGAATGAGCATCGCAATATCCTAGCTCAATATTTGCCGACACGAGCATATGACATGAAAGCATTCTCGCCCGCCCAGATCATCTTCCTGCTTACTATGCACGATGTCGAGACTCTCCGAGCTAAGGCGGTGCTGCCTTCATCGTTGCCGTTGTACTTCGTCAACGAGGATGTCAACAACAGCGCTCTGAAGCCGTGTATGGATGCTATAGCGGAAAAGGTGAGTAGCAGCGCTTAACCGGCGATTGTGCGTGCTCATATCTGCCAAGGTGATTCGCGGCTTCGTTGGGGAACTCAGCAAGCAAATCGTCGAACATTCGCTGTCGAAGACTGTATCATCCGAACTACGCGCCCTTCTGTTCGAATCATGTCATCGCATTGCCAAAGTGCGCGAGCTCGCCTTCAAGTATCTCGACAAGCTCATTACCGCTTTCCCCTCCCTGATGTGCGACCAACCCTTCTGCTTCGCGCTATTAGAGACCCTCACGATCTTAAGGCGTGCATGCGAGGAGGAGTTCCTGTCCGAGGTACGTCTTTACACTGCAAGTATTTTGCGCAACCCGGCCAATCTCCTTGTAGTATTCGCCTTCCTACCACTTCCAATCCGAGAAATGCGGCTTCTGTCTGGAATTGACGGATTCCTATGCCACGCGGAACGAAATTCTTGCTCTGGTCTACAAGAACGCATGCCACTGGTTCTCCTTGTCGAATGCTAGAGCTCCTATAGAACTTCAAGTTACTCTTCAGGTACGTGCCATCGTCAGCTTATTTTCGGCGTCCATCCGACGCATATATGCAGCAATATCTGGCCGATCATCATGCAGTTGTCCTTCCGAATGACGTCGAGCTCGGAGCATCCGTCGCCTTGCAATTTGCGAGTGCAGTCAGCCCGTCGGAACGGAAGATTGGTTTGGCGTTTCTCTCCGCGGGCGTTGACGTTCTCTTACCTCGGCTATAGCTCCCGTCGCGAGTCCATGGTTGAACTGGAAACCAGATCGAGCCAAGATCTTTACGAGTCACTTCGCCGCGAAGGAGCACTATGCTGGTGAAGGTGCTGGCCTGCGGATTTATGGACACGGTGGTGAGCTGCATTATGGCTTTTGCACTGGCCGCTACTGATTGCTTTGTCAGGTCTGGATAGTCTCGAAAAGAGCGTTCCACGTGCCGCGTCAGCGCAAGAGATCCATGCCATGAAGCAGCAACTGTCAAAGGCTATTCAAGACATCGGAAATCGAACGAGCACGTTCACTGTTCAAGATCTTCGGCGCCTGCTCTTCCGCTGTACCTCTGTGTTAATCGCAGTAGATGGGGTGCGTGTGCTGTGATTTCGACGCCGGCCGTTCTCTCTGCTGATAAGCTTCAGTACGATTACGACCTGTTACATTACCTTGTAGCATTGCCTTTCAAGGCGTTCAACCCGTCTACAATTAGCGCCGGTGTCGACGCCTGGACCTGGCTCGTTTCTGAGCGAGCAGACTTGGAAATCATGCTGCTGTTGGAGATCGCTAATGCTTGGAACGGCACCATCAAGCATAAGCAAGGCATCTTCTCGACCTTGATGAAGTGAGTCCTGCTCTTGTACAATCAGAACTCGTGCTGACGGGTCGCACTAGCTACGACGACCCTTTCAACCATGCAGTGCAGTACACTCCGTCCAATAAGGAACAGATGGAGCACGAGCAAGTGGCTGCCAGACGGCTTCTCACTCCTCACACCTTGCTACTCCGAGCGCTTACCAGTCGATTCCAAGCTGTTCGGTACCATCATGCTGGACTTATACTGATTCTACTGCGCTTAGTTCTGCGGTCCACGCGGGCTCATGCTCATCTAAGGTGCGTGTACCGCCATCTAGACCGTGCACGTGCTGATGCAGGACTAGCACGCACCCGCTGGCACGCGAACCTCGCTTCTCGCTGTTGTTGTTTGGTTTCGAGGTATTAAAGAGCAGCCGGATGGACACTTATGCGGAGCTCAAGATACGAGAAGAGCTGTATGCTGCAGCTTTCTCCTGGTTTACGGTTAGACCGCAGTACGCCGAACAACCTTCTTCCCCTTTCGCTTCTAACGTCACTGTGATCAGATGGTCTTTCGGTGGGGACCGTGTGCAAATCGATGCAGACATCAAGATCCTCCAGGAATTCTCTCGCGTCATACACACGGATGGCATACGGGCAGACCACTTGACGACTAGTCTCTCTACTAGCCATCCTGGATTCTGTATGCCTGGTCATGCCTCGTTAGCGGAATATGCCGTTCAGCACAAGAGTCGTAACGAACTGCTTCGACTTCTTGTGGAGAACGAGATACAACGGCTAATTGTTTGGGCGAATCCTGCAAATGACCCCAAACGAGAGCAAGACCAGCCAGCCACGATCGAAAAATCCCTGTCTGATGTGAGTATCCCATTGATTTTTACGCGCGCTCCCTTCTAAACTGTCGCCTAGATGATGTGGGCCCAGTCGGTCCGCACAGCGTGGAAGATCAATCCGGCAATTGCAGTGCATATGGCAGAGCGGTTCAAGAATGCGATCGTCCACGTCGAAGTTTCGCGTCTTGTGCGCACACATCCGAGAGAAGTTGTCGATATTCCCGAGGCACTGCAGTTCATGCTTGGTGATCAGTTGCAAACCGCAAACCGGGCGAGCCTGAAGGTGCGTGATTATGCGTGAAGATCTCTTTAGGTATTCCATATACTGATGTCGTGCGTTCAGTATCTGCTGCTGTGGCGCGCCGTGCCACCAGTCTTGGCCGTCACATACTTCCAGCCGCAATACAAGAATCATCCCCTGCTTCTGCAATATGCGCACCGAGTCTTGCAGCAGCACCCTGTGGAGTTGACATTCTTCTTCGTACCGCAGGTGGTTCAGGCTCTTCGTAGTGACGCACTGGGTCCGTCAATTATTCTTTCTTTATTTCTTGCGCTCATGCTTGCTGCAGGGTATGTCGAAAGGTTCATCTTCGAGACCGCCAAGATCTCCCAACTCTTCTGCCATCAAATCATATGGAATATGAAGGCGAACTGCTACAAAGACGACTTGGCGGAGGAAGAGGATCCCATGAAGCCTATGCTCGACCGGATGACAGACATGATCGTGGCATCATTGTCCGGACCCGCACGAAAATTCTACGATCGAGAGTTCAGCTTCTTCAACGAGGTTACGTCCATCTCCGGAAAGTTGAAGCCTTACATCAAGAAGTCGAAGCAGGAGAAGAAGGTACGCTGCAATTCTCATCAGATACAGAGAAAGAATGCTGACACCACTCCAGGCCAAAATCGATGAGTGGATGGCACAGATACAAGTAGATGTCGGAGTATACTTACCATCCAATCCGGACGGTATAGTCGTGGACATCGATAAGAAGTCGGGCCGACCCTTGCAGAGTCATGCGAAAGTGAGTGTCCGAGTTTCTCTAAGAGTCGAGCTCTGCTGATGGAATTAACAGGCTCCTTTCATGGCGACTTTCAAAGTTCGAAAAGAGAAAGTTGAAACCGACGTCGATCCCGACTCCGTTCTCGGCGACGAGGCACAGATTGCCCAGCGCAAGAAGGAATACGACGTCTGGCAAGCTGCAATCTTCAAGGTTGGCGACGACTGTCGGCAAGATGTGCTCGCGCTGCAGGTAATCGCAATGTTCAAGAATATCTTCGAAAGCGTGGGCGTTATGCTGTACCTCTACCCATACCGGGTAACCGCCACTGGACCTGGAGTGAGTGCATATTCACATCGCGCGTACACGGTTCTGACTACAGATAGATGGGTGTAATCGATGTCGTTCCCAACGCCACATCACGAGACGAAATGGGTCGCGCTAAGATCAACGACCTATACGCTTTCTTCATCGGCAAATACGGCAATCCGGATACGATCGCCTTCCAGCAAGCTCGACTGAAGTTCATCCAGTCTATGGCAGCGTACTCCGTTGCATGCTATATTCTCCAGATTAAGGATCGTCACAATGGCAACATCATGATAGACGGGGAGGGGCACATTGTACATATTGGTGCGTTCTGACACTTCATAGGACAGTGGGTAGTCACTGATGCTTGTCCAGACTTTGGCTTCCTCTTCGACATAGATAAGTGTTTTTGCCTTGGTGCGGTGTCCCCCCATGCTTACCCCCGCCATTACGTCCAGGAGGTGTTAAGTTCGAGCCAAACTCATTCAAGTTGAACCACGAGATGGTTGTCGTTATGGGTGGTCGCCAGTCACAAGGTTATCAGCTTTTCGTCAACCTCACCGTCAAGGCATTCCTTGCTATCCGACCTCATGCGGAGCAACTCATCGACACAGTCTCGCTGATGCTCGGCACCGGTTTGCCCAGCTTCAAAGGCGAAGGAACGATCAGAAGACTGCGGGATCGGTTCCAGCTGCAGCTCACGGAAAGGGCTGCTGCGGACTACATGCTTGGTGTCATCAAGAACGCTCACGAGAATGTGCGCAGTACATTCTACGATGGCTTCCAGAAGGTGCGCATACCCGTTTTCGGTGTCGGACGAACGCTCATTCCGTTCCTAGATGCAAAACGGCATTCCTTACGCTGCTTAACCTGCTCGTTACCCTTTCATTTATACCCTTATCTTATTCTGCACCAGTAGCCTACACTTCAACGCTTGCAATACAGTGTTCATGATATGATTGATTCCTTGCCCACGACTTCCCACTGGTCGATTGGCTTGCTGGTATCAACCACCCAAATCTCGGTGACGACGAAGTTCTCAACACCGCCGACCTCCACACCGTCTATCCTCTGATCAGCCAGACCTTCTTCGTACATCGCTTGTACGATAGCGTCCTTCTTCTCCTTGTCGTAATCTCCATATACGAGCGACAGATGCGGGAAGTAGTTGGCTGACTGCTCCGGCGTAATCGCCTTGCGTACTTCCTCTCTCAGCGCCATAAGGTACTCGGTCTGCTGGACAGGTGCCAGAACGCATTGAAAGAACTGATCTCCGCTCTCGACGCGGGACAGCTTCATATTGAGCGGTTCCTCAGGCGGTACGACCGACCGAATGCGAACGAGGACTTCCTCAACCGACATCGAGTCCGGGATCTTCCCAAGGAGCGTCACATGCGGATAGAACTTGGGCGCATCATACTTCTCCGCAAGCTTATTGATGACCGCCTGGAGAGCCTTAGCCTCCTTTGCGGGAGGTGGGAGCCAGAGTGAGAGTCCTAAGGCTTCTGTGTGAGCCATTCTCGGCGCTGAGGACCACTACCAACCCATGGTGGACCCCTACTGACGACACTGGGCGGCGGCGACGAAGGTGATGGTGAGGAAGCAGGCTGCGAAGGCGCGGAAACAAACTGGCTTGTGATGAGAACGGAGGCTGAACGCTTTCTTTTGCCTCCGGAAGCGCCTCGCTCGTTGTTCTCAATCAACGCGCTCGGGTCGACCGCCACTACCGCCGCTGCTGCTACACTTTCGCGCCAACTACACGTCGTGAAGCAGCAACAGGAGCACGCAAGGCTCGTTCGACATGTCATCACCACACCCAAAACGGACTGCTTCGCCCGCACCGGGCGGCGACGCGAAACGGTTGCGCGTTACCTTGCCTGCACAAGCACAAGGCGCGACGCCTGTCGACCTTGCCAACGCACCTGGGAAGAAGACGGAAGCCGAACCGGTCGCGTCGACCGATATTGCCAACCTTCCCAACGAGCCTGATACGTATGGCGAAGCTGGCCCGAGTGGAGAGGGTGCCGGAGCAGGGGCAAACCCGTCGTCGGAGGCTGATCAGCCTGAGGAGGGCGATGTGGCTATGACTGGCGAGGGCGGGGAGGAGACGAAAGACGCTGATGAGGATATGGAGGAGGGCGAGGACGCTCAGGAGGAGGAAGACGCCACTGCTCTTGAGCAGAAACGTCAGGCGCTGGAGGAACAAGCACGACAGTATCTGGCTGCGCAGACACAAGAAGTAATCATCCCGAGCTATAGCGCGTGGTTCGACATGTCCAAGATCAGCCCGATCGAGCGGAGAACGTTCCCCGAGTTCTTCAATGGCAAGAATAAGAGCAAGACGCCTGCAACGTACAAGGAGTACCGCGACTTTATGATCAACACTTTCCGGTTACGGCCGCAGGAATACCTGACGTTCACTGCTTGCCGACGGAACTTGGCTGGAGATGTTGGCGCGATCTGGAGAATCCATGCTTTCCTTAGTCAATGGGGCTTGATCAACTACCAGGTTCGTACCCATTGTCGTCCTACCCGCATTGTAGACTAACACGAACGCGTAGGTGGACCCTGAGACGCGACCCGCTTCACTCGCTCCTCCATTCACCGGTCACTATCGCGTTATTCTCGACACTCCCCGAGGTTTACAGCCCCTTCATCCTGGTACCGCTCCTCCCAAGATCAACGCAGCCCCTGCCGTACCCCATACGCCAGCAACCGGCGCGAGCGAGACACCCGCCAAGCCCGCCGCGACGAACCTCGAGCTGCGGCAATCGATATACCAAACCGGGGCGAAAGCGGCAAAAGAAGTCACTCCTGCAGAAGCAGCCGAGCTGGAGAAGGAGATCAATGCCAGCGGTGCAGTCAGCAAGCCCACTTATGCATGCGACACATGCGGCGTCGACTGCACACGGGAACGGTATCATTCGCTCAAGGTCCCCCACTTCTCGCTTTGCCCAACATGCTACCTCGATGGTCGGTTCCCGAGTACGATGTACTCTGGCGACTTTGTGCGGATCGTCCAATCGCCCTTCGCACATGCATCCGGGGAGGAATGGACAGACGAGGAGGTCCTACTTCTGCTGGAGGGTATCGAGATGCACGACGACGACTGGACGGCCATCTCGGAACACGTTGGCACTCGCACAAGGGAACAATGCGTGCAAAAGTTCTTGCAGCTGCCGATCGAGGATCCGTATATCGAGGCTGAAGCCGACCTGGGTCCGCTAAAGTACTCGCGCATTCCATTCGAGAGGGTCGACAATCCCGTAATGAGCGTGGTCGCCTTCCTCGCCGCGAACGTCAGCCCTGCCGTTGCAGCAGAGGCAGCCGGTGCCGCACTGGGCGAGTTGACAGAAGGGCTGAGGAAGAGCTTGAAGAACCCGTCTAAGGAAGCTGCTGCTGCGGAGAAGGCACCTGCAGAGGGCGTCGCGCCTGAGGATCATCAGATGGCCGACGCAGAAAAGGTCGCCAAGCAGGAAGAGCAAACACCCGCTCCAGAAGCAGCCGGTGCGAGCACGGAAGAGGACGCGATCGACGTGGACAAGGTCGCTTCTGAGCCGCCGCGCGATACGCAAACGCCCGCTGCAAACGGCCCATCTGAGCAGCCCAAGCCTGGTGTTCCGCAGTCCACCGTCCGCCGAGCTGCCGACCTTGCACTCAAAGCGGCCGCTGCACGTGCATCTTCACTCGCGACACACGAGAACACCGTCATGCAATCCCTCATCACGAGGATCGTCAAAGCCCAACTGACAAAGCTAGAAATAAAGATGACTGGCTTTGAGCAACTCGAAGAACTGCTCGAAGCCGAACGTCGCGCGCTGGAAGAACAACGTATAGGGCTGGAGAGGGATCGGGAGAACCTGAGGAAACAGGCTGAGAAGCTTGGGGATAGGGCTAAGGAGCTCGGGCTGGATCTGGAGCAGCTGGGCGGGAAGACGCTCGCCCAGGAGGTGGCGGCGCACGTTGAGGAGCCTCAGCCGCCGGCGGGGCAGGCGACGCCTGTCGTTACTGCTCTATGAACGTTCGTGCGTTGAGGGTGGGTATCGTATATACGTATTTGCTGGTTTTGCGGCGAGGCGAGAGGCGCTTGTGACAGTTGTGTTTTACAGAGTAGTAATGTATTAGTGTATGACTCGCTATAGCTCGGCGTGAACGCGTTGCTGCTCTGCCGAGGGTGGCGAAGCAGCAGCAGGCGGTGGTGGTGCAGCCGTGAATGGGTCTTCTAGTGGTATCGCCTCGTTCGGGTAGGTATTTTCGAGCGCGGGAACCTCTTCGGCTTCTGGCTCAGGGACCTCGGTTGGGCTGACGGGTTTTGAGGCGAGGTAGTCGTCGGTGTCGATAGTGTGTGACGGGGAAATCGAGGCCAGTTTTTCCAATATTGGGCTCGTCGGGATATCGTCCACCGTTCGCGAGACTGTAATGACCGAAGTGACACTCTCCACCACCACGCTCGGCTTCGCCGCCGCCGAAGACATCGAAGACATCGAAGCCGCAACAGCGCTCGCAGTAGTCGTCACAGCCGTCAGAACGCTCGTCACCACCCTAACACTCTCCCTCCCCTTCCTCAGTACGTCCGCATCCTCGACACCCAACCCCTCATCCCCAAAGCTCGGCAAGAACCTCACCCACCAGAACGCCAACCTAACACCGCGATCCAGCACCCTCTGCTTAAGGATAAAAGCCACAACAAGCAAGAAGAACGCCAGCGCCGCAAACACCAGCGCTCGGTCCATCCAGTCCGCTCTTTCCAGGGCGGTTATGAGTGCTCTGCTTGTTCCGAGTAAGCCGGTAAGCCGCTCGTAGGTTGTAGAGGTTGTATGCAGGGTTCGGGAGGAGGAGTCGAGCATCTGGGTGGAGAGGACTGAGCGCTCGACTTCTTGTTGCATGAGCTGCATGGTGCGCCGGAGGGCGAGGGTCACTTCGTTTGATTTGTTCGTGAGGGCGTCGTCGGTCCTGGGGTATGTCATCAGCAAATTGGGTATTCGCACCCGCCCTCTCTGTCTACCAGCGTACAGCGGGGAGCAGAGAGGGGAGGGAGCGTGGAAGGAGGAGGGGACGTACTTCTCTAACGCGAGATCCTCCCCAGCCCCAGAGAGCAGCTCAGACCGATTACTAGTGCTCTCGATCCGTTTCTTGCTCTGCAGCACGACAGCCCTCGCCTCTTTCCTCGTCCTGGTCTCCAAATCAGCCTTCCAGGACTCACAAACACAAAAGCGACGCGAAGAGGCGAAGAGGCAAAGGTAGAAAGACGGGAAAGGAAGTACGGGAGAAGGAGAGAAAAGAAGGAGGAGGAGAGAAGAGAAACAAGAAAAGCGCACCTCTCCAACTCCCCCTTCAACACCCTCACCCCCTCCCCCAACATCTCCCTCACCCCCTCATCATCCTCATCCTCCACCCCCACCTCAAGCCTCCTCACCCCCCTCGTAACAGCGTCCAAGTCGTCCCTCAGCTCCGACGCATACTGCGCGTGCTGGGAGAGTGGGCCGCTGAGGGAGGCGAGACGGGGGAGTTGATGGGTTCGGATGTCGTGTAGACGACGTTGGAGGGAGGTGAGTTGGGCGGAGGGGGAGGGGGGGAGGGGGGGCATGGCGCGTGGGGTGGATGTTGGACGTGAAGAGTGCTCTCTGACTCTGATGCGTGATGGCCTGGAGAAAGCCTGTCTGAGACGTGCAGTATATTGAGGGGAGAGCGCGACGGTGATGACGATCGGCACTTCTCAGAGACAAGCGCTCGTCCCCTACAAAGCACGTGACCGCATATACATACCCAGCTTGCCACCTCGTCCCACGAGCAGAGAGGAAGTCGCCAGATTCAGACCGCCAATTCTAGCGTTAAATAACTATTTAATCTCTTTCTGATGATTGATTTTCTTCTATAGGACCTTGAGGCCGGATTTACAACAAGCAGGTTATGAAGACGCTCTCAACCCGGTTTCCTCGAATCGACCAAACCACACCACCCTCCACGAACGAAAAGAATCGAAAAGCCTCGCAACCCCCAAAAAATAACGAGCAAAAAAACAGACATCCTCAAAGCAAATCAAAAAAAAAAAAAAAAAAACTGGTATCCCACATACTCATAACACACATCCCTCAACCCCTGCACGACACACGGACGCGCGCTGCCACGCCCTCATCGGATGTCTTCGTACCCCCTATAATCCCAATCCTCATCACTATGCACCTGTCTCCTCGGACTTCCCGGAAGCTGCATCCCCCCTCCACTGCCTCCTCCCAGGCCGTAGGGGCTCCTCCGTGCTCCATTCACAGGCGGGGAATACGGATGCGGAGGATACGCTGCCCACCCCGCCCCGGCTCCTGCTCCCGCTCCCAGGCCGGGGGAAGGGAGGGCAGTGTACGGGTATGAAGGGGACGGGGTGAAGTATCCTGCCCAGGGCCAGGAGAGGTACGGATTCGCCCCTGGCGATAAGTACGGGCTTGGCCAGCCATTATTTGCGTTCATATCCGGTGTACCGGGTGCAGAGGCACGCCTGCTTCGCCTCCTAGCCGAGCTGGAGCCCGAGTTGGATGTTCCGGGTGGTGCGAAGCCCATCTTCTCGAGTTCCTGTAGGACTTGTTCCTGTTTCTGTTCTGCCCTTGGGTGCGGATGGGACAACGCCATATTCTCCTCCACCCACCAGATACCCTTGCTCCCTGGGGGAACGATCCCGTTATTCGCCTGCGTTTGTGCTAGCCAGCTTGGAGGCCCGGGGAGTTCAGGAGTGGAAGCGAGCAGGGATTGGAGTTCTCGGACGGCTTCGTGTGGGTCGTACAGGATTCCATGCTGGAGGTACTGCATCAGGCCTTTGTTTGTCAGGCAGGGGGCTTCTAAATGCTGAGCAGGCGGGGGGAAGGGCACGAGCGCGTGCTCCAGCCCCATCGTGCGGTAGACAGCCAGGACAGCACCAGGATGGAGAGAAGAGAGCATATACTCTGGTCGGCGGCCGAGTTTCTCTTCCAGGTATTGCAGGCGGGGGATATCGATCACCCCTCTTTTGCTGTGCGAGCCTGTGAGGGCGTTCGAGGAGGGGGAGGTGAGGAGGGTGAAGATCGCGTTTGATAGGGCTTGGAGTTTGAGCGTCGGCTTGCCTGTGGGCGTGACGAGCGCTTCGACGCCCATTGGGTGGGGGACCTCGGACGGGCGGCGGGGGTCTTCCACTCCCGCCGCGGCTGCGGCGGCGGCGGTGGGCGTCAGCTGGCCGGAGGAGCGTGCTTGCCGCGTGTCCGAAGTGCGCCGGAGCATGAGGCTTCTCGTCCTTGGTGTCAGGCGAGGATCGGACGCCGGGTCGAGCAAAGGCTGCGGCTGCCCACACTCCGTACAATACATCTGTCCCCTCCGCATCGGCCACCCGCAGTACACGCACCCTACCCCATCTTGTCCCACTTCCTGAGCCGCCAGAGCGCGGTCCTCTGCCGCTCGCTGCGTCGAGGGCACACCATAGCGGAAGGCTTCGAGAAAAATGGGGTTGGCGTACCCGCACGAAGGGCAGTGTTTGCTCCTCTGGGGGAGGGCGAGTCGACATTGCGGGCAGGTGGTGGATGAAGAAGTGGGGAGGGAGACAGATTGGCCCATCGCTGTGGGTGTGGGCCTTGGGCTGGGGAGAGTGGGTTGGCGGAAGGAGGAACGCAGGGGTTGTCGGTGTGGTGGGGAGGGGGTGTGCTGGGCTGGTGAGGTCGGTGAGATGGGAGGTGTCGCTGCGAAGTGGACGTGGCGGGACAGTTTGCCTGGCTGGAGGGGGATAGATAGGGATAGGGATATATGCTCCTTTGCTTGCTCGCAGTCGGTAGGCGGGGCACAGTCAGGAGCGTTGCCGCGGGTGGTCGAAGGTGGGTCTTCCGTGGCGAGTGGTGCGTGGTGCGTGGTGAGTGGTGCGTAGCGGTCGATGAGTCGAACAAAGGGTATCTTCCTCCTTCCCCAGATATAAGCTCAAGGTTAGGGGAAGATCAGCCCGCAGCTCCCCGTGAGCGCTCGTCCACCCAGCAGCAGAGGACTTTCGGGTTGCCCACGTCACCCGACTTCGCGTGAAGATGTGTCAGCGCCTTTTGCCCTCTTACCTCCGCTTCTGAGGCGTCACAGCCCCGAGGTATCGAGTGAACGGACTAAACCCGCAGGGTGGTATAAAGTGAAAGGCGATGATGAGCTGGTCTGAGCTGGGCGGGAGTCATCACACGAAGGCGCGGGGTGCGGTGCGGTGAGGCGAAGCGCGAGGCAACGAACGGGGATCGATCAGCGACGATCAGGGTCTTGGGCTCGGAGGAGGCTTCTGCCCGAGCGGGAGAAGACTGTTTTTGGGCTTCTTTGGGATTTGGGAGGAGGGGTTCTTTGCTGGAAACTTTAGTGCAGATGTTATCGCGGTCTATCAATTTGTCGTACTGATTGTGCACAATAATCAACAAGAGAACACAGTCACCACCCAGCTCATAAACCCGCTCATCGCCCCACAAGTGAAACGCGAGCGTGCATTCCCGTCGTTGACTCTGGCTGGAATGTGGAGGCCCCCCCTCGGAGTTGCGGAGCCGAGAGAAGCAGCGGGTCCAAATATAGAGTTTTGTGATCGATCGAGCCCTGGACATTGCCACTCCCGCGTTTTGGCGGGGGACGCGTTTTGTTCGTGCTCTGTTGCTCTACTGCTTTTGCCTGGCTGTTGTGCTTGCTATTTGTGCTTTCCTTCCTTGGAACGTAGGCAGCTCTCGCACCGCGTTCTTCGTACACACCAACTAGCGACCAAACCCACCACCAGCACTAATACACCAATATGCAGACCCCCCCAGGCTTCCGCTCCATCCCCCTCACCCCTTGCCAACTAAGGCTCGACACCGTCCTCCGCTGTGGCCAATCTTTTCTCTGGCATGTATATCCTCTCTCTTCCTCTTCGCTCTCTTCGCCCTCTCCCGCTACTACATCTTCCCCATCTTCCTCCTCTTCCTCCTCTGCCTCTTCCTTCTCCACCCCCGCTACTACCGCTGCGAACGGCTCGCCGAGCGTGAAGAAAGAGGATGAAGGGGAGAAGGGGGTGGAGAAGGAGAAGGAGACGGAGACGGAGAAGCACCAAGAGCCGACGCATGAGTATAGACTGTGTCTGCTCGATAGGCTGGTGTGTCTGCGACAGGGACCTCAGCATCTTTTCTATCGGGCCGTCTTCCCCCCGTCCTCACCGTCGTCGTCATCCTTCTCAACTTCTTCAACTTCGCCGACCACCTCGCCAGCTGCGAGGGCAACCCCGGACGAAGCAGACGACGTCTCCAACTCAACCCTAACCTGGCTCCAGTCCTACTTCCAACTCACATACGACCTTCCGGCTCTCTACTCTCACTGGTCCTCCCAAGACCCGATCTTCGCCCGTATCTCCGCTCGGTCCAACCTCACCGGTATCGTCACCCTCCGACAAGACCCGTGGGAATGCCTGCTGTCCTTTATCTGCTCCCAGAACAACCATATTTCGAGGATTACGAAGATGGTCCATTCACTTCCGCTAAACTACTCGAAGCCCTTGGTGGAGGTCGAGCATCCGACGAATGCGGGGGAGAAGGTGGTGTACTACCCATTTCCCGAGCCGGAGGCTCTGGCGGCACCGGAGGTGGAGCAGAAGTTGAGAGAGCTAGGGTTCGGCTATCGCGCAAAATATATCCAGAAGACCGCTGCGATGATCGCCTCCTTCGCCACCTCCTCAACATTGTCGCAACTATCCGCATCGTCTACGAGCGAAGGCAGCACCAGCACCGAGACGCCAAAAACGGGACGCGAATACCTGCTCTCCCTGCGTGCCGCGCCCCTCCCCGACGCCCGCGCCGCCCTTCTAGCCCTACCTGGAGTTGGGCCGAAAGTAGCCGACTGCGTCCTTCTCATGTCCCTCGATAAAACCAGCGTCATCCCCGTCGACACCCATGTCCTCCAGATAGCTGAGCGGTGGTATGGCCTGAAGCAGGGAAAAGGGAAAGGGATGACGCCGGCGCTCTATGAGGCAGTGGGGGATAGGTTGAGAAGCGTTTGGGGTGAGAGGGCGGGTTGGGCGCAAACGGTCATGTTTGCTGGGGATCTGAGGATGTTTGCGGAGAAGGCGGAGGGTGCGACCATTAAGGTCGAGGTGAAGGAGGAGGACAGCGTGCAAGTGCAGTTGCCCCTCTCACCGACCTCGGAGAATGGTACCGACACCCCTCCCGTGGCAAACCGGCGGAAGACAGCCGTCCGAACCGCTGTTGCCGTCGAAACGCCGACCAAGCAGAGACGGCTGAGGAACCAGATACCACCCACGCCAGACTCGCTGCCCTCCCAGGGAAAGAAACGGAAAGTGGACTACTTTGAGATCGTGGAAGAAGAGGAGCTTGCGGATTTGAGTACCGGAACAGTCACGAAGATCGAGGAAGTTGTGAAGGTTGAGCTGAGCGAGGTGAATTGGGACATCGCGGGGATGGCCGAGAGGGTCAAGCTGCGGCGGAGGAGGGCGGTCGTGAGACCTTGATGTGTTGCAGAGTTGTACAGTGCTTTTCGGTGGTTGTACTAACAGCTGTATCAGTATCAGTACATTAACAGTCGGATATTTCGGGATTGTCCTACAGCAGAGCACGCATCGCGGGGCACGCTCTTTCCGCTGAAGATGACCAAACGGCAGAGCCTCCGAGACAAGCGGCAGAGGTAGCGGCAGCCGTCGAACGCGCATCGCAAGAAAAAACACAGCAACAAGAATTCGCCAGAGTTCAGTTCGGAAGCCTTGTGCTCGTGGGTCTTGAGGACAGTCTAACGAGTATCAGATCAAAATAATGGGAAATGATTATCCTGCGCACCACGTCTTCCGAAATGAGTCACCGGCGCTAAGTGATCTTCCCAAATTATCATGCGCTCGAGACGCCTCACCACAAGACGTGAGGTCTTCGTGGCAGTCTCCGGCACCGTTGCCGTCCCGTTCCTGACTCCCAATCAGTACCACGTATCTACGGAGCAAGGAAGGTCATAACCACCTCGTAGTTCCGCTGCCATGACAGTTCTACTAGGCGCTTGCTGTACACGGGCGTATTGACACGCCGCCTGATTGTCCTTGATAGATGAAAGTTGGGTAGGAGCCCGTGAAACTGGAGTCTGACATGCAGTTCATAGCGGCAGCCAGGTGCCAGCCCACTGGTCGTCTCGTCAGCGGAAATGTCGGTCATCGGACCGTGACGGGCTTGATAGAAAGAGTATCCAACGGTGCCGCGAGTTAGCGACTAAGTGAGACCGTCCAATGGCAACGCCGTCCCGATGCTCGATAAGGGGGAATTTGGTGATGAAATACAGTTTGAATCGATCACAAACGTTCTGCTGCATGAAACAGGCCGTTCCAAACCAATCAGACGCATATATGCGCTGCTTAACAGACTGACGCACCAAAAAAGTAGCGGACTGCGTGCTGCTGATGTCCCCCGACCAAATTCGCGTCATCCTCGTCGACACGCATGTCCTCCAGATAGCTGAGCGGTGGTATAGCCTGAAGCAAGGAAGGGGAAAGGGATGAGGCCGGCGCTTTATGAGGCAGTCGGGGACAGGCTGAGAGGCGTGTGGGGTGAGAGGGCGGGTTGGGCGCAGACGGTCATGTTCACTGGGGATCTGAGGATGTTTGCGGTGAAGGCGGAGGGTGCGACCATTAAGGTCAAGGTGAAGGAGGAGGAGAGCGTGCAAGTGCAGTTCCCCCTTTCACCGATCTCGCAAAATTGTACCGACACCCCTCGCGCGGCAAAGAGGCGGAAGACAACTGCCCGAACCGCTGCTATCCTACGAACGCCGACTAAGCGGTTACCGTCGAAGAACCAGATACCACCTACACCAGACTCGCTTCCGTCCCTCGAGAAGAAACGGAAAGCAGACTACTTCGATGCAATCGAGGATGAGGATGTGGTGGATTTACGTGGCGGCCGGGTGGGGGGTGGGCGGGTGGGGGGGGGGGGTTCGGGGAAGACGTGAAGGTCGAGCTGAGCGAGGTGGACTGGGAGGTATCAGAATGGCGGAGAGGGTTAAGCTGCGGCGTAGGAGGGCGGTTGTGAGACCTTGATGTGTTGCAGAGGCTGTACAAGGCTGTTCGGTGGATGTACTACGGTTGTAGCAGTATCAGTACATTAACAGTCAGATATTTTGGGATTTGTCGTACAACAGGCGATTCATCGCGGAGCAGGTCTTTTTGCTGAAGATGACTAGGCCGCAGGCGCGAGAGCCGCAGAAACCGGCGGCCGAGATAGCGACAATCGTCGAGCGTGCCTCGAACTCAACAACACAGCAATAAGAACTTGCCGGGATTCGGCTCGGCAACCTTGTGCTCATGGGTTTTGAGGGCAGTCTAACAAGGTTCAGGGCAAAGTGAGAGGAAATAATTATTTTGCGCACCGCGATTGGGCGGACCTTCCGCAATGAGTCGCCAGTGCCAGGTAAACTTCCGAAATGAGTCATGCAGTCGACACCGGTCCACGAAACACGCACGTTGCAGGATTTTCTTCTTAGCCATCTGCCCATCTCGGACAACCATTGTAGATCCTGCCCGACTTTGAGTGAGATACTGTATGATACTTCTGCGGAGCTAGGACCGACGTACGGACTTTCTAGGTGGTAGCTGCGCCGTGGACTCTGCTGACCATCGTGCTCTGTATGTGTGATATCAGGATCGTCGTGGATGAATGGCGGTGACGGTAGCGCACTTGGCGATTGGGCCAATCCGAACACCTATCAACAGCCAGGCACCTGCCGACGAGCTTCCGACCAATTCCACTCAGCCAACAACGTAGACCATCAAGCTGTCGCACGCACCGTCGCAGCGTTGTCCAACCATGGCACGCATGATAGGAACGCGTGTCACTTCATACCGGTTGTCGATAGTAAGAGTTAAGTCAGAGAGGAAGTACAGAGTGAATCAGGGAGGATTGAATACGACATGCATGGGGCAGGCTCCCAAGGTGTGGGGCATGCCGTTGCCAGCAAAATCAGACGCATATATGCGGTGTTTTCGGGAGGATACTTACCATGGGGCTTGCATGCGACGCCCGTCTAACCCTGGTCCGCGAGCAGCCGCGCGATCGTAGGCAGCCAGGACTAGCAGGAGAGACAGCCGCCTGGGAGGGAGAGAAGCTGGCAAGGCATGAGAGAGGTCCGCGTTGCAAGCTCGTTGGGGCTCGGAACGCCTCACCAGCTTGTGAGAGAGCCTCGACCGTGCGGAGACGGGCGGATATGGGCCGAGGCTGGTACCAAAGGAACAGGGTGTCCACAAGTGCGATAGCAGCTTTGCATGTTTGGAGGAGGGGAGGAAGGGATGGAGATGAGGAGGACCGGGACGGGAGAGCAGAGGAAGGTGGATGGGGGAAGAGAGACGTGAAGACGAGGCATCCAACCAACAACGAGCGCTCTATATACCACGCAGCGGGATCAATAGCGTAGAGTTGAACCTGTGCACTGACGTTGATCGAAGAGAGCATGCCGACGAGGGAGAGACATACGCTGCAGGCCGCCGAGACAAGGGCGAGGAGCAAGACACCCTCCAAGTGCGCCGATCGCTTGAAACTCGAATTCCAAAGTGAGATCGCGTTCCTAACAGCTCCCTGAGACCATTGGATGTGGTTTAGACGAAAATGGAGATAGTTGTTTTCTTGCGCACCGCGATTGCTCAACTCTTCCAAAATGAGTCATTGGTCAGAGCGAATCTTCGAAAATGAGTCACGCAGAGGGGCTGTGGGAGTCGCGTCACCCACAGCGGGGCCTGCGGAGTACAACAATTCGAAACCTGACACTTCTCTCCTCCAATGCTTGCTCGATTTGACTAAGTTATTATAGCGTGTCCTTGTGGTTGTACAATGCGGCTGAAGGTGCGATGGGTACGTGAGCCGCTGACCTTGGGGTGTTGCGACATCAAGCAGCCGTGTCCTGGTGAAGGACTGATGTTTGCAAGCCGAATTTTGCATCGCATTCCTTGCATTAACTTTCAAGACGAAGACGGGGACCTATCGCAGACACGTATAAGCTACAAAGCGCCATGTTCACCCGCTGGCGAACGTGCTCCAAAGCCCGGCGCGATTCCCCAGCGAAGCATCCGAGGCCTTGCCGATAGTGGGTTCGATAGCACGTAGGCGGTAAGACCGAAGTAGCGACTCAGTCGACAATGGATACACTGTTCTGCGAGGAGGATGGGAAGTTGCCCCGACCCAAAAGCTTCGAAGAGAAGCGGGGCTCGGCGTAGTGTAGTCGATGATCCAGATGTGCCGTTGCATTGATAATGATACTAAGCCACAACAGGCATACTGTAGCAGACTCTGAGACATTACCCTTCACGGATTCCACTAATCAGGGATCCAGCTCGGATTATCCTAGGTGCCATCACCGATCGCTGCTCGAAGGCAATGCGAATTTTGATTGCAGTCTGCCAGAGGCCCTAGTGGGCCGACCGTATCGCCCGAGCTGTAACGCTGAAAAGCAGGGACTGGATCTGACGGAAGTGAAACGCACGCTGATTGTTCTTGGTTCAAGTCAGACGCACGCGTACTTGCATCATATGGCCAGAAGGAATGTTCTAGCACGACATCCAACGGACGAATTGCATAAGATAAGGACTGACATTATTGTCGGGACTGACGATGTCACGGCATTGTCGGATTGATTTCAGGTTCCGGGCAGTCGGTTGCAGTTCCATCTCCGGCTGCGTCACAGGACTCTGGACGTGTGCAGCGAGATGATTGCGCCCATACCTGGGTCCCAAATGCGCTCTGTGCACACAAACGGACTGGAGCATCCGAGATAAGTGGATTGAACTAGAATTGTGCGGTATTCGTTTTGTGTCTGCGTGAAGGATGTGATGCGGGTAAGGAGGCAAGCCTGCCGGGGAAGCTTTCATTCGGGCGTCGTCTGCGCGACGAGACGGTATCCCCTTTCCGCGTCGTCGCTCAGGGATTGTGTGATAAGGTAGCATAATGAAAAATTCGTGTGGGATCCAATGGAACACGTCAAAATGGAAGATTTGGTTGTGTAACGGGATGCGCTGATAGATCCCGGTGCGACCGAGGACGGCAAACGTGGCGGCGACGCCGTCTCTTCCTGAGAATTTTCTGCGTTTTAGCCCGTCGTCGTCGTCTCGCATGCTTCGGTGGAAAGGGGGGAAGAGAACGGGTCTTGGTATGTTTGGAAGGCGGAGGACAGCGCGGACGCGCGGGCGGATCGGAAGCAATTATGCTCGGCAAGCACGGAAAAGAAGCCGTCAACGTACACCCTTTAGCTTGGCTACCACCAGAACCCGTCGGCGGAGATCTTTGTTCTCAACGTTATTAGATTGGTTTTTCGGGAAGTCACATGCATTCTGCCGCTAAGGGATTTGCTGTGTGGGGCAACCCAAATCCGAAGTTCTAGCACACTGTCGGTGAGCAAGAATAATATGTGCCTCACACTTCCAGCGAGACTGTAGGAAAAGCGCAGAACGGAAAGGGACAACGGGAGTTCAGGGTATCTCTCTGTTGGGTGTGATAACGCGATGACGATGCCTAGACCCTTAGGGATGGCCAAATTAGGTTGCCGTTCCATTGGGCTGTTGAGATGCCTCCGTTGGCTGGCCCCGTTCTTCCCGCCTCAAAGGTGCGAGCTTCCAAATGAGTCCGTGTGGCGTTCTTTTGGAACGGTTCCGCGTTGAACGGTGACCTCTCCGGAGGCAAATCGGGCGAACGGAGTGCTTCGAAGCGTGTCGCAGAGGGAAGTCGCGAGTCAACGCGCGGTCACGGACCAGGCTGGAAAATGGGCCATCTTCCCCTCTTTTAGTCGCGCCCCCCTATCTTTCTCTCTCCTCTCTCTCTCTTCCTCCTACAACCATCTCATCCCCCCACACGTCGGCCAACCAGCTGTCGTCGTCCCTTCTTAGCGGCCTATACCCTCATCCATTCCAAAGCGGATCCCCTCCACTCACCTCTTAATCATCTCAACCTCCAACCACCCTTCACTCAGCCTTAATAACACCTCTCCTGTGTAAAACGTGAGCATCATCATCCTTCTCGGAAAAACCGGAAACGGTACCCCTATCACCACCGCCCCTCTTCCGTTCCCTTATCTCCCGTGACAAAGACGGTTTCTGACCCTCCTCTCTTCGTCTTTCCCTCCTACAGCCCTCCCTAGACACCCACTAGCCATCATGTCCGAGCCTGTTACCACCGAGCCCGTCGCCGCTGCCCCTGCTGAGGAGGTCAAGCCCACCGTTGAGGCTCCCAAGGAGGAGGTTGCTGCCCCGACCACCGAGGCTGCGGCTACTGTATGCGCTTATTTTCGGCCACCACAGGCCTATTACTCATGTGTACTTTCGCAGGAGGCGCCTGCCGCGCCCATCACCGCCGCTGAGCTCGGTGCACCCACGACCGAGGCTGCCAAGCCTGCCGAGGAGTCTACTGCAGCTGTAAGTCGTGGTATTCTCTGCGTCCCTGCCTCACGTGCTCATGTCTCACTTCAGCCGGCCGACAAGCCTGCCGAGCCTGCTAAGGCCTCCCCCAAGTCCAGCCCCAAGAAGGGCGGCAACTTCCTCAGCAAGCTGCTCAACACGCTCAAGGGTGATGTGAAGAAGGTCGAGGCCAAGGCTGAGGCCATTGTCAAGCCCAAGGCGAAGAAGGAGACTAAGAAGGAAGAAGCTAAGGAGGTCAGTGGCTCGCAAATTATGTTTCTTTATCTCCTGTTTCTGATAAAATCCCTAGACTGCGCCTGCTGAGGCTGCGCCTGCCGCGACTGAACCTGCTGTCGCTGCTCCGGCTGAGGAAGCCGCCGCTGTTCCCCTGCCGGCGCCCGCTGCCGAGCCTGCCGCTGAGCCTGCTGCGGAGACCGCCGCTCCCAAGGCGGAGGAGTCCGCTCCTGTCGACGCCGTCAAGGATACGTGGGTCGCCCATTCTTCTTCACCTAATACTCCTATTTATGATCGCTTTCATTCTGGTCACAGTGAAGGTGCTGCTCCTACTGCTACTCCGGCTGCCACCGAGACCCCCGCTCCGGCCAAGAAGGAGGAGGCTCCTGCTCGCCCGAAGGTTGTTGGGCGCAACTTCTCCAAGCGCCTCAGCGGAGTTTTCACCGGCCTCGGCAAGAAGAAGGAAACCCCTGCTTCCACCCCAAAGGTTGACGAGCAGCCTCCCAAGATTGAAGAGCCCGCGCCTGTTGCCCCGCTTGAGGAGCCCAAGCCTGCGGAGACTGCTGCCGCCGCTCCTACTGCGGAGGCTGAGGCGCCTAAGCCTGCTGAGCCCCCCATCCAGACGACCACCAACTCCCCTCAAATCATTTCCGCTGCGGCTTAAATGGGATTACGGGGTTTTATTTGGATGCAACCCGACTCTACTGCTATCGGCTCTCTCTTCTCTCTAACGATTCTGTCACGTCTCCCGATTTATCCATCGTTTCATTCCTCCGGTTCGGTGGAGCCGTTATGACCTCTTCTCCGTTCATTTTTCTAATATGCGCGGTCCATCCTGCCGTTTCGGTCAATGCGCCGCCTGCATTCCTCCTTACGCTGTCCCTTCACCTACCGTAATACTTCGCTACATACATCACCCTTCTACCTCGTCATGTTCGACAGCTCGGGTGCCGCAAGGCTCTCGTCTGTCAAGATACCATCCATGTAGTGGAGCTAATTCGTCTCTTGGTGGATTGGAATGACATGGTTCTTTTATGCCACAAATCGCCGAATATGGTGCGCAATTACGCGGCCATGTAACGATTCGTGCGTGTCTCTGAATGCGGGGACGCGTAGTGGTTGAGGCACGCGCCACTTTTTCCGAACATTTGCACCACGACTGTCCCTTACCATCTTCACGCCATGCCGCCCAAGGATACCCAGAAGGACCGAGGCTCAGAGGAGGAAGAGGTCCTTCAGGCCGTCGTCCTCGCAGACAGCTTCAACACCAGGTTCAAGCCATTGACACTGAACACGCCGAGAGTGAGTGCGCTCCAAGTTAATGTTCGCTGGGGCAGTCCCTGACTCGACCGCAACAATTAGTGCCTATTGCCAATATGCAATGTACCGATGCTATTATGGACGTTCGAGAGCCTGGCTCTGGCCGGTGTGGAGCAGATATTCGTATTCTGCAATGCCCACTCCGACCAGGTTAAGCAGGCGATCCAGTGCGTCCCAAACCTCACCGCACATGATCCGAAGCTGACAACGTACCAGGACATCTCGCTTCTCTCAGCCTGCAGCAGGCGTGCGGATCGTGCCTATCGTCTCGCCCCGGGCTATGTCGGTAGGAGACGCGATGCGGGAGCTGGACGAGAAGCAGCTCATCTCGTCTGATTTTATTCTCGTCGCGGGCGACGTGGTGAGCAACCTCCGGATCGACAAGGTTGTTCAGGAGCATAAGGAGCGAAGAAAGAAAAATAAGGACGCTATCATGACTATGGTCGTGAAGCAGAGCGGGGCGTTCCATAGGACGAGGTGCGCCATCACTCCCGAGTGCTAGCGATTTTATTTTGCTGACTATATGCGCTAGACCCGTGGGCGACACATCCGTCTTCGTGCTAGATCCCAATACCTCCGAATGCGTGCACTACGAGCCCATCCTGGCCGAGCCGCGAAAGCGCTCCGTGATGATGCCTCGCGAAGTGCTGGAGAAGCATCCCGAAGTGGAAGTACGCAACGACCTGATTGATTGCTCGATCGACGTCTGCTCCGTGGATGTGCCGGTACTGTTCAGCGAGAACTTCGACTACCAGGATTTGCGGAGAGACTTCGTACATGGAGTATTGACGAGCGATCTGTTGGGGAAGTCAATATATTGTCATGTGGTGGAGCAGGGGTATGCGGCAAGAGTGAGGGATACGAAGTCGTATGCTGCTGTCAGGTACGCAATTGTTTTGCACGCATCTATGAAAGGCGGAGAGCTAAAATTATTTCAGCAAGGATATCATATCACGATGGACATTCCCCTTGGTACCTGGTGATAATTTGCCAGGCGGCGATGAATACGAATATCGGAGAGGAAATCGGTACATCTCTAAGGATAACGTCATGCTTTCAAGGTATTTTTTCTTGCATCTAAGTTCGATGCCACACGCTCATATTATCCGGTAGAACATGTACCATAGGCAACGACACTATAATAGGTCCCTCGACCCGCATACACGACAACGCACGAATAGAAAATTCCGTCATTGGTCCGCACTGTTCCGTTGGCCCAGGGACGATAATTCGGGACAGCTTTGTCTGGGACGACGCATATATCGATGGTGGCTGCATAATCGAGGGCAGCATTATTGGGCAAGCGGTGCACATTGGCACGGGGTCGACAATCAAGAAGGGATGCTTGATTGCCGAGGGGACAAAACTGGGACCGAAGGCCGTTATACCGGAGTTCAAGCGGATATCACGAGAGAAGCCTGCGAATGAGGATGACGAAGACAAGGAAGAGGGGGATGAGTATCCTTTTGAGGAAGTTAATGGTCTGACGGATACGAGTGAGCCGGTGTGACCCACAATGAGCGGACAGATAGCTGACGACCGGCTTTAGCTCTGGAATTGGGCGAACAGGCAGAAGCGTATGTCTGGCCGGACACAGTCGGCGCCAGTGTCGGTGCAGATGGCAGGTCGTCTAGCGCGAGGGATGCGGATTCGGAGGATGAGGAGACAGAGGCGTGGGGTAACCTCAAGCACTTGCGACTGGGTGCGCAGACATTATCCGTGCGCAAAACAATTGCTGGCTCACCGTTCTTCGCAGGTGACGAAGGCTTCGACCCATATTTCTCGGATACGGAGTCCTCCGACGAGGAGGAAGAATCCAGCATCGCCTCACCCGCATCCGGGATGCTGCTTACTCCGAGCGGGGACTCAATACCAGAATTCTCCCTCGCCCCTCGCTCCTCGGCAAATTTCCGGTCAGAATGCATATCCTCGCTCGAGCGCGCACTCGCAGAAGGACACACGGTCGATGACGCCGCTATTGAGCTCAAAACTCTGCGCATGGCGAGCAACGTCACGATGACCGAGGTGAAGGAGGTGGTGATTGAGTTTGTGGTCGGGCTGGTGAAGGGCGAGCCGGGCAGCGCTGCGCAGAAAAACAATATCAGCCCTGTTGTTGAGCGCTGGGCGGGGCTGATAATCAATCTGATGGCTTCTGAGCGGGTGGAGATTCTGCTGCTCCTCCAGGTGAGTCTATTCACCTGTATGCGTATATGCTTGCATCCGCTGACGACGGAGAACAGAAAACCTGTGCAAGACTACCCAACTACCTAAGCGCATTCAAATTCTTCTTATATGCGTTCTATAACGAGGACATCGTCGACGCGCCCTCAATACGCGCATGGCTGAAAGACCCGCGGTCAAGGGAAGCGCTCGGTAAAGCAAGCCAAGCGAATATGGAAGCGTGCTGGAAGCAAGGCGCCCAGACGCTAGCGGTGATCGAGGCGGATGAGGAGGACAGTGATGAGGACGATGAGGAAGAGGACGAGGACGAGTAGGCGCCGTGGCGGGATTAGTGATGTGCGGCCTTTCTTGGATGGGTTGATGATGATCATATTTAATTCTGCATTTTGCTGCATTTGCGTCATCATCATCAGCACTGATCAATCAATAATACCAATAACCACCAAACTCCGACCCTTCTTCCTTCCAATCGATGTCCAAACCGGCTAAGGGATTGAATTACAGAACAGGCCGAGCAACTAATCTTGTGGCTGCTGCGTGCCTTGCCCCGCACCAGCACTCGTATCAGCCCACCAACCACATCGCCCTCCCGCCCGCATGCGTGGTCAAGTGGCGCACAACGGGTCCAAAGCAATCGATGACGAGGCTTGGCACGCCTGATGACGCAGGTGCTTCTTGCCCTTAGGTAAAAGCTTCCGCTTCGGTGAGGCGGCGATGGCCTATATGGACAAGGGAGGGCTTGTTGAACGTTCGAGCTGCGCTGGGACCCTGCCTACGCCTTTTGTACTCGATCTGCTACCTGTCTAGCTGCATTCATCTCGTTCTGCTCCTCCCGATAGTCGAACTTCAAAGTTTAAGAAACGTTAAGCAAAGATGCCTTTCACCGGTAGCGATATCATTAAGGTGCGCCGCCCATTCCCTTCCCCAGAGAGCAGCACGTTGACCGAACTCACGAACATCTAGATCATGTAAGCCCCCTTTCTACCTCAACATACAGGCCTGGGCAACAAAGTTGACGCGCACTCGGAAAGCCTCGCGATCATCCTCCCTCCCCTGGGTGTATTCCTCGAGCGTGGATGTAACATGGATCTCCTGGTGAGCCCTCCTTTTCACTCTGCGCAGAAGGAGGACGGTGGCTGACTGGGCTTGTGTTTTGTGTGGGAGTAGATCAACATTCTGCTTACTTGTGAGTCTCTTTCCCTGAACCGTGTGAGAGAGCGGCTGCTGATTGGGGTGGCGTAGGCTTGGGTTATATTGTGCGTTTTTTCTATTATTGGCTGGGTTCGGTGACTTGGAGGGTATATGCTGACCCGTTGAACGTCCTTAGCCCGGCATCCTGCACGGTACGTCTCTCCGTATTCTGACAGTATCACGGGTTACTGACGTCCACCCAGCTCTATACATCATCCTCAAGTTCTAAGCCGCCGTCCATCATCAGGACGGCGCCCGCCCTCTTGCCCTCCCGTCCAGGCTCACGCAGTTCTTCCTCGAACTCGAGTAAGTGGGAGACGGCGCAAGCGGCGCGGAACACATACCCGGACTTCTCTCCTCCTTTCTACTCTTCACGAAGTCTACGATACATGACTTTTCTCCCTTAAATGTAATTCGCGCTTATCAATTATTCACGTATCGTCCCTCCGTCCCATCCCCAAGCCAAGAGATCTTACGTCCCTTGCTCGTCAAAACTGAGCAACGAGTGTCTGCGATGAGGTAGGCAATTGGTAAGCACTGATGACGGACGTGGGAACGGTTTGTTGGAAGTGCGGGGAGGACGCGTTTGCCTTGCCGGGAGGACGCCACATCTAGGGTCGCTGCATTCTACACGAGTCGTTGGATTTGTACCGAAGGGCCGCTTACTCGTCGTTTGCCCCGTCTAGGAGCGGCGAAGCACCACGTCCCCTCAATCACCAACGGCCGCCTAGCGGTGTACGACCACGCCATCTCGCAAATGTCCACAGCTCTTCCGGGCCCGGACGGCGTCGCAGGACCGTCATCGACCGTAGCACAAACGCAAGACGACGCAGACTGCCTCACCTGCCGCCTGATAGGCGGCACGGTCCTGACGACTTTCGGCGCCCAACTAACATGGGAAGGTCGTAAACATTTTCTTTTGGCTCGAAGAGGCGGTGGGAGGGGATTGGGTGCATTGGCAATGGGCGGGATGGGCGTCGGTGCGTCCTTCTCTTTGCTCTTTCCTTTTCTCGCAAAGCAATTTTTTTTTCTGGGTTGGGTTGGAAGTGGGAAGATGGAGTGGGTGGCTGATGGGATTTTTGTAGGGATGATAGCTGTTGGGCTGCATAGGTGGTTTAGCCCGTATTGGAGGCGGAGGCCTGGGGCGATGGCACTGAAAGAAGGCGCATAAACCAGTACAGGAACCCGACAACATCTTGCCAGGATAAGCGAGGCGCCGACCCTTCGGAATTGGACGCAAGCTGGGCTGGAGAGGTTCAACCTGCCGCCAGCAGGAAATTGGCTGGGACTGCTGGGATCACGACGCTGCGCTACGCCACGCCACGCTGAGGGAGAGGACTTCGTCGTGGCTATTCCCAACCCGGTCAACTGGTCGTGTGCCTGAAGCCTCGCCATGACCTGGTCGGTGGGGAAAGGGGAGGTGAAGAGGAGGCAGAGCGGGTTTATCTTTCCGGACATACCGCCGGAGGTCATATTCCCATAGGTACCGGGAAAACCGCACAATTCCTCTTGCTGGAATAAGTGTATTGAACTAATTATTCCGAGCATCTGGACTACGCTACGAGGCCTGGGAATGACGGTTTACGAGGTCGGGAGTGTGTGGTGAAAATGAGTCTTGGCGAGAAGGTTGATGAGAACCCGATGCTGTGTATACGTGCTGCGAGGGAGCTGTGGAATGTTCGTCGTACTGCAGCATTACACCACTCTAGAGCAGGCAGAACAATCACACCGTCCAAACGATCTGCCTTTTTCTGCATGTTCTCTTCGGGAGCCGGGTCTGCCCTCGCCTCCGTCAAGTTGACAAACCCGAGACGCAGACGACAAATCTCCCGAGGCCCGTTGAGAAGGGTGGGCTATTTTTGCGCACGTAAGCACGCCGCGATCTTCAGGGAAGGGGGATGAGAGGGGATGACGCGCCCCGGCCGTACCGGGCTGTGGCGCGTTAGGGGACTCTTGGGTCGTCCCAATCTTCGCAGGGGTTTACCGTACTGTGCAGTTCTGCGCCCTGTAATCGGATCACTGCGCCTCCCCTTTCGCTCCTCACTTTCAACAGGGTGTGGGTTGAGAGATGTCATCGCCTTCTGAGGTATTCGGGTCAGTAGTGAGGATACTGCTCCGCTCAGCCGCGCCATCCCCTGCGCCCACGTCTGTGAGGGGCTTATATCAATAGAAGGGGGATCAGAGCGCAGTCGAGGGGTTCGCTCACTCGTCGTTGATCGCTGGTTGTTGATCGGTTCTCCGTCATCTGATCGTCCTCTTACTCTCCTGGCTGGCTATACACTCCTATCCGGTCTATTGCTACTACACCTGCTGCACATTGTCTTGTCTCACTCACTTCACCATCATCGGAGCACATTTCCTAGAACACCCTCGTCAATAGACCGCTAGAGGGAGAGCAACATGCGCCTCATATTCACCTCCCCCGACATAGCGAACACAACCCTCATCAACGCATCCACCAAAAAGCCCGTGTACGAAGTGCTCTCCTCCCCCCCAACATCCGCAGAACGGTTCACCACGCTCCGGCACTCTCCGCCCCAAGGGCAAGGGAAGGAGAGATGGGAAGGGAAGTTCGTGGGGAGCATCGAGTGGGGTAGTGGGCTGTTGGACGAAGATGAGAAGGAGAGGCTGAGGGAGGACGGGGAGGACGTTAGGGAGGGGTGGGTCGTGTGGGGGAAACCGGAGGCGGAGAAGAGGGAGCTGGGGTCGCTCTTACGACCCATAGACGGAAAGGGGAAGATGTGCGTCTCCATCTCCCTGCCCATCTCCTCCTCTCTTCTTTCATTCTACTGTCCATGGAGAACCGGGAGCTGAACAAGTGAGTAGGGCACGCGTCTTCACGGGCTACATGCGCGCAGACTATATCTGGCAAATCCAGCGCTCGTTCCTCCCGCACCGAACGGCGGTCTTGCAGCTCGTACCGGCCTTATCGCCCGACACGCCCATAGCGACCTACCATCCTCCTTCCACCGCTACGACTCGTGCGGCCAAGTCCGAGCCGGCGTGCTTGGGCAGCGGAGAAGGGAAAAAGAAGAAAGACAGGCCAAAGTCGTTTTCCCTCTCCCGCTCTTCCTCCCGAAAACATCCGGCTAAACCAGACGACGACCCAACCTCTACATCAGCGATCGCCCCTGGTCCATCCGCAAACGGCACAACAACAGAACCCGACGCACCCTTCGGCTCACTCGAGATCTCCCCCCGGGCAATAGAGATGCTCGACCTCGTCCTCCTCACTTTCCTCGCCCTGGCGCTCTCACCATCATCGCAGTCCCATCTCCAGCGCTCGGGGTCCTTAGGCTCGCACTTGTCAAAAAGGAGCAGAAGTAAGAGCAGGAGTAGGGTGAGGAGCCCGCCAGGGAGTGGGGGGAGCGCGCTTTCGTGGCCTGGGTCTGCCGGGCTTAGTCTGGGCTGGGGCGGCATCGGAGAAGGAAGAGGGAGTGCGAGCGTACCGGGGAGCACAGCAGTCTCGTCCGCCGGCACCGGTAGCGCACCCTCAACACCAGACGACGAGGAAGGAGAAGAAGACCACCGTTCCCTCGGCTCCGCACCCGCCAGTACTAGGCCAGTGGGGAAACCGAAGGGCTGGCGAGAGATGCTTGGGTTGCATTCGCCCGCTAATTCGCCTAGTACGGCGAGTCTGGTGAGTGGGTGGGAAGCGGGCGTGGAGCGGTTGAGGAGGTTTAGTTTTCCTGGGATTGGGAGGGGGAAAGTCGATGCCGCCACTGGCTAAGACGCTCACCTGCTCACCTTCCGAGAAGATGGTCGTGCGGGTCTGTTGGTGTCGTGGGAATTTTTACTTTTCTTCTTTCAAGTTGTCTGGATTGTCGTGCAGGTTCTTCGAGTGGGGATGTTGGATGTTGTTCTGCTGTTGTTTTCAATGGTGTATAAATATACAAACGAAGGATACCCGGTGTTGTGGAATTATTGTACGTCCGTAGATAACTCGAGTAAATTTCTGTCTGGATTAGAAATCAATATGCCCTCGCCCTCGTAGCCAAGATTTTCCTGTGTGCCGCGCTGGCTCTGCTATGCGGGGTGGTGTTCGTTGTCCTGGTTCTTGGGATTGTATGCAGGCCGTTTCTGGATTTTTAGAAGGATTTCTGGGAGTCGGAGGAGTTGTCTGAATTAACTGGCGGAATACTAAGCTCTATCTATTCAAAAAATATTTTTCCACACGGAAGGCCAAATATGAAATCTCTCAGCGCTGCGCTCCACAGGCCAGTGCTCGACCAGTTCGCGCGCCATCTATTTTTACTGGGACATGCAGCCATGGGCAAAGGCCCATTTCGCACCCCCAACGCACGTCTATTTCGCCAAAATACCCCTCAACACCCCCACCTGCCGCCTAACCATCTCCTTACTCGGCCCGCCGATCGCGTTCCTCCTCTCCACACTCGCCTCAAAATCAAACACGTCCCTCACGTCCTCCCCGAACTTGGGCGAAAGCTGCTTGAACTCCTCCAGTGTCAGGTCGGACAGGGGAATGTTCTTCTTTTCTGCAAGGGCGACCGCGCGCCCGGAGATGTGGTGCGTTTCGCGGAAGGGCGTCCCTTTGCGGACGAGGTAGTCGGCCAGGTCGGTCGCGAGCATGTCCATCGTTAGTGCTGCTTGCATTTTCTCGGGGTGAATCTGCGCAATGTGAAATCAGCACCGCAAATAATATGTGCAGACGGAGGGGACGCACGTTCAGCGTAGCAATAACACCCTCTGCGATCCGCAACGACGCGCTGACGTTGTCGACCGTATCGAACAGCGGCTCCTTGTCCTCCTGCAGATCCTTGTTGTACGTCGCCGGCAGCCCCTTAAGGGTCATGAGGAACCCCGCCATATTCCCAAACAAACGCCCACTCTTCCCCCTCAGCAACTCGAGCGAGTCCGGGTTCTTCTTCTGCGGCATGATGCTCGACCCTGTGCTGTACGCATCGCTCAGCGTGACGAACCCGAATTCTGCTGTAGAGTAGACGATCAGGTCCTCGGCGAGACGGGACATGTGCGTCATGCACAGGCTTGCCCACATGAGGAACTCGACGATAAAGTCCCGGTCTGCCACGGCCCACATGCTGTTCTCCGCGATGGAGGCGAAGCCCAGCTCGGATCGCAGGAACTCGCGGTCGATCGAGAATGGGTTCCCGGCGAGCGCGCCAGCGCCGAGCGGGAGGACGGAGATGCGCGGGATGAGCTGCTGGAGGCGGTCGAGGTCGGAGGCGAAGGAGAAGGCGTGGTAGCAGAGGAAATGCGACCATCGGATAGGTTGTCCGCGCTACTCACGATCGTCAATAAATCATATCCTCCTGCAGCGGTTGGGCGATGCTTACCTGCAAATGCGTATAACCAGGCATGAGCACCTCGATCTCCTTATCCGCCCGCTCCGTCAACACCGACAGAAGCGCCTTCAGAGCCGCCTCGATCTCCTTGACCTCATCCAGCAGCCAAAGCCGCATATCCGTCGCGACCTGGTCGTTCCTCGACCGGCCTGTGTGCAGCTTCCCGCCAAGAGGACCGATAAGCTCGCTCAGCCGCCTCTCATTAGCCGTATGGATATCCTCGTCGTCAGCCTTGATCTCAAACTGCCCAACGCACCACCCATCAGCAGCCAAGCATCGCCAACAGCGTAGAAAAATATAGGCGTACAGTTCCGTCCTCCCACTCTTTCAGGACTGTCTGAAGGCCTTGGATCATCTTGGCTTCTTCCTCCTTGGTGAGGATCCCGCGCTGGCAGTTCGCTTTCGCGTAGGCGATCGAGCCCCGGATGTCGGCGGCGTACATCCGCTTGTCGTACTTGAGCGACTGGTTGAATTCGTGCATCCTGCCCCGACACATTTGTGGTGAGCTCGAGGGGCACCTTCGTCTCGAGCTAAAGGCGGGCTTACAGCGGGTCTGTCTTCCCCGTAAACCGCCCTCCCCATAGTTTTTGCTTCGTAGGCAAGTCAGACATGGTCGTAGGTGGAACAGTGAGGAGAGTGCGCTGGAGGAGGAGCAGCTGTATATGTGGGCAAGTTGTGCAGTCGGGCACGTCGGGAAGTTGTCCAACGATGTCAGGGTCCTGGGGATTTTTATCTCTCGTTGCCGGTCTCGTGACTCGGGCATTTGACTCGACAATGACAATTATATTACACGTGATATCAGTTGTACATCCTCTGCTGCTCAGCAGGCTGACAGCCAGCACTGGGTATGCTTGTGGTATGGTACAGAATTTCACAGGTTGTATATTGGCACGAGACTTTGCATGTCGATCCTCTGCCTGCAAAGCGGACACTCGGGCTTCTCCCTCACCCACTCGGACACGCAGCTCCAGCAGAACATGTGTCCACATGAGGTCGCTGCGCTTGCTGTACGTTCTTCCAGGCAGAGAACGCAGCGGCGGGAAGCGCATTGCTGTGGTGTGAGGGAGGTGAGGGGGATGTAGAGGTGGTCTGGGGGTTTCTCGTCTGAGGGAGGAGCGAGGAGCCGGGCGAGCGGCTGGGCGTCGAGGAATGTCTGGTTCGTGGTTGAAAAGACTTTGCCTTTTCTGCCGGAAACGGTGGTACCAGAGCCTTCTGGGGTGGATATGGCGGCGGAGAGGAAGGTATACAATCGATGGGCGAGGCGCAGGGAAAGGAGGATGCCAAGCAAGCCGTAAGATGGTGGACGCACACCCGGTTCCGGCGGTGACATAGTATGCTAAATCTCGGTCAGAAAAAATCGTGGCGTCGCAGAAACATGTCTACATACCGGGCGCAATGCAAGGATTCGGCTGAGCAGGCTGTAATATTTTCCCTGGAAATAAAATAGCGCCAGGTTGACATCCGCCGCTGTCCCCAGGATTGTCTGCAGGATAGCCAGCACGTTAGCCAGCAAGGGATGTCGTTGTTGTGTGCTCGAAGATCGGGAAAGGAGGGAGAGGAGGTAGGGTGGGATAGTCTCGAGTGCAACGTGGATTGCGCGAAGCTGGTAGGATATTAGGAAAGGAGCAGGTCAAGGTAAGAACGGGTGCATACACGCTGGGTTGGTAATTGACCTGATCGCGCAGATACTCGGTACACGTCGGTATATTCTTCTCCCAGCGTTTGTACGCCTGTGGTACATTGTGAGAATGTCTAGGCAATGGATAAAAATTATTTCGACGCACCTCTGCCTAGCATGAGGTAAAGGTAAGCCGACCTCACTAAGAGGTCGGCCTCTCGCTCCCATCTACCAAGCACCCGCGTGCCTACAGAATTTTTAGAGACCGCCAGAAAATAGCTAAAATGCTTACGCACCCAAAAACGATCTCAGTACGGCCTCTGCTTGATCCTTGAACGCAGCAAGAAAGAATAGATCGCGTTGATGAGCTCGTACTGCGTCCATCATCCTTTAGGACAGGCCAAAAGAGAGGCACAAATGCGAAGGGCGCACTAATTTGTGGTTGGGTCGCTGGCGGTAGCGACCAGCTTGTGCTGCTCTCTGCCATGTGTCCAGGCTCCGCGGTGTCCATTCTTGAAGTTTCAAGAACGAATCCAGCACGATACGGGGTCGGACAGAGGGCGAGCGTTCAGCTCGAGGTGAGCAACGACGCTCGTTCAGCGACTGCTCATGCGGGGACCACCCATAACCCGCGCACGTGACCGATCCTTGAGTGGCTGTGCAGAAGCGCCCGCCCTTCTCTGCTCAGCCAAAAATTAGGACATCGCCCAGGGTCCCCTACCAACTTCCAAAAATCATTGCACTCCGAATACCCCTCCAAAAAATGGCAAAATCAAAGCAAAAATCGCCCGCGAAGGCAGAGTTTAGCTCGAAGGTGACAGCGGTACCGAAGAGCATCTTGAAGCGCAAAGCGGTAGATGAGGGAGAAAGGGCGGCGAAGAAGAGTAAGGCTGTTAATGGGGTTGGTGCGCCTGGGGCGAAGGCGAAGCAGGGGAAGGGGAAGAGGCCGCCGCCGCCTGCTGAGTCGGGTACGGATGAGGATGAGGAGGACTCCTGGGGTGGATTCGGGGACGGAGAGGACGATTTGGAGGTGCATAAAAAGTGCGTTGCCACGAGCTGCAATCTCCGCAGTGGACCCAATACTGACGGCTTGTCCAGGTCATTATTCGACGATAGCGATGCGGACGGAGCTGAAACTGGAGAGGACGATGAAGTAGGAGCAGACGAGTTCGACCTTGATGCGTGCGTGATTCTAGCTAATTTATTTCGTCCTCTGTAAATTCCTGACTCCCTGCTAGCGAGGATATCGACCGCCCCGAACCCCAAGAGATGGATTTTCTAGAATCGGACGAAGAAGAGGAGGAGGATGAATTTCCCTCTGCTGTGAAGCCCAAGAAGGCACGCTTCGAAGGTCTCTCTTCTTCAGAGGCAGAGTCAGACGAGGACGATGAGGACGAGGACGAAGACGGTCCCGTCACTGCGCGGAATATGGAGGCACGGTCCCGTGCGCTCGAGGCGAAGGCCGCTGCTGAGCAAGCTGCCGACCTGGCGGAAGCCGCCACTGCCGGAGCAGGCGAGGAAGCGATGTTCGAGCTCCCCACCGCCGAGCAACGAGAAGCCGAAGAGTCCGGCGCTGCCCCAGTCAACGTCAACGAACTGCAACTCCGCATGCGGGAATGTGTCAAGGTCCTAGGCGACTTTAAAAAATTCGCTGCGCCCGGTCGGTCACGGAGCGAGTATGTCCAGCAGCTCATTGCAGATATCTCGAATTATTATGGGTACAACGCATTCCTCGCCGAGAAACTGTTCGACCTTTTCCCCGTGGCGGAGGCGATCGAGTTCTTCGAAGCGAACGAGCTTCCCCGACCGGTAACGATCCGCACAAATACGCTCCGCACGCGCCGACGAGACCTGGCCCAAGCACTCATCAACCGCGGTGTGAACCTCGAGCCTGTGGGGAAATGGTCGCCAGTCGGACTGCAGGTATTCGAGTCCTCCGTCCCGATCGGCGCTACGCCCGAGTACCTCGCAGGGCACTATATGCTCCAAGCGGCCAGCTCGTTCCTGCCCGTCATGGCACTCGACCCGCAGCCGAACGAGCGCGTGCTGGATATGGCCAGCGCACCGGGAGGGAAAGCGACGTACGTCTCTGCGCTGATGCAGAATACGGGGGTCGTGTTCGCCAATGACGCGAATAAGGAGCGGACAAAGGGGCTGACGGCGAATGTCCACCGGCTTGGGTGTAGGAACGTCGTGGTGTGCAACTATGATGGGCGGCAGTTTCCGAAGGTTATTGGAGGATTTGATAGGGTGTTGCTGGATGCGCCGTGTAGCGGGACAGGGGTGATAAGCAAGGACCAGAGCGTGAAGATCAACAAGGTGCGCCGCGCCCCCCATAATTTTTTCCTGCCTTCTAGGATGTTTGCTGAGATGGCGTGCAGTCCGCACGCGACTTTGCGCTCCTCTCCCACCTCCAGAAACAGCTCATCCTATGTGCGATCGACAGTGTTTCCCCCACTTCCTCGGGCGCGGCCGTCGTCTACTCCACCTGCTCCGTAACAGTAGACGAGAACGAGTCCGTCGTCGACTACGCCCTCCGCAAGCGGCCTCACGTCAAGCTCGTCGACACTGGCCTCACGTTCGGCAGAGAAGGGTTCAAAGCGTACAAGGGCAAGACATTCCACGAGAGCCTGCACCTGACAAGGAGGTTCTACCCGCATGTACACAACATGGACGGGTTCTTCGTCGCCAAGTTCAAGGTCGGTAAACCGGGGAAGAAGAGGCCCGTGAGGGAGGAGGAGAGCGAGGACGAGAGGACGGCGCCGGTGGGCGCGGAGGAGGAGAGCGGGAAGACGGGGGCGGCGTTCGACGATGAGGCCGATGCGAAGATTATCAGGGGTGCGTGCTACGATGCTTCCCGTCTGGGATATGTGGGCTGATAATTATTGCAGAGAGCAAACGCAAGTATCTGCTCAAGCATAAGGGCATCAAGCTTCGCCCCAAAGCAGAGGTGGATGCTGCCCGAGCAGCAGGGGCAGTCGACGACTCCGACTAGTGCTCTCCCTAGCCCTCATCCATCCCCTGCTGGGCCCGAGGAATTTTTCCTACTCCCAGGAATAATATCAGCGTGGGTACACGAGCTCAGGAATTCTTTCCTGAGCTCAGGGACGGTGTGGGCGTTGGCAGAGAGCGCCAGGATTTTTTCTGCCCTTAGCGGAGGTGGTTTCGCGCGCATCTATTCCTTGCCAACCTCGGGAGCGGTGTTGGCGCATGCTTACAACATCTACATTTCTTCTGAGTTCAAGGGCGATATTGGCGTATGCATAGATGGCATTATGTACAGTACGAGATACCTAATACAGCGTTGGGGTGGTATCGTCCGTGGATAAAGAGGGTATCCCTCGTTATGGTAAAGGTCGTATGGCGTCAAGGAATTGTCCGTCAATACCTGTGGTCACACTGGCAATCTCCTTCCTTGGAGCTTCAAGTCGAGCGGGATGGGGATGTTGTGAGGCGTGAGACTGGCGAATTAATATTGCTCCGGCTTCTGGTCGTACATGTTGTTGCGCCTACGCCACCGCACGTCAGCCCATCAACCCCATGTAATTTTTTTTAAAAAAAATATAGAAAGCACGCACCTTCCTCCCCGAGCTCTGCACCAACCCCTCTCGCCGCAGCATGCTCCACCCGTCACAAACACCAGCCCGATCCACTCGGCGATCATCGCTCCCAGCACAAGCCAAACAGCATTCCCGAACCCTACGCTCACAGCTCCGTCCGTCGCGTTCCAGATCTTCGACCGTCCCACACAAACGAACACGACATCAACGACAAACGTGACGGTCGTCACTATAGCCGCGAGCCACACAGCGGGTAAGACAGCGAGGAGCGAAAACCATCCAGGGTAAGCGACCACGGCGAGCTGGAACGACAGTACTAAGGCGAGGAATGCCAGGCCGCAGGAGATGGGATGGAGGACCAGTACGGTCGTGATCCCTTTTAGGATGAGCTGCTCGTTTTGCTCTTCGTTTGTGAGTTGGAGGAGAGCGGAAACGGTTGGGTCGAGTGTGTAGCCCAGGTGGCGGGCAGAACATTGGGGAGCGATGAGTTCGTGTGTCGAGCCAAGGACGCTTCAATAACGTTAGACTGATACTTGAAGGGCAGAATAAAATAAAGACGGAACGCACGTATAGGTTGCCTCGCCGGCACACCATCCCCATACTCCAAAGTGGACCGTCTCTGCCGCTGAACCCGCCTGGATGCCCAGCACACTAGCGGATACGTCTGCAGTCGCGGAGAGCAAGTAAATGTTTGGGATTATTGGTGCTGACAGGGCAGCGAGGAGGAGGAGGATGAACGCCGCGAGCCACCAGAAGGGAGTAAGCCAGCGGAGGAACATCGTGTGACTGTCGTTGCGACGAGTGAAGATCAGCTGAGGAATAGTACTGTCGCGTTGAGATGTTGGTATTTGGATGGCGATCGTTGAACGATGAGAGCAGGGATGGGATTGTGACTTTTGTAGTTGTGCCAAGGGATCCGACCCACTTATCCCCTATTTAATCGGCATCATCCCCTTCCCAAACACGCTCTGAACACGATGCCGTTCTGTTGGAGCGCGAAACGACACAATCAAACGTCTCATACCCATCGCACCGCCGAACGACGCGGATACGGCGGATACGCAGAGAAAAGGATGGTGAGAGAAGTGGGGGATGACGTAGCCGCCGTAGGGGTCCAACAGCGAAGAGCGTCATCGGGTTTGCAAGTTGGCTGCGCGGGCAAAGGACAACGGAGAAATAGTCGGCACGACTTGAACATACATCTAAACCTCTTAGACTCAACTTGTACACGACGCCGATGGACGATGAGCCCGAAGTGGGCGCGACCGGGTTAATAGTTGGGGGGAGAAGTTGTGGTATGGAACTCGCCGGTGCAATCGCCGAGATGATCGGGACCTGCTCAAAACGCCTAGAATCCGCCGACATCCGACGAAGAAACGCTGCTGAAAGGCTCAGAAAAATTCCTAGCGCTCCAAGAAAAATATGAGGCGGTCCGCAAGAATCCGGGCTATCGTGCTGGATATAAGCTGGAATTTTGGCATCCGTTTTCGACTTTTGAGAGCGGTCACAGTTGGATGAAAGCAGCGTCATGCAAGAGCATATCCACCGGGGTCTGTTATATACGGAATGCTCCCCTGATCCTCTCGCAAAAATAGGGCGCAGAGAGCCAAGGGATGATAGAACATGCTGGTGGTAGAAATTGGAGCTTATGAATAACGTGCAGCCCAGCAAAAAAAATCGAGAATGACTGACCCATTCTCTGTACCTCGCGCCCAGAAACCACGCCTCCACCGCTGCTTTCCCTCCTGACCGATGTACGACGCGCAGATCGCACATTGCCCGCCACGGCGAGCATAGCGAAGGGCAGCGCTTGTGCAGACCCGTTCGGCAGGTCAACAACTGTCACTGAGCAACTCACAATGCGCGCGGAGCTTCCCAAAGTCACACACACACTCCTCCTCTTCCCTCTGATCCTCCTTTTCCCTCAAAGCACCGGTCTTCTCACCTGCAGCTCTTCCGTGAATTACAGGGGCGAAGGATAGCGATGACACGGCCGCCGTAGACATCGTAAAGGTGCGGTGAGCGCGATCGGGTTTGCTGGCCACTGGTGCGCGAGAGGAAGCTCATCTGACCTGGAGGAATTGATGACTGGGTAATTTCAAACCTCTGAGGATCACTCATACGAGGGGGAGGGGGGGGCAGGGGGGGGAGGGGGGGAGAGGGGGAGACAGCCCATGAGCGGTGCATTTATGGTGGTGGTAGGGCATCGAAAGGATGACACCGCAGGGAAGCATGATTAGAAACGCTGAAGACCCCTGCTGCCACCGCGAGCTGTATGCATCCTCCACCCACAACGAACCTGAAAAAAATCCCTGCAGCTCAAAAAATATATCAGGAGGAGCGCTGAGACCAGGGCAATCTGAAGGGAGGTGAATGCGAATTTTAGGAAGAGGTTTGGATTGGTGGAGATGCGTCGACGACTGGTCGGTGGATCTTCTCGTCGACAGTCTGATATGCCACGACCGTTTTTCTTCTGGAAAGTCAGATAAAATTCGTGGGACTGCATGATCGTCTCAACGATATAGGGAGACGCCAACGGCACAGATTCGAGAATGCCATGATGGTATAATTGAATATTGTGTGTGTTGTACAATTGCCGTGAAAACTTGTTAGTTACAGTATTACTAACCCATTCTCTGCGCCTTGAAGCGGGAGACCTTGGCTGGCGGCGTGCTCGCCTCTACCACTGGGCTGCCAGCTGGAGGTCGCACGTCCTGCTCCGAACGCGTAGCCCTCTCCTTGACAGAGCTGGCGAGGGCGGCGGTCCGCGGCTGCTGCGCCGCTTTTGATTCGGCCGTTGTTGCTGCGGCACCCTGATCGTGTGCGGCTTGTTTTGCAGCTTTGAACCGCGAAACCTTCGGCGGTCCAGCTGGCAAGCCGTCCTCCCGTGGCTGCGGACTCGCTGCCACCAGAGGCTTCGAGTTGGAAGCCGCGCTTGGTCCTCCGTTGGTATCCTGTACCGCAACAGGCATCTCTCCCCGCCTCAGCGCCTCCAGAATCTCATGCCCTCTCGGTCCCAGATCCTCCTCATCTTCCACCTCATCGTCCTCATTGACGACCAGCTCGTCATCCCCATCCAACTTCCCTTGTCGTACGAGGCCGACCAGGTCTTTGTCACGGATTGTCGTTCCAGGTGGCAATGCGCCAGTTTGGATGAACGACCGAGCGACGCGGGCTGATTTGAAGCGCGATACGGTGTACGCTTTCTTTTTAGCGCTTGTGGAACCGAGAGCGTCGACCTCAATGACGGAGCGTCAGCGTCTTATTTTTTGCAGAGTGGACAGTAGTAAAACGCACCTCCTCTGGATCCCACCCTTCCCCAGGCACCGCAATCTGGCCAAAACCGGCGAACGCACCCGTACCAGCACGCAGGTCCTCCCGCTTTGAATAGTAGATCGCGGCCGCCTCGCGCTGCAGCATGGCCGTGTCGAAATCATCGCCCGACCCAATGCTTTCATCGTCGTCGTCCTCCACTCCCTCATCGTCTTCTTCTTCCACATCGTCATCCTCTTGATCGATCTCGCTCTCTCTTGACCCCGTTTCTGACTGTGATTGCTGCGAATGCGATTGCAACGGAAGGAATCCTCCCTCGCCCTCAGCGAATTCGATCTCGTCATCAGAGTCGTCATCAACTATTTGCACCTTTGACCCCTTCGATGCCGAAGTTGCGGAGGGTATGCGTTCGACGACATTTAGCTTCATTGGCTGGTCGGCCAGCGCAGCAGAAGTGCCCTTCTTAGACCGTAGACGACCCAAGATCACATCGCCCAGTTCTTCAGAATTGCCGCTTGCGTGCGGGTCTTCGGAGGCTTCGTCAGCGAATGTCACCTTTTTGCTGGATTTCCTCTCCAGTGCTGTCGGAGACGGCGGAAGTATTGATGGAGAAGGGCGTGTTGCTGATGGTACTGCCGCAGCTGGCGCTTGTAGCCGTTCGTGTTGTTGGCTCTGTACTTTGTGCGTCGCAGTCAGCGCCTTGGCCATATTCTCCGCCGCCCTCTCCTTCTCCTCCTTCCGTATCTGCTCCTCCTTGACTAGCTCCTCAGCCTGCCTCCTCCTTTCCTCCTCTTCCTCCTCCTTCTCGAGCTCGTCCAACATCCGCTCTACCTCGCGTCTTCGTTCCTCCTTCTGTGCCTCCGTGAGCGAAGACAGCGGTATATGGGTCGTCACTTGTGGTATAGCTTGCGGCCTCCGTGGCGGTTGATTCGGGGCCGCATTTTCGGTGATCTCGATGACGGGCAGCCCCTCTTCGTTCAGAACCTGGATTTTGCACGATTAGCAATTTATTCAACGAGTGATCATATAAAAAGCACTGGTCTCACCTGACCATGCTCGTTCCGCCTTACAGCCGGTCCAGCAGAATCGTCGCCCAGAATTTCGTGCAGCTTTTCAGCCAGCGCCTGAGCTGACCTGGCATCGAGAGGCTTCGCACCAGGCTGAGAAGGACCGGTTGTCTTCAGATCCAGCGAAGAGATGAGCTGTGCCAGACCTGGGTAGTCTTCTGTAAGCATCATGGATGATGTGTTATGCGGAGGGAGAACTACCATTGATATCTCCCTTTGCATTGCTACCATTGGTCGATGATGCGGCCGCCATTGTATACAGAACGATAGGAATAACAGGAGGCGATGTCACTTAGTAGCACGCCTATAAGGCTCGCAGACACCAGTAACCGCCGGGCGCCTAAGCCCTGTCAGCCAAATATGAAGCGGATGTAATTTTTCATTTCAGGGATCGGCCGGCGCTTCCCCCGACTTTTTCGTGTCCAACCCTCTGCACGCCCTCCCCTTCTCTATCACCGCAAACGAGGCCTGCGTGCTTCTTCATCTATCGTCCAACGGAAACATGGCACCCACAACATCAACGGCTAAAGTCCTCGGCTCCTCGAAGCTTGGAAGAGCAGCGGCACCGAAATCATCCATGAAGGAGGCCATCTTACCGAAACAGGCGGAGGCCGCAAACCAGGAGGAGCTTGAGGAAGGCGACGAGGAGCGGCAGAACTGGTCCTCAGTGCAGCTCGAGGGAACCGCAGAAGATGGAGATGACGAAGTGATGATTGATGCAGGTGCTGTCCCGACAGAGCAGGCAGTAGCCACACCTTCACTCGACTCCTCCGTTCCCGCCTTTCCGCCTCTCTCCGCTGCTGCCCAGGCGGGCAAGATCAAGGCTGAGACCCGCAAAATTCCCATACCTCCGCACCGAATGACGCCGTTGAAGAAGGAGTGGATCAAGATCTTCACGCCGTTGGTAGAGATGTTGAACCTGCAGGTTCGCATGAATACCCAAAGGCGATGTGTGGAGCTCAGAGTACGTCCCAATCACTGTTTTGTTGTGATAACAGATATAAATTAAAGAAAAAATAGTCCTCTAAACATACCGACGATATCGGTGCACTGCAGAAGGGCTCGGAGTTTGTGAAGGCGTTTGCCCTGGGTTTCGATGTTGATGTGAGCACCTCGTCTATCCGCGCTCTTGCTAGCATCATACTCAAACCAACTCTAGGACTCTGTTGCTATTTTGCGCATGGACGATCTCTATATTGATACATTCGAGATCAAGGACGTGAAGACGTTGCATGGAGACCATCTCTCCCGGGCCATTGGTGCGCGGACATTGTTTTCATCGCAGCTGACCGCTGATGTTCGGCTCAGGTCGCATAGCTGGACAGGATGGAAAGACGAAATTCACAATAGAAAATGCTACTCGCACTCGGATTGTATTGGCTGATACGTACGTCTTGGGCATATCACGCTGGGATAAAGCCGCTAACAGTGTGACAGCAAAATTCACATTCTCGGATCTTTCCAAAATATCAAGATAGCTCGCGACGCCATCAGCAAACTTATTTTGGGTAGCCCGCCAGGCAAGGTGTATGCATCTCTCAGGATCATTGGTGCGAGGTTGAAGCAGAGGGCTTTCTGATCGATACTCCCTCCTGTTTTATACCCTAGTCTTCATGCATGTGTACTATATTCGCACACGTTTTTCCTGCTGTTAAGCCCCCCCGATTCGGGCGTGTCACATTGCTTTGATTGCACCTCCAAGTCATGCGCACATTAATGCAGGATGGACCAAGCGTGTAAGACGTACAGCACAAAGTGAATCATACAGAGAGGCCAGGAAAAGCCAGAAACGGAATGAATGCATTGCGACATCGACAACGCTCAACGATCCTCCGCCCATTCCTAGAGAAAAATCAGCGATCCGTCCATCTTGTCCCTGCACTCAATGCTTACGTTCTCCTTCTTGATCTGCGCCTCCTCTTCCGGCGTGAAGTCATTCACGATGTTGAAGAGCTTGCGGATCTCCTCGGGCGTCTTGCCCTTGATCATGTTAGCTACAGTCTTGCAACCAACATCGCTATTGTACAACGTGTCAGTCACTGCATGAAGACATGACATTCGTGCTTACAGAAGAGCCTTGATATCCAGATAGTTAGCAGCCTACACGGCACAGGTCAGTCCGAGCACATATATGCACCTCATGCGGCACATACCAGGATTATCTCGAACCTACGAGTGAGGTCAGTCATATGCACTCGCACTGGTGCTACATAGTCGTTACTCACAGCATCTCCTGGTCCACAGAAATGAACTTCTGGTCCCACTCGCTGATATCGGTGGTCCGCTTGCGCGTGTCGTCCTTGTCCTCGTTCTCAGGCGGTGCGGGGTCGTCCTTGTGGTGCTCGCACCACTCCAGGACCTGTAAATGAGAGTTCATAAGCCATCCACGGAGCGGTTGCAGGCCCGACTGTACCTTCTTCAGGACGCTGGCCGTAACATTAGGCAGAGGGATAGCTTGATCGCTCTCGCCGACATCTTTAGAGTACGTTAGCCATGAGATCATAGGCCCGGTGGCGAGAGCGCTGTACCCTCGAGCATGTTCTTTATGAGGACGCTCTTCTCAGCGACCTTCTTGTCCACCGTGAAGGTCTCATTGTCCGACGTTGTGAGAGTGACCATAATGTGCTATCAGAAAGCGAGTACTAAAGGAGGCGATGGAGGGAGGAGAGAGCGGTGAACGGTATGCGAGAGAGTGGGTGGACGCCACGGGTGGGCGGAGACTATTTGTACCCAATAGGCCTGACACCCACATTGCGCGGCGAAGACCCCGATCACCCCTTTGGCGTGCCTCGGAAGCGGATCCACAGCAACGCTCGTTCACTCACGTCTTTGGGTAGGACGGCCGGATAGTCAGTCATCAGCTTCTCGCCACATTGCTCTGCTGCACACGAGTCCACCACCAGCCCCGGCACAGTCAGAGATTACACCTTGGTTCATTCTGCTGGAACCTTCTTGGGGGCGAGCAGTGACTCGAGTACTATCCTTGCTGGGAACAGTCATTGGCTCGCCGGATTTTTCGGGGTCCTGAAGCCGCTATCCGTCTTCCTTCGCGATTGCGCCTTCCTACCGCACTGCATTCAAGGTAGCTAGCTCCGTATCCCCATTGTTTCCACGTTGCAAAGCCAAAAAGACAATGTTTGGCCTTGTTCGTAACGTCGTCAACTCTTTTCAATGGAGCAAACCAGGTAGATCCTCTCAGATCGCCTCAACAATTCGAAACTGACCGCAAATAATTTTTGCAGGCTTCATCCAAGTACGAACTGCAACGAAGCGCGCTGCAGGCAGTACCCGAAATCATGGAGGATCACCTGGTCAGCGACTTGGTCTGAAGAAATTTTCTGGTTGGTGATAATGTTTCTCTCGGCGGAACTCATTAACAAGCGGTGTCAGACCAGGAAGTGTATCCCGGATGCATTATTGTTCGACAGCGCGGCATGAGGTTTCGTCCAGGACAACACGTTGGTGTCTACAATATCGGCTGCAACTCCTTCCACTAACGCGATGTGCTCGCAGGTTGGCATGGGTCGTGATCACACACTGTATGCATTGACCCCTGGCTACGTGCGATTCTATACGGAGCTCTTCCGAGGCAAAGAACGGAAATACGTTGGAATAGTTATGCGACGAGGGGACGTCTTACCGCGAAATGAGGCGGAAGAGGGCAGATCGAGGTTCTTCGGCGAAACCGAACTTACTGGCAACTCCGAACCGCAAGCGGAGGCTCAACGATTATAGGTGCCTAGCGCGGAGATGGGGGACACGGTGGGGTGTACGGTTTACTAGTCATAGTTACATAATTACACAAGCTCAAAATATCGCTCCACTGCACTTGGTGTCAGACCCAGTCACCCTGCAGAGCGCCATGACTCACCTTCCCAGTTCGTGACTGCCTCGTTCCACAGCGCCACCTCGTGCATGCGCGTTCCCCCAAAGTGGTCAACGAAATCATCTCCTAAAATGTCTCTCGCAGCGCTACCCGCACGCATCATCCGCTCGGCTGCGGCCTCCAGGCTCATAGGCAGCTTGGTCACCGTCTCCTTGGTGACAGACGGGTCCGACATTGGCGGACATGGGAGTGCCATTCGCTTCTCTATGCCGCGCAGACCGAGCAAAAAGATGGCGGAAAATGCGAAGTACGGGTTCATGTCTGCGCCCGGGACGCGTACTTCGAAACGCGTTGCAGCTGGCGGTACGCTTGGCGGTGATATTATCCGAATGGACGCTGCTCGGGAATCGTAGCCGTAGGTGATAGCGTTAGGAGCCCAGAAATTCTATGGCGCAGGTTAGACTTTTGTCGATGCCGAGGGAGAAAAAGATGACGCACTTCTCCGCCAAGTAGACGCTTGTATCCGTTGATGGTCGGTACTAGCTGTGGCTCAAGCATTACTTCTCTGTATGACGGCCAAGGAAGGAAAGCGTACCATTGGCATAACTGCATGATACCGATCAGATTATGATAGCAGCGCCGAAAAGAACTCACCATCCGGTAAACCATGTAGGATGCCTGCTAAGAACCATTCTGCTTCTTTGCTCAAGAACCTGGTATCGGCGTTGGCTGCATCCTCTCGTGCCTTGTCTGAGTCAAGAGCGAAGATGTTTTTCCCGTCTTTGTCGCGAAGCGAAACGTGAATATGTCTGGTCGGACATCAGCGCGGTGCAGTCACGACCCATTAAATGTCCCCACCCGCTACATCCGGGAAGCTACAGTTGGTTCAGCAAGTGCATCCGTTGGGAAGAGAACTGCTTGCTCACTCCAGCCCACGGTTTTGCCATGAATGTCGGTAATACACCCAGCTTCATTCCGACGCTCTTGGCCAGGAACTTGAACAGAACGGCGTTGTCGGCCATTCGTAATGCTGATGTATAGGCTAGCGCTGTCTCGAATACCCCTGTCGACACGTTAACGTATGTGTCAGATGGCCTCAGGAGGGTATATGCACAGACCTGGTCCTGTTTCCGTATCTGAAAGGGCTCCTTTTGAGAAAAGTCGTCGACAGTGCGAGTGGAGCACTCACGATGCCCTTCTATCTCTATGCCGAATTTGTTGCTCTCGTCAAACAGGCTGAGAAAATATTCCTGGTTGAGCGTCGTGCGCAACAGCGAATAGCCATGCACTAGAGAGACCATTAACTACATGAAAATTCGGCAAGCATGAACACTCACTGCCTGTGGTCATGGGAGATAATCCCGAGAACTTCTTGTCAGATAAGGTCTGCGGTGTCTCTGGATGCAGGTCATGCTCCGTAACCGCCGTCCAGAATGTCCGCTTACCCTTGAAGTTGAAGTACTTGTGGGGATGATCCAAATTAGTGGAAGGCCGTAAGCGTTTATCTGTTCACATCACCTCATACTCTGCTCCAGCCATACATTCCCATCCCCTTGAAGAAGCCTGGTCCATCGCCTTTCGGATCACCCCTCTCGGATCGGCGAATACGGGCTCTCGGGTATCGGGGTCGAGGAAGGACACCAAGAAGAATGGGACATTGTCCTCCCAAGGGATCCGTCGGTACGTCGCCAGGTCGACTTTCGCAAGGAGGTCGCGATATCCGTTCTTCTTATTCGATATAAGCAGCTCTTTCGGATAAACCGTGTCGTGCATATCCCAGCCACTGGTGTTCCATTAGCGACGTTGTTACATCTACAGCGAGTAACTGACAAGATCACGCTACAAAATCCAAACCCATCTCCCTGTACAGCGGAGAGAAACTTCGATTTTGACATATACTTGCCCCTGAGTATACCGTCGACTGGTTTCGGCCTAATCAGCATTTAATCGGACCGCATCTGCATCGATTTACCATCCACGCCTGTCGAAACATCAGCCTGCGGCTGTGACGGGCGTACGATCCCATACTCACCGGCTACTTTGACCTTGAGATCTTTCTCTAGCAGCTTCCTCAATTCATCTAGAGTCTCCGGCGCTCCTTCCGTAGCCACTATGGTAGGCATCTTGATATACCGTACCCAGCCAACCCGGAACCGATAGACTGACGATCTTGGAGAGCCACTCGAAACACAGCCTGTCGTTAACCCAGCTCAAGCACTGTTCGGCGTAGAATGATTTGGAAGTATAGGGTCGCAGAAGAAAAAGGCAGAGCGATTATACAGAGACGTCGCTGTCTTTACGAGGCCGTAGTAGTTAAGGCAGGCTAGATACGCGATCGTGTGACGTCGCCGGTATAAGGGACAGCCTAAATGAGGGCACGTGATTGACGCGTGACGGAGGTAAACTGTCGTGTCTGGTCGACCTGAACGACGCGTCGCGTGCTTCCTCTGTCAATCGAACGACCACTTCCCGGGCGCTTCTCCTCGTCTTGCATACAGCTACACCCGTTCTACGACTAGCTTGGGCGACAACTCCTTGTTCATATTCTGCTTGTCATTATGGAGGGACGTCGACGAATGACTCTTTCTCAAACGGACCCCAATGTTCCGCTTCACTCCAACATTCCTGTCCCGGCTTCAGCAATGAAGAAGCGAGTACAACCAACATACAATATGCCTCCCCAGGACATGCGAGCATCAGGAAAGTCTCGCATGTCCATGGCCGGACCGCCTATGCGAGCCCAGCTTCCTCCTCAGCTCTCTGGCTCCCAGAACTCGTCTCAAGGAGCTGCAAGTCAGGGACGCGCACGGCAGAGCTTGTGGGAATCACAACCGAAACTACCCCCCATGAGCGCTAGTCGAGGAGATGGGGGTTATTACGGAAGGACTCCCAGCCGGAATGCTCCTCCTGGCAGGTATGTAAATCTACCTAACACTTGTTAACGGCCTTTACTTATTGTTGAATTCAGTGTAAGGAGGTCATCGCAATACAGTGGTCGCGCCTCTGTAGCTGCTTTAACACAAATGAACCAGCCTAAAACTGAGATGAGGCCAATACGAGACAAGCAATGGATGGCGATGGCGGCCCAAACTGTCATGGACCACCTTATTGAAAACCGCTTTCCGCTCCCTCTCGAGCGCAAGATGTTCGACCAAGGCCCGACCCTCAAGCTCTTTCAAGCCATGTTCATGTTCTTGATCCACGATGTCCTCTACCCGGGATACGTGTTCGGCAAGGGCGGCAGGAAGTTTGAGGAGGACGTGATCACACTCATGAAGGACCTTCGATATCCACACGCGGATCAAATTAGTCGGACGGCGCTGCAAGCAGCGGGCAGTGGGCACGCTTGGCCTGCGACGCTCGCTATGCTATACTGGATGGTTGAGCTCAGTCAAGCGAAGTTACAATGGTTCAACCCGGAGATGTGCGACGACCCGAATCTCACACCGATCGAGAAGTTGTCACCTGAACAGTCAAACATGGCTGAGCGATACTTTATCGACTATCTATACCATGCGTATCGAGCGTTCCTCGACGGCACCGATGATTTCTCCGATCTCGACGATCAACTACGGCAATCATTGGGTATGGAACAGTTATCGAAGCAGTGGCAATGACTAATTTGCCGTCGTGCAGAGCAAAGCAATGGCGGGGTGATACAAGAGACGGAGGAAAAAACGGCCCAACTGAAGAAGACACTGGCTGAGATCGAGCAAATCATGGCACACGTAAGTTTTGTACTGCGTAATATTTGCACGACTGACCGCCGGATGCAGAACGAGATCGATCAACTCGAGAAAGAGCATGAGTTGCAGCTCGCTGACAGCGTCAAGTTCCAGAAAATGATCGAGCACAATAACAACAAAAAGGCGAAGCTTGAAGAGGCGCTTCAGGTTTTGGATGCGGCTATCAATGACTCTGGTGCGTTCTAACTGCATAACATCGAGGTCACACGATATCTGACCTCCTCCTCTTATCTTCTAGAGGAGCGACTATCCAAGCTGCGGTCGGAACATGGTAGTCTGCTAAAAGCTGTCGAAGAGCAGAATTTGTCCCCAGAAGAAGCCACACGCATGACAACAGAGCGCGATACGCTTGCACGGACACTCGAAGACCTGCGGGTACGCATCGCAGAAGCCAGTAAAGCGGTCTGGGAACGAGAGATGGCTGTAGCCAAGCGAGGCGGTGCCATGGAAGACGCAATACAGGAATATATGCAGATCGTGTATCGAGTCGGTCTGTTCCCAGACGCGCCAGAACCCTTCGATCAAATCCAATTTGGGCTCGACGTGAACCTCACCGCTCCACCGGCGGAGATGCTCAACGCAGACATACGACATACAATCCGGCCCGCCATAGCCCGATTTGGTGAAGACCGGCGGCTGGTAAGGACGCGCTTGGATGACGAGAGGATAGCAGTGGAGGACGAGCTGGATCGCCTGGCTCAGTCAGTGGAGAACCAGAAGGAGGAGCTGGAGAACCGAGAGGTTAGGCTCGGCGCCCTGCTCGAGCGGGCGGAGGAGGTCAGAGAGGTGCGCTCCTCATCCTCCTCATCTACAAAATAACACGAAGTGGCTGACTACGTGTCTAGCATACTGCAACCGAGACGGCCGACAGCAATCTGGAGTCTGCTCGGCTAGAGCGTGAGGTCGCAAATATCCGCACAGCTGCTCAGCAGAGCGCGCTCGCACTTGACTCCAGGTTACAGGCGCTTGAGATTGAGTATGTCGGGTTCCTACGACTACGACCCTTGATGCTGACCATTCAACCAGATATTCGGATCTGCAGCACAAGACCACCAGATTACGGGATGAAGTGCTCAAAGAGGTCGTCAACCACACTGAGGCCATCGTGACTTTCCGAACCCAAGTGTCCGCCAGCTTGGATAGCCTGGCGTTGTATGCTGAAAACAATTGAATGGGCGCGGGCGCTTCGGGTGTTTCCTCAGATGTGCTATTTTTCGTTTTCTGGACGCTCTCGATGCGTTGTATTGTTCGCTGTTGACAACCATACCCCTTCGCTGTACCACCTATTGTTAGATTGACAATTAATCCTCTGGGCAAGCGCGCTCATTGTTCCACCTCCGCTGATCCCAGCGTATTGCGCACCACGCACCCCGCGCACAGGATATGAACGGGGTTGACACAAGACTGCCCCTAAGTCGCGTGGGGAGGATGAGGAGATTGCGCAGAAGCCACTTCTTCGGTGGCCCCTCAAGCGTGACTCGATAGAGGAGAGCCAGCAAGTGCTTTGGGAGGAACGAAACGCAATATACTCTCTTAAAATTCCGTTTGGCCGCACTTCGGTATCCATGGCTTCTCTCACCTGAGCTCAACGCTTCAAACCCCCTGCATGTTGCCACGCATATGATGAGAGTGCCTTTTTTCTGGACACCAGCTCACCGAGTTGGCAATTCACTCCACTAGTTTATCCAACTCCCTCAAGGCAACCGACCAAAGTATGTCGTGTGGAAGGAGAGCGAAGACGCACCGATCCCGGCGGTAGTCTCGATCTCGATGACCAAGGCGATCGGCCCTCGTCATAGGTCGCCAGTTAACTACTGTGGTCTTTTACAGAAAGGACCGAAATCCATTGTCACTCTCTTACCATCACTATTTATCCCACTCGAGGCGAAGATGTCCTACGCCGTCATACAAGGCTGCTCCAAAGGTTCGTCGTATTCCGCTAGGAGGGAGAAGGAGACGATGAACATGTTAGTATGCAGGTCTGGGTCACTCCTTCGCCCGTCTCCTTCGCGCGCGGAGCGACATGCCCGTCATCGCCCTCACCCACGCCTCCCAGGAAGAAGTCAAACAATCCCTCCTCTCCCATCAGGATGCGGCCGAAGGGAAGCTGACGGTGCTCCGCGCGGACGTTACAAAGGAGGACGATGTGCGGAAGGCGGCTGAATGGGTTGACGAGAAGTGGGGAAAGAAGATGGGACTCTTGGTCAATTTCGCCGGGGTGGTGCGTGTAGTCCACTGTTCTGCTACATATGTGTCAAAACAGGCTGACCGGAGGACACCAGTTGCACCCGGAGAAGAATATCGCTTCGCTCGACCTAGATCAATTGCGCAGGACATTCGAAATAAACACGTTCGGCCACGCTCTCATGTTCAAACATTTCCTATCCCTCGTCCCGCGGGCTTCTCAGCAGGAGCGTGCAGGAGGGGAAGGACTGGGCGAGGGAGGCCGGTCGGTGATCGTTAGTCTCACGGCGAAAGTGGGGAGTATTGAGGATAATAAGAAGGGCGGATGGTACTCGTATCGCTCGTGCGTTGTTTCTCCCATCACGTGGGGAAGACAGACTGACTCATCGGCTGACTCATCGGCCCGCAGTTCGAAAGCGGCTACTAATCAGCTTGTTCGCACTATCGCACACGAAGTGGAGATGCGTAACCTCTGGGCGACGGCGATCGCGTACCACCCCGGGACGGTCAAAACAGGTTTGGCCGGGAATTACGCGCATGGAAAGTCCACGAAAGACGACGATGGAGTGCACGAGGCTGACGAGGTGCGCGTGTTCCTTTATTTCCAGTCCCGAGTGCGAGAATGGAGTCTGATGGGAATATACAGGCTGCAGAGTTGATGTTCAAAGTGTTGAGCGATTTGAAAGCGAGTGAGAACGGAGTGTTCTTGAACTGGAAACACGAGAAGCTGCCTTGGTGAGGGATTGGTCGTAAGGGACGGTTGGCAGCACAGCCACCGTCTATTACCACGTCATCTGAGGCGGCAGAATTGCGGAGATCGGGTGTGTTGTTTAGATCGGGAGAGGAACATCAAAAATGATTGATGATGAACGCGGCCTAAGGTCACGATTATTATCGTTCCCCTGCGATAAGATAGAAACCTGCACGAACAGTAGCATAATTTTACTTTGATGACAATGCCACTATACAAACATTTGTTGAAGTGTTCGGGTGAGGCCAGCTATTTTTTGGATCTCACCCAGCATTTTTTTTTGGGTTAGTGAAGCAAAGGGGCGTTGAAGGACCTGACCAGAGAGAGAGGTATATAAGCCGGCCGTCAGACGCGGGACACCCCTTTTCACATAATAACCCCTCCCGCCCCCTCCTCGGGGTCCCTCCTGATTGGTCCACCGCGTTCGTTTCCCTCGGAGTGGCGTGGCCCCGGTACGCGTCCTGACATTTCGCCCTATTCGTTTATTCGCGCCCATTGATTGCTACGTGACGCTCCCCTCGCCACTTTGATTTTCCCTTTCCGGGTCGATCGGCTGTCCCAAGGAGGAATTCGGCACCGTTCTGTTGTGCCGACATTGCCACTTCAGCCAATCGGCTCGGGCTCTTTCCCAACGGTGCAAAAGGGGGGCGAGCCGTCATTGGAAAAGGGGGCAGTGTGTGTTGTGTGAGAGAGAAGAGAGAGAAGGAAGGGAAAGAGAGGGGAAGGTTGTGGTTTCCCGATGCCGTTTGACCCGGTGAGGGAAGCAGCGGGGAGTGGGAGCGGTGGACATAATAACCATAACAACGACAGCAACGGACGGTCGAGTTCGCCATCGACGCCATTGTTCACTCCCATCGCACCGATCCCACCCATTCCACCTTCGCCATCGATTAAGAAGGGTTCATTGGCCAACATTCTCAACGACGATCCATCGCTCGATCCAAACCTTCGATCACCCGAAGCGCGTATGTCATCGTCGTCATACATCGACAGCACATCGCCCGTATTCGAATTCCCCCCGCGCTCATCGTCCTCCTCGTTCTCACACCCATTCTTCCCATCGCCCTCAATGGCCCCCACACTCACCCAGACAGCGTCCTCACCAGCATCAGCCAGCCATTCACACCCACCATCAAGACAGTCATCAGAACATCATCCTCATCCTCAACCTAACACCTTCTCACTCTCCTCTCCTCCACCACCTCGTCAACAACAACAACAACACCCATCATCATCATTATATCGGCCCACAAAGTCTCACCCAAACACACGCGCCCTCCTCCCGCTAACGAATCGCGACCTCGACACCTTCGCTCGATCTCGCAACTGGTTAAGGAAAGACGTCGATCGCGCCTCCTTGGGTCCTCCGGTTCCGGTCCAACTCCCACCCCTCGCGTCTGTCACGTCCCTGAGACAACCAACGAAGCCGTCCCTTTCAGTGGCATCACCGGAAGGACCGACAACCTTCTCGGACGCAGAGGGAATAGGGTACTATCTCCCTCCCTCCTCTCGTCAAGAGTTGCCCGCTGAACGACCCGACAGTGGCCGGTATCCCCCCTCCGGTCTAACAACAGGCGGTGGGTACTCACCTTCTCGGCCCACCTCCGCCAAGAGGCCAAGGGAAGAGGAGAACATGCCTCTCCCGGATGGGAAACGACGAATGGCGACCTCTACGGCCGCAGGGGACGATATTTCCGCTGTTGCCGGTCATTGTGAGTTCGTCGCACGGTGTACATAATGCTGCGTCATTGACCTATAATTTAGATAATGCCCGTCCCGAAGTGGGCCGCATAGCGCGCAAAGACTCGCCCATCATCGCCCTCAAGAATTTTAATAACTGGGTTAAATCTGTTCTCATCCAGAAATACGGGCGCTCCGGCTCCGGCCGCTCCGCGCAAGTACGCGTGCTCGACATGGGTTGTGGTAAGGGCGGCGATCTGCTGAAGTGGTCCCGGAATGGGATCTCGGAGTACATAGGCTTAGATGTCGCCGAGGTGTCAGTCAGACAGGCGGAGGAACGATTCCTGGAGATGAGGCAGACGAGGATGAGAGCGGCGTTTTGGGCTGTTGATTGCTATCGCGTGCGTACAACTGCGCAGGCTCTTTTTCCACTTTCCGACCGGGTAACTGAGCTGCCCTGACCGTGGTTCGCAGGTACCTATACGAGCAGCCGTACCGCCTGAAGTCTTTCGCACCCCTTTTCAGACGGTTACGATGCAGTTTTGCATGCATTACGCCTTTTACTCGGAGCAATCGGTGAGGCAGATGCTCGAGAATGTGTCTACGAATTTGGAGAAGGGCGGGACATTCATTGGCACGATCCCGAATGCTGAGCATATCCTGTACGAGACAATGCCACAATCTTTGTGTTTCATCTCGTCACGTTTGAACCTTACCTTCTCACCCTGCGTCTCCCCCTTCCTATCTCTGCCCTTTTACTGAACAAGCTCATCGGATCCTTAATCCAGCGCGAACCTGCACGCCTCCAACAGCCTCTCGTTCGGCAACCCCGTCTTTCGCATCACTTTCCCGGAACCACCACCAGACCCGCCGAATCCGTCCGACCGGGACCAGTCAGGCGCGTTCGGCCACAAGTATTTTTTCTTTCTTCAGGACGCCGTAGGGCAGGATGAAGACGGCGTGCCAGAGTATCTCGTGCACTGGCCGAACTTTGCTAGGTGCGCTCGTGCGCTGCCGCCATGTTTCTCGAGCCTTATGACTGTCACAGGCTAGCGTCAGAGTACGGGCTTGTTGAGGAGTACAAGAAGGATTTTGCCGACTTGTTGAATGAGGAGCGGGACCATGAGATCTATGGGCCGTTATTGAGGAGGATGAAGGTCGTCGATGCGGATGGACAGAGCGATATGGACGAGGAGCAGTGGGAAGCGGCGAGTATGTCGTCAGCCCCCATTCCAGTTGACGCTCTCGCTGAATTTGCCGCAGGTATATATCTGGCTTTTGCATTCCGGAAACGATGACAGGCCTTGCGTACGGCAGCTGCGGTGCGACCCACGGCTCCCATACCCAGATCTCCAGAGCGGTGCCAATGTTCGGTGTTCGAACCGGTACTCTACTGTAATATTACATGAATTGGTCGGGTCTCCGAAAAGAGGTCGGTAGAGAGTGAGCGGCATCGATGGGATGGATAAAAAGCAGAATAATAAGGCAGTGTGACGACAAACCAATGGTCGATGTGGCAGTGACGACTTGCGTAGCGCACCTATTCCTGCCCGAAACCAACGGTCTCCCTAGCAATCTGATCAGCGCCTGATAAATAGTGAGGTAAGGCTACTTACTCAACCGCTAGCGTTAACTTCTTCTCCAGCGTCTCGTAATCCTTGTATGGCGGCAGATCAATACGGTTGAAGCACGTGTGACTCTTAGGCAACCCGTTGGGATCGCCAGACTTCTCGATCGTAAACCGCCTGGGTCCATCCGAGCCTTGGAGGTCCTTGAATCCGTTGACGGGAATACGAGACGTCCCAGTTGCAAATTGCAACAATCGGCTCTTCCGCTCTGGCTGCCACGACCTGACGCATTTCCAGAACCATTGGATGACTTCATCGTTCATCTCGTAGCCTCGATAATCAGTGAACTTGGTCCAATCATCCATATCAACCTCGGACATGCCGCCGATAAGCAGCTCAAGCTCGCGCTCGTCAAACACATTGATAAGTTCTTGAGGAATGAGCTCCAGGAATCCAACCATAAAGGCATCAAACTGTTCCTTGACGCGCTTGTGGATCCTGTACTCGACCACGGCACTGAAATACCCGTTAGCCGGACATGAGAATGGGTAGATGCGAAACGTACTCTACGTATTCCTTCTTGTTCTCCTCAGTGACGGGAATGTTAGCTCCGCCAGGCTTCAACTCCACGGTCACCATTTCACCAAATCGGTCCTCAATCGTAGTGAATGTCTCATCAATGACATCAGTGATATCATTCTCCCTGATAGTCCGTCAGCAACGTCGCCAAGTATGTTTGTCCAACGTACAGCATCCAGGTCATGCCACGGTGCAGCTCTACGTCCACGCTCTCAAGGTCTGCAAGCACAACCTTCTTACGCAAGATCATCTTGTAGAACGCTACAATGAAGTATGCGTCCAGGAAACGTCGATGGAAGATGGCCAGTCCTACGCAGCGCCCAATGAACTTGAAATAGTTCAGGTGTTCAGGATTGACGCCGGAAGCGGGGTTGATCTGCAGGGTGTAGTTGTCGTGCGCAGAGTACTCGAAAAGGCAGTAAAACGGATTGAACATCTCGTGCGACAGAAGGAAGAAGAACTCTCTGTTCATGCCTTCAGGATAACTGCGAAACCTCGATCGAATTCAGCACTCACCTCGACAGGCCGCCATAGTCAAGACCGTCTTCGCCGTCGAACTTGATCATCAAACGCTTCTTAAGATCGTTCGGCGTTTGACGCATAATCTCCGCATAACTGTCTTCGAAAATATGGTTGCGCCGTACTTTAATTTGGCAATTGCCAGGCGTAGGCCGAAGCGCCGGCTGACTCCGGAAGTAGATAAGCTTGCGCCTGAAGTCGCGCTTGTACTGGGGAACATTCTGGTCGAGCGACGATGGCAGACGCGGATCATCCCAAGTCGTAGTCTTCGTGTTGTGATCGACGAAGTACACCCGAGCAGTGGACGTGAGACGCATTTCCCAGCCAGACGGAAGGGGGCCCAGCTGTGAGACGGTCGTTGGCTGCAAGGTGAGGTTGTTGTTGTTCGGTCCCAGAACACGGATGAACTGCTGACGCCGCGGATCCACCCAGGTAGTGGTGCGCGTGTTGTGATCCACATAGTAGGGACGGCCTTCCGGCGTATGGCGCTCTTCCCATCCTGCGGGAAGAGGACCAGATCCAGCCGCCGTCGGCGACGAGGTTGAGGCAACCACCGGTGTTTGGGATGTAGGGGCCACAGAGGACGCGCGGCTACCGCCGACGGAGTTGGATGTCTCCAGCATCTCGTCCACAAGCATGCGTCCGTCATGTCTGGCACGCGCGCTTTGGACCTGACCGCCACGCTCGGCGTCATTGACGGATTGATTAGCAGAAGGACGATTCCAGGTTGTCGTTCGAGTGTTGTGATCAACATAATACTGCCGCCCAAGATGGTCTGTGCGCCTTTCCCACCCCGGCGGAAGGGGTCCATCCCGGTCCTCATGGGGATTGAAGTTACGAGGCAAGGTTGAGGTGGTGGCGGCTGCCTCCGCTGTGGGATTCGCATTGGTACTGGCTGTCGCGGCTGTAGGTGTTCCAGCATTGACAGCTGGAGCCGGGTTTGATGTGATTTGAGATTGCGGGCTTGACACCGCGTGAGAAGCGCTTCGTGCGACCCCAGTGCTCTCCCCAGTCGGCAGCGGGCCCGAGGACGTAGTCGTCACGGTCTGAGAGGTCGGCCCGCTTTCTCCCGCGCTCATCCTGCTCGCTGCCGAAGCCGAATGCTGCAGGTTTGGTGCTGCAGAAGAACTTGTTGTCAGGGAAGCCGTACTCGATGCCACATCTGGCACGCCCAAGTTGCCCGACGCTTGCGACGGACCAGGGTTGGTGATAGGGGTTGAAGTATTCGTGGAAAGATAGATGATCAATTTGCCATGAACGACTTGATTATCGTTCGATTTCTTCAAGTCGAGAGTTAACATCTCTGCTAGAGGGGATTAGATGTTCTTTCGATGCCATCTTTGTAAACGAACCTTGACCTCCGAGCTCAAAATCCAAAACCTCGCTAACTCTGACATTGACTACACCAAGAAAGCCTTGATCCTTGCGTTTGAATTTCCGCTGATCAAAAATCTGGACAGTTACAACGGAGGAATCCTTTACAGTACTGGGCCACGATCAGCTGGAGCCGGAGCGGACGAAGCTATGTATTACTCACAGATCAAAGTTCTCATTCCAATATGGGTTAAGAGTCTTTTTAATCACGCTAGTCGTGTGCGTTTGCTCCGAGTCGACGGTGATAACGGCAAATGGATCCGGGAGTCGCAGCAAGTCGCGCTTAACCAAGCCGTCCGCTGCGACAACTGTTCGTAATACAAGGTCATCAATAGCTATCCTTCATGAGACCAGCAGCAGAAAGACTGCGCGCTCACCAGTTATCCGAATCTTCTTGGTCCTGTGAGAGCAAGATAAGCATCACAGATAGAGTGTTTGAGCAAGCAGGATACTCACAGAGATCTCCTGGATGACTCTGCCATGATTGGCAGAATGATGTTTATGGAGACAGGCGGTCGACGATGCCAAAGACGACGATGAGGACGACTGGAAGAGGAGGCTATGCGACGGTACGGCGCAAGGGGATGTCGGAGTGTGTAAGCAACCACGGAGGCTTTGCCTCAGGTGCCGTCATCGCCCCCTTTCCACGCAGCCATGGCGCGACCCGAAGAACTACTAACTAACTACCAGTGAACGAATGGGAATGCACGGCTGGAATCACCTGGGTACTACTAACCATTTCGGATGGAAACTATCGTGCACACACGACTGGTTTAGCAACATGTCTCATCTATGCCAATTACATGTTCGAAACGAAACAGATAGCATCCATTATTCCAGGACAAGGTGTTGATGGAGAAAGTCAAATGAATGATACAGCGAGGGGAGGGCGTCTATTACAAAGGCGCAAACAGTACAACGGCATAGCAATGGGCGATCGAGAGACCCAAAGGTATAGGGATTCATCACTTGAGCTAGCTCGCTATTCCACGCCGAAGGTGTCTGCCTCCCTACAAGACTCGATATTAGCAAACACTGAGGAAACAGTATGGATCACGCACTCTATGGCGAAGATCAACTTCCTCTCCAAACTTTCGTAGTCCTTGTATGGCGGTAGGTCAATCCGGTTGAAGCAGGTGTGACTTTTCGGAAGACTGTCCGGATCACCTGATTTCTCAATCGTGAATCGCCTGGGTCCGTCCGACCCTTGAAGGTCCTTGAAGCCGTTGACTGGTATCCTCGAGGTGCCGGTCACGAATTGGAGTAACCGACTCTTCCGTTCAGGCTGGAATGATCTGACACACTTCCAGAACCACTGGATGACCTCATCGTTCATTTGATAGCCACGATAGTCCGTGAATTTGCACCAGTCGTCCACGTCGATCTCCGACATGCCACCGATAAGCAATTCAAGCTCCCTTTCGTCGAAAGTGCGGATAAGATCTTGCGGGATGAGATCGGAGAAACCCGACATGAACGCATCAAACTGCTCCTTAACCCGCTTCGAGATACGGTAGTCCACGACCAAGCTGGACGCCGTTAGTAGGACTCTATGAGAGGACCGCAGATGCACTCACTCCACGTATTCTTTCTTGTTCTCTTCCGTAACCTCGATGTCGGCCCCCCCGGGCTTCAGCTCAACGGTGACAAGCTCGCCAAACCGCTCCTCCGTCTTCGTGAACGTCTCTTCTATGACACCGGTGATGTCATTTTCCCTGCAAGCCACGTCAGCCATTGCAGTCGATATACGACGCACAGACGCACAGCATCCATACAAGTCCTCGGTACAACTCGGCATCGACACTTTCTAAATCAGCCAACGTGACTTTCTTGCCCAGCACCATCTTGTAAAAGCTGACGATGAAGTATGCATCCATGAAGCGGCGATGGAAGATGGCTAGGCCGACGGTCCGGCCTATAAACCTGAAGTAGTTCAGGTGTTCCGGATTGATACCTGACGCTGGATTGATCTGCAGCGTGTAGTTATCGTGGGCGGAGTACTCAAACAAGCAATAGATCGGGTTGAACATCTCGTGAGAAAGCAGGAAGAAGAACTCTCTGAATGATATGATCATCAATACGGATCGCCATGGGACAGCTTAGACTTTACCTGGAGACACCACCATAGTCTAAGCCGTCCTCGCCCTCGAACTTGATCATAAGCCTCCTTTTCAGGTCTTCAGGTGTCTGGCGCATGATCTCGGAGTAGCTGTCCTCGAACAAGTTGTTCCGTCGCACGCGAATCTGACAATTGCCAGGCAAAGGTCGCATAGCCGGCTGGCTACGGAAATATATCAACTTGCGACGGAAGTCGACCTTATACTTAGGCGTATCCTTATCCAACGACGACGGCAGCCTCGGATCATCCCACGTCGTTGTCTTCGTATTGTGATCCACGAAGTAGATACGGTTGCTGGCTGTAAGTCGCATTTCCCATCCGGAAGGGAGCGGCCCCAGCTGTGAAGAAGACGCCCCAACAGCTTCTGCAGCGGTGCCTTGCGCTCGGAAAGGCGGTCGACGGGGGTCCTGCCAGGTGGTCGTGCGATTATTGTGATCGACGAAGTACGGGCGTCCCTCAGCAGTGAACCTTTGTTCCCAGCCTTGAGGCAAAGGTCCCAATCCGTCAGCATTTCCATTGGGCGCAACCCGTCCTTGGACGGCTGCGTTCGAAGGGGTAACAACACCCGAAGTGGTACCGAGCATATCGTCGGCCAACGAACGCCCCTCGTGTCGCGTTCTCGATCTGGCCAGATCCGCCCCAGCGTCGGACGAACCGGTGTTACCAACAGGAGGCGGTCTTCTCCATTGAGTGGTACGCGTGTTGTGATCGACATAGTACGGTCTTCCATTAACTTCGCGCCTTTCCCAACCCGGAGGCAATGGTCCCAGTTCGTCCTCCGTCTGTGCACCCTGAGGCGGTCCAGCTGGCCGATGGACAGGAGCGACACCGGCAGAGGCAGGCACAACAGGTTGGGCACCCTGGGATCCATTAGGGGTTCCCGCATAAGGCGATTGCGGCTGTGATGTAGGCAGCTCTTGTCCTGCAGTTACCGAGAGACGTTGCATGCGACTGGTCAAGGGAGTTATAGATCGAGAATCGGATCTCTCCCCGACCACGTTCAGATTGGAATTGGGACTTGAAGAAGAGTCGGCGGTGCTCGCGGTGCTGGCAGCGCTCGATATGACGCTCTGACGAGGAGACAAAGCTGGCGACGAGCTCGATCCGGAAAGGGCACTCGGATGGGGGTTCGGTGAAGTATTGAGTTGGCTGACGGTGCTAGAAAGCTGAGAAGGACCAGGATTCGAGATGCGCGTAGATGTGTCGGCGGTCAAATAAATGACAAGCCGTCCGTTCACGGGCATATTCTGGTTGGAAGATTTCAACTCTAACGTCAACATCTCTGATAGGGATGACCTAGTCAGCCTGGTTCAATAAGCGGCAAAGATGAAGGGCTTGCCTTGATGCCCGAGCTGCCAATTGTAAACCTCATCCAGTCTTATCATGACAAGACCAAGGAAGCCCTGATCACGTTTCTTGAACTTCCTCTCATCGAATATCTGTACTGATAGGGTGGAGTTCTCCTTGACATCGCTGCACATATCGTAAATACCAGCGGACCACCGGTGAGCTGAGAGCATACTGACAGATCGAAGCTCTCATTCCAATACGGGTTCAGACTCTTCCTGAACACACTGGTGTTGTGCACGGCCTGGCCATCCACTGATATAACGGCGAACGGGTCGGGTAGATTGAAAACTTCACGTTTGATGAGACCGCTGGCGGCAACGACTGTCTGATATAAGCAACGTCTCTCAATTGACTTCAAATGCGAGAGCGGTCACCATTCAACCTGAGCTTTCTAGCCTGTCCAGGTACTTGCAGACGCTGGCTTGAGTCGGCCATGGAGCTTAACGACTGCAAGCGGCGATGACTGAGAATGAAGAGTGGATAGTCAGATGGGAGGAGGGGTACAGGTGAAGAGAGGGGTGTGGTGGGGAGGGGGGAACACCAGGTGTGATGGCAACCCTAAGCAGTGCCTGCGGAGACGTAAACGGGACCGACCCATGATGGCAATGTCCCCGCGCGCTGGGACGGGTCCTGTCACAGCAGCTTCATTCCCCTTCTTTCTTCCCACCCACTGCCGTCTCTTTCTCTCCCAGAATCTGACTTTCATCCTAACCTTTTTACGTGAACACGTCGGTCTTTCTGGATGATATCAGAACAAGGGCGCGCCGCTGCCAGAGCGGCCTACCGTGCTCTATTCAGGGCCAGCGCCTTGACGTTCAAGGGTGAGCCGCAAAATAGATCAGAATGTCAGTTGGGCTCACGCATGCATCTCTGAAGGCGATAACCATCTATTGCACGGTCCGTCAATGACATACGATACTGAGAGGAGATGGCGCTAAAGCTACCGCTAGCTTTTCGCCAGAAAGCTCGTGACGCCTATAAGGCGAATCGGTCATTGACCGACCAGGCAGCCTATGACGCCGCAGTTGGACATGCAGCAGAGGTCGCCAAAGTGCTTCTGAGAAACGTCGCGCAAGCAAAGCAGCAGGAGGATGGGTCATGGAGTGCGAACGATGCCCAGATACACCCATTTACCGACACTCACTGTTGTCCCATAGAGTTGCGTATAACACCTCAGACCGAGCTAGGCGACAACGACACGATACGGCAATTCAAGCTTTCCAAGCATCCTCAGGCTCGAGTGACGCAGTAGGTCGGGTTTCGTAAACGTAAATCCTGCGGCGTCCTAAGCGAAGTCTGAGGATCCGCTCGTTCTCAACCACCGCGCGACCGTCTTCCATGAAGGACAAGCGGGAGGCACACCGGAAGCGGGAGCTGCCGGTGTTGAGGGAGGAGGATTTGGACGAGAAATTCATTCGTGGGTCAGGCCCCGGTGGACAGGCAATCAATAAAACGTCAAACTGTGTCAGCTTGGTACATCGACCTACCGGTATACGTGTCCGGGCGCAGCCAACCAGATCGCGAGAGGAAAATCGAAAGATCGCTCGCAAGATACTCCTTGAAAAGGTGCTGCAGCATCTCCACGCATCGGACGCTGTTCTGAGTGTACTCCACAGCTCGATCAGCTGATGAACCCCGGCTTGTCAAAGGCGGACATGAAGGCGGAGAAAGTACGAGAAAGGAAAAGACAACGTGCAAAGAAACGTAGAAAGAAGTTGAGAGGGTCTGCAAACGAGCAGGAAGACGACGACTCGGTTGATGAGCTCGCTGCCGCTGAAGGTGGAGACCTAGACCCCGACGAAGGCACCCGAAAAATATCAGAAGCTGCAAAGGCGATGTAAGGGTAAAGGATTGAAGCACGACAGAATGAGCGAAAGCATCGCGAACGGGAGACTTCTCATGATGTGGAACGGCCCTGTACAAATGTTGAACTATAATACAAGTGCGCTCGAAATACAAGGCTGAACGGTACGTAAAGCGATCATTGGAGCGCCAAAGACTTGCCCTACAATGGTCTCAATCGATGTGCCCATAATGTCCTGGCACTCTCAGCCTGCATTTTTCGCATCCCTCTCTTGGACCCATGATGAACCGCTTCCTCGGTGGGGACGGCCCCATAGGCTTAGAGAGGGTGACGGCAGTGGGATGGGAGTCGGGCTTATCATTAGTTCTCGCAAGTGTATCGAAGTGACGCGGATCTTGCGGTAGTAGCGGCGTGGGAGGTTGAAGGTGTACAGCAGGGATAACAAATTCCCCGGGAGGCAACTCCCGTACCTGTAGCTATAGAACCATCAGCACGAGCCATGGCTAACGCGAACGGCATGCACACCGGATCTTCTTGGTACGTATCCATGTCTGCGTCGGCATTTCCCGTCGAGTCGTCTATTCTCATCTCCTGTGTCGCCTGTAGAAAGTCGGCTTGAACTGCATGACTACCCGAACTTTGTTTCCCATGTACGCAGGTGTAATCCGTGTCTCCGTGTCCCCAACCCGAAGGTGCTGGTGATGGCGTACCAGAAAGGGTCGATTCGAGGGGCGATACACGGTCAGAGCTTAAAGAGTTCTGCACGCATGGGAGGAGTGGTTTGGGTGATAACGCAGGAAGTGAAGTGGGAGATTCCGGAATGGCGAGCGTCAATGCGTAATCCAAGGCTGCCCGCTTCTGGAGTTATCCTCAGTTGGCTTGCCGAACCCAGCAGACAAGCGTTTTGCAGCATACCTTCAACGGTGGTTGCTCGTTCGTCTGCTCGTGACTGCGACGGCGCTTCTGGGAACGGGTTTGCATCCCAGAACCCGAGCCGCAAACGTAGCGGATGCGTGATGACAATTGGAGGGCTTCAACGTTGCGAACCTGACTTGAGGAAGAGATGAGGTGAGGTTGATAAAACGTCATCGTACCATGCTTAGAGTAGACTACGTTGGCTGATTGTTGTAGTGCGTGGGGACATCAGTACGTGCGCGGTCACTTCGAGTAATAAGACGGAGCCAAACCTCGGACAAATGTCAGTATAGCCAGTTATCGTAGTATAGTTAAGCTTCGCCGCTCCTACTCAACCAGCTATGCGCACCACTTGTACCTCAGACTACAGGTGGGCAAACAAACTGCTTGTTCTTGCAGGATGTGCTAGTCTTTGATCCTGAGACCGTCGCACCACGTCAAGCTCATAAAGGCTTCCTCATCTAGGACTACTCCGTACTGTACTTCATCAGGCGCTCCAGGTTCCATGCTGACGAACTTCTTCATCAAGTTGTTCGTCACTCCGGATTTCCGAGCTGCGCGACCTGCGATTGGCGGGTGTTTGGGGGGTGGAGATAGGTAAACGTTCCGTTTCAGTTCATCGTCCCAGGCGAGCTATAGGGAGAATTTACCGGCACAATAAGCTGGGCTGTGCGGACGCCTGGTAATGTACTGGCATACCATGTGAGACCGATCTGAAGCGAACCAGTCCAAAAAATCTGCGGCCCTCACCGCACGAAATTTGCTGCAGAATATCTATACGGGGTTAAACGTACTTCGCCACCGGAGTATCTTACCAGCTATAAGCCTCCGGTGAGGGCTGGAAAGTCGCGTGAACGTATTCTGCAAGGCGATCAGCAATAGTTATGCCTTCTCCACGGCGAACACAAGGTTCGGCGCACCGGTCCAGAGGGTCGGGATGCCGAGAAGCGAATTCCCATCATAGACCCAGCTGTCTCTCAAGTTTTGACGTAGCGTCAATGGATTGTTCGGGACGAGGATGGCGATACAGTGGTAGTCCCAGACCACGAGACCGTCATCCCGTGCTGTGGGCGATCGTTGTTGCCAGAGTGCTACGGAGAGATTGGCGTTGGAGATGAAGACGGCGTAGATCATCCACGCTGCGGTAAGTTCGGGCCGAGAGGCAAAACGCTGCACGAGCCGATAAACATTCTCCTCGCAGAAATTGGGGGTGTAGAAGAGGTCGTGTGGCCAGGATGGCACCATGTAGTGTGGGTCTTCCAGACAATAATCACTGCTACCGGGATGCAGCGTGCGCTCAAGCACGATTGGTTATGCTGTATTACATACCAGTGCTGGACCCTGAGCGAGCACTACTAGTAGTACGGCGAGGAACGAAATGTTGCGAGTTGAACAACGCGGGGCACATCCATCGATCGCTACTGAAAGGACTGGATAACGGGTATCATACATTAGACGTCGGCGCATATGGCCTGGACATGCACCGGGAATAGCAACAATCAGTGGTGGTCATCATACACGATAAAGAGAAATCAGGCTGAAGCACGCATACAACTGGTACGCCGAAAGGGGCAGGGCAACAGCAACAGCAGGCGGCTGCTTGAAACTGAAAGCCCGGAGGTCAGAGACGCAATTAGAACGTCTGAAACTGGTAATGACGTTAGCTTGTGCAGACGGGCGCACGAGGCTCAGCACAGGCGCGTACCCAACATCCAGGGAATCGAATGGGGAGTCAAAGAGGACATGGCACGGTGTGCGACCATATCAGTGCTTGAGTGGTGAAGGCTCGACACCCCAAGACCCGCCCAATTTCTTCAGCACCAGCTCTGGCGTCCTCCTCTCCAGCTCAAAACGCGTGAACACTGGCTCTGATGCCGTGGATGGAGATGGCGCCGGAGGCTTTCGTGGATGGGGAGCTACGATGGGGACAGACTGAGCCGCTGCCGGCGCCATAGATGTGCTAGTCACTGGTGTTGAGCCCACACGAGTGAAGGGGTGGGTCGCAAACGGATCGAAGGTGTCGAGGGTTGGTTGTGCCATCGGTGTTACTGGGGAGGATCGAGCCAAGAGCCTCAAGTGCCGCTAGCACACAATATACGCGAGCTGGTACGGCCGACGGAGATGGTGGGGACTTGAAGAGCCGGGGGATAGGGGGGAGACTGGAGCAACATGGTGAGGACAGAGTTAGGGATCCTATAAATGCGGGGGAAGACACCGTGTGGCATGTCTAACGGACCTTTCGGGGGCGGACGCGGGGCAACCGCGGCGATGCCACCAGTCTGTTTGTGTCACATTCCTTAAGGATCCGATGTTATACCCTCGCATGTCTTGTTTTGGTCGCAGTCCTGTGCCTACATACACCAACGCTGGAGACGCAAGGACAACAGTTCGGCCCGGATAGTAATTCAATCGCTGACAGCATGAACTACCAAATGGATCACTGGAACCACCTTTGCAAGAGTGGTAATGCCGGCTTATCAGGTTCATTGGGACGGTGCACCAAAGCAATTCCCTCGGACAATGGTGCGGAATTTGAATCACTATGCAACGTGGGATGATGACTAGACGCTGGTCGAAGAGCAAGAACCGATGCAAGAAAAGCACCTGAGGAAGATGGAGGACGGTAACCTTCACGGAGTGCGGGGCGCGAGTGCCCTTGAGCGGCAACAGATTAACCCTACTGTTTTAACTTATTAATGATCCCTGTCTTCTACACGGCACCAGGTCGTGCACCTGGATTCCACCCGATCAGGGTGCGTTGAACGCCGGGCGGCCAGTTCAACCAGTTTTCAGTTGGACAACCAGGCCCTGCAAGACCCTCTCGAAAAGCGCCTTAGACCCACGCTAGACCCATGAAAGGTGCAGCACGTGATCATGCGCGACGCGTCTCTTGCCTTCACAGCTTGCAAACTTATGTGTTTGCACTTTGCTTTCAACCCACCACCATGGTATGTGTGCGCTCATTCCATTCTCGTTGCTTGAACTAAAAGCTTTTCAGGATTTCTTTTGGGTGGCCTGGCTGTATGCTGACTCGCCTCAATATGTGTACATAGCAAAATAGGATATCCTGATAATGAAATACCGTGACCCCAAATAACGTGCCTGCAGACCCATGTGCTGACCGCCAGACCCACTTCATCCGTCCAGATTCCATGGACATGATTCCATGCCGGATTAGGGCGCCGTTTTAGTGACCTCCATTTTGGGTCAAGCTGGCAATCAGGTGGCCGGCCCTTGTGCTCCTGTACATCGAGTCTACTTGGACTCCGCATGGAGACCCTGGCGCCGTGTACTCGGAACATCCGCCCCGCGCTCGGGCCCGACTCTTCTACCCCGCGTTTCGCTCCCAGCCACCTCCACCCTATTCAGTTATCCCCTTTATGAGTTACTTGGCACCGCTGGCTTCCAAGTTGATTCCGACCTTTCTATAAGTTACGGGAGCAAAGCCCTCGGATGCCATTCGGTAGTTGCATGTTCCTTATCTGCCACTGGGATGTGTTATGTCTCATTGTTATGGTCAATATGCCCGTTCAAAGGTCGTGTCCTAACAACTATCCCTTACTGCAGCCATGATCACTGTCTTTCTGGGCCCGGAAGTGGGCCAAGAGGTAGTTAATTGAATATTTCTAAAAGCCAATATGCTCTCTTCAGAAAAATCAAGCACTTTCCTTTGCCTACCCTTGGTCTTGTATCTCTGTTTTGGTCTTAATCTGATTTTCTAAAGATCATAAAATCAAAATTAGTTTTTTTAGAAACATGTTAAGCAAGTATAAAATTACTTGCACCTGCTGATTCCACTTCGAATATTGATCACACTATCAGACTTATTTGTTTTTAATCAATAAATACATTTCACAATCGTAGGATAACTACCATAAGCAGGCGATAACATGCGGGCCATGTGGGGCCCGATGGCAGGATAGGTTCATGTGCCAGTGCAATGGCAGAACACGACATTACCGCCTTCAGCAATGGCATCCGAGGGCTTTGCTCTAAGTTACGGCGTTCCTCGTCGGCGGCTTAGGCGCGCGAGGTAACTCTGTTCTGATCCCTATTCAAATCCTAGTCCTGTCCGGGCCTCGATTTCGCTGCTTGCCATGAAGAACGATGGGGTTGCGTTGTAGTACAGGAACGACAGGATGCAATCACCCGATATAATGGATCCGCGTCCGTAGCCAAAGATCTTCTCCTGCCGTAGCTGTGATCACGCGGTGAGCAGTGAAACGACGAGAAGTCGAGAGAACCCAGACCCTTACAATCCGCTACTTACCACTCCATCTGTGCCAGCACAACTAAGAATGCCTCTTTCAACTGTGCCGAGAATAACGAGATGGGATATGATTGGTGCCTGCGTCCATACCATACGCGCAAGCAACGTCCGCGGTGTCGGAATGGTCCGCAGAGCTTGGCAGACGACCCTATATGATGTCCATAGAAGACGGACTCACGCTCCTTGGGCAGACGATCCACGTTGGTAAGGGCTAGCAGCGAAACCGCGCCTTATCCTGCCCCGACAGACATGGTTCCCTGCCATCCTCGCGCCTATGTCCGCCTTGATTTCGGTATCGCCGATGCTAGTGCCGCCAACTTCTGGATAACGCCCGCGGACATCGTTATCAACCGCTTTCACCGTTGAAAGAGGACCAGCCTATTCGTTTCCGGCATCAACGCTAGGACCTTCCACGTTAATGTAGGCTTCTAGCTCCCCGTCCGAGAACAACTCTTCATCTCTGACCTCATCTGCTCCTCCCCGTTCGGCGGCCAGCCGCGAAATCCGATTGCTCCTGTGCGCGATGTTGAAGACGTGCGCGACTTGTGCCTCTGCGCGCAGCAAAAATCTGACAGTCTGATCACTATCTTGAGGTTCCATATCCGAAAGGGCCGGAGTAAGCAGCGATTGCACTGCAAGAACATCGGAGGCGTCCTTCAGTGCCGGCCGCTCCTTGTATCGCGAAGGCCGCGAAAAGGCCGAGCGTACGGGAATGGCGTGAGGGTTGGTATCACCAGCTGGAAAGCAGCCTTCTGTAGGACAGGACGCTTGTTCGCGAGTGCAATTTCCAATCTTGGTAACATCTTCTTCACCACCGGACGAGCAAGTCGAGTACCCATCCATATCGTCGTGTTGCCGAATGACATGTCCGATACTAATACCCTCTTTCGATCCATTTTCCGGCGAACTTCTCAGCATGCTTCCACTGGACTTGTCCGTATGGAGCAACGTCGCGGCTTCCTCAGCGATGAGGACTTCTTTCATCCAGGAGCGGTCCGACTTCTTCTTTCGACGCTCGACCCTCCGAGGGATACAATTGTCGGGATATAGACGCGTCAGGGATGTTTTTCGCGCCTCGAGGATCTTCAACATTTCGTGATATCTCTCCATGGTTGTGAAGCCCCGCACGCCTACACGATCGCTAAGAACCATGGCGAGCTTTTCAACGCCTCTCAATCGTATTCCAGCTTCTGTCTCCAAGGCTAGGATTACCGCTGCGCACCCGATTGCGCCGGAATGCCGACCGACGTGCAAGCCTTCTACCGAAAAGAGGCTGAGGACCGTAGTCGACCAGTGCAGAATGTGGTCGACAGATGTGGATAACATTGACTTCGCGACCGCCACGGGCACAAGTGGATTGTTGCCCGACGCGACCACCCGCAGGTGAGATACCAGAACCGGTAGCCACAAGGACGGGTCCATAGGAGGAAGGTGCAGGGAAAAGACGCGTGCAATTCTCCGGGAAACGCGCGCCACTGTTACAGGTGACTGACCGATCAAGAGCTAGAGACAACACAGATCAGCATCTTTATGCACCGAATGTGGAGACGGCGCGCACGGCTATCTCCCCGAGAGATTCTGGCAGCTTTGCCTCTCTACAGGCGATCGCGACACAGGCAGCTGCGATACATTCTGCACGTGTAGTGCCCCCGGCTGACTGGGTCCGTTGTTGCATGGCATCGAAGAGGTTTACGGCACGGCGTCTAAGCGAGTCCTGTGGTTGTTTTAGTGCCGAAAGTAAATCGCGGATGAGCTTGTGTCTAGCTCCCTACAAGACCGATTTGAGCAGAAAAACACGTAAGAAGAAAGCTGTCTGCGTACCCGAAGAATATCACGCCTGGTTTCGTTGGTCTGCCAAGCTTGTATCACGGTGCCGTCTGAGCGCTTGAGAGCTCGCGACGCCACGTCCGCACCAGGAAGTTGCCAGGAGCCATCATCAACTTCAGTAGTGTCTTCGATTTGGATTTGAGCGGGGTCATATAATGCTCCGCATCGTGAGCAGATCCTTGACAGAGCGTCCTTGTCAAAGAAGAGCTTTGTATGACCGCAATCCCGGCAGCTCACGTCAGTAAGCATACGGTCGTTGCAGGTCGAAGGTGAAGTTCGCGAGTGAGTGTGCCGACGAGACCGAATGCTTCCGTGCGTTCGGGTCACTCTGCTTCAAGTCGGCGTAAGTCCACAGTCTGTCTCTCCACCATACCATACCGTCAGAGAGCCCAGTATTATCACTGCACCTTCTGCCCATCTGTTCATCTGCCTTTGTCTCCACCATCATCTCCACCTGACCGATCATCCACCCCTATGGCATATAACTCGCAAAATGGCCGTGTGGATGCAGGACCCTCTCATGCAGGTCACGCCAGTCGCCATACGCCCAACTTTATGAATAACACCCATGTACCAACACAAAACGGCCATCCCTATGCATCTCCACCACAGACACCTCAAACCGCGCAAGCCACACCGCGCTCAGCAGGTGCGTCGGAGGGAGGGCTGGAGATTCACAACTCTTATTACCCGTGCGTGGTGTCGGAACTTGCTCATGGTTACCTCTCTCATCCCCAAAAGATCAACAACGGCTTCCTATCACAATGAGGAAATCTTGAGCCACCTATACCATACCGGCTTTCAAATGGGAGTGAGTGCGACAGTGATCCAACCTACGAGTAAAATGCCTGATCTCGCACTCAGAATTACTCAGACATCAACCTGGTGAGGGACTAACATGCGCTGAAGCTGGTCTGATCCTGACCGTTTTGCCTGCAGCATATTGAGAATCGTCAGTATCGACTTCATTCTCTGATACTTGCCCGCTCTACCACTCTGGCACATCTAATGTCGACCGCCATTCATTCGTCTCCTCAAACTCTTTACATATCCCTTGCTGCGGAGCCGCTGATCACCGAGGAGGTATGCACTGTTCTACGTTCACGCAATTTATAGCTAATGTCAGCGGTGCCGTGTTTAAGGGCTTTTCCATCGCTCTGGGATATCTGTATGCTGCTGCCTCCCTGCAGCTTGTTCTTCCGCAAAACGCGCTATCTGTGCTGGCCAGCGCTTGCTATCTAGGCGGCATGGACGACCTTGCGGAGCACGCTTATACTATTTGCAAGTCGAGCATATCCCTAGAGACAATCCCTTCGTGGATCGAATTTGTGGAAAGTGTATCAGGTGATGAGGACGCCAAGGTGATCTCAGCATCTCCCACGGGGAAGGACGGTTTAGGTGCTCGGCGAAGTATTTTGGGTCCTTACGCAGAGCGGCTGAGGGACGACGTGATGCACTATTTTATTGCGGCATTGCCCAAAGAGCTCGGCGTTTTCGAGTCTCAAGCATCCGAACCTCCGCCCAGCACACAGACACCCTCTGTGTCACCGGAAAGACTATCCGGATACGATGTTTATCTGCGGCTCTTCGCCCTACTGCCTTACAGCCAGTTCAAGTATTGCATCGAGTCGCCAATGCTGCCCGCCCCCTCGGATCATATCAGGTACAGTTTTGCCAAAGCTTGCGTTGCGGCAAGGAAACCGGGTCGCGGACGGGATGGCGAGGAAACGGTCGTGCTCGCCTTCGGAACAGAGGGGGGAAGTGCAGTTTGTATTGCTCGGAAAGCAAGGAAGAAAGCGTTGTGGAAAGTTACGAAGTGAACAATATATGATCGCAATGGTTTCGTCCCTGCACGCTGGCGCTGTTTCGATAGTCGAAGAAACCAGATATGTGAGTGCGTCAGATACGATGGATTCTGAACGATCCTCCTGCGACGTGCAACAGAGTCTCGGCACAGGACTCGACTGGAAGGACAACATAATATCATACGGTCCCAGTGCATAAACCAGGAGCGCGTCACTAATCACGTGGTTGACTGGACTGCGTCCCACGTACGCTGGCGCAGTGTCAGCCACCGACCGGTCATTTGGTAACAGGTTCACCGGACCTCCAGATGCTCCTCCATGGTCCAGTTTTTCGTCTCGGAAGACGCCGCACTGGCGCTTTGATGGCGCGACGCTTCAAGGGTGCCTCTCGAGACGAACGTCGCTCCGTGTCCGGAGTTCCGCGGCAGCTGCGTATGCATATCGAACGCTGCCCCCCGTGCTCCCTCGACCAGGGGGGAAGTCGGCTGGCCCTCGAAGAACGGCGATGTTGGATCGTTTGGAATGATATTGAACGACCCAGACTCCAAGCCGCGCGAGATCTTGTCGATCAATGATGAGATTTGGCCAGTAGAGCCGAAGTAGACCTAGTTCCGCCAAGTGCCCCGTCGGTTATTATCATCGATACACAGCTAGCCCACTTTACCTTGGTTTCCGGCCTCGGCAGCCCATCGCCCGTCCCAACCCTCCTTCGTGAAGGTAAGGGCGCTGCGCCTGTGCGAGATGACTCGTTCCGCTTGTGACCTCGCAGAAATAGCTGCACCGGCTCGTCTCGCGAAGGTGGAGATGTTGAGAACTCTGACGTAAACGATGATTTATCATCTTCTTCGTTGTCATCCAAGATGCCTGCTCGGAGCCCGTCCACCACCGACTGGGACGGCCCATTAGACATGAGCTGCGCGCGAATTGCCTTTACTTCTTACCCAAATAACTTGTCCATTAGAAAGCTCCAACAGCTCTATGCCTGCTTCTCTGGGTAGTTGCGTGCTACCCCGCATCTTGTCCATGGATCGTGTTGGAGATGTTTTGTTCGTACCTTCGGTCCTGCAGAGCCCAGTTAGCTCGGCGAGCTGGCATTCAGAGGAGAGAATGGTAGCACTCACTCCGCAGAAAATTTTTGCTGGAAGCCCAAATCTTGCCCTTGATGGACAAAGAGGGGGCTCTGCGGTAGATCAATACCACCTCCCAAGTGGGGCATTGGCGGAGGAACATCTCCGACATCCTTTGTGCCGAGAGCACGTCGCGGTGGTGGCGTTGGCGCGCGGTCCCTTATGGAACGGGAAATCGAAGTGTCGGACGCCGAACTACCAATCCTCGAGTGCCCGGCAGTAGACTTCCTCATGGCCGCTATGTGCTCGACAGAAAGCGTGCCATTTTCAGGAAAGATCAAGGTTCTCCGGATGATCTGACTGCGCGCGTCCATGGCGCAGGCTCTGGGCTCCTTGAGTGCTTGGTCGTTGTCCGAAGTGGTGTTGACAACGTGCGGTTGAAGGCGCCGCGCGATATTCACAGCCCGTAGACTTCCGCCTGTTCCACTGGCGCCATCCTCAGCGGCCTCCCAGCTTGCGGGATTGCTAAATCTGACATCATCAATAGCCTCGGGAATTTCGCCACTGCCAGGACCGCGTTTGCGCAACAGGTCGTTTCCGGGGGGCCGGGACGCAGGACTGGCCGGTGGCGGTACGGTCTCCAGCTGAGGCATTGGCAACGGGCTTCCAACGGACGAGAGGGGAGACTGGGCGACACTGCCGACACCGCGGCCGCGCGTATTGACAACCGTAGGAGATCGCGGAAACATCTTCGTGACATGCTGAGGCGTTTTGGATGACGGGGAATGAGGGCGGATCCGTTGTGAGTTTGAGGCTTGAGATACTTCAGAGCCCCATTCCTGTTCTCGCTTGCTCTTCCGCAGTCTAGCCATAAAGCCTTTTAAGCCAACCTGGCCGGCGGGTGGCGATGTCGGTAAACCTTGCATGTCTTTGTCCTGGTCTCGGTCATTGCCACTTTGATCCGTGTGGCTCGGCAGCGCAGAGGGAATGAATGGGCTGGGCAAAGGAGGACTCTTGGGAAACACTCGCGAATGTTCATCGTCCGAAGAAACCGGGGGCTTCCCTTTGACAGAGTTCCGTAAACGTCGTAGAAACCCCATTGGCCTATCTGCCTGTGGTATGGAGGTCATCGAGGGAGAAGGCGGTAGGCCAGGTGCCGGGACCGGACCAGGACTGCCTGTTGAGAGCGAAGGCGGACTGGTGCTGTGTTGAGGATGGACGCGCTTCGTAGTCTTACGTGCATCGACGGAGGACTCCGCCTGTTTGGGTGTAGAAGGTAATTCTTGCGAGAATGAGTATGTGGTGCCGGCTTGATGTTCAGAATCCGCACGCGGGAGCGGATCTTCGTTTCGTGACGGGCTCTGTCCAGACGGACCTGCGACACGGCGTTTGCTCGGTTCATTTGTCGTTCGAATCGTCTCGAGAAGCGAGTTCGACACAGGGTGAACGGCCAGCAGTCGGTCGGATCCGCCAGCCCAGTCCGAGCTTGAATGCTTGTCGAGCCCCGCGCCCTGGTTCACCCTGGCACCTGGTTCACCAAGCCGCCCCCAGGACGCGACATTTGGTGGCGTGCCGAATGGGGTGACCGGAGGACCATTGGGAGTTGGTAGGGATTCCAACATAGCCAGTATAGCGTCATTTCGTGCCAATTTAGCACGAGTCGACTGCTCTGACGACGTAAGGGAGGGGAGTGCAGGATCCACAGATCTTGGCCCATTTCGCTTCGGCGTAACAGTGGATTCGGTAGCCATGCCTGCCTGCAATCGTACTCAGCATTGAATAACTATGTGGAAAGGAAACATGATCACCTCCGTGTCCTCTCCGCTTAAGGCCGATTTCGCGGAGTAGGGAGTGGATGACCGACGTGGTCGTTTAGCATCACCTGCTTGGCCAAGCAATCCTCGGTTTGGCTGAACGGCATCAACGGTCAGGAGAAGTCGACCCTGAATGGCGTAGACCTCCTGTTGAGATATAGCAAGCGTCTTCAGAGCGTCCTCGTATTCAGCCGCGTAATGATCATGACCCGCAACGAATGTGCTGTTCTCCAGGCGTCCGGTTTTCTCAGATGAAACGGCTGCATCCCAGCGACTAGGCGGGTCCTTCCAGTCACTGGCGGGCCGATCTTCCATGCCACCACGCACGAGATTCTCGGACGAAGAATGGTAGCTCGATCCAAGTGAGATGGAGGAAGACGACGTGCTGAAGCGAGAAGACAACGCTAGGCGACCGTGATTGACCCGCGAGCTTGCAGAAGAGGAGCCGGAAGGGATCCAGCGACCTGGACCATCTGCCTCGACAGAGATCTGCCATCCTTCTGGAGGTGGAGTGCCCTGGGAACGAAGCGTGGAAGGTATCGCGGTCGGAACGGGCTGACGGCGAGACATGCGAGGCATTTCGTCCCCGCTTGACCAGGCGTCTGAGAGAGCAGATAGGGGAACATGAGCTAGTTCTTCGTTTCCGGAGAGCGATGGTCGTCGAGATGGGTGTTTCGGGCTGGGAGAGACCGATATTCTTCTGCTTTGGCGAGCTACTGTGGTGGGTAATGAAGGCGTTGCCGACCTTGCCGCTGCTGCCGCAGCCACAGCGCTGTTGCCCCTGTCAATCGAGTGGTCAGAGAGCCCAACGGTGCCAGACGAGTAGTTAAGCGCATCAGGCCGCATTGCGGACCCTGGATGAGAATGGGACAGAGATTGTCCCATAGCTTCAGGGCCTCGCGGTCGCAAGGAGTTTCCGGCCAGGCCGGCTCCCAGAAGGCTGGCAGATGAATCACTCTGCACACCAGCTTTGGAAATATCATTGATACATAAGGGGCTGTTGGAAGACGGCGAAGACGCAACAGCAACTGGGCTCGCTGAGGTGAGGCGTCCTTGATCCTTATTGTCGACGTCTCGACGGGGAGTGATAGGGCGGTTCATGCCCGGTACGTAACCAGGCATGCGCTGAGCGGGGTCGCTTGCAACTGGTGGAGGTGAAACGGAGCCAGGTCGCGCAGAGTACGGCACCGCAAACCTAGCATTCTCATAAACATTGGGCGAGGTCCAAGAATGATCGGGCGGGTGATCGGGTGATTGCGCGAAGATCTCGTCAGCGCTTCGCCTCCGATCTTCGCTCGGTTGACTCCTTTGAGAGTCCGTCCGAGCCACGCCCGCTGCACTGCGAGCGTGCAATGCGGAAGCAGCAGTACTCTCGATCTGCATCCCGAAGACGGTCGGATCCGATGTCGTGCCTTGTCCTTCGATGTCGTTCAGCACCTGCTCAAGGGCGAGAGATACACGATATACGTTCGTCGAGTTCGAGGTGGACAACAAGTCGGCAGATCGGCCTAGCCAGTCCTCCGACAGCAGCCGCGCCGCCACAGCAACTCCAGTTTGTAGCGAAGATGTTGCAGTCGAGGAATCACGTTTCAGCTGTGAGGCCTCCAGAGATTGATGGAGATCGCCCCCTGCATCGTGGGAGTCGCTTCCACCTCCGCTTCCCTGCGTGTTAATGGTGGACGGGCGGCTCCGTCGAGGAGGAAGGGGATAATCCACATGAGAGCCAAACAGGTTGTTGCTGCGTCTGTTGGTGCTCCGATTACTTGATCTTGCAGACTTGGGAGAGGTGGGCGATGTCGGGATTGAAGGCACGCTTGTGGCTATGTCCGAAGGTGGACTCCTTTCTTGTCGTTGCTCGGCAGTAGCCCTGTTTTCTTCAAGCCTGGCTTTCCCGAGGACCTCCAGTACGAGGTCCTCCTCTTCTTCAGTCAGCTGGACAACCGCCTGAGCCCTTCGCTGGACAAGACGGTCCTTGACTTCCTGAAGTGGAATTCGATCCCCATTCTCCGTTCTCAGGAGAGTAAAGCGGCGGGTCAAGCTGAATTGTGGGTGTAAGCTGAGAGAATGGGCAGCTCCAGTGAGGCACTTACGTCGGAAGGATAAGAGAAGTGCGAAAGTCGGACGCCGGAGGTAAAACGGTGTCGATTGCAGGGAGAGCGTTATTCGGAGGAGGAGCGGGACGTGACCGCTGAGCGTCAGACTTTTTCCTACATGGAGGGCGATGAACTTCCGATACAGAGAACAAACTAGCGCATGGGTCAAACCTGAAGCGATACATTGGGCGACCCAGTGGGAGTAGAGCAGCTATCGACCCAATGTTAAATACCAGTAGAGAATACGCATTGAAGGGGTATGTTGGGTTGCTTCGGTGGTATATAGCCTGTTTGTTATACGAGGAGGATGACGAGCAAGAGATGTTGTAAGTGAGGAGTTGAAGGCGTCCAGGCCCAATGATGCGCGAGACGCGTTGCACGAGTGAGACCCCCACCCACCGCCACTCGCGAGCAGAACATGATTGTGATTGATTAGTTAACTTAACTAGTTACGAGGTTAACCCGTCTCGCTTCGCTCATCGTTCCTCAATGTGATTTTTTTTTCCGTTTCCATTTTTCTTTAGCAATGCCACTTAAGTCATTAAGTATGCAAGGTAAGTTAGCTAACCATTCAATTATAATGTAAATATCCCTTTTAGGTAGATTATTTCTTTCAGCTCCATGCTTGCACACCTCCGCTGCGCTCCGGTGGCGCATGGTGGTATTTGTCAAGTATGCAAAGTGAATCAGCTAACTCAGCAAGCATAGTGGTAGATTACTCTTCAGGTAGCTTATGTCTCCCAGGCTCATGCTTGCACACCTCTGCTGTGCTTTGCTCATGGAAAATCCCCTACCCTTGGATACGGCATTGTACGTGGCGTAAATAACTGCCTGTTCATGGTGGTTCATCTTGAGTAACTTCCTCTTTCATGACTCTTCCTCCTTCTGATAATCAACTTCTTGCATCAGAAAATGCTCCACTCCATGATAAGGGGATTTTGAGTCTGATGGAACCTCATTTTCCCTTAATTCCCTGCATCCACTATGCCTTGCGACTTTTCCTCCTTGTCCCTTAATCCACCTATCTCCCAATGAGCCCCCTTTTCCCCAATCCTCCCGTATCCCGTGTCCCGTGTCCCGTCTCCCATCTCCCGTCTCCCATCTCCCATGTCCCATGTCCCGTGTCCCGTGTCCCATGTCCCGTCTCCCATCTCCGATGTCCCATTGCCTGTCTCCTGTCTTTTGTCTCCCATCTCCAATTTCCTGTCCCACATCCCTGTCTCCCATGTGTTCCACATCTCTCCCATCACCCATCTCCTGCCTGCCCGTCTCCCACCTCCCATCTCCCGCCTCCCATCTCCCGTCTCCCGTCTCCCACCTCCCATCTCCCGCCTCCCATCTCCCGTCTCCCGTCTCCCATCACCCATCTCCTGTCTCCCGTCTCCCGTGTCCCGTGTCCCGTGTCCCGTCTCCCGTGTCCCGTCTCCCGTGTCCCGTGTCCCGTGTCCCGTCTCCCGTGTCCCGTCTCCCGTCTCCCGTGTCCCGTGTCCCGTGTCCCGTGTCCCATCTCCCGTGTCCCGTGTCCCGTCTCCCGTCTCCCGTCTCCCGTCTCCCGTCTCCTGTCTCCCATCTCCCATCTCCCATCTCCCATGTCCTGTGTCCTGTATCCATCTCCCTGCTTCTGTCTCTCATCTCCCATCCCCTGTCCCACATCCCTGTCTCCCATGTGTTCCACATCTCCTACCCCATTACTCTGTTGCTCAATCGCTATGCCAAGTATTTTGATCCCATAGTATTTATTTAACAAAACAGGGGAAAATATGATCCCATGCTTTGAGCAACAGGACGATGTCCAGGGCCAGCTCAAGAAGGCAGCCCAAGCAAGCGGGTTTCATATCTGCACTTCCCGGCACCCCATTTACTGTTCCCCAATTCCTGTCCAAAATTGCTCAGTATCATAGTACCTACCACATTTGCATGATTTTATTCTAATGTATTTGGTTTATACAATATTTTGTATGCTTATTTAACTCTAATTACATGTTTTCTAATTTATTTTACAATTTGCGCAAAAACCCTACTAATTAAGTGTCTGCTTAAGGACCCCCAAAACCCTAACCCATTTTTGTTTAGCCTGGTCCCTAGCCCGGAGGCCGCGCTGGGCTTTTTTGCTTCCGTGCCACGTGGTAAATACCACGTGCGTTTCTCGCACCGCTTTTCGTCGCCTTTCTTTCATTATAGACGAGGTGAACCCGTCTCGCTTCGCTCATCGTTCCTCAAATGTTGATATATGTTTTTCGGTTTCCTTTTTTCTGTAGCAATTCTACTTAAGTCATTAAGTATGCACAGTAAGTTACCTAACCATCCAATTGTAATGTAAATCTTCCGTTTAGGTAGATTACTTCTTTCAGTCCATGCTTGCACACCTCCGCTGCGCTCCGGTGGCGCATGGTGGTATTTGTCAAGTATGCAAAGTCAGCTAACGGAGCAAGCATAGTGATAGATTATTCTTTAGGTAGCTTATGTCTCCCAGGCTCATGCATGCACACCTATGCTATGCTGTGCTCATGGAAAATCCCCTACCCTTGGATACGTGGCGTAAATAACTGCCTGTTCATGGTGGTTCATCTTGAGTAACTTTCTCTTTCATGACTCTTCCTCCTGCTGATAATCAACTTCTTGCATCAGAAAATGCTCCACTCCATGATAAGGGGGATTTCCATTCTGATAGAACCTCATTTTCCCTTAATTCTCCGCATCCACTGTGTCTTGCAACTTTTCCAACTTTACCCTTAATCCACCTATCTCCCAAGGAGCCCCTTTTTCCCCAATCCTCCCGTCTCCCGTCTCCCGTCTCCCGTCTCCCGTCTCCCGTCTCCCGTCTCCCGTCTCCCGTCTCCCGTCTCCCGTCTCCCGTCTCCCGTCTCCCGTCTCCCGTCTCCCGTGTGTTCCACATCTCCTACCTCCGTTACCCTGTTACCCAATCACTATGCCAAGTCTTTTGATCCCATTGTGTTTATTTAGCAAATCAGGGGAAAATATGATCCCATGCTTTGAGCAGCAGGACGATGTCCAGGGCCAGCTTAAGAAGGTAGCCCGAGCAAGTGGGTTTCACATCTGCACTTCCCAGCACCCCATTTCCTGTCTTCTAATTCCTGTCCAAAATTGCTCAGTATCATATCAGCTACTACATTTGCATGATTTTATTCTAATGTATTTAGTTTGCACAATATTCTGTATGCTTATTTAACTGTATATTGCATATTTTCTAATTTATTTTACATTTTGCGCAAACATTCTACTAATAAGTGTATAATAAGTTTCCCCCCCAGGACCCTAACCCCCTTTTTCAGCCTGGTCCCTAGCCCGGATGCCGCGCCGGGCTTTTTTGCTTCCGCGCCACGTGCGTTTCAGCACGTGGCTTTCCTGCACCGCCTTTTCTTAGTTTCTTTCATTATAGATTAGTTATCGGGAAGTTTACTGGTGTTCGACCTCGCCCTCCGTCCAGTCCCCGACCCCACATCGGAGTGGTACTCTACGGGCATACAAAGCCCCTCGCTTCGTCCATCAAACAAGTAAAGAAATATCAAGCTCATCATAACGTTATAGCATCTGCTTCGTCAGCTTTACTCTAAGTCATGCAAACTTCTAATCCTGGTCTTCTCTTCCGGAGCGAGGCAGATATGCGGCGAGAGGAAGACAGGCGAGAGAAGCTGGCTCGAATGAAGGGAGTAGGAGATCCCATTCATCTCGGAAGATCGAAGCCTATCCATATATATGTTGAGGATAACTTTGTGTGGTCGGCAGAGAGCAACGGGACCGTGGTGAAAAGGGATCTGAAGGTGTGCCCCCTCTTCTACGGGCGCCCGTCCCGATCCTCCCTCACCTGAACCCCCAAGACGAGTACCGTTGTGAGAATCTTCCGTGGTCACCGGGGCCCCGTCAGCGCACTCTGCGTGTGTCAAGGGGCTGAGAGTGGAAACCCGAACAGTGGACGGCTTGTAATATCTGGTTCTTGGGACAAACACCTGAGAGTATTTGATGATCAGGTCCGTTACTCGGTTCCCACTTCGCGGCAGCCCCCTCATGCTCAATTCGATTTCCATCCTGGACCACAAGACCGGCCGTTTGCTCAGCGATACCCCGGCACATGCTGACTTCATCAAGACCGTCACTTACGTTCCGCAAAGGAACATCATTATTTCCGGTGGATCCGACAGAGACATCCGAATATGGAATATACCGTCGTTCGGCCCAACTCCTGTTGCGTTGGAATGCATAGGCGTAGTGCGTGGGCATACGAGACCGGTGTCCTGCTTGCAAACAACTGCGGATGCGTCAACGGGAGGAGCCACATTATATTCCGCAGACAGCATGGTATCTACACCCCTTCCTCTTCGCTACCTGTGGCTGAAACAATGGACTTTAGGGCGTTCTTCTTGTTTGGCGACTAGAAGTTGATTCAGTCGATGGACAGCCACGACACGCATCCGCCATCAAAATTGGCCAGCGTGCGGGCCATTCCACTGGGATCAATGCTTCGCATCTTGGATCAGCGGAGCTATGGACCGGTGAGCGGAACACCGTTCCGACCGATAGGATCTGAGAGGTACTGGGTAGGCTCGTCTGATCACACTGTCATTTTACATCAGGAAGCGCAGACGATGGTGGAGTCCCGCGTCCCGATACAGCACCCCTCCCCAGTAAAGGCACTTCTGGCCCTTTCCGCCACAAGGCTTCAATTGCCCTATCTAATCACAGGATGTTCCGATGAGAAGATACGCGTCTTCGAGATTTCGGCTGTGCAAACCGGAAATGGTCCTGCCGAGCTAGTGCGAACAATCGATGCACACTCCCACGAAGTATCAGACCTTGCGTTATGGATCAGGGAAACGGACACCAATCTGAACGAACCATGGATCCTGAGCGCCAGTCTGGACGGTACGCTCAGAAAGTGGAAACTGTCCGGTACGGCCACAGAACCAACTTGCAAGCCTTGTTGGTATTAACATGGCACCCCACAGACTTACTGTCGCCCGGCCGCGTGGCAGCGTTTTGAGCCGCAAAGTGAGGAGCCCGTAACTTTTGAGCTGAGCGAGGAGGAGGAGCGCGAGCTGTTGGAAATCGAATAAATCTGCAACGGGCAATGGACTATGGGCGATCATGATTGCGCAGCACTGGCACTCATGCTGTTTGAGCACGGCAAAAGCCCTTTGTGCTCAATGGGTATACTAGGGATATACAGCGATGGGTATAGACCGTACACGAACACGCCGCGGTGACGCGGTCCGTGGCATGAGAATGTCCTGTATATGTTGCAGATACGGTCATGAACGGCCAACCTAGTTGCCGTCGGCAGGGGTACCTGGCCTTCGCGCGGATGGGCCCAGAGAAAACGTCCAGCTGAGGCCTAGTCATATGGGTGCGTCAAGTCCTCTCTGGAACGGTCGCGGAGTCGGAGAGAGGCGGCATGGCTGCGATCTTCACAAGAGCGGTCCCCTCTGTCGGTGATTCGGAAACGGTCATTGACAACGAACCGAGATGGGTGGAGGGCACGGTGCTCGATCCCGATAAGTGGAGCAGTGCGGCGCTGGTCGAGTTCCCTCCACGAGGCTCATCACGTATGGGTCTTGAGGTCTGTAGGACCTGCAGGGCTTCGTTCTCTTCATTGTCTTCATAGCCCGAGAGGCCCAGTTCCACGGCATCTTGAGTAGGGGCGGACGTGCTGGACTCTACAAGTAGCGGCGCGAAGAGAGGTTGCTTGTTGATATCCGACCTAGTGGGGAGCTCGATTGGTCGAGGAGGGGGCAATGCTGACGACGTTACTACGGAATCGATAGGGGGAGCGGCGGGCCGAAAAGGCCCTTCTCTTGTCGGTGACGCCAGTTGGGCAGCCTCGTCTTCCCCAAGGACGGGAATCGGAACCTCCGCACCACTGCTCGCTTGCATCGTCAATACACTGAGCGCCGGTCGAGCGTTCGGCTCTTCGTAGGGCGGCTCCTCCTCTTGAGCCTCGATGCCCAAGCCCATCTGCGTCCATGCTCTCACGCTTTTGTCCCACCATGCATCAAGAACGTTCCAGCCTTTGTACGTGCCGTTGAGCCTCATGGTCTGGCCCCCATCGGCTCCACCGTGACCACGAGCCCCTCCAGATGGATTGAAGAAATATCCTTCATACCCCGCATTATCATCACTTCCCTCGCTCGCTCCATCGCTCTGCTGACCAGTCAGCTCGAAACCGGCTCCGCTCTCCAGGTCATCGACGAAGGACGCCAGCCATGTTGCCCAACCACCTCCTCCTTCCCCTCGATACAGTACGACTTTCGTGTCGAAATCACGCCCGAAAATGATAACTTGCCCGTATGTGCCGCCTTCTCCAGGATCAAGATCCACACCCAAATAATTCCCCGCGTGGTCAGTCACCAAGGGCAGCCAGCCCCGCCAGGAGTATTCACGCTTGATCCAATTTGGCGGGACGGACCGCATTTGCGCTCGTAGCTGTTCATTCGCACCTGTCGTCGGGTCATGGTCCACTTCGCGCCAGAACGACCATTCTGCCAAGACATCCTCCAACGGCATCAAGCTGAGGCCGAAGAAGAGTCCTTCTGAGCAGCCGCTCGAAGATTCAGGCTCCTGGCCATCAACAACGAGGTACGAGTCGCGGACAGCGGCAGGCAAAGCGACGCCCAAGTGATTCTCAACTTGCACCAGCACGTCGGGTGTCACCCCATAGTTGAGCGTGTCTCCCAGTTCGGTGAACTCATTGGACAGCCATGTGTGGAGGCGAGCCCAGGTCTGTTGTAACGGGGGATACGGCGGTAATGGGGACGCGGGAGTGCGATGCAAGGGTAAGAGATGACTGGTGTGTCTTGTGGAAGCGATACCTCGCTCTTCCGGGAATATGTGCTCGGAGTAGGGCATACGGGATCCCTCTATTCGATCGGAAGACGATCGTCCTTGTTCATCGGAATTTCGTCGAGGTGGATACGTGAAAGCTAAAGGCGATTCCGTCGACGAGCTTCTGGAGAATGAGTTGCGAATCGAAGGGGAATGTTGCGGAAGGGAGAAGGCATCTTGTGTACTTGATATGGCCTGCTGACGTCTAGCGTTCCGTACAGGATAATCATCACGGCTAGAGGCAGAGAAGAAGGATGATATTGCCCGAAAGAAGGCCATTCTGACGGTTGCGTTCCTACGGCAGGTTTGAGATGCGGACGGGATGATATAGCAAGATCGTGCTCACAGCGCAAGACCAGTCCACCCGGCATCAAGCAGCCAGCGCGTCCTTGTGTTACGGGGTTCGATGTGGAGGATATAACAAACGATTTCAGCAAATGTCGAGGTCGAAGGTGAAGGCGTTGAAGACGGTATGGCGGCTGGCGCGCGGTAGACGGCGGGGAGCACCCGTACCAGGGCATTCGGGCACCGTCTTAGCCCTTCTCACGCGTCATGATCGATACACGGAACCAAACCTGCCTGGGTGTACTGTAGCGGACGAGGCGCTTGTACTTGTATACCATCATGGCATCCTGTATAGTAACTAACTAGTGGAGACTCATGCGCGAGGCTGGTATGGCATGGCTTTCAAATGCGTGTCATACAATGTGTCGACCTTGCCAAATCCTGGGATCTTGGGTCTCGTCTCATCTCTTTCGGACATGGCTCCCCCGTCCACACTGAGCAGTACCATCCCACCGCGTATGACGGCGAGACCCAAGCCCAAGCCTGGCGCAACCCAGCTACGCAATGCCGGGCGCGACCTTGAAGTCACAACCAGTCTTCGCCTTCACCTCCTCCAGAGATACGCCTTCCGCAAGCTCAAGCAGAGTCAACCCGCCTTCCTTCCTATTCACTTCGAACACGGCCTACCGATCAAGTCAGTTCCGACTCAGATGGATCCGTAGCAGCGTAGCTCTTACAAGGTCGGTGATAATCTTGCTCACGCAGCGCGCCCCAGTAAGTGGTAGGTCGCATTCAGCAAGGATTTTGGGAGCGCCATCTTTCGCTATACGCCGATCCATCAGCATGACCAAGACTATTGGACGATTAATATCGTACCTGTATGATCCATCACCACGACCACCTTAGTTCCATCTGGGTTAGAGACCAAATCCATAGCACCACCCATGCCTGTAGCCATTGCTTAGCCCTCGTGGCATACACACTGAATGGTGACAGCTAACCCTTGACCATCTTTCCTGGTATCATGTAATTCGCTATGTCCCCATTTTGGGAAACCTGCATTGCCTGTGATGTAACGTCAAAATGGTCCGTTGTCCGTCGTGCCCAAAGAGCACGCACTCCCAACATGGAGACGTCGATGTGACCTCCTCGGATCATAGCGAATGACTCGGTCGAGTCTGCCAATGGGTGAGCCAGAACGTATAGAAGAGGTATGCTCGCCTTACCGAAGACCGAAGCCCCAGGGAGCAGAGTGACTGCAAGCAAAGCCATAGGTTCAGATACTAATGCTGCAGTTTGGCAACTCCATACACACCAGTTTCCTTACCCGCATTTATGATATCGGCGTCAACAGTTTCTTCCGTCGGATACGGGCCCATACCTAAGCAAGATGCAGGTTCAATCATGAATCTGCTGCTCATCGTTGATGGCACTCACCCAGGATTCCGTTTTCACTCTGCAGCCAGACAGAAACTCCAGGAGGAAGATGGCCAGGTACGAGAGTTGGCATCCCTACCCCCAAATTGACATAATCACCATTCTTGAGCTCCTTTGCTGCACGTTTGACAATACGATCACGGCGTTGTTGGCCGGCGGAAGGCTCCTCGGCAGGTGCGTCGGGTGTGGAGCCCTTACCGGAAGAGGAGGAAGGAGAGAGCGTCATAAACTCTATCTGCTTTGGCGCCGTCGCTTGAACAATACGGTTGACGTAAATTCCAGGGAGATCTGCACGCGATCAGCGGGAATTAGTGGTAGAAGAACGGCACATACGGATATGGTTCGGATCCAGCGAGCCGACAGGAACGATGTGCTCAGCCTACCCCGAACGTTCAAAGTACTCAGGCGCCGCGTCAGTCGAGCATGCTTACCTCCACAATCGTGAGCTTGGCATTCCTAGCCATTACGCTGCTAAAATTATTCGCGGTATAGCTGTATACCAGAATAGGATACTGGTGAAATAGAGGCATAAGATATGAAGGGCTCTGCTCACCGGAAAACACAGTTGCCCGACTCATCGGCCTTCCAAACATGCACAAACGCCACGTCTCCAGGTAATGCCGTCTCCATAATGTATTTTTTGCCGTTGAATTCACGCGACTCTCGCTTGCGACCTTCTTCTAGAACTCCTTCCTTGAAGCCGCCGGGCTTGTATCGCATAGGAATCGTGCCATATTCGACAGCAGTCGATGCCCCTGTCGGTGTATAAAAGGCTGGGATACCAGCAGCGTGAGCCCGCAGGCGCTCAGCAATAGTACCTACAAGAGCGCGGTCAGCCCGCTCAATCAAACAACCAGTATGTACTCACCTTGTGGCGTGAGTTCGAGCGCCACCTTCCCCGACAAATACAGCGACTCGAAGTGCTTGTTACTAAGAGCAGCTTGAGAACCTTTCACAAGTATACACTCTCATACGCACGTCCCAATGTACGAGGCGATCATCTTGCTGATCTGTCCCGTATGCAATAGAAGACCTGCCCCGTATTGTATGAGTCCCAATAGATTGCACGCAAGAAGACAGCAGCCCACCGAGGCCCCTTTTGCCGACGCCTGCATTGTTCGAGACTGCTGTGAGATCGGTAACCTCCGAACGACGTGATAAGGCTTCTATGAGCGTATCTGCAGGAGACGTCAATTGCACCTTCAAGCGGTTGTGGTTATATGAACAAACCAGGTGTACCACACAGCCCAAAACCTGGAGAGAGGTTAGCGTTGAATCTCTGACATCGGGCAACTTGCTCCTTACCTCCACTTAGCAATGTCTGGCCCGACTGAACGTCCTTGATCGCCTCATCAACACTCTCCCAAACCTTAGAGGCTTTCGGGACCGCAAGTGCGGTAGGAGTGCTGTAATAACGGGCAGCCTACACCATATAAATATCGGTCTGGAGGCTGTAGGGGGGGTCACTCACAGGCACAGTTGCAATCCTGCATGCAGCCAGGCGGCCCAACATTGTGGTGGAACGGAATAAGGATTGCGGCCAGCACCAGCTGCACTTTCGTCAAGTGGAAAGTAGTGCTCCTAACGGCTCAACGTTGTACCGATCACCGGGTAGACGCATATAGCAGGCCATTAGAGGGGCTAGGGGTCCATGAGCGTGTATACAATTAACCCTGCCTTTGGCGCAGCCTACCTAGTTTAGTCGCGCTCACTCTTGCCAGCAGCAACAAGGTACCGTGCGACTACTCTAAGACCACCCCGCCTGTTGCACTGCGCGACCAGGCCAGAATGTTTGCGTACAGGAAACGATCCGACTTCCCCACACTGTAGCTGTTCGACTGCCAAATCTCCAACGCTCTACAAGCCTGACGGGGGAGGCATAAGCATGCGACCCGTGGAGGCTCGATATGCCGGATAAGAAATCTGAACGTAATGGGATCACGATTCTCGGAAGTGAATGGACGACCCCCGGCGGATATCCACATGGTAATGGGAAGAAACACGAAAAGCACGTCTGCCGGCCTCAAAGATACACTCGCGGCGCACAAAGGAATTAGTGAACAGTATACGTAGGACAGGAGGGCAAAACGTGCCACTAAGCGGTCACTTGCTGCTGGTCAGCGTTCTTAGAGAATTCGTCCAACACAGTCATGGCTTCCGCCACCTTGCTCTGCAAAGCCTCCGGAGTTTCAATCAGGTGGATGAGCTCAGCATTTTCCATCTCGAGAAGCATGCCTGGGAACAATCAGCCAGCCTCCTTGCACTGCTAGTTAATCAATCTCACCAGTAATCTTTCCGGCCAAATCCGGCTCGATGCTGTGGAACGGGTTCAGGAAAATCCTTTGTAAGGAAAAGAATCACATACGCATGTATCTTCATGTAGATGATTTCGCCCAGCATCTGCTTCTGTTCCATAGGAGGCGCGTTCGCCAGGGCCGCTGTATTGATCGCAGGCTCCACGCCCACATTTCCAGCAGAGGGCAGTGGCCCACCAGCATGGACGTTGCGGGTTCCCGGGTTAAGCTTGTATCCCTGAGGCTGCTGCCCATTCGCCGGTATCCCATTAGGCGGAACACCACGACCGGCGCCAGCGCCGGTAACGGGACCGCCAGGACCAGCCATAGGCGGCCTTGCGCTGTTGCCACCAGTGACAACAGGCGCGCCAGGCCCGCGGGGAACTCCTGGAAGGGGAGCGGGAGCAGGGCCACCTGGAACGCCAGGCTGCCGTGCAGGACGTGGAACACGAGGATACGCTGGGAGCGCTCCGTATGGCTGCTGAGGAGGTTGACCGAAAGGTGCCGGAACAGGCATACCAGGCATCTGCTGACCAGGAGCGTAGCGCATACGAGTGCCCACGCCAGGCGCAGCAGGGTAGCCCATGATAGGGCGCTGCCCAGCGGCATAACCGGCTGCTGCCGTTCCGTAGAACATTTGAGGACCTGGACCATATGGCATGCCAGGCATTCCTTGAGTAGCAGCAAGCCGGAGTTGGTTGTTGCGCTGAGCGATCTGGCTCTCCAGCTGTTGTTTCCGCACGTCTTTGCGTTGAGCGAGTGCGACATAGAGAGGCTTTGTACCAACAATCTTGTTGTTCATCTCGGACATGGCACGCGTCGCTTCATCCGGAGAGGAGAAACAGACGAATCCGAAGCCTTTCGAGACACCTTTTTCGTCGCGCATAACCTTGCAAGAGGTGATGGTACCGAATGGTTCGAATTCAGCGCGAAGTTTGTCGTCATCGACGTCGTCCTCAAGGTTCTTCACGTAGAGGTTGGAGCCCTGATATTTTCCAGCTTTTTCGTATTTGGCCTGCTCATATTGTCTGCGCAACTCCTCCTCACGTTCCGACTTTTTCTGTGCACGACCCACGAAGATCGGCTTGCCGTGGATCTCCTTGTTGTTCAGCTCTTCCACTGCACGCTGCGCATCTTCATGCTTTTCGTAATTAACGAAGCCGAAACCTTTGCTCTTGCCTTCCTCGTCCTTCTGCAAGACAGCCGAGGTGATGTTCCCGAATTGCGAGAAGAGTTCCTCGAACTCCTGATCACTGACATCGAGCTCGAGGTTTTTGACATAGACATTGGTGAAATGGGATTTCATCTCGTCGATTTTCGACTGACGCTCCTGGAACGATGGAATGAGCCACATATCGCGCCAAGAAAAAAGGCAATAAGCACACAGACCTTGCGAGAGATGTGCTGTCCAACGAACACCTTCTTGTCGTTCAGGAGCATGCCATTCACAGCCTTGATGGCTGCCTCCGCTGCCTCATTGCTATCATAATGGACAAACCCATAGCCCTTAGAGACGCCGTTCTCATCGGTAGCAACTTTGCACGACAGTACAGTGCCAAATGCAGCGAAAGTGTCATGCAGAGCCTGTGCGCACCATGAGCACAGCATGAATCTCGTGACAAGAAACGACCTACTTTATTATCAATGCCTTGATCAAGGTTCTTGATGAAAATGTTCCCTTGGCCAGTCTTTCTCAAACCGGGATCGCGCTGGGACCACATGATGCGACTGCGTACTGTTAGTAATTGCAAGGAAAAGGTAAAATGCGCCACATACCAAGGTTTGCCCCTGATTTGGGAGTAGTTTAGCTGATCGAGTGCGCGTTCTCCTTCAAAAACGTCAGACCCGGACAGCACACGCAGACAACAGCTTACGAACCATCCGCGTAATTCAGATAATTCACGTAGGCATAGCCCAACGAGCGCCGGGTGACTGCATCCCGGCAGACGCGAACGCTGGACAGGAGGTCAGAAAGGCCGAGCCTAGCACGGGAGGAGCGGGCAGACCTAGCGACTGGACCGATCATATTGAAGATCTCGAACAACATCGCCTCGGTAACAGCTGGATCAAGCTCGCCCACGTACAGAGATACGGGACCTTGCGCCCCCTGAACACCGACAGATTGCGCAGCGGCCGTATAGGGTTGCACAACAGGCTGAATCTGAGCCTGTGGCGCATTGTAGGAAGTGTCGACAGCCGTCGCGGAGTTCTCGGTCTCCACCGCGCGCTGCGTGGCGACGTCGTTTTGGGAGCCTTCACGCTGGGCGTCGGGTCCGGAGGACGGTTCGGCCGTGGACGCAAGCTTCGGGGAAGTTTGAGCAGACATGCTGACGCCGATGTTCTAAAGCAGAGATGGGTCAGGGATGCACAATGACGAAAGGTTCACAAGCTTCACTTTTTTAAGGATTGGGAAATAAGTGGAGGGCGTTACTGTCCTGATATGGGTTTTTCTTTTGGAGGAAAAGATGAAGGGAGACGAGCACGGCGACGAGCACCAGGCAAGACTGAACAGACACGACGAGGCGGGCGGTGGAAGGGCGGTGAACCTTATGAAATTTGCCCGCGCGTCCCCTTTTTATAGCGGAACCAAAAATTCCTGGTTCGCTTCTGTGCCCATCATCATCCTGCCTTTCGAGATTCGAGACCTCAACGCCGCCGACTCGACGGTCAAAGCTTGCTCCTCTTTCCCTTCTGAATCCAAATGGATACCGATCTCTTGGTTGCCCTCGTATTGTCGTCGGTTCAGCGTGCCGACGTGTCCACCGAAGCGGCACTACAAGCGCTCGCCGACGCCGACGGCGATGTTGATTGCGCTATTGCGACGCTCTCGCGCGGTAGGAAACGACAGCGCGAGGCTGGCTTAACACGATGGTTAAACATTGCCAGCGGGTCGAACGTCCCTGCCGACACGTCTGAGTCTGACATACGAGTGTCTGCACCTCGGTCTCCTCCTCCGAAGAAATCACAGAGCTCGACTGCTCTCCGCAATGCGCAACGACCGCTGGCCCGTCTGCCACCCCTCACACTTGCTACTCCTGAGCTCGTTGCTCTGCATACACCCACTACTCTCCACGGGCTCGTTTTGCCGCAGGAACTGGCGTGCCAACTGTTCTACCATCTTATCAGAGAGGCGGAGACTTGGTCGCGGAATTCCTGGTATCTCTTTGACAGGATGGTGACGTCCCCTCATCGCACGGCTTTCTTTGTGCGATCCTGCCCTGTAGGGATGTCGAGTTTGCAGGAAATGACCAACTTTTGGTAATGCTGAATACCGTCTGCGAAGTTACAGTGCCAATCTTTCTAACGCAGGTACAACGGTAAAACCATTCACTCACCTACGCCATTTCCTCCGATTCTGGAGCAAACTTGTCGTCTTATCGAACCCATTGTGCTGAGGGAGATGAAGAAGCGCCATCGGTATCCTCTCGAATGGGCTGGAGATCCTATGTGGATGGCGACTGTGGCGGCTGCCAATTGCTACGATGGTATGAAGGAAGGCGTCGGATACCATGCCGATGCCCTCACTTGTGAGCACGCCGGTAACCCGACATCGTCGACTCACAACGGACTTACACAATTAGACCTCGGCCCTCAGTGTACCATTGCAAGCTTGTCCCTGGGCTGTGAGCGACGTTTTCGTTTGAGGGAAACTCTTTCCCCTGATCCTCTACGACTACCGCGCACCTTCGACATACCACTACCGCACAATTCCCTCCTTATCATGCATCCCCCAACACAGGAGCGCTTCAAACACTCTATTCCTCCTCAAACGAAGCTGGACGTCTTCCGGCCGCCCATCCCGCAGAGTTCGCGCTCGGAAACGCAAGCATACAATCAAAGAATCAATGTTACATTTCGATTCTATCGCCCCGATTTCTGCAAGTCTATACCCAAATGCCAATGCGGTGTACCGGCGATCCTCCGGCCAGATCTCAAGGGATTGTCTGCTGGAAAAGGAAAGGGAGATACAGAGTTTCGCTACTTCTGGCAATGTGACGCTGGCAAAGTACAGGAAGGCCGGGGATGCGGCATGTGGCAATTACTGGATTGGCAGGCTGAGCGCCGAGGACCTATGCGGATAACGTCGGCGTGACGGCTCGATGTTCATCTGCTGCTCCTAGACGCGTACTTTCGATGCAATGCGGGTAGATAGGGACAGGTATAAGAATTACTGAACAGTGCGCGGGAGTCTTTGCTTCCTTTCCCGGGCGGGCACCCATAGGAACATCAACAGCAACGCGCAGACTGCACATCCTAACACTTCACAGAAAACATCGCCCAAGGCCGATCAACGTCTTGCGACTGTGCCGGTTGGATTCCACGCACGAACTCAGCAGGAATACCTTGCACTGCAGTGCGGCCCTCACTCTCTACACACAATGACATTTTTTGGAACCTCTGTGCGCGCAGCAGCAGGTTACTTGTTAATGGCTGGTTTAAGCCGGGATGCTCATTCCTGGAAGGTGCTCCATTGAATGGCGCGACGCAGCGATTGTAGCTACTAAGCATACTCAGTCACATGAAATCTTCCACCCTGTGGTGGATTCTTCAAGGCCTTGAAGGTTGAGAGACCAATATGGACGAGGAAACACTGCCAGTAATACTCCTCATCATCTTGTAAACAGCATCATTGGAGGCCATTTGGCGTTGTCTAGTCTTCAGAGTGTTGGTGTACTGTTGGCATGTCAATGGTGATGACAGGCACAACCCCTCTAATAACAAACAAGAGGGAGAAAGAGGGATTTCACTTGTAATACAAACAGCCAGAGAGGTCTAACATTCGGTCCAAAGAAACTCTGCAAGAGACATTACGCAGAACCCAACTGACTACGTCTGCCAGGTCAGGTCAGAAGGAATCAACTGTGTAACAGGATGCTGTGAGAACAGATGAATGTTGTATACTGCAAAAACATATGCAGGGATGTTCCATGTGTTGTAGAGGTTAAAGGCTGCACCATTGCCTTGCAGCTTGCTGCCCCATGGAGCCAAATTTGGCCTGGAGTTTGAGCAGACAGTGGGTGTGAGGGCAACCATTATCAGCAATGAGGGTACCTCCGGTGAACTGCGCTGTGTGGGGAAATCATAGGTGCAAATCTATATATTCTGTTTCCACTGACCCAATGCTCAAGGATGCAAGAAAGGAAATGACCCGCATTGGCACATGCTGTACGCAAATGAGAGTCATAACCCAGTTGGTTGCTCTTCTGAGGAACTCGCCGTGTGGGGTTCTGTCAAAAAGGTCCAACTCTTCGTCCGGTTTGGTTGTCAACCCACAGTACCAGAATGGAAGCATTCACTTTGATCATCATAGGTTCTCCAAAACGACCACGATGCCGTACCATGCATGCGCAAGGTGTCCAGAGAGGTGGTTTTCCCTGTGCCTTCCGCATGCTACTGGATCTGTCTCGGACTCGGTAGACGACTGACAACCACATACTTATTTATGTACCTATCCCAGTAACTATGGTCACATTATGCGAGTCTGTGGCGGATTGGATGGAGGTGACACATGCTGGTATAGGTCCAATAACAGAATGCCTTCTGGTTTGGCTTCGCAGGCAATTGTTCGATCTACAAGAACCTGCTGTCAGTGTTTACCACAATAGAGCTGGGCAAAGTCGGGTGTTACGCATGATAAGCTTCCAAAACGGGAAACCGATTACAGGATCGCAGTAAACAGAGGATACTAGAGAGCTTCTGCATACGGGTGACGAATGCGGGGTCCCGGACCCTGGCCGGCGAAGCTTTTGAACGTAATGAGTGTGGCCGTAGGAATCTCTTTGCTGTCCTACTCGAGCGTAGCTTGTATTTTAGGCAGATCGGTTCAGGTATACGTCGGATGGTAAACCAGCGCAACACGCCTCAGTCTCCCACCGAAAGTAACGCTTCTGATAAGCCAACTCAGGGTGGGTGGTGAACCTGATCAGGCTCGGCAATTGGGACCAGCCTTGAATTATCGTGCCCTGCTGTGTCCGTATCAACAATGTAATAAGGAGCATTGGTATGTGGGAAAGGGGGAGCAATGACAGCCGCAAGTTTGTACGACATGTACAAGTTGCTCACAAGGGGGCTCAGGGTCCTTGGGCAGCGCCCTACTTGGCCAGGTAATTGAGACTTATCCTATGTGTTGCTGGGTCTGCAGGTCACTTGTGGAAATTTGTTTCTTTGAAAAGGATACTATTAACAAGCTCCCACATAGAGCATTGGCATCAGCTACAGTGGAGCAAATGTAAGTCATGAGTATTGAAACCTGTTGAGAAGAGGCAAGTTAGAGCTTAAGCCAATAAGTATACCACAGGTCCCAAGCAGCTTCAGCAATCCCAAGATAATTTTGGGACAAATTCTAGAAAATGAACTTTAGATAAACAATGACTTGAAACTCAGCATTGGAGTTTGGCCTAGGGTACTCTGATTGGAAACCACCCCACTTTGCTATCAAAACTATAGCGTCTGCACCTTATTGACCCTTACATTTGAACTTAACTCCCTATAACCACCCCGTGACCGGCATTGGAGGGAGAAAGAAGCCCGGGAGGAGGGCGTCCTAGGAATAGCGCTCCCGAAAGAGGGCATCGGAGGAATTACCTCTACCCTGGCAGTGCCGAAACGCTCCCCAGATTCGCGGCCGAGGGTCATTCGGTCGGAAGGGGTCATCCAGGCCAGTCGCTTTAAGTAATTCGGTCAAGTCAGCTGTGAATGGTGCCAAATCGCGCGGTCAAGTGACTCAAGAAAGGTCGGAACGTCTTGCTTCAAGTTGTAGAGCCAGAGACGTGCCCTCCCTGTCCTTGAATGTACCTTCTTCAAGTATGAATTGGTACGGAAGGGAATATTATTCCGGGTTCACCAGTGATGGTGCTTGTAGCGAGAAGCAGAGTGAGTTTGTTCCCGGTGGTCGGCGAATCCCGTGTTGGCCAGGCGCGCGAGGGATCACCTTTTGCCCCCTTATCCGCAGAGGTTAGAAAGTCGCGCGTGACGATTGGCCACCCGATTCCGGTCGCCCGCGGGGTCGAACGCCACTCTGAACACCCGGTTCCTTGGTTGTGGCCATCGAGGGAAGAGATTACAACCGCTTCGGCCGCCCTTGCTGCCTCTCAACCTCTCAAGCCGACGACGTTGTCAACCCCTCTTCCTTCCCACACCGTCAGCGGCAATAGCGCAACGTTCAGTCATTGACGCCCTTCACCATGCTGCGTCGTTCCTTCAGCCGCTCACCCAAGGCAGCTCTTAGGCGTCACTTTCATGCGTCCGCCTCAGTAGGACGTATTGTGGCCACACAGCCTGTTCGTGCACAAGAGGCCAAGGTGGGCAATCTTTTGCTCGTCAGACGTGAACTGTACTCAACCATGTTTCCAGACCTGGGGCCCAACAGCCGGGAAGTATCCTCTCATCGAGCATGAATACGACGCGATCGTCGTGTATGTCATGGAGTCTCACTTTGCCCATACGCTGGATCGATGTTGATCTCGTCCTCACAGAGGCGCCGGTGGTGCGGGTCTTCGAGCCGCCTTCGGCTTAGCCGAGGCTGGATTCAACACGGCTTGTATCACAAAGCTGTTTCCTACGAGGAGCCATACCGTCGCGGCTCAGGTGAGCTAATGAAGTGGACTTACAACAGAATCTGACGCGGCGTCGTAGGGAGGTATCAACGCTGCGCTGGGAGTGCGTGTCAGCTCCATGACCGGTCTTGACCTCGGCACTGATTGACATCACGTAGAACATGACCGAAGATGACTGGAGGTGGCATATGTATGATACAGTAAGTCTTTCACTGCGCGTCACGTGCTGCGATGTTCACAACCGCTAGGTGAAAGGCTCTGACTGGTTGGGTGACCAAGATGCCATCCATTATATGTGTCGCGAGGCTCCCGCGACGGTTATCGAGGTGAGGGCCTTACGCCGCATTCGAAAGTTCAAGTATTCAATGATCTACTTTCGACAGTTAGAGCACTTCGGTGTGCCGTTCTCTCGAACCAAAGAAGGCAAAATCTACCAACGCGCCTTTGGTGGGCAGTCCTTGAAATACGGGAAGGGCGGCCAGGCATATCGTTGTGCCGCTGTGGCCGATCGTACCGGTCATGCTCTGCTACACACCCTCTACGGACAATCGCTCAAGCACAATACCCAATTCTTTATCGAGTACTTCGCGCTCGATCTGATTATGCATGATGGTCAATGCGTAGGTGTCATGGCGCTCAATATGGAGGACGGTACATTGCATCGCTTCCGCGCTCACAAAACCGTGCTGGCCACCGGCGGCTATGGCCGAGCGTATTTCAGCTGCACAAGTGCCCATACTTGCACTGGCGATGGAAATGCGATGGTAACGCGGGCAGGATTGCCATTGCAAGATTTGGAATTTGTTCAGTTCCATCCCACTGGTATCTACGGAGCTGGCTGCCTGATCACCGAAGGTACCCCTCTTCATCTGATGCACTTTCCCGTGCCTCTCGCGCTGAGACAGTGTTGCAGGATCGCGAGGGGAAGGCGGCTATCTGTTGAACTCGGAAGGGGAACGATTCATGGAGCGTTATGCGCCCACGGCGAAGGATTTGGCTTCTCGCGACGTCGTATCCCGAAGCATGACCATCGAGATCCGCGAAGGTCGTGGAGTCGGGCCGGACAAGGACCACATCTATCTGCAATTGAGTCATCTTCCGCCGGAGGTGCTGCATGAGCGTCTGCCTGGAATCTCCGAAACTGCGGCCATTTTTGCTGGAGTTGACGTCACCAAAGAACCCATCCCTGTCCTACCGACAGTACACTACAACAGTATGACTTTTTCTACTCTCAATGCCTCAATACTCATGTCGCGGTCCAGTGGGCGGCATTCCGACCAAGTTCACTGGCGAGGTGCTCACAGTTGATCAGGTTGGTATCTTGGTCCAAGTTCGCATCATCAGCATCTGATTTCCCTTCTCTGGTAGAATGGCGAGGACCAAGTAGTACCTGGCCTTTACGCCGCCGGTGAAGCCGCGTGCGTCTCCGTTCACGGCGCGAATCGCCTAGGGGCAAACTCCCTGCTTGACATTGTCGTCTTCGGCCGTGCCTGCGCTCACCACATCAAGGAGACGCTCGAGCCTGGCACACCGCACCCCGCCATACCGTCGGACGCCGGTATGGCGACAATTGAGCATCTCGACCAAATCCGTAACTCGAGTGGACCAAAGCCCACCGCCCAAATCAGGCTGGAAATGCAAAGGACGATGCAATCTGATGCCGCAGTGTTCAGGTATACTTCATACACGTACGAGTGGAATCTTTTTCTCATCAGCAACAGGACGCAGCAGTCGCTCGATGAGGGTGTAAGGAAGATGACGGCGAACTACAAGAGTTATGTTGATGTCGGAATCAAAGATCGTAGCATGATTTGGAACTCGTACGCGGCCACCCACCCTCCTCGACGCTGATTTGCTCACCTTCCTCAGGGATCTGGTCGAAACCCTTGAGCTACGCAACTTACAGCAGAACGCTATACAGACTGTCGTGGCCGCTGCCGCTAGGAAGGAAAGTCGTGGCGCTCATGCCCGCGAGGACTTCTCAGAGGTCAGCCGCTTCCCGATAGCCGCTAAATCCAGCCTTCTGACACTTTATCACTTAAGCGCGATGATGAGCATTGGATGAAGCATACTCTGACTTTCCAGCGCGATCCAACCAAACCCGATGTCGAGATACAGTATCGTAAGGTGATCGGTACGACCTTGGATGAGAACGAGTGCAAGGCCGTGCCACCGTTCAAGCGGACGTACTAATGCGTTACATACGAAAGCAGCCTTGTTGGCGTCGAAGCAGGAGCTCCTTGCCGTTGGCCTCTGAAGCGCTGCAAACAACGTGGTTCTTCCTTCTTTCGTCTCCTGTACTCGTCGCGATTTGCTGTTGTCATGCGTGGATACGTAGGGTGAGGCTGCTGAAAAGCCCAATTCCATATATCTACAACTGCCATGCTTTGCGCGGTGAATGGGGCCTCGTATCGGAATTCCGCGCCAAGCTCGTACCAATAAAGCCATTGCGGTTGGGCCATAACACGAGATGGTGTAGTAGTTCCAGTCCTACTGATCATCCCCGTAATGCACCCAAAGGGTCTAAACTTCGCTCTGTCTTCTGTTCTGCTGGCCTTGTCTTGCCATGATTCTGTAAGGCAATGTCTCCTGAAGGAACACGTGATTCCTTGGATTGCTGACCCATCGCAGAGGCCACTACAGGTGTGGATGTGACCTTGCTGCCGGACGATGCCGCAGATCGATCTTGGCCTGTCGCGGGCTTCGCCATGTAAGGCACTCTCGGTAGAGTCGCGCTGACCGTACTCGTGCTAGCCAGGCTGCCTGGGTCGGGTAGCAAGGTCCTCACTTCAGGTTCATCGACAGATACTGGACGTTGCGGGTCATCGCCTGCTGACGGCCCTGCCGGCGACGCTGGGAGGGTCACTGCGATGAGAGACGGTGACGTCCTCTGGCGCAAGGAATTGGAGGTGCTCCTGTCCAAGAGGATATCTCGCACGTGTTCGATAGAGCGTAATGCATTATCTCGCCGGTCAGAGGACACGTCGGCTTCCTGAAGAGTATGCAACGCAACGGTAAGAGCACGAGCCAGGTCTTCTGTTTGACTACGATTCCGCCACAGCTGTTCGGATACGCCGGTTGGCAAGTTCGAATTGGATATGACTGGAGGTGACCCAAGCGGCACTACTTGCGTCGGAAATGATCGTGAGATGTTGGAAGCCAGGTCGGGTAGTCCTTTCTGTGCAACAGCGTCAGCGCGAGACGGAGGAGACCCAGACTGAGGATTGCCCACCCGCAGTTCGGCCACCGTCGAGGCAAACACTCGATTCAGAGCAGTGGTATCCGCACGCTCCAAAAGGTTACGGGAGATTATGTCCGAGAGGCCCATTGACGTTCTCTCGGCTCCACGTTCCGGTTTATGGATGGCATTCATGACGGGCATCCGAATGTGCTCAGGACGCTGTGGCGATTTCATCTCAATGGGGATGCCGAGTTTATCGCGGTTTTGCAGCATTACCGTGACTCCTGCGGCTGGGACCGGATTCTCGCGGATCAACATAGCCTGCCTCACAAGTAACGAAGGCTCAAGATCTTCCGTGGCTGGATAGCGCAGGAGATAAGTTAGGATCGTCGTGTAGTCTTCAGTGGAGAACACTGTGGGAGATAAGTTAGCCTGCTGCCTGTGCGGCCGAAGACAGTTTCTCTTCACGTACGGTGATTTCGAATTCGTAGAAGCATGGCAACGCATATCCATTCGGCGAGGTCAAGGGAAGCGTCTGCCGCGAACAGGCAGTCCCAAATAGCCATGGAGTTCCGCATGTCAAATTCTCTTGTGAACATTAGTCGCAACCATCGTCTCGCGCAGCAGTCAAAAGGTATTCTACGATGTTTGAGAGGCGGAACTTACATTCCGTAAATTTGGGGCTCGATGCCGACCGCGCTCAGATGCGCCCAAAGCGCAGGATCAACAGACCTCAGTTCTTGATCTTGTATCCTCCTACAAATGTGGATGACTGGAGCCTCCCATTTCTGTAGCTCCGGACCACCACCGGCTCCCTTCTCAGGATTCCGCCAATCGTACCAACGCGCCGCTCCTTTCATGAGCATGCTGAAAAGAGCGAAGACATCGGCGGAGACGTGTTCCCGAGCGCAAAACTCGATCAACTCCTCGTCGTCCAGACCACAATCTTCAGAAAGGGAATCGGTGTCGACCGCCAGAAGTATAGCCCCGCAAAGCTCATGCATGCCTTGCCGATAACCGATATGCGCGTGAGTGATTGAGTATAAGAAAAGTATGTCCGTGAGTCGCTCATGAATATGCGAAGACAAGAAGTATGGGACCTCTGGAAATCTAAGAGCTCTTGAGCGGTGTCAAAAGGCCGTATTAGATGGCTGCCCACATCCTGTCCACATCTTGGCGAATGACCTTCCTCAGCTCATAGTCAGCAAACCATTGCTGCCACGGATTCTAGGCGGAAATAGCTGCATTAGCAGACGATCCACGGCTTGGAAGCAGGATGCATACGCGAGCATCTAGGCTCAACGGGTTGTTTTTCTCCCAACCACCCCCCTGTCCGGACAATTCGCGGGGAGAGGCATCACCAGAACCCTGATCCCGCATTCGGAACTCTGCGAGGGAAGTGCCGTCCGGTGGGCGTAACCGTAGAGAGGCGAGGTCGGCGTATGTAATGCGCGCACTGCGTAGCACAGGAAGGCAAGCAGTAGCAGTGACTGAGCGAGAGTTGACTAAAGGTGATTCCGGCATCAAGAACAGCTAATCGGGAATTCAACCAGTCGTCAACATCGCGAAGATGCTCCTCTCACTTTCCAGAGAAAACTGCGTCCCGGGGCGAACACATCGCTTTGCGATTTGCGTTTTCCAAGGGACCCATTAATGATAGCTTCCCGAAGCGTGGCGATGGTTAGTTCATTACGGAAAAGATCGTTGAATGCCAGCCTTTCGACCAGGGTATGATTTAGGTCAAAGAAGGTAAAGGTAAAAGTCTAAGTGCGCACAATATCTCATGCGGCAGTGGACGAGTATACTTGTTTGACTCACGATCACTTTCAGCCATGAATAATTGGAAGCAAAGACGGTTAAATCAGAGTCGAAGGCGTCCAAATACGAGCGACTGAACTAGAAAACGGTCTCTCACTTTGCGGACGCAAATGCAAACTAGCGGGGTTGAGACGGAACCAACGGGACGCCGAGGGATATATAAAACCAGGGACCGCATTTTGGGCGAATTCGTCGTCCCTATCCGCCCCGCGGTCGGAGTTTGCCACCGCTACTGGTTCCGCTTTAATAAGTCCCTCAACCTTTCTGGGTTTCTGGGTCACATGTCACGGCGCGTCCTTTTCTCCATGTTGAAGCGGGTGACCTGGATTGCTAAATCACCGCCAACCATTCCTCTCAATACAGATTAGATCGACTGCTCACTCTTTTAGACACCGGATCTTCGGCTGAGATCAGAGCAACTGCCGCAGATCAGATCGGTCAACTTGCCGCCAAGAGCATAAGGCGGGATGCCGGGGTTGAGGATGTGCTCCTTGACGCTGGTAAGGTTATCATCGGAAAGAGTACCGCCTCAGAGGACTGGCAAGAGGTCCTGAGCGTGGTCGGAAGGGTAGGTGAGGTTACATTCCAGGGATTCGCGATTTCACGGAATCGTGTTGGCAGGTTCTCCCATTTCTGCGTTCGAAGTCGTCCGAGACGCGTAATGCGGCCGCTCGGGCTCTATCACAAATATGCTCTCTGGTGCCCATATGGTCTCCCAGTGAAAACGGATTACCCGACACAGGCAGTCATCAGGTGTCTGAACCCCCGTTTCCACCGTTCTCATTGGCCACTGTTCTGCGCGATTCCCCGCTGTTGCTTGCCAGTTCAGGCGAGGAATATGGTCAAGGAACCTGGCTCGGAACTGCCTCTGACGTGCAGCGGGCACGGAAGGAGGCCATCGGTCGACTTGGCCTTGGTTTCCTTGAAGCAGTGGACGATGAATGGACAGAAGGACTTGTCCAACAAGAAGACGTGAAGATGGAAGATGCGGGCGATACGGGCGCGGACACAGCATCGGGAGTGGTGCAGGCCAATGTGCACACCGAAATCCTCACCACAGACACCCAGACCTCGCGGGAAGTGACTATCAAACCGTCTCCTGTGGCGTCACCCGTTGGCACGCCGATGGGCCTCACTCCCGACTACGAAATCAAATCGTCCCCTTCACCAGCCCCTGAAACTGCAACGATGGGCCTCTCTGCTAGGGAAATCAATCGTCTGAAGCGAAAACGAAAGCCTGGTAATACGGGGATCGTAGCGGTGCCCCACAAGCAAAGCATGGCTCCCCCTGAAAAGTTTGTGGCCTTTGCGTTTGCCCGACGACTCGCTGACCCATATACTACGAAAGGGTCAGGATCGTGGCTTCACCCCGTGACGGGCATCCCGAATCACGTCCCATATCTGGAGGAAAGGGGGGAACTAACAACCTGGAAGGACCATCCAAGGTTGACGACCAAAAGTCGGCAGGTGGCCCCGTGCTTGCAGCCGAAAACCCGAGCAGTGCAACAGGCCCGTTGATTATTCCTGAGGGTTTATGGGTCTGGCAGGGCGTGGCAGACATCCTCTCCGTTGACTTGCTAAGCCCAAACTGGGAAATACGTCATGGTGCCGCCCTGGGATTGAGGGAGCTATTAAAAACGCAGGGGGCTTCAGGCGGCATGAGAGGTGAGTTACTGTGGAATCTCTTTCGCACGTCGCTCTGATGGCTCCTAGTCAACTTGACCGCCGAACAAAACGTGTATGAACACGAGCGTTGGTGTAATGATCTTGCAGCGAAGCTGCTTTGTGTGTTTGCCCTGGATCGCTTTGGCGACTTCGTCTCTGATTCAGTGAGACATTTTGTCCTCGTCTGCGATCAAGACACTGACTGAAACGCTTGCGCAAGACCGTCGCTCCGGTTCGAGAGACCGCCTCCCAGTCACTCGCCTCCCTCCTACTACACATGCCCCTGCGCAGCGTTTGTCACGTCCACGCGATTTTGCTAGACATGGTACATCAAAATTTCTCCGCTGAGGATGCAAGGCATATCTTTAGAAAGTCCGCCAAGCAGAATATTCCTGAGCGACGGATATGGGAAGTAATGCATTCTGGGCTGCTTGGGATCAAGTACGAAGTCGCGGTGCGGAAGGATCTGATCGATCTCAGCCTTGAAGGCAATCATATCTTAGAGGGAATTGTGGAAGCAGCAATCATTGGGTATGTGTCTGCAACACTCGCTTAAGTTCGTGCTGAAGGCTGTTTAGCTTGAAAGATCCAAATGATGACGTCCAGTCCGAGGCCGCGGCGTGCCTCTTGCCGATCGTTCCCGAGCTTGTTCATCGTCTCCCGGACCATCTAAAGATTGTGATGACTATCCTCTGGGAAGCATTTAACGAGCTTAAAGACGATCTCGGCTCAAGTATCGCAACTGTCATGGAACTTCTGGGTGCGGCGGCTTCTTCCCGGTTTAATCTACGACTCAGACCCTTTGCTAGGCAAACTAATGTCGTTTGACGCTGTGGTTTCGGTCGTGATTCGTGATGATGCTGAGTAGGTGAGACCCAACGCCGGGACTCCTAGGGCTCATGTTGGAACAGACACCCTCTACGGGATCGTGTCTTCACTCTGTACCCTCTATTCCGGCACACTTTGCCGAGCGTGAGGCTTTCTGTCGTGGAAACACTGCGCTCTTTCCTCTCCATCCCGACTCTCACCCCGGATTGGGTCTCCGAGCCTGTGTTACGGCTGCTCTTTCAGAACATGATCCTGGAGGAGAAGTTCGATGTACGCAATGCAACGGTGCATTGTTGGTATCAAGCAATTGGATCTCTCGTCTCACAAGGAAAACTGGAAGATACTGCGAGCGGGGCTCTACAAGGGTGGTTCGAACTGGTGCTGACACCTCTTGGCGTGGCTCTTGATGCATCGCTGCTTTTTCAGGCTACTGCCGGAGGACGAGACACCGGATCCACATACAACGTTGACAAGAGCATGATTGCGCAAGATTTCTCTCTAGTCTCGGCCGATGCGGTGCTACAGTGTCGAATCCAAAGTGCGGAAAGCCTGGCCTTCCTCATGGATCAATGGTCTGCACCTGTGAGTCCTGCATTTTCGGGTCCTTTGTTACAGATAATTGACGGTGCCTGTAAGCTCCGCGAGACGACGTTTGTCCCACTCCTGGAACATTACCTGAAATCGACCAGTGCCTTCCAAAGAAGCATGTCAGCTATCCTATTGGAGGAATGGGCCCGGATTTCCGAAGGTGCACGAGCATTCGTCAGTCGCAGAGCGGCTCCGTCGTTGGCTGGGGCTCTCGGTGCACACATCCTCCATACTCTGGAAGACGGTCCTCTACCATTCTATTATGAGATGATCCCAGATCTCTTGAGACTGAAGACAGAATGTCAAGCCCTCCTGGATATCATTCGCAAGGACGGCAAAATCCCGAAAGAGAAAGTACCTGTGCTTCAGTCGGGCGATCCCTTCGATGCTCTATCCTTAGTGGACACTGTACGGGATATCATTGGACCCAAGTTTGAATCTCTGAAACCGTACTTTACGCGGAGGAAAAAGGATTTGCTTGCACTGGAAGACAAAAGACAATTTCTGTCTGCTACTCTCTCCCGCTATATCACCAGGAAGGAGGAGTTCGACGTCCGCCTGCTCGCGTCGGCTGGTAGCGCGGCCGTCGCCATCAGTGTGACTCCGGCACGACTCAATCCACTCATTCGAAGCCTTATGAATGGAGTACGGGTGAGTGCGATGATGCAGAAGACCCTTTCCGATAATGACGCCGATTTCTAGTTCGAGAAGAACGAGGGATTGCAAAAGCGCTTTGCAAGAGCGATCGCAACCTTCATTCGACATGGGTCTCTCAACATTGTTGCTGTGCCGTCTGTGGTGGCTGGCAAGATTGTCAAGAACCTGTGTACGTTCTTGTGTCAGGATGATACCAGAACACCACTCTTCGACGCGCGCATCCGGGAGGGTATCCTTTCACTTACGCGTACTGCGTCCACAGCCAGAGGGCCGAAGCTGAAGGATGACGACGGTTCGGCTGTAGCTGAAAGCAGTCTCAAACAGCAGCGACGAGGTTGCGAATACGCTTTGAGACAATTGGCAGAAATCTTCGGGGCGGATCTCGTTGACGGCCTGCCTACTCTATGGGAGGTAATCGCAACCAACCTATCAAATGTGCTCAAAGAGGGTAAGTGAATATACCACGAGCAGCTGGCCTAGCTGAAGCCGCAATAGAGAATAGCGACCTTAGAATGGAGAAAGAACAGGATATCGGGCAGGGCATCATAGACTCTCTAGAGGTCCTCGGTACAATCGTGGGAAGCCTTGACAGCGCTCTTCACGTTCGCATCAACGGCCTGCTACCGATCGTCACTAAGGCGGCAAGGAGTTCCTTTGCTGTCGTCAGAGCCTCTGCGTCCGCATGCTTCGCCGCTTTGTGCACCGTGCTGACTTCGGAGGGTATGCATTGTCTGATCGAGGATGCCCTTCCCTTCATGGGCGATCCACAGATCGTTACCAATAGACAAGGCGTCGTCGAGATGATCTCCAGTACGTCGTGTCAGTGGGCTTTGAGAGTGTTGCTGAGCTCGCATCCGGTCGGTAGACGTGCTGGATAGGCTCGGAGTCAAAGCCCTGCCCTACATCATCTTTCTCGTCGTGCCCATCTTAGGTCGCATGAGCGACTCGGACGAAAAGGTGCGATTGCTTGCTACGAACGTCTTCGCTTCTCTGATCAAAATGGTGCCTCTGGAGGTAAATATCAGTCACATCTTGATTCACGCCGCGCTGATGAGAAACAGTCTGGATTACCCGACCCTCCTGACTTCTCGGTAGAAATGCTGCAGCGACGGAGCGCCGAAAGGGAATTCCTGTCTCAACTACTCGATGGGACAAAAGTACAGAACTACCCCATTCCTGTCGTTATCAAGGCCGACTTGCGACCCTATCAGCAAGAGGGTGTAAACTGGTTAGCTTTTCTTGCGAAGTATCATCTCCATGGGATTCTCTGTGACGGTAAGCTTGCGAGCATGCCTCGTGTCTTGATCTGACGGGCAGTAGACATGGGCCTGGGCAAAACCCTTCAGACTATTTGCATTTTGGCCAGCAAACATTATGAGCGCTCGACGCGCTACTCTGCAACGAAATCTCCGGATGCCGTCCATCTCCCGTCTTTGGTAGTCTGTCCGCCCACGCTGATCGGCCACTGGTACCACGAGATACTGAATTATACGACGAACCTTCGCCCGATTCAGTACACCGGCAATGCCAGGGAGCGCCAGACAATTCTGGGCTCCTTGTCCAAATACGATGTCGTCATCTTGTCATACGACGTAATTCGCAACGACATCGCCGACATATCTAAGCTCAGGTGGCATTACTGTGTGCTGGATGAAGGCCACATAATAAAGAATGGGAAAGCGAAAATCACCAAAGCCGTGAAGCAAGTACAAGCAGAGCATCGCCTTATTCTTTCTGGAACTCCGATTCAGAACAACGTCCTAGAGCTCTGGAGCTTATTCGACTTCCTGATGCCCGGATTCTTAGGCTCAGAGCAAGCGTTCAACGAACGTTTCGGCAAGCCTATTCTCGCTAGTCGAGACAGAAAAGGTTCTGCCAAACATCAAGAAGCTGGTGTGTTTTCCCTCGCACAGTTTCCGAGTATGGTAGATTTCAATCGTTCTAGGGATTCTCGCCTTGGAGGCATTGCATAAACAAGTTTTGCCTTTCCTTCTTCGCCGCCTAAAAGAAGATGTCTTGAAGGACCTCCCGCCCAAGATCATTCAGGATTACTATTGCGACCTTTCCGACCTCCAGCAGGCTTTGTACGATGACTTCGCCAAATCCCAAGGAGGGGCGGATGCGATCAATGCTGCAGAAGGAAATGGGGCAAACAAACAACACATCTTCCAATCCCTACAATATCTACGGAAACTATGTAATCACCCTGCTCTTGTTCTGAAGGGATCCACTTCGGGTGTGCAGTTCCGAGGGAAAGAGATCAAAGCGCAGGATGTGAGGAAGATCGATAATGCTCCGAAACTGCAGGCCCTCAGGTGCGTCCTGGTTCGCCTAGCTGCTCAACAGAAAATTTACTTTGGGTTAGGCAAATACTGACAGATTGTGGAGTGGGGTCTTCGGACACCGACGATTCATACGGCGCGACTGCGTTGTCCACGGCGTCCCAGCACAGAGTGCTCATATTCTGCCAAATGAAGGAGATGATCGACATAATAGAGAACGATTTATTCAAGGCCGTTATGCCTGCCGTGACCTACATGCGTCTAGACGGGACCACGGATGCCACAAAACGCCACGCCATCGTCCAAACGTTCAACGCGGATCCGACTATCGACTGTTTGCTTCTTACCACTCACGTGGGAGGCCTGGGCCTCAACCTGACCGGAGCCGACACGGTGATCTTCGTTGAACACGATTGGAATCCTATGAAGGACTTGCAGGCTATGGACCGGGCACATCGTCTTGGCCAGAAGAAAGTCGTCAATGTTTACCGATTGATCACAAAGGGCACACTCGAAGAAAAGATCATGGGGTTTGTGGCATCCCTGCTTGGATAGGATCACCAGGCTAATACCACCTTTATTAGACTGCAACGTTTCAAGCTCAATATTGCAAACTCTGTGGTCAATCAACAGAACACAGACTTGGCGACCATGGGTACGGATCTGGTCCTGGATCTTTTCAGGCGCACGAGAGAAGATGAGGAGGACCTCTCAGCCAATAAACGACCTGAGCGGGCAAACGCCGGCCCTATGTCCCAGAAGAATATTCTCGAAGGACTGGACGAGCTACCTGCGGAAGATGAATACGCTTCGTTAGACTTTGCGACATTCATGAATACATTACGACCGTAGATAGTCCAGGATTCTGCTACCACAGCTCAATGATGAATGTTCTTTCTCCTGTAATAGTTTCGTATCACTGGCCTTTTTTTTTCAAGTCATGGCGACATACCCGACCATCAAAGTTGGGTCAGTCCAGCATTGTAAAGGAACCCAATTCACATCTGCATGGCGCTTCGTGGCTATGTATATATACAGTATAGTTAACCGTGTCGGCAGTAGACCCTGATAGATCTGGAGGACGATGCCGCGGAGCGTTCCCTGCGATATCGGGACATGCTGGCATCGACCAGTCGTGCTACCGCTTGCTCATCGTCTCAGCAGGTCTTGTGCCTACCATCATGACCGACCACGCACGACGCTCCGCCACTGTCACCCGAAAGACGAACGAAACAGATATTGAAGTCTTTCTGCAGCTCGACAATGTACCAGGTGTGGACAAGCAGGACATCGAGGTGTCCACCGGAATCGGTTTTTTGGATCATGTCAGGCCGGCCCTCATATGAGCTTGCCAGGATGTGAACTGATGGGTGCCAGATGTACCATGCCCTCGCAAAACATGGTGGAATGTCCTTACGAATGAAGTGCAAAGGTGATCTATGGATTGACGACCACCACACCGCTGATGAGTCCTTGAATCTCCCTTGCCCGCTTTCTGCGTCTGATGCCCCTTCACAAGATTCTGCGTTAGCTCTGGGCGAAGCATTTAAGAAAGCCGTTGGGGAGCGAAGAGGAATCAGACGATATGGAACCGGTTTTGCCCCGCTGGATGAGGTCAGTATGTCGTGTGTTCATTGGTTTTCCCCAGTCTGACTTCCCTTTCTCCAGGCACTGTCCAGAGCCGTTGTGGACATCTCATCCCGGCCTTTCTGCGTGACCAATCTGGGTTTCCAGAGGGAAAAGATTGGAGATCTTTCGACTGAGATGATTCCCCATCTGCTCCATTCCTTCGCTATGTCGTCCGGGGTTACCATGCACGTGGATGTTATTCGAGGGGAGAATGACCATCACAGGTACGCACGCGCCCCTCCTGTAGTTGGCGACTGAAGGTTAACGGTGGAAAAGGGCCGAATCCGCGTTCAAGGCCTTGGCCTTGGCCCTAAAGGAGGCCATTGAACGAACTGGTGGAAATGACGTTCCGAGCACAAAAGGAGTTCTATAGCGCAGAAGTTGTTCAGGTTCATTCTTATGTACCAGCATGCAATTTTCCAAGCATATCAATCATCTCTGAACTCGGCTCGCCGGCTCCATGGGTTTCCGCGTTGAATCCTACCCTACGGAGTTTCACTGCAAAATATCAAATCCAGTTAAGCCGAAGACGTTACGCAGGAGAAGATGCGCCAGGTACTCCGGCGATCCGTTCTGCTTGTTCGCGCAGTGCTCGTAAGCGTTCCTCTTGCTTGCGGCGCTGCGTCATGTCTGCATTGATGTTGAAATGGGCGTTCGAAATCTGCGCATAGAGCTCGCCGGCTGTCCGAGCCGTTAAAGGCCGTGCAAACTGACCGGTGATGGCAGTCGTCAGCCGCAGAGTGTCCAGGCGAACGGAATGATGTGCCCGCAAGGCAAACACGATACTGAAACGATATGGACTCGTGTCCCGGTCTGATACCACGACTCGATGCCCACCAGGATTGTATTTGTGGTTCGTCAGCCGAGCGAGCGTTTCCCCGGCAAGGATGGTTGCCGTTAGCTTGCCCGGTGCTGCCCGGTGCTCCTCCACGGCATACCACGCATTTGCGTACGGGTCCCAGACTTCTAAACCAGGTGATGATCCAACGACTAAGGAGAGCAACCCCAAGTCGCGATGCCGCTCAGCGACGAGGCGCCGCTCGCACAAGCCCGGTTCGGTTCCCAGCGGCTTCCCAGCGCCCCTTTCGTAGCGGAACATCCGCAAGAGTGTGGCCACCCTTTCGCCATCCGCTGGAAGTTTGGTGCAAGGCAAAACCATATCCTGCAGATCGCCAGTTTCGAGACTGAGGCTGGCTGAGATATCTTGTATGATGTCCATCATGATCGTACCGCAAATGTCCCAGCAGTTGCTTGCGTACTGTTGCAACCCCTCGGGAGTCGTCCGGGTAGTCCGGATGGTAATCATCTCTTTTTCGCCAACGACTCTATTGAAGCCTTCTTCGGAGCCTTCTGTACCGTGGATAAATTGCTCCTTGTAAGGAAGGGGCGAGTCGAAGAAGGTGGCTGACGCTTCGAAGAGGTCCTTGAACGCGCGTACAAACTCTTGGACGGGCACACCACCAATAGCAGGCGCATTGTCGTCCAGCTCGAGAGGCGCCCACCCACGAACGGCGAAGCGGCGACAGTCGTCCGGAGTGAAGTAAGGCAGGCGAAGAGGGCGTGGGGGTGGAGGACCGGCGGGTGGAACGAACTGAGCGGTAGGCATCTTCAAGGAAGGGCAGCCAATGGACCTTCCTATCGATCGCCGCAGACCAAGTGTGACAGAACCTTTCTTTGACGTTCCAATGGAGACGACGTTGAAGAACGCGGGTTGGCTGAGTACAGAGGCCGTTCGGTGCCAGCGCTCAGTTATAGGGCTATGTACGTGGTCATCGTCTGTGCACGCATCGCCTTCGCAATGCGGTCCCCTGCACACCGACGCGAAGAAAAGGTACTCTTCACACGCCGTGAGCTGTGCGACCAAAATGATCCGCACCTGCACCACGCTTCTTAAGCCTGCGCGACCACCGGCATTGCCTTCATGCTCTCATTTAAAGAAGGTAAAATATTGCGTAGGAGACACAAGAATGGGACACGGAGAAGCAGAAACAAGGATGCCAATTTGTATGGAGACTTTAAAGGAGGAAGGTGAATGTGGCAGCCGGCCAGCGTCGGCCTTCACATCTATCACAAGGATCAATACACAGCTCGAGTTTCCCTGCATCATACTCACATATTGGGACAGCCAGCGGAAGCCTAGCAGGGAGCTCAAAAATGGTGCATACACGGAGAGATATCATCCCAGCGTACCTTCCCCGTAACCTTGCCTCATGACGACCGAGCACATGAACAGCTCGATAGGGCGAATATCGCTGAGCGGAATTCTCCCCTGAGACGGGCATGAACATGGCTTCGCAATGCAGCGTAAATCAGGCATACCTTGCCGGTTGTCTGATACAAGCCCAAGTGATGGCGCAACTCTTCTTCGCTCACAGCACCGACGGCGTCGATCTTGTTACCCAGGATAAGGAAGGGAACCTTACTGAGCTCCTCAATAGATAGCAGAGCATCTAATTCTGCCTTGGCCTCCGCAAACCGCTCCGTGTCCGCGCTGTCCACCAGGAAGACAATCCCGTCAACCTCAGGGAAGTAGTCCCTCCAGAGGCGTCGCGCTGCGTCACCGTTAAGTATATGACGGTCGAAGGAAACACGCCTCTCTACCTTGAGTGTGCCCACCGAGGTCGTAAGTGGTGAATTTGACGGAGCCGATAGCCAGCTCTTCCGAGGCTAATGACAATTCATGAGGATTGGAGGATTGACCACAGCGGATAAGCAGAGCTTACTGGGGTGTAGTGTAGGTTGCAGAGTGGCAAGGCGGTCGTTCTTCAGCATGTGCAGAAGCGTCTGAAGATGAAGAAATTATGTTTGTGCGAGAGAGACAGGATGCTTCGGGACGCTCACGGTCTTGCCTGCATTGTCCAGACCAAGAAAGAGGATTTTGGCGTTCTTGTGCAATAGCCCTATACAATGCTATGAGACATCAATCCAAACTGTAGAGGCTTTCCCTATGCACCTAGCTGGCTCAGGATATCCCAAAACCAGTTGATGATGAACATGGCGGGTCGGTAGGAGAAAAGAGGTAGTTGGGGCAGAGGAATCCGTGACGATGAGGGGGTTAAGGGCCGACCGGTATGACACGCACCTGGTAGATGAGCTTACATAATCATCGGTTTCTTTCTGGAACAGGACATCCAAGTTCAGACAAAAGTCGGACAGAAACCGGAGCTTGTGCATTACTCTCTAGCTAAAAACGGGTCTCTATCTAGTGTAGGAGCATTCAATATGGGTGGTAATGTCTTCGCAAGCTCTGCCGTTCCCGCGGGGAAGGGTAGCCCAGCTACAGGTAGCACATTCTCCAAGCCCTTTACCGCCTGCGACCTTGCGTACTGATACATTTTTCTCACAGCATCCGTGACCAGAATATAGCCTCCATCGTTCCCTGCAACGCATCCTTTGACGTAAATCAGATCCAGCGTTGTATCGATTCGCACGACAAAGAGGTTCTGGGTCGTTATGCGATCGCCGCCCATGCGACCTGCCATCTTCTTGCCAGGGAAGACCCGACCTGGATCCTGGAAGCTCATCAACATCGTGGCGGATTCATCAGATGGTCCATGGGCTTACTTGGTGCTGTCCGGTTGAACCAGCAGATCGATGTGAAATAGACACGCCGTGACTAGCGCGCAATCCTCCGAAACCCCACTTCTTCATTACTCCTTGGAAACCTTTCCCAATTCTGATGCACCGATTAGCTCTTGGGCGTCGCAATGAGAGGAGCAGGATCATACGAAGTGCCCGTACAATCCACGAATTGGCCAGGAACGAAGTGCGCAGCAGACAGCGTTGTTCCTTCGGAATTATCAGTGTAATGTGCTGATAAGAGAAGAATGCCCTTACCAGGCTCAAGCAATGCATCTTGCGTCACTTCGAATTCTCGAACCACGTGTTTGTTTGGGACGCCAGCTTTCGCGAAGTGGCCTTGCATGGGTTTCGTTATCGCCTTTGCAGGTTTATCGGAACTAGCGACCTGTACAGCATAGTACCAATCTTGCGATGCCTTCTTCCGCTTAGACACGGTTGCGGTCACTTGACAATTGTCCACCTGTACGAACATGTTTGTCATGCCGTGGGCGATATGATGTGCGGACATACCTGAAGGACAGTCACAGGCACCCTCACACCATTATCATCCCAGAGAGATGTCATCCCCCTCTTCACCGCTATAAGGCCAGTACGTCGGCTCCCAGGCTTCCATTGAGCTGACGCATTGGATTGTTCGGGACTAGCGTCGGACGTTGCGGTAGCCAAGGCTCTGCGATGCAAAGTTGCCGTTCGAACAAGAAGTCCTGCGGATAATGGTGCATGCGCTCTTGTCGCGAAAACGGCTATGGCAGCCATGGCAGGGAGAAAGAGGCTATTACCGCTGGTTGTTGCAGGCCCAAGTATGTAGTAAGTCGCCAATGGTGTCCGGCACTCAGGGTGCTGAGCCGGGATCAGTTTTGCGGGGCGCGCAGGAAAGACTTTCGAGAGCCCGTACGGTGCGACTCTTCTTCACGGAACGCTGCTCATCAAAGACAGTGCCGCTCACTCAAATCACTCAAGAAGTGTACGGCGATTTGGCAAGCGTAGAATAAGTTGTCTGGCTCTTAGAACTCCTTCTCAAACACGTATTCAAATTGAGACGGGGTGTCAGGCCTCTCAGACATTTTCAATAAAAAATCCTTTCGTCCCTGTATCCCTTCAGAAACGGCGGTTGTGAAAGGTCGCGAAACCGGTGCCAGCGATCTTTTCGGCACCACAATAGCCGTTGTCTTTCTCAAACAGATCTATGTAGCTAGCTAGAAGTACACGATGCCCTTATGTGTCTCGATTAGGCGAGCAACTTGCTGTCGAGGGCCTCCTTGTTAAGGGACTCGCCACCATCGCGGACCTCGATCACCTGCGGACCTAGCATGAGCCTTTGAATGAGTGCCATGATAACATCGTCTCTCTTGCCTTGGAGACGTCCGCCTAAGCAAGCGTCAGCATCGTCCCAGGGAGGGAAGAGAGAAGAGCGCACTGCGTTCTGGAATGGGATCAGTGCGCTGGCGTGCAAGGTCAGCATCCCGATCTCGCAGGTGGACGGCGCCCAGTTGAGCAATACGAGCGGAAATGATTTCCTCCCATCTCGATGATGAAGCTCATACGACAGCAGAACATAGCGTGGTGAGTTCTCGGGGAGTTCTATGAAGAGTACCCGTTCAGATGACGCATGGAATCGATATGATGGTGGTCAGCATTGACCTTCAACGAGATCCTCCAGAGAAATGGAGTCGAACTGTTCCACTTCCTCCATGAGCAGTTTGCTCTTGTTAATTTTGACTGGCATGGTGCTCTAGACTCTGCAGAGCCCGGAATGACGTGGTTACCCACCTATTAGAGCCGCACTACCAGCGTCCCGCCTTGCGAAGCGGAACTTCCGCAACGTCTTTTTCAGCTCGTCTGGAATGTCGACGGTCCCTGACTAGGACTGTTCTCAGAAAATGGCCTCAATATCATCGCAGTACAGATGTACCATTGTTGGATTTGAGATACGCGGTTCGGGAGATGGGTGTTGGGCTGCAGGATGGAATGCCGATTCAGTTAGGGGTGGCATAAGATCTGTCCGGAGGCATTTCCCCTCGCATGCACTATCAGGTTCTGCATGTTCTTTAATGAGATCGTCTAACGGTATACATGGGCTGTGTCTGGTACAATAAGCTCTTCAGCTTGCTCCGCTTCCTCTTCCAGAGCCTCCCGCGCCTGTTCTCTTCTTATGCGTGCAGCTTGGCTTGCAATATATGTGACAAATGCACAACCCAGGATCAGCCCAGAAACCAGTAAACCGATATTCACAGGAATTGGGTTCCCGTGGTGGACATGGACGGTGGCGTAGTCCAAGGCGGACTGGACCAGGTTGAAGAGACCAGAAGTGCATATGATCAGGCCATAAACCGTGCCGAACGTTTCAAATCCGAACACCTTTGCGGCGTAATCGGAAATTGACGTGTAGAAAAACGGCCGGTACACCACGAAAAGCGAGATGTTAGCGTATGCTGCTGCCATGGATCGGGGAATAATGCCAAGACATCCGATAAGCGCCGCTGAAAGGACCAGTACGGAAAGAGTGAACACCGTAGAAGTGCGATCAAGGAGAGTGCCGATGAAGGGAATCGAGATGAGCCCGCCAAGTGGAAGCGCCAGATCGAAGAAGCCGTTGATAACCAGGGACAGGTCCCAAGAACGTAGGAGGTATTCATACTGAGGCCGCACGGTTGCGATGAAGTAATTCGTGCGCAGCATTTGCAGCATGACGAAAAGCACAACCAGACTGGACCAGAAAGGTCAGCGAGCGACGGATCCGTAAGCAAACATGCACTGACGTGAACCAAAGACTGCCGATTTGCTGCGAAGCGCTCTTGCCATGCAAAGCACCCCACACTCCGCTGATTGCTCTCTTCTTCTCCTCTTTCTTCTTAGCAGTCTCCGTGGCGCTGTGGCCGATGATAGCGGAGACCTGGCTAACTGCGCTTGAACGGCGTCGTCGTCGCATATCCGCCGCGCTGCTCTTCCGGCGTCCACCAAGCAGAGCCGTCTGCTCTGTAGGCTCGGATATTCGGACGTGACCGTTCGGCCCAAAGGGGGGCCCGTCAGATGTGCCCGAATGGAATGCAGGATTAGCCGGCCCATTAGGATTCGTGAACGCGGGATCGTTCATCTCTTCGTCGGCGACCGCATCATCATCTTCAGCGTTCGGAGGTAGCGTCTCTATCTCCCTCACGATCTCGCCAATGCTTTTGTAGCTGTGTTTCGGCATGATGGTGACCTGCAGGATGGCTATAATAACAGGGACTATGCAGTAGCCCCCAAAAAAGGTTGTCAGGTTTATAGTCCCCTTGCCGTAACGGTCGGCCGGATCGGCAGTCGATTGGTACAGTAATCGATAAAACAGCCATACGGCACTGCTGGAGTCGAAGGCACCCGTGAGGCAACTGAGCACAAGGCCGGAATGAAGGGGGAAAGCGTTTGACAATTGGAAAGTCGAGATGAATACGCAGGGCCCACCCAGAGCCAGCAGCAGGTACCCAGGAATGAAGCAGTCGAACTTATCCACCGGAATTCTGGGTGCCACGGCCAGTAGGACAGGCCCTACAAGCAAGAATATGCAGCCAATCAGGCTGGTTATCCGCGGACCGAAGCGATCTAAGGTCGCGCCAACAGGTAACGCAGCCACCTGGTAGGATATGATTGTGAGGGTCTCGGCTAGCCACAGGCCAACGAGCCGTACTTACGTTCGTCGTGACGGCAGCGACGTTGAACATAAGGTTGAGCCTCAGCTCCTGCGCCCGGCACACCCGAGCACGGGAGGCGATTTCATCAGGTGTGCAGAGATGTCTATAGACACCTTCTGAAATCAGGACTGGCTTCAGCGCTGAAGATCCGATGAGAAACGTCATTGACCGTAGAAAGACAAGATGAGCAAGCGCACCCGCGTAACCAAAGATAACACCGCTCGCAAACAAGCAGTAGATCACAGCCGCGATAACTTGGGCAAAACGGAGGGGCCGAGGCTCCTCAAACTGCTTGAGTGCCTCTTGCTGCTCCTTAGGCACGATAACGGCTTGCTCGGGGTCCATACCGTAGCTGGCCCACAGCGCGAGGACGGGGAGGATACTCGTGACACTGAGGTGAAGAGAGGGAGGGTCGATCGTCGCAGGTGAAGCTTGCAGAAGTAGGATGAAAAGAGACTGTGAGTTTGCAGGTGATCAGATGAGCAGAGGTTTAGTACACATAGGAGCCATCCTTGGCAATTCTACGATACTGATAAGTGGCCAAGTTTGGGGAGTAGTTGGCTACGTTGTGTGGCGCACTGTGTTGCAGGATAACAACAGACTGGGGGAGCAAGGGTCCTTGCTTTATCGGGCAGTCGAAGGGTCGCGACGTCATCAAGGGAAGGCACCCAACCGCGCCGATAAGCACAACATGAAAGCTGCAGACCGTTGCAAGTCCTAACTCATAGTGAGTGCGAGGCCAATATGTTCATCAATTTGAATCAATCACATAGGGCTACAATTAGAACAAATATAGCTCTCTGATGATCGCTTCAGCCCAGGTTAATTGAGTCCTTTCCCCGCGTCTCTGCATGTTTACAAGGCTTCCTGTCCCTACTCTGCAAGTGTCTCGTTGTTCGCCCATCCGGCCGCACGTGTCGTACGACAGACCAAGAGCAATCCCGGGGTACCGATCGCGATATCAGAGCCTTGCACGTATGCTTTCTGATGAGGTTTGCTTCCATGAGTGGACCTTGTCACTTTAGATTCTGATTCGGCTTGCTTACATAGGCTACATATGCGATGATGGCGAGGTGCAACGCCTCGACATGAACACCACGAGAAGAAACGAGTGTTTGCACTGAAGCGCTGCAGATCCTGGATCGCCCTGCTGTGCCTTCTGTCTGGGTTGACATGTTTACAGCAGCACGAGTCGAAAATATCCCTTAGAATGGAAGCATGTGTGCGCTGCCCGGGCCATTCGTTATCAGAATGGCGTGCGTTTTATCGATTCTTATGAGGTGTTTTGTCATATCGATGGGCAGTTAGTGACAAGATATTGGATGCTGTTGTTTATTATGGCCGAACATTATTACTGCCACCGATGTGCAGCCGGTTTCCGAATTGGATGACTGCGACGGTTGCGTGGTGGTGTGTGCCGTGTGTATGTGGCACGGGTTCGGACAGTACGGTCGTATCGGAATGAGGCCGGGCAGCTGAGTTTGGGAGGTGGCAGATATATGCCGCCCACTGCCGCACTGACAGCGTCACACCCATTCCCCCCCAATCCATCCCCCCTTCCTCCCCACCCACCCCCATTTCGCACCGCAGCATAACTCCCCACTGTGCTTTGTGTGCTGTTGTTGGATGGACAACGCCGACTAATGCGCCCAACCTGTTTGGTCGACGTGGACGTGCGCTGGTGAGAGTTACTGATAGTGACTGTGATACCAACACATCATTGTCATCTGATCATCATCCATTCCACCCGGCTCAGCTCGGTCACTCGAACCGGACTCGGCTCACTCCCATCTTCTCCCTTCTCCCATCTTCACTTCCCTCTCCCTTCCTCCTCCACCAACACCCCCTGTCTCTTCGGCTTCGAAAAGGGGTCACCGACAGTCCCATTTAGAATCGCTTCAACGTCACCCCCCACCGCCACTCCGCTGACTCCGCCTCATCAGCTCGGCATCCCCCGTCAGATTATCTTATCTTCTCCACCCCATCACCAACCCATCACGACCATCCTCACACATAGTCCAACGCAAGGACTCAACCGCCCGAAATGACGGGAAACAATAACAGCAATAACAACAACAGAAAGTCGACTGCGTCCTCGTCCCGGCTCTCGAACCGCACGCGAACAAGCAGACATCAAATCCATCATGCAGCTCCCACCGACCCGGGTTTCTACCCCGAACCGTCCGCTTTCACCTCCGCAGATGGTGGTATCGACACGGCGGTAGCGGAGAGCTTCATACCCAGCATCGAGCATGACTTGTTCGAGCACGCTCTCGGTCACGACGACGAGCAAATGTATATCAGGAATAGGGCGAGGCTGACGTCGGATATGGTGCAGGAAGACGTGGTTGAGGATAGTCCGGAGGAGACAACATCGCTCCTGTCACCCGGCGATGAGGAGCAGGAGGACGAGTTCGACTCCAAACCTTGGTACCAGCGCCCATCGCCTTGGTGGTGCGTCTCACTGTTTTCTATATCCATACATCGCTAAACAACACTGCCAGGCTCATTCCCACTCTCCTCGTATCCTCGACCCTCACGTCGATGACCATGGCACCCAAGGTGGAGATCTACAACCGGCTCGTCTGCGCCGAACACCGACCCGAGTACTCCTCCCATGACCCCCCGATCCTCATCCCCGGGGCCCCTCAAGAGGAAATTGTTCAGCCCGGGCCTGGGCCATACGTCCCGGGTCACGTGGGCGGGACGAGTGATAGCACTGATGTGCTTAATTTTGTTGAAGTGCCGGTGCAGGAACCTTATAGGTGGAGTCCCGAGCCGCCCGCATGGGCGAGGAAAGGCGGGAAGTCGCCCAGTGCGCTTTGTAGGGCGGATCCGGTGGTTCAGGCCGAGGTTGCGAAGATCTCAACGGGTACCTCCTGTTTCCATCTCAGTTCGATGACATCCCGCTGATTCACCGTAGCAATGACTACCTTAATGGGGTTCCTTGCAATGCTTACGACCGGATATTGGTCGTCGAAATCGGACATCTGGGGACGAACCCGCATCTTAGCACTCAGTATTGCAGGTGTGCTCGTGACGTAGGTTTTCGACCTACCAGCTTTTTGTTGGATAACTACAACTTATGCCTTCGACCAGCGACGCCAACTTTTTGCTCGTGGCTCACGCGTCGGACTATCTTCCCGGCGGCTATAGGTTTCTCATTGTTGGGCCACTCATCGACGGCCTGGTCGGTGGGATGCCCACCGCTACTGCAGCAGCCCATGCCTATGTGGGGGACAGCACGCCTCCCGATGGGCGTGGCCGCATGTTCTCCCTCTACGCTGGCCTGATTTTCACCGGCATCGCTCTTGGGCCCACGCTGGGCGCCCTCCTCATTAAGTACACGGATGACCTTCTCTCGGTTTTCTACCTCACAACTTTGGGCCATGTCCTGTATGCAATTGCAATCACGCTGGTCATCCCCGAATCCCTCTCCAAGGCCGCCCGCAGACGCATTGCCAAGAAAGAAGAGATGCGGAAGCGAGCACAGCGCGACGAAGAGGAGGAGATCTCGCGTCTACGAGTGGGGCCTAGGGGATACATCCTCACCCTCTGGAAGGTCGTGCGACCCTTGTTTGGCTTCCTGCGCCCGCTGCAGATCTTCGGACCTCAACGCGCGGTACCGGGGGAGCCAGGGCACATGGTGGGCAAGCTGAATTGGAACTTGACATTCATGGCTACTTGTTATGGCGTGGCCGGATTGATGATAGTACGTGTTGGACAAGTTGGAATGCAAAAATTGCTGGTATTGAGCTGATTTGACAGGGGTTATACACATTGAAGTTTCAGTATGCGCAGAAGACGTTCGGTTGGGACGCCCAGCGAGTAAGCACTATCCGGTACTTCAACCCGGTTGCCATAGTGACATGCCACAGCTCGGTTACTGGCTCAGCCTCGTCGGATGCGTCCGAGCTTTTCACCTTGTCGTCATCTTGCCCCTGATCCTCAAGTTCATCCGGCCTAGAGGACAACCTATCGCTCTGCCAGTCGAGTCCGAGGAACCGCTGCAGCCTTCGAACTCGGCTGAGAATGGGCAGTCGACACCACCGCCGCCCACTGCTGACCTCGGGCGTGCTGCTACGGCAGGATCTATCAGGCAACATGTTCATTCGCCGCGTTTTGATCTTCTCGTCGCTCGTGTATCTATCGGCATCGAGCTGCTCTGCGAGATCGGGCAAGCCTCGGCTCCTGGGCCGAACAGCTGGACAGCGGCTACACTTCTCGGAGCATTCGGTGGCGGTTACAGCCCGGCCATGCAGTCTCTCGCTCTGGGTCTGCTCAAGAACGAAGACGAAACTGGACGACTGTTCGGGGCCATGAGCGTCATGAGCGCTCTCTGTACCCAAGTGCTCGGCCCTGCGCTTTTCGGCACGCTCTTCTACTACACCGTTGGTGTTTTCCCCAAGATGGTCTTCGTCGCCGCGTGCGTCTGCGCCGGCACCGCTCTTCTCTGTCTGCTCTGCATTCGTATTCCAAAACCTATGCCTGCACCTGTCGTCGTCCTCCCGCCGCCTAGTGGCAGCGACCGCGGCCCAATTGTACTGGAAGGAGAGCGCGCTCGCAGGATTATCGAGGGCGAGCCTCCGCGAGGAAGGACCATGAGTCGGGGAAATGGGAAGGTCAAAGTTACTGCTATCTAGGCTGGAGGTTGTTCTGTATGATATCATACCCTCATGATCTCTCCGTACTTCGGTCACTCTTACGAGCAGTCCCAATGTCTCATTCACATGTAAGGATAGGGAGGGTTCGGCTCGGATAACGTTAGAGAACGATATTTTTGCTGCTAATTCCATCGCGTTTGCGTGTGTCATGGATACAGGGTGTGGCAATGTCCCTCGCAACCTTACATACGTCTCGATCGACAATTGTAACAAACAACAAGCCAAGAGCGAGCCTGTTCGATTGGTCCTGACCTTATTTCAAATATTCGCCGTAGTGTTCGTTTATGTATGCGGCGTCATTCTTCTGTGACGAATCCTGACTTCGAATTCGCCGACTCGTCCAGTCTCGCGCGGTGACCTCTGCTATAGATTTGCAGGCCGATACTCTGCAACCTCCGCTGTCGCTTCTTCTTGTTGTACCGATGCGTAAGGAACATGGTGCTCGCCACAAGAAGGACGACTCCTGCCAGGCCGCCAACGACTCCTCCCGCAATGGCAGCAGTATGTGGGCCAGACGGTCCGAGGGACGAGCTCGCTCCACTTGAAACCGGAGACGCTGCGGGAGAGGTATTGATTGCCCCGGCGGGAGGGGCAGGCGTGGTACTGAAGTACCCTTTCAGCAAACAGTCATTCGAGCTTCCTGGTAAGACCGTAAGCAGCTGTGTCGTCCCTCCCGACCCCGGGCCAGTTTGATCGCCGAGCATGAACGCAACTTGCGCTCCCTGAACCATTTGAAGTGTCCAATTCAGCTGCTTCTCGTTCCATCCTTGCGGCCAGCCAGCGGAGGTCAGGTAAGGAGGGGTGGCGTACTGCCAGCTCTCTCCACCTGGCACTATCCCGCGCACAGTCACGGGCAGGGAGACAGCACCGGAGATCTGGAAGTTGATTTGTTCGCACTGAGCGATACGGGTGTTGTTTTCAAGTTCGAAGAAAAACTGGAGCGCGTGCTGCGGAGTGGGAAGGCATGAGCTATCAGAGCTGTTCCCAACAGTGTATACTTGGGATGTTCCACCGGTACCGAAGCCTGTAGCGTCGGAGAGAACGATGGTGAAGTTGAGCCCGGGGGGGTAGCGTAATTCGGTTGTCCATGGGCTTGCGGTGATATTCTGCTCGACCACGCTGTCTGTCCAGTACAGGCCGGTAGTGTTGATGCCGTTGAGGGGAAGCACGGTGACCTCGTATGGTGGCACGCCACCCGTCCATTTAAGCGTGAGCGAACCGCACTGCGTGGGTGGGCCGCTGAGGGAGAAGGTAAAAGCAAGTGCGAGAAGCCGGGGGGACAACAGAGGTAACCAGTGAAGCCGATGCATGTCAACCTCCGTTCAGCGAGCTAGCGAGTCGTTGGCCGCAGCAGACGCTGCCCAGACACTACGCGGGGTTATATCGCCAGAAGGAGGAGGACGATGACGGGAAGATTGGCGCCGACGGGACGGACAATACATCCTGCCCCGAGGGAGCGGCATCATCAATATCAAGTTGGGAAGCAGCCAGCAGGGGCACGTTCAGGCACTCGAGTCGTCAGGGCAGAGCTGCACGTGGGCGCTCGTTTTCGTGCCACAACCAGGCGGGTTGGTTATCAGATACGAAATCGATTCGTCCAGGGTAAATCGTCTCATCCGAATATAGCAAGATGGCAAAGCAAGACTAGCCATCGTCCCGTCGGCGGTATCCTAAAATTAAAAGAGCGAGATGAGGAGCACTACTTAGACAGGGAAAATGGTTAGACCTTCTCCCCATCCGTTCCATCCGTATCCTTCGACCGTGCCCTTAGTCCAGCCCGCTCCCTCCTTCCGCGCGTAAGGTAGACTCGCAGGACAATGATGTACCTGACGACAATAAAAAGTATGCACCCTCCAACACCGATGCCAATTATGTATCCAGCAAGTTTCGCTTTCTGAGTTGCGGGATTAAGGAAAGAGTACGCTAGATACTAATCAGTGTTCGGCCCAGGAGAATGCCTGGTGGACAGACTTACTGTAGAACCCCTGGCTCGCTCGGGTTATGTAGGCTACCGCTAGGTACAGCGCCAGGCCAATAACGATGAATAGCATATGCCACCATGGCATAGGGTCGACGTTGCTGAATACAACCTCGAACATGGCAAGGACGGCATTGAGCGCGTGGACGGTGATCTCCTCCCAGGCTATTTGGGTAATGTCAGTGTTTTCGTTTCGCTGCCCGAATGAAGACAAGGCTACGTACTACTATACCGCGTGCTCCAGTAGGTTTGCGGGTCGTAGAGGATCGCCCATACTACGATGAGCACGATGAGCGCTGCTCCCGCATCAGTCTTGTCGGCGTATATATCAGTGCCAAACAAACGCACGGTACACCGCGATGGTGGAGAAGAGAATCCGATGCAATAGCCGGAGGAAACGGGGCCACCGTTGCAGGGGGTATGACTGGCTATTTGGACTTGCGAAGCCATGTGCGATCGTTTGGATGCTTGAAGCCCAGAACCAGGCGATCAACCCAATGTAAGATAGGTTCCTAATTGGTGGTATGGAATGAGATACGTGCCCCACGCCACACAACAGCCTGTCGCGCTCACGTGAAGTACGAGAAGTACCTATCATCATCGTCAGCTGGTACTTGAAAGTGCAGGAAAAGAGACAAGCGCACGTGAACTGCTCGCCGGTCTTAGCTCCCAGGGCGAGGTCGACGATGGCGGCTATGAGGGTGTAGAACGCAAACAACAGCCTGATGCCCGCGTACGCCCGGGTAGGGAATGCCCATGAGGTGACCCAATGCAGCTCTGGATCGAATGGGTCGTGTACTCCCAAGTGAGGGTAGATGTTTTTCATGTCTGTCGGATACCTGTTAATCGTCCGGGGTTCCAGAAGAGAGTAGGGAAATGTAGGCGGAGATGAGGGGATGGATGGGATGAGCGCCTGGCTAAATACGGGGAATGCATTTAATTATTTAATTATTTCTGTATTGTGTGCGGTGTGAGAGGAGAGGCGACGGGGGCCGCGGTCACACGACACCGGCGAAAGAAGAGGCGCACAGGGTTCTCGGGGGAAGGGGCACGCGACATCAACGCTAGAAACAACGGGGTCGGAAGGCAAATTGTTAAGTTAGCCAAACTAGTTAACTTACTGTAAACTTACACAATCACAGCTGTGTTATCTGACTACAGCCGTGGTACCCTTTCGACAACCACGCTGTCTCACAGCGAATCTAGCCAATCCCGCAACGACCTCAACCCTTCATCCTTCTCCCCAGTTCCAACCCATCCAACCCCCATCTCCCACTCATCCCCAAACCGCCATACCCCATCCCTGCCCGCTTCCAACAAGCCATCAACCGCTTCCTCCGCCTCGGCTCCAGGATGAGCAGGGACAGAGGATCTGAAGAGGCCCGACTTCTCTCCACCCGCAACGGCGCCCAGTGCTTCCATAGCCCCTCCTGACTTCTGGTTCGACAGTGCCAAGCGACGTTTCTCGACTTCTCGCTCGAGCACACTAACGACACGCGTTCTCGCGGGGTGGGCATATGGGCCCTGTGTTGTATCTGCAGGTGGCTGAGATGCCTGCTGCACGAGATCGGCCTTCCCAGCGAGTAGGAAGAGCCGGGGTGGACGAGGTAGAGGCTGAACAGCCGACAGCACCAGATGCAGGTACCTTCGCCCCTTTGTCAGCTACGCAGACGTGAGAAATCCTGTATGCACGTACTCTGCCACCGCAGTACCATTCCTCGCCACGGTACTGGCATCAACCGCGAAGACCACGCCGTCGACAGCAGAAAGGTACTCGGTAAACCTACTCCGGATCCGCGGATGGCCGGGTATGTCTATAAGCCGGATGAGCTTGGAGTCCTGTTGAAATAGTCCGATATTCGGCTGGAGAGAGGCATGGGTCGGCAAGTGCTGTTCGTAGACCAACTATAACCAGATTAGCCAAACCATCAGGGCAAGGAGGGCGACGTACGTTGGTGAAGAGCGCCGTCTTCCCTGATTCGGAAGCGCCCACCAGGAGGACAGTCTTTGTTTTGCTGATGCGTGACTTGCGGTTGAGTAGATAGGCTGTGCGAGCTGAACATTATCCCCTGTCGAGTAGGAACCCGAGGAACGCACCGGTTACGATCAGCGCCAGGAGCAAGCCAAGACCGGCTGCTAAGAAGGTGGGATCCTGCCAGAATTGCGCAAGGAGCGCTGCGGGAAGAGGTGTCGACTCCGACGACACTATCGCGGGATGCTCTTCAGCCAGTGACGGTTCTGCTGGATCCATGATGATGTTGTACACGATGGACTGAAATTGACCTTATAGTTATTTGTAGTACCTTTGCTTAAGGGAGGTCCCTGAGGCGCCACCTGACGTATTGATTGTGCACCGCAACGAAGTCGGTTCTCTTCGTTGGAAGCGCCCTCTTCGGCCTCCTCCTCTGTTGTAATTTTCCCGCATCGGGCTGCGATGGACGACCGAAGAATACGAGTGCTCATAGCATCCTACAATACAGCCCTGCGTGCGTATTTCATGCTGAACTTGTGGAAGGTGTCCTGAAAGCACTCATAGAGGGCAACAAGGGCCTCCCGCAAGATCTGGTAGAATGGCTCGCACCGGCGCTATCCCCCACGCATTCTCTGCCTCCTGAAGAACAAGAACCACCAGATTTTGTCGCAGTAGGATTCCAAGAGCTCCTACCTCTGCAACTAGGCTGTGAGCACCTACCCAACCTTGATTGTGGCCTGCGAGGTTGAACGATTCACCTAGTGGCCGGTTTCTCCGGTAGCGTCCTGGCGACACGTGATGCGCTCATCCGCACCCAGCTAGAGAAGAACCTCTCCCTCTCCAGCTCCGAACCTCAGAAGTACTCACTCGTGGCGCGATATGCTAGGGTGGGGATCGCCCTCCTCGTCTATGCGCGCGACGAGACGGTCGCAGGGAGGGTCAGGGATGTCCAGGTCCGGGGTGTAGGATGCGGCCTGGCGGGGATGGGGAATAAGGGTGCAGTGGGTGTGAGGTTTCGCCTGGGCGCTGTAGGTGGGGACCGAGAGGGCCAGGGGGAGGTCTTCACGTATGTTTTCAACGGCCGGCACGAGTGGCAGAACATGCTGATGAGGGATTACAGATTTGTTACCGCCCACCTAGCAGCGCATGCATACAACCTCCCGCAACGGCTCCGCGACTACCAAACGATCGTCTCCCAGCTCCTCTTCTCCTCCCCAGGCGGTCCAAGCCAAATCTACGCCACAACCCATCTCTTCCTTTTCGGCGACCTTAACTTCCGGCTGTCCCAGGCTCCGGAGCTGAATCAGTTACATACGGAGGAAGGACGCGAGCAGCTGAAGGAGTATGATCAGCTGTATATGGCAAGAGAGGCAGGGAGGACGCTCCATGGTCTGCAGGAGGGCGCATTCTGGAGGTTCAAGCCCACGTATAAGTATGTTATGGGGACGGAGGACCAGTATCAGTCAGCTTTTCTTTCTTTCGGGCACGTCCTGAACTGCCGCTGACGCCCGCTGATAAAAATAGTGGGAAACGCACCCCTTCTTGGACAGACAGGATACTCTTCGCCACAGCGGACGAGAGGCCCATCAAGCCCCTCCTTTACACCTCCATCCAATCATACACCACTTCAGACCACAAGCCTATCATGGCACTTCTCCTCCTTCCTCCACATTCACTCGAGCCTACTCCGCCAATGATCGACGAGCGCGCCCCCTTCCCCATAAACCCAAACGCATGGCTCTGGAACTTAGTGGGAACGCTATTGGATCGGGTGGTAGGATATATATGGTGTGTACTTTGGCTTACTGGGTGTGGAAGGACGGGTGTGGGAGCGGTTGTTTGGCTCGGCTTGCTTGGGATGGGCATGTGGTGGCTTGGTGCATTTACCTAGACTTGTGGTCCGTGTATTCTATGGGCACAGATCTTCCTGTAATCTATTGCTAGTATTATACCCTGTAAAATCAATGCTGCGTCATGCCTGGCAAGAAATTGAGGGTCGTGAATAAAGAGGACAGGTGATAAATGGGGAAGAAAATGCGCCTAGCCCGCCGGCACCTCTTCCTTCTGCGCTTCGAGTTTCGGAGATTGCTTCAACTTGCTTCCCCTGGCAGCCTCCTCCCTCTTCTCCCTCCCCTTTTCGCCCTCTTTTTTCTCTTTTATGAGAGCTTTCTCCTGATCGGCCACATCCTCCCTTGCTTTCCGTTCCCCCTCCTCTTTGGCTTTCTGGTCGCGTATCAGCCCCTCCAACTCGTGCGCAATCTCCTCATCATCCACGGCCACCCCGGCCGCCTCTCTCGCTCCCTTCCCACCTACTTCAAGTGCCGCTTCAATCTCCGCATGGTCCGCTAAGACCTCACTCATGCCCTCCATCGTCTCATCCACTCTCTCCCTTGCCAACCTTGGGTCGTCCAGCAGCTTCCAGAGTGTGGACGTCGACGTCTCGTACACGTGGAGAATGTCGATATCCCCTGCTGCTGACTCGATCTTGAGCAGAAGGGATTGGATGGTTGAGAGGGAGGAAGAGCGCTTGGCAAGGAGCTCCTCCAGTTGCTTTCGGGAGCGAAGGTAGGATTTAGCGGTATCGGGCTGTTTTTTGTTTACAGCGTTGCGGGCTTTGTCCGTGCATCTTCGTGTACACATCATCAGTACAAGCAACGCGAAGGCGGAGGCAGATGGCGTGGTGTGGATGCTTAGAGGGTACGTACTCTGAGATTCGCCGGTCGATCTCCTCGATCTGGTCTTCTAGTCGCTGGATGGACAGCTTCATCTCCAGCACGCCTTTGTCCACTTCTGTAATCGTCTCTCCTTCAGCGTCGCCGTCAACGAACTTGATGACCTGCAGGTTCAGGGTCAACTCCCGGTGCTCGGAAACGGGGAAAGGAATGTGCACCTCTTTCTCCCGTATGATTGCTTTCTGATCACGCTCGAGGTACCGCAAGAGGACTCTGACATCTTGCTCCGATAGAGTGACTCCAGGGAGAGCAATCTTGCCGAACTCTTGCAGGAAAGAAGCGGGATTATGTAGCTTGTCTACAATCGAGACAAGCGCTTTTGATCGCTCATGCTCCACTACCGCATCTGCCGCTTTCTGTAGTCCGACAACTGAAGTATGAGCCCAAACACCGAGGTAGACTAGGACAGAAGGCGCACCTCAACATTACTTCGCACAACGTATTTGCCCTTCGCTCGCTTCCACCTCGCTTGTGCGCTTTCCTCTGGTGGCACAGGATCTCCGACGAGTCTGAGGTGGGCCATCGCCCACCATAGCGGTTTACCTAAGAGGTACGTCGCGATCCTCCACGGAAGGGAGTGGGTATCGTGTATTGAGTAAGGGGAAGAGAGAAAGGAATGCAGTGGATACAGATCGGAAGACTCTATGAGCTCTAACTGTCTTGCCCTATTAGCTACCTCGCATAAGCTGGGGATGAACGAGGAAAGGAGGCGTACGGTGACCGTTCCTAGCGAGAGGGGCCTCGACCCACTGCCCGTTCTCAGCTCATCGATGAGCTTATCGCCCACATCGACGACCAAATGGTCAGATAAGTTGGTATCGTGCGCCACGATCTCCGGCAGAGCGCGTCTCCACCAGTCAATGTTTGCTGCGTACGCCGTTGGGTTGTGTAGTTTCTGGCGTGAGAAGTCTGCATAGAGCGCTTGCAAACGTTGTGGTGAGGGCGTAGGTATTGTGGTGGGTAGGAAAGCAGGTCGAGATGATGATGAGGAGGATGAGGATGAGGAGGGTGAGGATGAGGATGCCATGGTCACACCCGAGGTGAGTGCGCTCGATAATGGGACCGCTGATTCTGTGTCGGTGGACGGCGGTGAAGTGATGACGACACGTAACTCGCATTCCTCACGTGCCGCAACAGAAAGGGACCGCAGCGCATACAGCCTACATACATACACATTCACCGCAACCCTTTGGCCCTTTTCACTATTCCTACGCTCATCCCCCATCACCAGGCTTGCGTTATAACTCAGTCATGACTTCCTCTTCGAAGGATATCATAGACGTCGTCGATCAGCACCACGACGACGACGACGGCGAGGATCACTCTGACTCCGAAGTGGACGAGACTGAACAGCAACAACCCACCGCTTCGTCCTCATCCGCGCCTGCGACATCGAACAAGAAGAAGAAGAAGAAGTCAAAGGCACGGGCAGCAGTTGCCAAGATCAAGGCGGAGATCACATCTGGTGGCATACCTGATGAAATGGTCGATGCAGTTATGGAGAAGGTGAAGGAGGAAGATCCCAACCTAAAGGTCGACAAGGCAGAGATCATCAAACAGATGAAGGCCATGCAGGTGATGGACATTCTGGCTGGAAAGAAAGCGCTTGGTGGAAAGGGAAAGAAGGATATGGGCGGCCATAAGGTATGTGATACACTCCGAGCAGGCCGTTATGACGAGCTCACAGCGTTATCAGTTCTGGAGTACTCAGCCCGTTCCACAAGTAGGCGAGGAACCGCCTAAGGACCAAGGACCCATAGAGCCTGCTGTACCGCGCGAGCAAGTTCGTCAGGAACCATACCCACTCCCGAAGGACTTCGAGTGGTGCACAGTTGATATGAAGAGTGAGGAGCAGTGCAAGGAGGTGTACGAGCTGCTGTCCGCCAACTACGTCGAGGACGATGACGCGAGCTTCCGATTTGCGTACACTGCCCCGTTTCTAAGATGGTACGTGTACCTTATCCTCAGGAGAATGGGGAGGAGCTGATCTTGTCCAGGGCGCTTATGCCGCCTGGTTACGAGCCGACGTGGCATGTCGGTGTCCGGGTTGCCTCCAGCAAGAAGCTGGTCGGCTTCATCTCCGGCGTACCAGTCAAGCTAAAGGTCCGCGATGCGTGGGTGGCCTGTTCAACCCTCTCTCTGTGTCATTCTAAAGTCACCTACAGTGAATTTGATTCGACCGAGATCAACTTCCTCTGCGTCCACAAGAAGCTTAGAGGCAAGCGGCTCGCACCTGTCCTGATCAAGGAAGTGACCCGTAGGGTGAATCTGCTCGGCGTCTTTCAAGCAATCTACACGGCTGGCGTGGTCATTCCCACACCGGTCTCGACCTGCCGGTACTACCACCGCACACTGAACATGCCCAAGCTTGTCGACATTGGGTTCACGAGCGTACCGCGATCCATGACGCTCGCTCGACTTGTCCGACAAATGGCGCTGCCTAAAAAGACTTCCTTGGCTGGACTGAGGGAAATGGAGTCAGCGGATATACCGCAAGTTGAAGCACTCATGCAGGAGTATATGAAGCGATTCGACATGATCCCGCTGTTTAGCAGGGCGGAGATCGAGCACACGTTCCTTAGTGGGAAGGGAGCGGAGCCGATGGTCAACCCTGCCAGGCGGACGGACCAGGTCGTGTGGCCCTACGTTGTAGAGGTGAGTGCCGTTCGGGAAAATCATATCGGCCGCAGGCTGAGCGAAACACAGCAAAACGGCCAGATCACCGACTTCTTCTCCTTCTACACCCTTCCCAGCTCCGTGATTGGCAACACTAAAGGTCACAAGATGCTGGAGGCTGCCTACCTTTTCTACTATGCAACGAATGCACCCGAATCCGACCTTAAACGTAGGCTCTACGACCTTGTACATGACGCATTGATCATTGCCCGTGATGCCGAGTTTGATGTATTCAATGCCTTAACGTTGATGGACAACTGGAGTTTCTTGCAGGATCACAAGGCACGTTCTCGCCCCTCTCCCTTAGCAGATTTCACGTTCTCACACTGCTATAGTTTGGAAAGGGCGATGGGCTCCTAAACTTCTACTTGTATAACTGGCGTACGCCGCCTTTAGAGGGCCATAACCCACTTCCTGGAGGTAAGGGGGTCGGACGAGGAATTGGCGTGGTGATGCTGTAGAGAGGTGTCATAACAACAGAAAGGACTAGACCTAAGTGGGTATGGGGCTGCTCATTGTCACCTCTTCAATCTATTATTGCTTTGGACGCATACCAGTCGCACCACGATCCCTAAAGCCGACTGAGTCTGTCTGGATTCTTTCTACTGCGACCGCATCTTCATCTTAGCAGCTTATGTAACAGGCGCAATGAAAAGGGCGCACGATGGTCTAGTTACAACCTGATAATATCTCCAAATCGCCCTGCTTTCACTTCAATTGAGCCAAAAATAGTGTACCGGGTTATTTCCCGATTGGAGCATACAGCCGAACCCTGAAGGCTCCTCCAATCCCACATCAATCGCCGCTGCCGGGTCTACGTGTGGATATGGGTGGACGTGCTGTCCATCGCCAGCGAGCGCAACGCCGAGGAAACGCCAGCCGAGCAGCAATGTGAAGGATCTACATAAACCTGGCTGGCAGCACCAGCGGACAGTACATCGTACCACGTCCAGTCCATCCCAACCTAACCCGTCCCTCTCCGTCATCACCAGGAAGCTCACGTCCGGCTAGTTTGAACGACCAAAGATGGCTAGCAACCTCCCTCCGATGCAATATCGTTTCCTCGGCCGCTCCGGTCTGAAAGTCAGCGTAATCTCCCTGGGTGGTTGGCTGACGCACGGCGGTCACACCGGGGATGAGATCGCGATGCAGACGATGAAGCGGGCATTCGAGTGCGGCGTCAACTTCTTCGACTCGGCTGAGGGGTACGCTGCTGGGCGGGCGGAAACGCTGCTGGGGAAGGCGATCAAGCACTTTGGCTGGGAGAGGGAGGACCTCGTCATCTCTACCAAGCTTTATTGGGGTGAGAAGCCAGATGGAAGCAAGGGCGTGAATGGTGCGTCCTCTTCGCTCTATATGCATGCTCGATGCGACGAGCTGACCATCGTCACCGAAGATGTCGGGCTGTCGCGCAAACACATTCTCGGCGGGATGCGCAAATCGCTCCAGCGCCTTCAGCTGGATTATGTCGACCTCGTCTTTGCCCACAGGCCAGACAGGTACACCCCGATGGAGGAAGTCGTCCGCGCGTTCAACTACCTCATTAACTCTGGCCAGGCTCTGTACTGGGGCACGAGTGAGTGGAGCGCGGAGGAGATTGCTGATGCTTGGGGCGTTGCGAACAGGCTCAGTACGTCCTGCACGAACGCTAAGGGGACAGAAGTGTGCTCATGACGTGCGTGTGTAGACCTCATCGGGCCTCTGATGGAGCAGCCAGAGTACAACATGCTCAAGCGCGACCGGTTCGAGCGCGAATATGAACCGCTCTTCCGCAAGTGGGGCACTGTGAGTCCTGCTCTTGTGGCTGCCGCGCATCAGGGCATCCTAACCGTTGCGCATAGGGTACAACCGTCTTCTCCCCTCTTCGCAGGGGTATCCTTACTGGCAAGTACGACAACGGCATCCCCAAGGACTCGCGCGCCGCAAAGGAAGGCGGCTGGTTCAAGGATGAGATCAGCGGTGCTCAGGGCGAGCAGACCATTGCTCGTGTTAAGAAGCTAAAGGTGCGTATCTCCCTCCGCCTCCTTCCTTTCATTCACTTCCCTTGTCCCATGGAATGCCTGACTGACGTCGCTCACGTGTGCCACAGACCGTAGCAGATAAGCTCGGCTGCTCTCGCGCGCAGCTCGCCCTCGCCTGGACGCTCAAGAATCCCAACGTGAGCAGCGCGATCATCGGTGCAACCTCTATCGAGCAGATCGACGAGAACATCGCTGCCCTCGCGGTGTTGGACAAGCTCACGCCGGAGCTGATGGAGGAGATCGAGGCCATTTTGGAGAACAAGCCGAAGGCGGATGTTTGGAGGTATGATTGAGCTGCTCAACTCTGGGTTGGGAGCGGCGCAGTGGGAAAGGCAGGAGCCGGCCGGATTGCTGTACCCGCCTGCTGCGTAGTTGAGAGAAATGAAAACACCGCTAAGAGCCGGTCGAGAATGCCATATTGTTACACAATCCCAGTCTCCGGTACCATCTCATACGCCCTCCCGAGGATGAAAGAAGCAGTGACCGAAGCACACCGGTGAAGCAGATTTTTGCGATATCACCAGCACGCCAGCCTCACGTTCCCAAGACAAGTAAAACAGCTTCTGAACCCTCCACTTCAGGGCTTCCTCGCTTCTCTTACCATCGGACCGCCGTACCGAAGCGGCAGGATGATGGAGAAGCGACTTGCAATGTCCGCTGATTGTTGCGATGATAAAGGAGTCATCAGTGATGGTCGTGCGCGGTTGTCGGCTTTATGGGCTAACTGATGAGTGCCAGCGGCGCCCATCAGTGATCGATGATAGACAATGTGATCGGATTCTGATCGGGACTCTTCAGATAATCGGGTTTCCCAACATTCCTTCATCAGAGACTCCGAACATCAAGAGCACAGGAAGCGCCGATCCAAAAGCTGTGGGGCAGGGGATCGTTGCGCTCGGAGCGGTGCCGTGCTTTGTTTGGATATGTTTGGGTTGGAGGTCGATCTGATGCTCCTGTCTCGCACACTCTCCTGTTGGTCGGGAGACGCGCTGATACCGGGTTTCGGTGGGCGCTTAATGAGCACGGCCTGCGCTGGCCGACCACTCGCAGACCCCATACATACTTCTCCCAAGCAAACGATTCATACTATGAAGGATTTATGATAATGTACTGCGGTATGCCGGCGAGTTGATACGCAGCCCGCTCTTTTGCCACCCATATCTTGCGGGAGCAGTCAGGGTGCCTTGCCCTGCATTTCTTCGAAGGGTGGTGGTGAAACAACAATGACGTGAACAATACAGTCTGGAGGAAGAAGCGAGAACTCGGGGGAAGGGCCCCTTGGCCCATTGAATAACTTTGATTGCAGCAGCATGGTCCGGACTGGAAGTGAATTGAACGGAAGCTGTTGAGGGGAAGGAGGGGAAAAAACAGGGTCTGAACGAAGGGAAGCGGGGAAATTGGGCGTGCGACCGATGTGAGCCGACGGAGCTGGGACGGAGCCAAGGTGCACACAGAGAGAGGGGAGGGTCTCACGCGGACCGACAGTAAAATTACGCTTCCACTGTTCTACGGGGAATTTCCTGCGCGCGGGGGTGCGTCGGGGGTTTGGGGGGTCGCGTGCGCTGGCTTCTAACCTGGTTGGCAGATGTGGGAGACGTTGTAAAAGGCGGCCAAGCGGGCTCCACACCCGCCTGTGCGTCCTGTGGTGACCAGAAACGCGGGAGAGCACGGTTGATGGTTTGTCGCTGAATTTGTGTATGAGAAGAGAGCCACTCGGGAATGCAAGCGTCTGAGTTGGTGTGCCGCGTCGCGGAATCTTTGCGCAGTCGGGGGCCCCTTCCCCTTCCGTCTTTCACGACAACGGGCTGCACGCGGATGCACGGACCCACTTTGTCTTCGCGTAACCGTACGGCGGAAGGAGGGGGGGAAGATGGGATGGGGTATAGGCGAAGTAGGGGTAACAGAAGCACACGCAGATGTGAAAAAAGTTTGACCCAAGGAAGGAAGGACGTGTATGTACAACTACTACTTCTCGTAGCACGCAGGCTGTGAATGCGGGTAACCCCTTCTCACCCTCTCTGCCCTTTCATCGCATATCGTCATTGCCTTCGCAGCGCTCTCCCTCCCCTTATCATCATCTTCCCAGACGACCACACGCAGAGTACTGTTATTAACGTTTCCTCCCCCTCCTCTCCCCACGTCGACCCCGTTCACGCTTCCCACGTCCCTCACCGCGCGTCTGTTGAGCTCTGAGCTGAGGTGAGTTGTTACATCCCTTATAATTTCTTTCGTTATTGTTGCGTCTTTTCACCGCCTTTCCCTTCCCAACCCTGCCCAGAGAGTGGGGTGGATTCAAGTGGTGTTGTCGCGACTTTGGCTATTTGCTTCCACATCATACCGGGTTGCCTTGTCTTTTCGTTCCCCTTCGCTGTCGACGAGGGTTGTGAGAGAGAGGGAGCCGTTGCCCAATTGGGGTCGCGGCGACGTTGGGAGGGACCCAAAGTTGTGCACCCTTTCCGACCTCTCAATCCCTTCGAACCCTTCCACAACACACACTCTCCCATCTCAATTCACCCCCAATTTCCTCGTCGACGACCAAACAACATCCATTCACGCAGACGAGTGAACCACCACCCCGTCCCTCTCCTCCTCCTCCTCGACATCGTCCTCCTCCTTCCCCCTCCCCTCCCCTTTAATCCTCCTCGCTGTCTTCATCCTTTTGCTCGTCGTCTTTATCCACCCCTTCATCGTCCGCCAACCCTGGATAAACGCGTGCTGACCACTTGATGCCCCCTTCCCAATCATCGCCCTCCTCCCCCGTCGTCCCTCCTCGCCCAATCCCACAGCCAAGAAAAACAAGGGTATCCTCAATCCACCTCCCCTCACCAGAGGCCGCCCTCCATCACCGCGCCGCGCTCTCATCTGCCTGGCTATCACCACGGCAGCAGCAGAACGGCCACCCCACCTTCAACCACCACCACCTGTCCGACTCCGCCGCCTTCGGTCAGACACTGCCCATCATGAACAGCATCCACAACACGCCCTCGCCGTCCACCGCCTCAAACTCACCCACTTCGGGCTTGATGCCTCAGTTCATATCCGTATCCCCTAATGACCCCGCGACGCCCACAGTGTGCGGCTTGCCGTTAAAATACGTCTCGTGCGTCCACTCTGTTCACTTCGTCGTCGACGTGCTGACTGACGACGCGCTCACGCATTAGATTATTCACGCTCGCCATCCAAAATGCCCTCCTCACGATCATCATGCACTACTCACGCGTCTCCACCCCGCCCTCACAAGCGTACTCGGCCGCGTCCGCCGTGCTCGTCAACGAGCTCCTCAAGGGTGGCATCTCACTCGCCATCGCTCTCATGCGGATCGACAGCGAGATGTCACGGACGACTTTTGACGCGAACGGTGTGCCCCATACGCCAATCACAAAATCAAAGAAGCTCTCCAACGGCGGGCCTATCGTCTTGACCAGTGGCGCGCCGCTGTCATTCACCCGCATAATGCAGATCATGAGCCCAGCACGGTGGCACCTCCGTCTGCGCCGCCTCCGCAGGGAGATCTTCAGCAGCGACTGCTGGAAGCTCTCCATCCCTGCCATCCTCTACGTTATTCAGAACAACCTCCAGTTCGTCGCTGCATCCAATCTCGACGTCGCCACTTTCCAGGTCACGTATCAGATGAAGATCCTCACGACCGCAGCGTTCTCCGTCATGCTGCTGCGCAGGAAGCTCTCCGCAACTAAATGGCTCGCCCTGTTCTTCCTGGCTATCGGCGTGGGAATCGTGCAAATTCAGTCAGGCGCAGGCAAGCCGCATGCGGCACCGCCCCCTCCTCCGAGTTTCGCGGCTGAAGGGATCGATGAGGGGGAGCTGCCAAACGTCGGCGATCTGCTTGCTGCGCCAACACACACCATGCACCCTCTCACCGGGTTCTTGGCTGTCTGCGCAGCATGCATGACCTCGGGTCTCGCCGGCGTCTACTTCGAGATGGTACTCAAGAATTCGCAGGCGGACCTATGGGTACGAAACGTACAGCTTTCACTCTTCTCCCTTATTCCCGCTATCGTGCCCATCATCTTCACCGCCGAGGCCGGCTACCCTGGCCAGGGATGGCTTGGCCGGCTCTTCCGCAACTTTACCCCTTGGGCCTGGGCCACCGTCCTCACTCAGGTCGCTGGCGGGCTCGTCACGGCCATCGTCATCAAGCACGCCGACAACATCCTGAAGGGCTTCGCGACAAGCTTGAGCATTATCCTCTCCTTCCTCGCCTCTGTCCTCCTGTTTGGCTTCACCATCACACCCGCCTTCGTTGTCGGGTCAACAACGGTGCTCGGGGCGACATGGATGTACAATCAGCCTGCGCCGAAGGGGTCTGCGGATGGGTCCACCATTTCCCTGCTCTCTGCTGGCTCCTCGGACTCTCGCCGCCCATCATTCCCTGGATCACCAGTCAGCCCAGATGCGCCCATCCTCGGCCAAATGCCAAAACAGCGCTCGCCCTATGCCTCACCCAGCTCGCTGGCTCTTGCACTCGGCATCACATCCAGCACCACCGCCAGTCGTCCCACCTCTGGCCTTCCCTCCCCGCTCGAGCGTGATTACTTCGGGGCGAGCGCCGTTCCACCATTGTACTCTTCCCCACCTTCCCGCCCTCCCTCTCGCCCACCGAGCACAAAACCGCCCACTCGCCCTCCCTCGCGTCCGCCCAGCACGCGCCCTTCGCGCGAAGGGTCTCGGTCCGGGAGCGGAGATGAGTTGCAAAATGTAGATCTAGGGACCGTCGAGGGCCACCAATATAGACGACCGCCGCCGATCGACACTGGCTTGGGCTCCGGGTCGCACCTCCTCGTCCCTCCGCCTTTATCGGTGGAGGGAAATGCGGAGACGACCAAGCTCATCCGTCGATGAACGATCCAACCTCTTTATTCGCATCATTCATGGACTTGTCTGGTCTCGTGCTCATACCCTCCCCCTCCCGCCCAGCCATGGTTTCCAGAGACCCTCGTCCTAAACTAAAGGCTAGACATTTCCACCTCTCTCGGTCATGCCCCTCACGGTCTCCTTAATCCTCTCCTCTATCCTCTTGCTCTGCCTTCAACGGACCTTTTCCCGTTACATTCTCCCTTGCTTCGCACTGTCGATGGACTTTTGACCCGCTTGCCCCGGTTTTTATTCGCCTTTTTTTCGCCCTCGCAAGACCCTTCAACCTTTCAACACATCTTCAATCAGTTCGTTCGAACTCTTCCTCGACCGATCGACGTTTCTCGTCGTAGATATATTATATACGCCTCCGCCCCTTCTTGGCTCCTTTTCTGCGCTGTGCGTGTAATTTGTGCTGGTTGGGCGGCCGGCCAAAGCATTGGGGCTCCAGCACCTTTTTCGCTGGTTCCCCGCTTGCTCTTGCTCTTCGTGCCTCCGTCCATCCGGCGGTGAGCTGTGGTAGATTGATTGACTTGGGCTTGTACATTGGGCGCCGCCTGGATGAGAAGCACGAATGAAATTGTAGGATGAACTGCCAATGCAACAGACGTTATGCGCGATTCTGGAGTTGTCGATCACCTGCTCGATTGACTTTCCGGACCCCTACTGGCTGTCATGCCAGCGGCGATCATAAGGCGGAGCACGAAACGATCGTCAGACCAATAAGATGCGTAAGATTAGAAGGTCATGCAGGGTAGGTATGATGCTACAATAGTACACGTGATAAAGAGTCGCATGACATGGTGATACAGCAAGGCGTGGACATCCTGCTCAGACGAGCATCTTGCTCATGTACGGTCCATCCAGCTCGTAACCTAACCGCCTGTAGTAGTCGCGCGTCCCTACGCCAGAAATGACCGCCAGCTTGACGCTTCCATGTTCTTCCCGGGCGATGCGCTCCGCTTCTTCCATCAGCAACGTGCCAAATCCCTGCCAACGATGCGAAAGCTCGTCAGCAATCATGTTCACAGCTTGCTGCGCTGACGCCACTGCCCGCAACAGAAGGCCATGACATCACCCTAAAGAATACGCGAAGTAACTCACCTGATGCTGGAACTTTGTCGGATCGCGCCCGTGCACAGGTACAGCAGTGCCATATACGTGCAGCTCGCGGACAAGACTGCTCTGCCCACTGTTCACGAGCTCGGGCCGGAACGTCCCTTCTGCCGAGCACTTGCGCAAACGCAGAAGGCCGACGAGGATGTCTCGTTCCGGATCCTCGTACGAGAGGAAGGTCTCCCATCCACCGTTGGCAGCGTAGTCCCGCCGGAGAAGCTCCACGGATTCTGGTCGGACTTTGTGGTGGATCTCGTGGATCTGATGGACAGCATGAGTCAGCCGAAGATCTCGTACGATCTAAGGGTATACTGACCCCGACTTCACGATACCGTACATCACGGCACTCGGCTCCGAAATCCTTCATTCGCTGGAGGGCCAGCTCACGCAGATTGCCAGAGTTCTCGCAGCCACTGGAGACCAAGGGTAGCGGGATGTCGCTGGAAGGCTCATCAGCTGCCATGCATTGAACGTGGCAAATGATCCGCTGACCGCTGTACTCGGTAGACACGGGTCCATGGCGGCACCAATGCCAGTATACGAGCAACGACGTCAACCAGCACGTTCGGAGTATAGTTCTTGTACCTCCCCGTTCGCCATAGCTCGTACAGGCCTGTGCCCCGGATGACGAGGGTGGGGTATATCTTGAGCCCGTCCGAGCGGAATGCAGGGTTCTCAAAGTACTCCTTGAACTGCTCCATATCCCTCTCGACGCCGACGTTCGGCAGGTCTGGCATCATATGCGCTACCACCTTGAACCCAGCATCTTTGGCGAGATGGAAGCTCTCAGAGACGGCTCGCACGGTGTGTCCACGGTTCGTGTCCCGAGCAACATCCTCATAGACCGACTGTACGCCGATCTCCAGTCGCGTGCAGCCGTACCGCAGCATTTGGCTCAGGTGAGGTTTGAGACAGTAGTCAGGCCGCGTCTCAATCGTGATCCCGATCGCTTTTGTCTTGCTTTGTTCGGAGTACCTGAGGCATAGCCGGTCAGAAACATGGAGAGAGAGCGCATATACGAAGCTTACCGGACGGCCTCGTCCACATCCGTGCCGGTAAAGCCGGAGAGGGCGTTATGCAGCTGGGCGACGAACTTGTTTCGGTAATCCTCCGGCATACTCATGAATGTCCCGCCCATGATGATGAACTCGACCTGGCCGATCGTCAGCATCCGTCCGTTCAACCTCCTATTCCTGTGCGGGGCTAACCTTATCGACGCTGTGGCCCAGACTGGCAAGCTGGTCCACGCGTCCCCGAGTCTGCTCATAGGGGTCGTACCGCGCTCGTATCGCACGCATGCTTGTTGGCTCGTAGCCCGTGTAAGACTGAGTGCTGTAATCAAAGTCCGAGTCCGGGCCGCCGGGGCAGTACCTGCGGTTTGTCTGTCAGTGACCCGAGAGCATATATGAATCATTGAAGACTTACACGCATATATTGCCTGTCATGGCGATGTGTGGACATCGATGAGGCTTGCACATTACTGCGACCACCGCAATCTGAACTCTGTTAGTTGCGGCCCAGCCTAATAATCTGCCGAGAACAACTCACTCCACTCGCAGTCCTGACCGGCCTCGCCTTCAACTTCGGCACCAGCACCTTCTTCCATTCCTCCGGTACAGCACTGATAATATCCACCAACCTGGGCACTCCAGAGAAGCCAAACTTCTTGGACTCTTGCAGTTTCAGCCCATTTAGCGAGACAGACTTGCCCGCCTTGTGAGCTTTTATGAGTTCGAGGGCGATAGAGGAGGAGACGCGGAGGAGGAGTTCGGCCTGCGAGGGGCCTAAAGCATGAAATTCAGCATAATGAGCACCTGTAGGAGTAAGATCTCTACCTTTGGACAGTGGTGGGTCACCCATTGCTGCTTGCTGCACTCCAGACAAAGTTGAGTCGAGGCCCGACTGTCCAAATTGTAACGGTGCTCTCGACCACCCTGACCCGACTTCGTTCGTCTTCGAATCACAAGCCGTAGCCCTCCCGGACCCAAAATTTCCTATAATAACCCTTCCACCGAACGCGACACGGTTTTCTCTCATCTTTTAACAACTTTCTAGGCGACAATCGACCTCGTGTCCTGCTTTGCCCTATATCCTTTTCCATGGGTGCTGGACAGACTGTGACGCCTTAGATAGAATGGAGCACTGCTTTAGGTCGACCTCTAAGGATTATAACGGAGAAGTCGATCACCAAGTGCCCCGACACTTGACGGACGAGAGTTGATGTTGCTTGACTGGCCCATGCCGCGTCTTCGAACCTTTTCCGTTGTGATACGTTGTGATAGGTTCGTGCATAATCTTATATTATGCACCATCTGAGGAATCTGTTTGCATCTTCATTCTGCAGATATGGCTATGTTGCATTATTCTGTGAATAGTGTAGGATACTGGTGTTGAATGTCGAGTTGTACTTCGTCCATTGTACGACCAACTAATCCTCCTTCACCCCTAAGGTCACTTCATCCAAAACAACCCGCTCTTCCACCACCGCTGCCACAGGTTCCACCACCTCCGTCGGCAGCTCCTCATCCAGGTCTACCGCAATGTCTGGCTCAGGAAGGTTCACCCATCCCTTCGCCACGGCCACTGCTGCCAGTGCACCCACGGCGACCCCTCCTACCAGCAAGTTGCCAACGGAAAGCGTGCTCGTCGCTGCCTCGTTCGCTGGCTTGGCTTTCTTGGCTCGAGCCTTGAGTAGCGGGACGATGATGGGTATCGACTGAAGCGTACGCGTAATCGGAGCGAAGAGAGGTGTATGCGGTGGCGGAAGGGAGGGCAGTGAATCGAGCGGAGGCAGCAAGCCGAGTATGCGGTGCATATGGGTGTATAGACGGCTGTAAGAGGCTCGGATGAGGGAAGAGATCCCGTCATCCGGGAAAGTAGGGAGAATTAGCAGTGCAAGGTAGGATGCGAGGTAGAGATCTAGGAGTGTTGGCCTGATCCGCCCGAGTCAGTCCCAATCCACATAGATCGTACAGCATAGATGTACCTCTTCTGGAATATGTACTCTCTTGAGCCCAGCAGCTTAGACAGATCGTCCAGTACAGGCTTCGCTCGCTCGGCGTGCTTTTACCCCATGTTCAACGCTATGCTCGCTACAAGGGATAGAAACGACGGACCTTCTCCCCCTCAAACGCTCGCCTCACGTCATTCCCTCTGATCTCCCACACCGTTTGCCCCAGAGGGTTTTGTGGCCTATCCTCCTCTTCTTGCGGCATTCCCCATCCCAGTTTCTCCAGCTTTGTCGCGTGTTCAGCCCGTATCCGCGCCGGGACGTAGTAGCGTGCCGGGATGGGTATGCGCTGCGCGAGCGCAGGGCGAGTCACGTAGGTCCAATTCTGAAGGTTCGCGTACAGGCATAACGACTATATCCTGATCAGCAACCGGACGATGATAGGAGCTAACAAGTGGGAACGCACGACAAGGTTGCCCAGATTCGAGTCGATATACGCCTTCCACGCCACAGTCTCCTGCTTCTCGAGCGGTGTCAACCCCTGGTCGACGGTCACGCCTCTGGTAGGCGTCAAAGTGAGGGGATCAAGCGTGCTCAGATAGCTGATGATCTCCGGAAGAGGAGCGGCGGTATGCAGGACATGTGCAAGGAACGGTAATGTGCCCGAAGGAGAGAGATCGGGGTCAGCACACTCAACAACGGCGAACTTTCCGGGGAAGTGGATATGGAGGAAGAGGAGCGCGATGAGGGAGTGTGGGTCTAGGGAGGGAAGAGACCAGGCTTGTGGCCAGATATAAAGCACGAGCGGGCGGGGCAGGAGGTCGTTGTCTACGTCCATGTTCCCGTCGTATCTGTTTCTGTCTGTTGGTTGCAAGTAGGAGGCCCGTCACGGGAGGGACCCTGGGAGAAATCGACAAACATCAGTACTCAGGTGAAACTAACCGGCTGGCATGTTTGGCAGAAAACCAATTCTTGCAATATGATGCATAATTGACAGTGCGACTAGAAGGTACAGTGCAGGGTAAATACTAAATAGGTATGCAACCGCGAATACGTCGCGAGAAAGACAGTGTGGCCGGAGTGCGTATTGAACAGGAAGCGATGCGTAGTGAACAGTCCCAAGTGCGTTGGCTATGGTACAGGGAGGAAAGGACAGAACAAGATGTGGCTGATTTTGAGGTGTCTAGCTTGTGGAATGGTTCATGAGAGCATGTTGTTATTGTTGTCGTTGTTATACTTCCGAGAGGATGCGCTGCAGCTCGTCGTGGACTTCAGCCATGGTCGGACGCTCTTTAGGCTCGTGAGCCCACATGCGTTCGACGAGGTCTACAAGAGCGGGTTTCCACTGCTTGCGCAAGCCAGAAGTGGAAGGGCTATTATGCAGGTCAGTTTCAGGGCCTCAATAGACACGCATGGAGGCTTACCGTTGACGTTTCTGACCGACGACATCATAAATGGCGTGTTCATTCATACCTTCCCAAGGGTATTTCTTGTTCGGATTGTGCCACTGGAGAATCTCCCAGAATACCATGGCACATGAGAAGACGTCCACCTTGAAGTCGTACTTCGGATGAGGATGCCAGAGCTCCGGTGCTTGCCAGTTGACGGTACCAACCACGCTCCGTATCATGGAGCGCGTTGACTGCTTCACCTTCGCCAGACCGAAGTCGGCTATCTTAGCGCGGACTGCGGTAGTGATGAGGATGTTCGAAGACTTGCAATCACGGTGGATCACTGCGGGCTTGCGTTCATGCAGGTAACGGAGACCGTTGGCGATATCGATCATGATCGTGATGACCTTCTTTAAGGGAGGTGGTGGGACATTGCGAATATAGTCGTAAAGGTCACCATTAGCGCAGAGCTCGCTGATGATCATGACCGGCGTCTCCCTAGTATTCTCAGGCACGCTGACTCCTAGGAATTTGACGATGTTCGGATGATCAAAGTCGCGCAGGAGGGTAAGCTCTTTGATGTCCATCTCTGTAAGCTGACCACGGATCTCGGCAAGAGCAACTTTTCGGCCGCGATATTTACCAACGAAAACGCTGCGTATAACGTGAGTAAACAGGAGGCTAGAGCAACTACAAACACTTACTCTTTGAAGCCTCCGCTGCCAATTTTCTCCAGCTTTGTGAGCTTGTCAGGGGGAATCTCCTTCTCTTCGAGGCCAAGCTCTTCCAAATCCAGATCCAGCTCTGGCTCCTGAGAAGCGGGCACTGGGGTGGCGTGTTGCACATTGATGACCGGCGTTGCGCCATGGGATACAGGCGGAGTTGCCGGTTGCTCCACGTGAACATGCTCAGACCGAAGGAGAATGGGCGTTTCCGGCACACCGTTGTTTACTGCATGTCGGTTACGCAACTTTCTCGATGTCCGGGGCCGTGCCGTAGAACCACTACTGCCGCTGTCAGTTACACTGGTACTGGAAGTGTCATCGTCGGCATGAGCATCGCGCTGCAACGTTTTTGTCAGCAAACATTCAAAGCAGAAGGCAAACATACGAACCCATTCCAGCAGTGCTTGCGCGAGCTGCGGCTTCGTGCCGGAGGTGTCCAGCTCACGAGCTTCACAAAGTTGGACTAGATTATCACGTTTCAAACGAGTGAGAGACTTGACGGTCGCTTCGGCTAGGTCGATATAGTCCGTGTCCTCTTCATCTACGCAAGGCTCAGCACTCACTTGACAGGCCAAACTGTGTAGCCCTTACCTTCCTCCATCTCATCAACCTCACCGGTCTCGGTCTTGTCGCCCTCGTCCGGTTCTATGACCTCAACTTCATCGTCCGAACCGTCGGAGACCAATTCAATCGGGTTGCCGTGGCGGTCCACTTCAACGATGGAGTCTTCTTGCTGGTACTCGCTTTGATCGTCATTGTCATCGTCGTCGTCAAGGACGATGACGCTCCGCCCGGGTTCATTCTCGTCCTCGTCCTCGCCCTCGTCCGCATCATCACCACTGAGATCGACGGACTCCTCAACTTCGTCCTCATCATCACCATTCTCACTGGCCTCCAACTCATCACCTTCCGAGGCCTCGTTCTCTGACCCATGCTCCTGTTCGTCCTCATCATCGCCATCTTCGACCTCTTCCTCAGGTGGGGTATACTTGTTTGAGCGGAGTCGTTTCTTTATTGGTGTATGAGCAGGCGACGGGAGCGAGTTCAGGGAGCGAAGTGAGGCTGAGCGAGTCAGCGGGCCAGAACGGGCCATGCCCCCGCTCTTTCTCCCTCTGCGGCGTCCACCGGACGAGCGTGATTGCCGCACAGGGCGGCGGGCATTTCGGGGAGTATCATCCTCATCTTCGGCATCCTCCTCATCTCCCACCTCATGATCATCATCCTGAGCTTCCAGCTCATCGTCCTCTGATACTTCGGCCAAATTACCAATCTTCTCCTTTGCGTTCCTGAAGAAGCGGGTTCGGCGAAGAGCAGGATTAGGACGGTTGGATGCTCGCTCTTCCGTGGACTTCGACGCGGCCCGTGTGCGCAATCGGGCCCGAATGTCCGCATTGTCTTCTGTCTGGGAGCTACCGCTCTGGATGCGCACGCTGCCAGTACGGCGTAAACCTGACCGGGACTTGCGTGGTTGAACTGCCGTCACGTCATTCATGGATTGGGAACGGCCGAGGCCCGAGATGTCGCGGCCACTACGGGTACGCCGAGGTGAAAAGTTGACTGCGAAAGTCGTACTCCGGGTGAGTCCGCGATTTCGACCCTTGTGTTCCTGGATCGGAGTTGGTCTATCTTCTGGCTCCGCTCGCTCCTCATCATCATCCTCTTCTTCATCCACACCCGTATCATGGCCTTGCGAAGACTGGCTGACAGGTGGTGTGGGGGCCTTGGTCCGCCGAGATCTAGACTTTGTGCGCGTCAGACCTCTTGGAGGAGTGGGTGTCCGAACAAGGGAGGATGAACGCGTAGAACCAGAATGCGTTGCAGGTTCAGCGTGTTCACGCTGACAAAATGTAAGCATGGCATGTTCAGCATGGCATACGGTAGACTCACCGAGGCGACAAGTGCATCAACGAGTTCATTCTTCGTCCAACTTTGAACGAGATCTTCCAATTTAGACAAAGAACGGCGGGAGCCGCTGCCAGCGTCGCTCGTGGTGAGATACAGTCGAACGAGATCATCTCTTCTCATCCTACGCAACCTCCAAACCGGTGCAGAGGATATCAGATATTCGTCGTCTGCACATTCATTAGACGCATATATGGCATGAAACGGCGGAGACATACCCTCCACAACACCAGTACCTTCGACCTCATCCCCTGAGGCTACTTCTTCTACGTCGTCATCCTCGTCGCTAACATCCACATCCATCTCGTCTGAGCGTCTTCGCCCTCGTTTGAGCTCGTTTGAGCTAGCACTATCTTTTCGCTTCTTCCCATCGCGAGCGGGCGCCACGGTTTCTCCGTCGGCGACCTCGCCTCCTCTCTTCCGTTTTCTACCTGCCCATCGCTCCACGTCTTCGTCGTCAGCATCATTCATGCTGGCTCCGCTCGGTCTCCGCTCCAAAGGCTTGATTGGGGTAGGGTCACCCCGAGATCGACCGCGTCGTATGGGCAACTTCGCTAGTAACCTGGTAGTGGAGAACGCATTCGTGTTCATGACAGCAAGTGCTTGTCGAGTGGCTTGTTTCCCAGCCTTCCCGAGTGCCCCTTGTCGACCTCTGCCAGACGACTCGGACGTTGAGTCCGGTGAGGACGGCGAGTCGTGTATGGCGATGTTGACGAACTTGGCACGCGCGGCTTGACGTCGTTTCGCGTGACGGTCCTCCCTGACGTCTTCCTGGTCGATGTTGCTGGAGGATGCTAAGGTGTTGAGGGCACGCGTAGAGCGGCTTCGATGATGGTTGAGGATGGCCATTGTTGATGGCGGTGGGTGGTTAAGCCATGAACAAGGTGAGGCCAAGCGGCACCTTTGATGTTGCCCTTCGCTCAATGGGTAGGGCGGCGGGGTCGGTGCGGTGGTTGATGGCGAGTCAAAGCTTCTGAGTGTTTTGGAGTCTGCCGCCGTTTGCCGAACAGCGCCACCGGAAACGTCACGGAAACTGAAGAAAAGGTTTGAGTCCGGGATAGACCACTCTTCACGTGACCCAAAGGTTGGTAAGCAGCACAGCCACTACCGAGTCGCTTTACAGGCCCTCCGGAGGTGCCCTGGCAGTACGGTTGGTACTGTACAGTACCACCGGAAGCATTCTCCCATTTCCTAGGACGCCTAGCTAGGCACTCTCAACGTCGCTCGACACCGTCCTCACCGACAACAAAAATGGCCGCCACCATCCCCATCGTCAAGAAGAGGACAAAGCGCTTCAAGTATGCTGCTATACGTCTCGCTGTCAATTGAATGCTAATCGTAGTTCATTCTAGGCGCCATCAGTCCGACCGCTACAAGTCCGTCAAGGAGGCATGGCGCAAGCCGAAGGGTATCGACAACCGTGTCCGCAGGCGGTTCAAGGGCCAGCTGCCGATGCCTAAGGTCCGCCTGCAAGGATTTAACGTTGCTGGCAGCTGTCTAATATCGTCTTTCAGATCGGCTACGGCTCCAACAAGAAGACTCGCCATCTCCTTCCCAACGGCCTGAAGAAGATGGTCGTCCACAACATTCGCGAGGTTGACATCCTCCTGATGCACAACAAGTCGTTCGCTGTCGAGGTTGCTCACGGTGTGAGCAGCAAGAACAGAGTGGGGATTCTGGATCGGGCAAAGGCGCTGGGGCTGAAGGTCACGAACGCCTCTGCGCGGTTAAGGACTGAGGAGTAGAGGGGTTGTCAGGCGATGTATCCGGGTTGGGCAGACGATCATGTATGGGATACGCTATGCGCAATCTATGACCGCATGCTTCCTGCATCCCAGGGACTGAGGTTTCTACGTGAGCTGATCATGGTCGCAGTCACATGAAAGACGAGAAGAGTCATCGTCAATCGGCGGCCTCATCGCTAGCAACGAGTTTCCATTAATCCTGTCTGTTTCTCTTTTCCTTCTACACAGTACACTTTATATTGCTACATGGCCATTCGTCTTCCCACCAACCCAACGGTCCATTCAAACTTGGTCCAGCGTTACATAAGCGCTGGCGTAGCTCACGCTGGAGTCCTCAATCGTCTTGCACGGGCTGCTCTGCGCATATCTTACAAACTTCAGAACAGCTTTACGCTTGCCATCCTCTTCTAGTACTGCCAAGGCAGCAAGCAGCACGCCAATTGGGTGCCTTCCGCAGATCGTGTTGTGGGTGCGGCGAAGGTAAGACGCGAAGGATGTATGCGCCTGTTTCGCTGACGGAGAACCACCGGGAAGGGTCAGCAGGTCAATTGCCTCATGATCCAGATGAGAGATGGATTCATGAATGGCGAGTCCGTTCCTGGGAATGTCGGTGTCATCTTGCAGACGGAAACCGCTGCTGGGTGGGGCAGAGGGGTAGTAGAAGGTATAATCAAAGCGCTCGCCCCTGCAAGACGTCAGACTGGCAGCAGAACACCTCTTTTCAGTAGACATACCAATGACAGAAGTCACTGGAAACGACAAACATCGTGTCGTCCTTTGCCAAGTACGGCGCCAGCAGTCGACCGAACTCTGCCTCCTTCTTCTCGTTGATAGCACCGACTAATACCGGAACGACCTTGATATCGCAGCTAGCCCGGGGTCAACGAGGCGCACGTCCACAGATAGCGTATCCCACTCACCCCTCGAAAGCTTTGCGGACATAGGGTAGATGAAGCTCGATGCTATGCTCGTTCTCGTCCGTCCGGGAAGACATAGTGCTAAATTTCGCCGTGGCCTTGAGCTCAGCAGTAGCTGCTTCGTTGTCAGAGCTGCACAGCTGCTGATGGGACGGACACCGTACTCTCCACGTCGACAAGCAGGTCGCCCAAAGGGGTAGCATAGTTGGCGAAGGCCGTGAGCGCACATCCATCTAGATACACGTGGTGTGACGGTCCGAGCAGGAAGACTCGCTTTCTGCATCTCCAGTCAGGGGCCGTACGAGGCGGGAGCATGAGTCACCGTACATTCCAGTCGTATCAATGGCCTTGTATGCCCAAGCCGCTGTAGGTCCCGAATAGTCATAGCCAGCATGACTGCGAATCCCCGTGAACAATTGTCCTTGCTGTTGCCACGAACCACACATACGGTCCAATGATGGCCTTGCAGCCTTTGATAGGAGGACTATACTCATCAGAAGTCCGGACAGCGTCTAGCCAATTCTTGAGCTGATTGTCGAGCTTGGATCCTACGAGGCGTCAATCGCAGAGCAATTGCCAACAGGAGAGCCATGACACACGAGATCCAGAGTACCAGGAATTGGCATGGGTTGCCCTTCTACAGATACTGATGAGTATTGCATCTCCACGAAGGCCTACTTCATGTACCTCGTTCCCGACATCGTAGATGCACTAAATGAAGTGTATATGCAGCAAGGAGGCTCACAGCGCCTGCATGAGCTGGGATGCAGTAGTTTGGGGTGCGCTATGACGCGCACGTGAATATCTCAGGGTTCCTCTGGTCGCCAACCGCGCAACTGGAGGCCTGATGTCTGGCGGAGGCCGTCATCTACCATCTTTGCACGATTTCTTCCTGGGCACTTTCGGTTGTAACCATCCTCTGGGGGCGCTCTCGAACGGGATTCTATGACTGAACACTCTTCATCTGACGAGCTACTCGACTCTCTGACGACGCGCATGGACGTCGATTCAGGTGCTGAGGCCGCGTCCGACGCGTCGCGCCCAGCGCCGGCGCCCGCGTCTGCCTCGAAGAGGAGAGTAGGCCGTCCTTCCACTTCTTCCAAGCAACTTCCGACTCCGAAATCCGGCGAACGCGTCTCCAATATGTCTGGCCATCCCGACCCAGAGCTGCTGCCATCTTCATTCCCCTTCAAGTCAACGGCGCCTATTCCTCGAGAAGGCTTTCTCGCGATACCGACATTGGACGCTTCTATGCCACCAGAAAAACTCCGCATAGCTATGATGGAGTATGAAGAAAGCGGGATACCAGTTGTCGTTCGAGGCCTTCACAAGCTACCAGGCTGGAAAGATGCCCTTTTTACTCCTGATTGGTTGTTGGCAAATACTGCCGGGCCAGAAGAGAGTACGTCATTCCATTACCATACCCAGCCCTAGCTAAGCTATGAACTAGCAATCTCCGTACGGAATATACACAAGAGACAGGATCGACAAATGCCCCTCCGGGAGTTCATCCAACGATGTAAGGATATTGGAGATATCGTTCCGGGTGGTAAGCAGAACCTTGCCTTGCTCTTCGTGCTTCTGATCGCAGCGTAGAGGAAGAGCGATACTACGGGAAAGATGGTATATGCCCTCCCCAATGGGAGGCTTGGTTGTCCTCAGCCAAAGTTGTTCCTAAGCATATACTTCCTTTCGGAACCGAAGATGCTTTCCGGTTTCTAGATCCTCGGGTTAGTTCCTCTTCGGTAGTACCGTTACATGCTGAGTTATGCGCAGGACCGCGCTGAGACCTTGATGACATACTTCGGTGTTGGGGGCACTTTCACGCCGTGGTATGAGATTTGTAGAACCTCGGCTATAATAATCTAACGCGCCTCAGCCACAAGGATCTTTGTGCCAGTGTAGGACAAGTGAGAGCGTCACCCATCTGATGTGGGATAGGTAACTTACTCTCCTGCAGAATCTCATGGTTCATACGGAGAATGAAGGCAGCTCCGTGTGGTACATGACCGCGCGAGACGACGCAGCGACTGTCAGCCAGTATTTTCAGTCTTTGAATCAAGAAATCGACCTCGAAACGCACGTTGCATCGGAAGGAGAGCTGAAAACTGCGCCTTTTAAAGTGTATATGCATCGCCAAGAGAAGGGTGACCTCATATTAGTGCCACAGAGATCCTGCCACCAGGTAACGTCCGCGGCTTATCTGAAGCTGTCCGCTGACTATACACATATGCAGGTTATCAACGAGGGAGGGATCACCATTAAGTTGTCGTGGAGTCGCATGATTCTCTCAAGTCTGGTCCAAGCATACAGAGGCGAACTTCCAATTTACCATAGGTAATTCCGGAAGGGACACAGGTTGTAGGGGACTAATAAGATTGCAGAGTCTGCAGGCCGGAGATCTATGGTGTCAAGTCTCTAATCCACGGTGCGGTGAAAGCCTTGACGAGGCAGCTGTCTGAAGCTCTTGTTGGATCGCACGGAGAAATCACCCCACGAGTTCGCTCCCTATCTGATGCACTCAAGCCGCTCGTGGAGTGTTTTACCGAGATCATTGTCGCTGCCTGGGATATCAAACGGAAGGGGGAGCCGGAGACATTCGACCCTGATCAGCTTTACCGTCTCTGCTGCGACTTCTGCGGCGCCGATATCTTCCAGTCTTACTTCGAATGCCGCGAATGCGATGAAGAGAAGCATGAACCTGTCACCATCTGCTCGGATTGCTACGTCGAAGGCAGAACCTGCGTGTGCGAATACATGGAACCCGTGTTGGTGCGACCTTTCAAGGCACTCCTCGAGGTTCGCAATAAGGCTGTCAGCGTGTTGAATCGATCTTTGTTGGACAGGAAACAACACATGAACGCCGAGTACTCGCATGAGTGCGTAATGAGTTCAACCCATGATGGGCAGTGCTGACAGGTATACAGAAATCTGGAGGAAGACGGAGCTCCGCAAGTCCATCGAGCTGCGTGCATCCTGAGCGAGAAACTAAGAACCCAGAAGGTACGCATGATACTTGTTTCTCTAATATTGGCTCACGGTGCGGAAAGGATGAGCTTGCGAAATGCCGTGAAGGGGGGGTGCACGAGGTCCCTACTCCTCACTCTGTGAATTGCAGCGGATGTCACCGGAGAGTCTGCTTTGCGCATATGCTGCGAGTTACAAAGGCTCATTCCGGTGCACTCATCCTTTGGAGCTCCAATGGCAAGAACTTTCATCAAGCGCATTCCTCCTTCAAGCAAGCGTATTTGACCGCGGTGCACGAGATGGAGCAACACAAGGCCGGATTGGAACACCTAACTGGATGGATAAGATTGTCACGCGCGGTCATTCAGTATCAGAAATGCAGGCCCCTCATCAATGCACGCCTGATGATGGGTTTCTTCGATCAGGACTACGATCATCCCGTATGTAGTCTCGCGCTGCGGAAAGATTATCTTCTGATCCTCGTAAAGACCGAAGAGCCTCTGACGAAGAGTCAGAGACGGCTCAACCAAGCGGGCAAGAAGCGGGCGGCGCCTGAAGCGGACAAGGGTCAAGATAGTATGATACTTTCACCGCTGGAGCACCGTTCTACCAGCAGTCATGTCGGCAAGAAGCGCAAGATATCCACACCGGCAAAGCGAGTAGAACCGGCTGCAGCTGGAGTCTCAATCAAGAAAGAACCCGTCACAGCATCCATTCCGGATTCCGCGACTCTGGCTGCGACTCTGGCTACACCCCCTCAAGCCCCGCATGGGCAGAACAGCGCAGCTATCCCTTCCGCCCCTATCGCTACGGTCCCCAGCTCAGCTGAACCTCTGGCATTCCCGGATCCTCCGATCGTCCCCGCTCCCCACCCAAGCTTGCCCGAAGACATTCTGGCGACTATGCCGATTCCCGTGCCGCCGCCTCCTATACCTGGCGTCGGACCACCACCGATACTAACTGGTGTGGACAATCATATCCTGGTCAACGTGGTGAAAGAAGTCTCGGACGAGCTCGCTGAGATCCGGAAGGAGAGCGAAACGACTCATCGCGCAAATCGCTCCGAGACGGCCAGCCTCTTGGCAAGCTACAAAGCGGAAATGGACGCTCGATTCAATGTGCAAGAACAGGCCTATGCCGTACAGCTAGAAGCACAAGCTCGCCTGCTGACTGAGTCGGAGAAGCAGAACGAGTTGCTCAAGGCTCAGGTCACCAGGCTGGAAGCTCAGTTGCGCGATGCTGAAGCACGGCTGCGGAGGAACGATGCCATTATTGATCGGCTCATTGGGACCGCGGTTGACTCAGCAAGCGTCCCTCCTGCAACGCCGGATCGCAACTCGTCTGTACCGTCGCCTAAGATGCCGACGAGCGGCGGACGGTTCACTCGCAAGCCTGGGGTTCTGTAATTCCTGCGCAACGAGCGGGACAAAGCCGACATCGATGCGATCGAGTTAGATGGTATTGATCTTGCCCACATTACGTTTCCGAGGTGCTACAATATCTCGTTCAATCTTGATACCCACCTCTTGTACCTACATTTCTTCATCGGTAATGGGATTGATGGTCTGTGTCAAGCTAGCTCCCTGACCCTTCCAACCGCCGCCTTGTTCTTCTTCGCGGCGATGATCTCCCGCATCTTCGGTGCTTCTTCGCAAGCAGCCCGGTGATCAGCTGACCACCCGTCGCCTCCGCGAAGCATATTGTCGGTCATTGTCGATTAGCTAACTTCGTCATCGTTACCGTCATCCATGCCGGGCGGGGACAAACCTTGTGCCGGGCAATTCATTGTCATTGTTCGCCAGCGTGCTCGTGCCGCAGCTGTGTGCCGAGCGATGTAGCGTGTCGTGAACAATGGTGTCTATATAACATGCCTCTGCGCTCCTGTACCTAGCGTCGGTCCAGGCAAGGATGTCTACCGTTCGCGTTTCCCGTCCTCCGTAAGTACGAGCCGTGGCTCTGCGTTCAAGTAGCGCTAATGCCATGAGAAGTCCCTGCCGAGCAGAACACGTCGGCTCCCTCCTCCGCCCTCCCCCGCTCCTATCCGCCTTCCTGCAGCACGCGCAAGGCTCCCTCCCCACCCTTGCTCTGGAGAGCGAGATCAACCGCTCAATCGAGCAGATCGTCCGCTTCCAACAAAGGCTAGGGTGTAAATGTATAACGGACGGGGAGTTTGGGAGGTATATGTTCTACGATGGGTTCTTTGATGGGCTTGAGGGGATGGTTAGGGTCGAGCCGGATAGAGGGCTGTTTCAGGATTGTGCGTCTTCCCGTCCTCCCTTTTCCCTTCCTCTCTTCCTTCTCTTCTTTGTCTTTCTCCTTCTCCTCGTCCGTTCCTGGCAGAGTGCCCAGGGAGCGAGGCTGAGTCGGGACAGGGCTCCCGCACTATGCGAGATACAAGAGAGGCGAAGGCGACTGGACACCCGTCAAGACGTACCAAGCCCAATCCAAAGTCGGAGCCAGCACGCACCAGTACGTCAAATGGTTCGAGAGCATCAAGCAATACATCCCTCCCGACGAGGTCCGGTTCATAAAGATGACGACCATTTCACCCGAATGTGCGTCCCTTCCTCTTCTATTTCCGAAAGTGGTTCTGGATAGGAGCTGATGAGTGGGGAGGGAAGGGTACCACTTTATAATGGGCTCGAACGCCTACACCTCTTCTGCGTACGCGAACGACGAGGAGTATCTTGCCGATGTCGCCCGTGCATATCGGCGCGAGCTGGCAGCGCTGTACGAAGCAGGCTGCCGGAATGTGCAGATTGACGCTCCCCTCCTCGCCGCCTTCTGCGACCCTTCAACTCGCAGCGCTCTCCAAGCCTCTGGGATAGACCCGGACCAACGGTTGGAGGAGTATATCGGCCTCTTTAATGAGTGCTTGAAAGGCCGGCAGGAGGAGCTGAAGGGCATGACCGTCGGAGTCCATTTGTGTAGAGGGAACAGCCAAGGAAAGGGGTTCTACGAAGGCGGCTACGGAGCGATCGCCCGCCGGCTGTTTGAGCGACTTGACGTGGACTGCTTCTACCTCGAATGTGCGTCCCGTCACTTCTGTTTTTCTGCTCAGAGGAAGAGAGAAAGCTGACGAGAGGAGGGGGCAGTTGATACCCCTCGAGCTGGGACGTTGGAGCCGCTCCGCCATTTCCCGAAGAACAAAGTAGCAGTCCTAGGACTGATAAGCAGCAAGACCCCGCAGCTGGAAGACAAAGACCACATTATCTCACTTCTTAAAGAGGCGGGCAGGTTGATGGGGGACGAGAAGTTGGAGAGGGTATGTTTGAGCCCTCAGTGCGGATTCGCTAGTCGGGTCGAGGGGAATCCGGTCACGGACGAGGACATGGAGGCGAAGTTGAGGTTGGTGGCGGATATCGCTAAGGAAGTATGGGGGACGATGGTCTAGCTTTTCTTTATTTTTGGGGGGCGAACGTGTGTGCATGAATAAGTCGAAATGAATATCAAGGGTTGGATGGGTTGACATATATAGTCATTGACAGAGATTCACGAGCTGAGAAGATGGCTCCACTTCCGCCGCAGCATATCCGGTGGTCCAGCGAGCAGAACGTATCCAGTGAGTAAAGACAGAGGTGCCTTTTCAGTCCAGGCAGAGCCAGCGATCGATATAGACGACCTGAGCGGCGCCAGATATGAAGGTCGATGGGAGACAGGAGAGAAACGCGAAGGAGTTGTTAAAGCCGAAACGCGGAAATGCTGTGAGTCGAACAACAACAGGAGCGGATCAGGCCAGTTGTTGTACCAGGAGCCCCCAGAGTCACGGCTGACAGTTGCTTGATCTGATTCAGACAAAGGAACGGCGTTGTTGCTCTCTCAACTCTGTCTCTGATGGTTGAACTCAAGAGTTGATTGTGATGAACGGTGATTGTTGAAGATGAAACACCCCTCAGAAGCGCGGAACGATCGGCCGCATTCCCTCGCTTCTTCCACCCGGCACGGTATGGGCGGGTCTTCTGTGTGGGTTGAACGGGAGCAAACAAGAAGGGAGCAAAGCAGACGCCACGCGCTGTTCGACCCCCGTTCCCCCGTTCGCTGTGTTCCCCCGGACAGCGCCGATCGTCCGTTTGTGCGTGTGTCTGTCTGTGCTCGGCCTGCTAGCGGGTCCTTCACCGCTGCACCCCTGCCATCCTCAGTCCTACCTCCCCGTCTCGTGTGCTCTCCTCTCCTCGCCGGGCTCGTCCCTCCTCTCCTCTGTAGACGCCTACCCTCCCAGAGCAACGAGAACCTCACAGCCTGATCCCCAGGCTAGTGCATGCCAACACCCCTCCCTCCTCACGCCAAGCTTTCGCATCATCATATCATCGCATCCTCCAACCCAACCTCAACAATGTCGTCCTCCCACCACCATTCCTCAGGCGGGAATAACGTCGTGGGCGTGCATTACCGTGTGGGGAAAAAGATCGGAGAGGGGTCGTTTGGCGTTATTTTCGAGGGTGCGTTTCCTTTCTACTTAGCGGACGCGCTGTGTTGACGCTTGGAATAGGTACGAACCTGCTGAATAACCAGACGGTGGCTATCAAATTCGTACGCTCCTTCCTTCCTTTACTCTATCCGTAACCTAACACGACATGTTGTGTAGGAACCGCGAAAATCCGATGCCCCGCAATTACGCGACGAATACCGTTCCTACCGGATCCTCGCGGGCTGTGGTACGTCCCCCCTCTCTCCCTCTCGCTCTCCCGGCGCGCAGCCGTCCCTGACCCCGCTCCCGCAGTCGGCATACCCCAGGTATACCATTTTGGTCAGGAAGGGCTGCATAATATCCTCGTCATCGATTTGCTCGGACCGAGTTTGGAGGATCTGTTCGATATGTGCGGGAGGAAGTTTAGCATCAAGACTGTTTGCATGACTGCGAAGCAGATGGTGCGCTTCTCTCTTCTCGTCCTCCTTTTTCCTTCATGCAGTAGCGGAGAAGGCTGACACGCTATTGCTCGCGCTCGTAGATCTCCCGCGTGCAAACAATACACGACAAGAACCTGATCTACCGCGATATCAAGCCTGACAACTTCCTCATCGGCCGCCCTGGCACAAAAGCAGCCGGGATCATCCACGTCGTCGACTTCGGCATGGCGAAGCAGTACCGCGACCCGAAGACGAAGCAGCATATACCCTACCGGGAGCGGAAGAGCCTGAGCGGGACGGCACGGTACATGAGCATTAATACCCATTTGGGGAGGGGTGAGTCTCTTCTGTGGCTGTTTCATAAGCTGTCCAGAAGGAAGTACTCACTATCTCCATAAAGAACAATCTCGTCGAGATGACTTGGAGGCGCTGGGGCATGTGTTTATGTACTTCCTGAGAGGAGGCTTGCCCTGGCAGGGGTTGAAGGCAGCGACGAACAAGCAAAAGTACGAGAAGATTGGAGAGAAGAAGCAGACGACGCCTATCAAGGAGCTCTGCGAGGGGTTCCCAGGTGCGACTGCTCCTTCCACTGTTGTCGCTCTGCTTAGCTCACCCGTGTGCAGAGGAATTCGGCATCTACCTGAATTATGTCCGCAAGCTTGGGTTTGAGGAGAACCCGGACTACGATTTCCTTCGGGAACTGTTCACCAAGGTGCTGAAGAACCTCGGCGAGCAGGAAGATGGCGTGTATGATTGGAACTTGCTCAACGGTGGCAAGGGCTGGGAGGCGAGTGCTGTACGTGTCTCTCGTTCACCACTTCGCCGCATTTATGCTAATCCTCGCGCGTTTTCAGACAAGCACCCACCCAGACGCCCGTGCACACAGACAGACGCGCGCCTCCGCCGACCCCCGCGCCCACCGCTCTTCGCAACAGCAGCTCGGTCCCCCACCAGCGCTCAACACCGGTGTAGTTCCCCCCTCACCAGCCCTAGTCCGACACGGCAGCAAGCAGCGCAAGCCTCCCGCGTCCGCCGCTGCCCAAGTTGGCGTCGCAGCTCCATCCCCGTCACGCAGGCAAAGCGCGCAACAGTCCTCTCCTCACCCTTATGCCACCGCAGCGATCCACGGAGGGTCGGACTACCCGCACACGCGGTCCAATACCGCAGAAGCGATGTACGACCCCACTACCGGTGGCTACCCCGGTACACCCACCGGCGGGCGCGGACCCAGCGCTCTGGGACCGAATGCGGGCAGTACGGGTGCGCTCACCCCGCCCGTGCTGACGCAGAGACAGGCGCAGGGCAGAGGGATGGTCGCCAATGGGGATTATATGGAGCAGCAGCAAGAGGACGAGCATCGCAAGTTGTCCTTCTGGCAGATCTTGACCTGTCGGTGCGGATGATCGTTGCCCGACCTCAATCCCTGGTCGTGGCACCCCAACACGACGTCGACGTCGACGAAAAGAAGAACAGAGGAGGATATATCCGAGTATTGGACAAAGTATATGAAACGCCCCGCCGAGCGCACCTCCACAAATGACAAAATACGCGGACAAACAGCCCAGGCCTGGTTGGTCACCCGTATTTTGGAAGGCATCGGCCAAGAATAACGACCTTTTTCCTCCCTTTTTCCATCGCAACTGCACCCTCATTATTCACTGTCTTTTCCTGCATAACTCTGCCCGCGCCTGCTCAGCCCAGTTCAGCTAAACCCCATCAGCCTATCAACAACCCGATAATGATCCTTTGCTGCTCCGCTTTCCTCCACCCAATCATTGGCACATCCCCCGACCTACCGCGACCTCCCCTTTCCCGTCCGATCTGTTGGACATTCGGCCCTCGCTTGTCCTGGAGCCTGCATACCTCTTCCTATTCATCTTCCGATTCCTTTCCCCCTTTTTTCTTCTTAGTTGGTTGGTCGCGCTTCGTGGTCCGCTTGCGTTGTATAATCCCTTTTTGGGGGGTAGTGATGATGCATTGATTGCGGGACACTCTGCGTGCGCGTTGGTTGCATGTCTGTTCGATGAACGCATACCCGCAGGTTCGGACTGTCTCTCTGTGATCACAGCACGGGTCGTCCGCTACGGCCAGCTGCCGTAAACGTCATGCCGTCACATTCCTCCGCATACGGGATGTCTTGGATACGGGCTTCTGGGTATGATGTCTCGCACGCCTGGTAGTCCCCTACACAACACCCCCTCCCACTCAGCGCCGGCTAGCAGCTGCGAAAAGCCGACTCACGTCTGCATATATTTCGGCTCCAAGGGGCGTGCTTATCCGAGCGCGAGATGCCGGTGTCTCGTTACCCGGATGCGGAGGAGCGCATCGTGTCTCACTTATGCGGCCTTCCGGGACGCGAGACGCGAGACGCGTATTCATGTCTCACAGTCCGACAATGACCCTCTCTATCGCAGAGCGAGACAACAGACCATGTCTCGCCCCGTCTGGATGCCTATCCCAAGACAGGCGCCCGCCTCACGGACTTGACGGGCAGAGGCAGGGCTGGCTGCTATCCGGCGCTGTCTTCCCTCTGCAGGTGGGGTGTATGCGGCTGCTTAGGCTGGAGGTGGTCTCGTCTGCTCTCTGGGAGTGTCCTTGAAAGGGCATGGGGGTGCGAGGGATGGTATATAACCACCCCTCTCAATCGCCGAAAATGAGAACTATCAGCACCGTAGACCGCCTCCCCCGCACACCCAGCCCAACCAGCCAGCACAACCGACAACCTTCCTACGAACCAAGCCACGATGCACCCCACCATCACCCTCCCCCTCTTCGCGCTCCTCGCTCTGGCCAGCCCGGCGTTGTCAAACCCCGTCCAACCTCCCATCCCGCAGCTTGCTGGATCTGGCATCCAGAGGCTGAATCATACGCATCCGGAGCCGCAGCTCGTCACTCCTCCCCAACCTTCTCCGCTCGAGGAGCAGTTAGCCGCCCAGCCGGACGAGCAGGAAGCTGAGCCGAGCTCCTTCTCCTCCTCTTCATCCCCCACCACCTCCCCTCCCGAGGCTAGCACATCCCCCACCCCCACCCCAACACCCGCGCCCTCCCCCTCCCCCAGCACGCAGCCCGACTCAACCGAATCCTCAACCAGCACCACAACATGGGACGGCACATTCCGCGGTGCCGGCAAACCCCCCTCCAACCGCCCGCACGGGACGAACTTCGGCCCTGCAAATGTGCCGCTGTACGAGAGTGTGCCTGTTTCGCCTAATGCGTGGCCGGTTGCGCAGGTTGATGAGGGGAGGGAGGGGGTTGATGGGTCGTTGGGAGATGTGGCGGCTTCTTCTTCTGCTGCTTCTGACGTTTTGCCCACTGGCGGCTCGACGGCTGGGACTGGCGGTTCCGTACCGTCTGCACCGGGCGCAACTACCGCTGTCGGTGATGCGGCGGACACAAGTGGCTCGACAGCGCAGGACGCAGCAGGCCCTATGAACATCGTCCGGGGCTGGCAATCCCGGCCCAGGAAGCGGACAGCCTGCAAGCGCGCCCCTTCCACCAGCAACGAGGACGACTCGGCTCTAGCAGCTGGAAGGCTTGAGGCCGTGCATAGTCCCACGGTTCCCCTCACTCATGGGCACACCCACACTCCCTCCCTTTCCCTTCCTCACGCTCACACCCACACCCCTTATATTCCTGCCTCGGAGGCGACCAACACGAGGCATCAGTCTCATTCTTCGACCCATACTCGCTCCCACCACATGCGCCCGACTGGCTCGAGTGGCGCGGCTTCTCGCAGGGCGGAAGATCACCTCTTCGGTCCGCACTCTACCACCACCACCAGCAGCAGCACCAGCCCGACCACCACCACCACTTCATTCACTTCGACCCACACCCATCACTCCCACTCCCACTCCAGTGCGCAGGACACCGAAACCCACTCCCACCACGCCCCCGGAGGCGCAGAAGCGCACGAGACTGGCTCTCACACTTCCCATACCTCCCATTCTTCTCATACCTGGTCGAGGACGCATACCTGGACACGCTCCGAGAGCGGCCGCAGGGGTAAGATGACGCCCACTGCGCGAGAGGGGAAGGATGCGGTAGCTACGCAGAGTGTTTGATCTTCTTTTTTCCTTGGGATAAGATGTAGCGATAGAACCTGTACACTAGAAAAATGGGGAATAAACCAATACCTTCCAATTCCACATAACGCCCAGTACTCCCGCAAGTGCCCCTCATGCAAAACAGGAAATAAGTTGGCAAGTCATCGAACCAAAACGTCCGCGATCCGGGGCGATCAGAAGATGTCGGAACCCGCTGTGATCGATCGCGCGGCGATCATCCCGATCATCCCGGCCCCGCATCCCACGTCCGGTTAAAGCGCGAATTCACATGCGGACGCGAACCCCCGCGTTCGGCGTCTCCCGTCCCTTCGTGCCTTCGTTCCCTTTAAGGTCACCCCACCCACCCAGCTCATCCTTCCTCTCTGCTATAGTACAGCTCATCGACCCCGCGTCTCCCCCTCACCATCTTACCTCCCCACTTCCCAGCGTAGTCAACAGAGAGAGAGAGAAAGGAAGATGCTCCCCCGACTCGCTCGCTCATCACATAGATCAAGCGCACTCCGCTCGCTTGGCCATGTAACGAGGACAAGCAGACGGACGTTCGCTACTCCCTCACAGGGTGGGGAAGGGCAGGTCTCGTTCGCTTTATCGGAAGAACAACAGTCGATCCAAGGTACGCCTCCCTCGCCCTTCCCGCTCATCCCGTCCGCACCGCCCTTCTTCTTTCCAAGGCAGGACACGGGAGCTAAGCTAACGGGTTCGCCCAGACCTCGCACGCCGATTCGCCCGCGAGGAGATCGTCCCCGTCGCGGCGGAATACGACCGCTCGATGGCCTACCCCTGGCCGATCCTCAAAAAGGCACACGAAGCCGGTCTGCTCAATCTCCACGTTCCCGAAGAGGTGCGCTCCTTCCCTCTTCTCCCCTCCACCTCTTCCCCTCTGTAGACCATGCTGACAAGAGAGTAGTACGGCGGCCCCGGCTTGCCGCTCATGACGTGTGCGCTGGTGTCGGAGGAAATCGCCTATGGGTGCACGGGGATCCAGACTGCTATGGAGGCGATTGGGCTTGCTGAGGCTCCGTTGATCGTTGCTGGCAGCGAGGAGCTGAAGAGAAAGTATTTGGGACGGATGACGGAGGAGCCGTTGGTCGCTGCTTATGGTGTGGTGCGTCCCCTTTCTCCACTGCCTTCCCCCATAACCAAAGAGCTGATGTGAATCACTGTTGCGTAGACCGAGCCCGGAGCAGGATCGGACGTCGCTGGGATCAAAACTACCGCTCGAAAGGAAGGCGACTCCTACATCCTCAACGGCACAAAAATGTGGATCACCAACGCCGGCCACGCCAACTGGTTCTTCGTCCTCGCCCTCACCAACCCCCAGGCCAAGCCGAGCCAAGCAATGACGGGGTTCATAGTCGACGCCGACACCCCGGGCATCCACTTGGGGAAGAAAGAGATAAACATGGGCCAGCGATGCAGCGATACCCGGATGGTCACGTTTGAGGATGTGGTCGTGCCGGGCACGAATGTGGTGGGCAGGGAGGGGGAGGGGTTTAAGGTCGCTATGAAGGCTTTTGATGTTACGAGGCCGCTTGTGAGTAGTGCGGCGGTCGGGTTGGCGCAGAGGGCGATGGAGGAGGCGGTGAGGTATGCGCAGGAGAGGAAGGTGCGCGCTCGTCCTTCTTACTTTCTTTCCCTCTACCTCTACCTCTGCCTGTCCTTCCCTCCATCCCTTGCTCCTTCTTATGTCTCTTCACCCTGTCTCCCCCTCCGCCGTTGTGTGCGTGCTTTGGATGATGGCTGAACCCGCGCATAGACGATGGGGAAGGCCATTATTGAACATCAAGCAGTCGCGTTCATTCTGGCAGACATGGCGATCCAAACTGAAGCGGCGCGGAACTTGGTTTGGAAGAGCGCTTGGACGAAGGATGCTGGGTTACCAAACAGTGCGTCTCCCTTACTCCTTCCTTCCCTTCTTCTCCTTCCATTCTCTCTCTTCCACGTTTACTTCCTCCCTTTCACTTCCTCCTCGCATCAGTTCTTTCCCTTCTTGCCGTCGCTCACTCGCTCCCCCCTCCGCTTCCGCCGGCTCGCGCTAACGCCCTCGCTTCCCCCCAGCCTTCTACGCCTCCATAGCGAAAACGTTCGCCTCCCGGACAGCAGTCGAGAACGCGAACCAAGCCGTCCAAGTCTTCGGCGGCGCGGGGTTCAACACCGAGTACCCCGTCGAGAAGCTGTATAGGGACAGTAAGATCTTCGAGCTGTACGAGGGGACGAGTCAGATCCAGCGGTTGGTCATTTCGCGGTCTTTGCCGGGGCTGTACCCTGCAGCCTGAACTGCCTCTGGGGTTTGTGGGTCGCAGCTGGAGGGTCGAGACGGGGTATGACGCAGGAGCTATATGGCAGAGGATCTTGTATGACTAGCAGTGTAATCCATACCGCCGCACAGACATCGGGCAGATCACGCACAGACATACAACGTATCACATGATCGAATAGCATATGATACAGTACATGCACCTCAGCGCTAAGCGCGTATGGCGCTATAGCGGGAGCGAAGGGGTATCCCAGAGGAAACATGCAACAATAAGGGGAAACGAAACGAAACGAGTCTACCAACATGCGCAGCTGGACGCTTGTGGTGTTTCTTGTTTGGCGGGGGTTGTTACGTCGATCTCTGTCTCGCGCATCAGTGCCCATTCCCAGCAGGAAGGAGGTCAATAGAATGAAAGGGAGCCGCGACGCACTCTGAGTCCCCTCCTTCGCCCCCTCCCCACCGCCCTCCTTCTCATTCCCCGGCAGCAGCATCGCAATCTTCTTAAACAGCGTCTTGACATTATGCCCCGCCTTTGCGCTCGTCTCCATATAGATAATATCCAGTTCCTGGGACTTCGCCTGCGCTTCTTCTTGCGTTACTTGACGTTCGCTCGAAAGGTCGGCTTTATTCCCGACGAGGACGATTATTACGTCGTTGCCCCGCTCGGAACGGACGTCGTCGATCCATTTGGAGGTGGAGAGGAAGGAGGCGCGGTCTGCAGCGGTGCGTCAGCACTTCTCTCCCTTACCACCTCCCCCAGTTGGGAGTAAGAGGGATGGCAGAGGTGGGAGGGACTCACTGGTTATGTCAAACACGACGATCGCGACACTTGAATCCCGGATATACGACGGGATGAGCGATCGGAATCGTTCCTACCCACAACCCATCAGTACCAGCTTCCTCCACACAGCTTCTGCCCCAAGCCATAGAAGGAGGATCACACGCACCTGCCCCGCCGTATCCCACAACTGCAGCCTCACGGTCCTATCCTCCAAATACATCGTCTTGCTCAAGAAATCGATCCCAATAGTCGCCTGATACGTCTGGTCGAACGTATCGTACATGAACCGCGTGATCAAGGAGGTCTTGCCGACGGACTGGTCGCCGAGGAGGACGATCTTGGTGCGCTTTAGGGGGAGGGAGGAGAAGCCTACGCACGAGTTCACGGGGTTTGGGTCAGCCTCCCGGGCAGGAGTGGGAGATTAAGGGAGAGACGAGACGCACTGCCTGATGTTGGCGTTGGTGTTGACATTATTGTGCTTTGGATAATATAGATGCTAGATGTATGCGCAGTAGTAGACAAGGACGATGCTAAGCAAGCAGATGCACTTGAAGCAGTGAAGTAAGAAACAGAATATCGAACCGGTCGAAGTTGGACGACTGTGAGATTCGGTCGTCGACGCACACGTCGCCCGCCGTTTCGAGGCGAGCGCCGACCCGCGCCGATAGGGCACAGCCACGCGGAATATCTCCTCCTCACTCGGACTTACTTCCCACCTAGTTCGCGGCTCTTGCTGGCAGATAGTCGTTCTGTGGAAACGCGAGCAAGATAGTTCAACAGAATTCAGTTGATGAATTCTCCCTATGCCTAAGATACAAAGAGTCGATCCAGGTCATCGTCGCACAGCACAAGTTACACCAACCCAATAGACGTCCCTCTCTCTTCATCATCAGCTTCTCATGCATGCCAAAAAGTTGTCATTCCCTCTCAAACCAGTTGAAGGTCTTCAGTTCATTTCGTTGAGTTCTTTGTGATTTTACCAGACAGTGGTGCCGAACACTTCGGTGGCGATGTCCGCGACCAGCTTGAGCTTCTTCTCCATGTCGTCTTCGTTCACCAGGTTGCCCTCGATGTGCGACGCGAACCCGCACTGCGGGGAAATGGCGATCCGCTCGAGCTTGGGGTCGTCCATGTACTTGGCTGCCTCGTGGATACGCGCGATGACCTCGTTCTTGTCCTCGAGCTTGGGCACCTTGGACGAGATCAAGCCCAGGACGACCTGCTTGTGCTTGGGCAGCTCCTTGAGCGGCTCGAACCCTCCCGCGCGCGGCGTGTCGTACTCGAGGTAGTAGAAGTCCGCGTTGAGCTCGTTGAAGAGCTTGACGGCGATGGCGTCGTATCCTCCCTCGGAGAAATGCACGCCGTCCTTGAAGTTACCACGGCAGAGATGGAGGCCGACGGAGAAATCGGGCTTCTTGGTCGCCAAGCAGTCGTTGTACAGCTGGATATAGCTGTCCAGCAGCTTCTCCGGGTCGTCCCCGACGGCCTTGAGGCCCTCGATCATCGACGTGGCGCAGAAGTAGGCCAGGAGAGGATCGTCGATCTGGATGTTCCGGCAGCCAGCCTCGTACAGCGCGTCGATCTCCTCCCGGTACGCCTTGGCAATGTCCGCAAAGTACTCAGAGTCGTTCTTGTACACGTCGTGCGAGTAGGCAAACTTGCTGCTGTGGCGGAGATGGTACCCTGTGCTCTGGGTCAGCTCGGAGATCTCAGGTGAGGTGTAAATTGGAGCGCACACTCAGGAGCGGCCATGGTGATCTTGATGTTCTTGACCTCCTCGGCGGGGACGTCGTTCGCGAGCGCCTTGAACCACGGCACGTAGCACGGCTTGGTCCTCCTGATCTTGCCAGTGGCGAGGTAGGTCTCACCGCCCTTGAAGCCGAGAGCCTTGAATGCCGCAACGTCAGGAACGTCTGCTCAGGCCATCAGCAATTACACCGCTGGAGCACAAGCAGCGCACGCACAGTCCATGAAGATGTCCGGGCTCGGGTCCTTGATCAGGGTCATCCCCTCGAGGTTGTCGAAGAACCCATCGTAGAACATATGCCTGCGGTACTCGCCATCCGTGATCGCCTTGAACCCGAGCTTCTGCTGGAGCTTGACGATCCTGAGCACTTCCTCATCCTCAATCTTGGTCAGCTCCTCGCGCGAGATCTCGCCCTTGTCGAGCTTTGTGCGAGCCTCGATGAGGTGTCTGGGTCGCTTGAGGGAGCCGATGTGCTCGGCGCGGAAGGGCCTGAGATGTGGCGCGTCAGTAGGGCTGCTCTACTGCGACATGGGCTGAGACCGGGACACTCACGGAGGAGGGGCCATTGCGTGTGTGAGATTGTTCCTGGATCAGTGGGTATCGAGCAGAGTGATGGTGGTTGGAGATGAAGAGGAGAAGGAAGAGGAGAGAGAGCCGAGCGGTTTAATCGGCATTGGGCAGTAGTGCGAATTGGCCGGCCCTTTATATGCGAAATAGTCCGGTGTCGGGTGTTGGGGACGGGGAAGGGGAAGGATGGGGTCCATTCGAAGGTACGGCCAAAGCGCCGTGTGACCAATGACCGGGTCCAAATACGGTAAAAATCCCTGGCCGGCTCCTATAATATCCGGGATGCCACACACTTATCCCGTCGCTAAACAAGCACCTCCATTCACTGCAATACAAGCATGGATAATGGTCGCTGGGCGGGTCCCCTGGGCCGTCAAGGCCGCTCCCAATCGGTCCACATGATCCCGATGGCTGTCGGCCGTCGCTGCCAGAAGGCGGCCGTCCCACCTATCTGCCTGCCCGCACCCATACCTTTTCGAGCCCACAGTTCCCCAGAGTGAGCATCTCGTGCGCGCACGGATATTCTTGCACCAGGGGCAATCAGAACCCAGCAGAACAGCATCGGCGTCAACAATCCCATTGCGCGGCATTTATCGGCCCGGTCGCACGCACGCCGCTCTGGCTCATTCTTTCCCCTTCTTCTGCGACGAATACGCCTCCTTATCACGATACCTCATCGGTCTCCGCAGACTCGGCCATTCGTGACCACTATGGAGAACGTATAAACGTATCAGCCTGCTTGTTCGTAACTCATACATAGAGGATTCTTTCGGTGCACAATCCCTGCCCGATCAATCCCAAGCGCTCTCGGAGGGAAAACCCTTGCCGCGATGGATGAACCGCGCACTCTAACGACTCTTAACGTGTCTCTCACGTGCTTGGCCGTCGGAACCGAGCTATCTGGCAACCTTATGCTCGTCTTGCGTCGGCTCGGCGCTGTCATTCCAGGGTGTGGGGGTGGAGCGTCCGTGCGGGGAAGCCAGGGGTTGATGTTTCGCCTGATTTGATGTAGCGGCTCGAGTGACTGGTCTTGCTTGCTTCTCTATCCCGCTGCACTGAGCAGCGTTGCTATCCCCGACAGAAAGTTGACCGTGGCTGTCTTTGCTGGTTGACGAAGCTGCGGACTAGTCAAGTGGTCTGAAGACCATTGTTGGCCTGATATCCTGGAGCTGGCGGCGCCGAGTGTGCACGACACTCCGAAACTCGTAGGACTGCCAGCAACGCGCTTTTGCCAGCGATTCTACCTGGTTGGATGCTCGACCTTCCCCGCAAGAAACCGCTCTCGATTCTTCTTACATATACTGGCCGAAAGCGCGCAGAGCTCTGGGAAACACTCGAGAACTGCGGGGAGCGCTAGGCTCAACGAGGCACATGGATCACTCTAGTGGTCTTCGGCGAGGTCGACGCCGTCCTCGGTGTCCTTCCTTGCTTTCTACGTCGTCAATGATGATGCAACTACCCAAATAAGCAAGCTATTCCGTAGCTCCTTCCGCACTTTCAATTGCTGACATGGCTCGTCGAGTAATGCTGACAGTCTGACTGAGCCGTCTCCCTATGAACTGCCTGCATACGGCCTTCTATTTGGCAACATGTTTGTCAGGAACCCCTGAGCGACCTGTCTTCTCTCGGAATGGACTGCCAGCATATCGTCTTCTCGTGTGGAGTGGAGTTGGCTCGATATACATGACCAGCTGGAGGGCGGTGCATTGCATATAAAGCTCGTCTGATCCTCCCCTGTCTTGATCATGATCAACCTGCATCCAACCCAACTCTACAAAGATGGCACCTCCTCCGTAAGCTCTTCCCCCTCTCCTCACCCTCCGCATCCCACTCACCCCTCTCCCACTAGCCCCTTCCGCGCAGAACACGTCGGCTCCCTCAAACGCCCCCCACACCTCATCGCCGCGCGCAACAAAGCCGACCGGGGCGAGCTCCCCCAGTCCGAGCTGACCTTACTCGAAGACGCCGAGATCCGGCGAATCGTCGACCTTCAGCGCCGGCTCGGGTTCAAGGCCATTACGGATGGAGAGTTTAGGCGGTATGGGTTTTATGATGGATTTTTTGACCGGTTGGAGGGGATGAGTAATGTCCAGAATGCCGATCCGGAGATCTTTATGGACTGTGAGCCTACATCTCCTGCCCTTCTTATCAGCCCAGGCAGAGGATGATGTTGATGGCCAGGCAGATGTACCAGATGTGAAGGCGTTCAAGATTAAGGACTTTAAGGGAGGGCAGACGTATCTCTGCACGGGGAAGATCAGGCGGACCCAGCCGCTCTATGTGCCTTCGTTCACTGCTCTGGCCAATATGGTCCCTCCCGAGGAAGTGAAGAACATCAAGCTCACCACCGCTGCTCCCGAATGTACGTCCCTCCCTCCCCGCAAGGCGCGCTGTCCGAACTTAAACGCGTTTGCAGGGTACCACCTCCGGCACAGCTCGAAATACGCCTACTCGCACGACGTCTACACCTGCGACGCCGACTACTTCGCCGACATCGCCCTCGCCTACCAAGAAGAGCTCGACGCGCTCTACACCGCCGGCTGCAGGAACATCCAGATCGACGACCCGCTCCTCGCCTTCTTCTGCCACGAATCCATGATCACCGGCCTGAAAGAATCCGGCACGGACCCGGACGCGCTGTTCGACAGCTATATTGGCTTGATTAACGACTGTATTAAGCGGCGGAAGGAGGACATGAGGGTGGGGATCCATTTGTGTAGGGGGAATTTTAGGGGGAGCTATTTTTCGGAGGGGAGCTATGATAGGATCGCGGAGAGGCTGTTTAATGAGCTGAATGTGGATTTCTACTATCTGGAATGTGCGCCTCCTCCCTTCCCATCCTCTCCGCCCCCCTCTCTCTCCCCTTCTAACAGAGAAAGTGCTCACCCAAACGTACAGTCGACACACCCCGCGCAGGCGGCTTCGAGCCCCTCCGCGCCCTCCCAAAGCACAAACAAGTCATCCTCGGGCTCATATCCTCCAAAGATCCCAAGCTGGAAGACAAGTCCACCGTCATCGCTCGGATCCACGAAGCCGCGAAGTACATGGACGACCCGGAGCTGACTCGGATCGGCGTGAGCCCGCAGTGCGGGTTTGCGAGCCATATTGATGGGAATAATGTGACTGAGGAGGATATGGAGCGGAAGCTGGCGCTTGTGGCGGAGGTCGCGAGGGAGGTGTGGGGGACGACGGTTTGGTAGGCGGGAGTCCGGGGTTGACGGCAATATGTACATGCATCTTGTTCTCTAGGGGCACTGTCGATGGATAATGTTGGAAATGAACAGTCCTTGTCCTTGAACTAATACGCTCACTAGTCGTTGTGGGTCGCAATCCTCGAAGTTGGCTGATACAGTCAACCCATGTATTACAGAGTCCAAATAATCGTACACTCAACATCAACGCTCAAGCCTCCGCGCTAGCCGTTGCGGCATCCGGTTCAGGCGTCGCTGTTGCCGACCCCTCCGGCTTACTCCCTGCTGACGTCCCAGCAGCATTCGCATTCTTCTTCGGCCTCGGCCTCGCCCACCTCAGCCCAACCGTCTTCCCCCCTATCTCCAACCCCCGCGCAAGCGCCTTCGCATACTCCTCCGCCGCGTGCCTCGTCCTAAAATTAATAAACGCGCAATTACTCTTCTCCACATAGACCACTCCTCTCAGATCTTCTTCCTTCAGCTTGGGGACCGCTTGCCGGAGAGCGAACAGGATCGCGTCTTGTGATGTGGGCGGGAGGGAGGAGAGCATGAATGCCGTGATGGACTTGTCTTCTGGCGGAGCGAGGCCGGCGTCGGCCGCGTGCTGGATGAGGATCTTGTGCGCTACAGGATCATTCCGGCCGTGATATCGATCCTGCATATTCTGGTTCGAGAGTGCCGTTTTCTCCGGTATCTCGTGTCTACCCGATACATATCAGTATCGCGGCTTTTTGGGGAGGGAAGAGGAAGGGAGGGGGACGTACCGGTACGGGCACTCGGCGCCGCGGTTACATTCTCCCTTGACGAAGAAGGAGCAGATTTGTGGTGCGTTCCGCTTGTAGTACGGTGCTTGCCGGGCGAGCTTCTTGAGCATCTCCTTCCCTGCTGTACTTGCACTTCCAGTTCCGGGTAACATGCCATTACTATCCATCTGCAAACCCGTCAGCCCCATGACTCAAGAAAGGAGGAATGAGGCGAGGACGCACCTTCGCCTCCATATTCTGCGCATAATACTCCCTATTAATCTCGCTCGTCGGGGCATCGACCTTCACCCCCAACGCAACATCCCTAACCTGCGCCGGCAGGCCATACTCCAAATCCAACAAACACGTCTGGCACACATTCCGAACTTTTGCACATGTCTGGCATATGACGGTCGACTTGAACCGCGCGCCTTGGCCCGGGTTCCAGCGGAAGACGGTGAATGGGCGCGTGCAGGAGCCGCATTCGCGTCCGAATTCTTGTTTGGACATGCGGATGTAGGCGTTGTCCCCCAGGCCTGGCAGGAGAAGGTTAGTAAGCTCTGTCTTGGTACTTTTCGAGATTTGATAGTGGGGGGACGTACAGGTCTCGCAGAGGATGGGGAAGTCGGAGGTTTCCCAGCCTGCTTTGTTGATGTCCGCTTTCGGCATCTTTTGATATCGTTTCTATAAAGTGATGATGATGGTGGTGGTGGTACAAATGTGCAGGATGAGCGCTGGTTGGCGATGAACCCTGAAGAGCGCTTGAGGGTGGCGCGAGTTCGCGCGTTATCTCCGCTCGGTTCCGAGAGCGAGTTGGCTTACGTGAGCAGGATCATCATCAGCGGCGACGTCCATTCGGGGCTGTTCATCCCTCTGGTGTGGGGAAACGATCATGTTCGAGTAGAGTGAGTGGTGAGAGGTTATATTACAGTTCTCTTCTACGTCCTATTCCATCCATCCATGTTCCGTAGCCAAATCCAAATCATTCCTCTAGCTCGCCTTGGGTCTAGAGCCTCACCCTCCCCCTACTCAGAGCCAAAGCCACCCATCCAGCAATCAAGAAACTCCCCCCGACCGGCGTAAGCGGTCCCAGCACCTTCCTCATCCCATGCCCCGCGGGCAAAAAGGTCAGTCCATAGATCGTCCCCGAGAACAGCCCAATCCCGGCTGTGAACAGATACCCGGGCACCAGGGCGGCCGCGGGCGGGAGAAGGGATGTGTACAGCAGGGCGAGGGAATGGATCAGCTGGTAGTGGGAGGCGGTTTGCCAGGCTTCGAGTTGATGTGGTGTGAGGCGGGCGCGGAGGCCGTGTGTACCGAAAGCGCTGTGTGAAGCGTGCGCGTAAGCTTTCGACAAAGAGTGGATATGAGGGATGCGAGACGTACCCGGTGATACAGGCTGCGGCGCCCGTAAAGCCAGCAATTGCCTGGAGCGGGAGAGGAGGGAGCGGCATCTTTCCACTAGCACTGGAATGGTCTAAGCTTGGGACGAAGATGTCCTAATCTCGCAACACTACGCGACGCGACTGTGGCGGTTGCGGTTGCGGTCGAGGAGAGAGACAAGAGGTCTCGGTGCCGTTCTGGGTGCCTAAGTACGTGGGTGCCTGATGGACGTGCGATAAGCTCGCTTGACGGTCTCTCGTGAGCTGGAACAGACTGGGTTGGCGTACCTGGCGGGAGAATGCGCTCTAGCACAGGCTGGTATGGTGTGTTGAATGTCTGAGAGGTGGTGAGCAGAGCCCAGGGGCTCGACCGTCGAGAAGAGACAGGGTAGGAGGAGGATGGTCTGACCAGTTAAGTTAAGAGCGGTTGCTTACGTCCCAGCACGCTGGATGATTGATGTGTGCTTCGCGAACCCGGGTCTCATCAAACGCGCGTGGCGGATTCATCACCGAACGCGGATGTCTTCGCGCCCCTTCCTGACTCGTTCGGCACCGACCGTTCTCCCGCGGGTCCCATCCCATCCTCACCCCACCGCCCTCTTTCTCTCTCCTCGCTGATTACCCTGTCCTTTGGTCTACCGCTCGCTCGCTCGGCTGCTCTATCACACTCTCTTGTCTGCGTTTGGACAAGACTGGGAATCAACGGGCGCCGACAGAGCATAATTTACTCGTGTTCGGGCGCCGGCAGTGTACATTCGATCAACAAACTCCTCCGCTGATAGGCGCGAAAGAGGGACGGGCGTTAACGTGTACCAGTCCTGAGAAAACTACGCGTGACAGTGCGGGGGGGTATAATGCCCTCGAGGATGCCGAGACCGTGTCTGAACGGTCATCGTTCGTTCTCCCATCTCCCACCTCTCGCAACAGCAGCAACGACAGCAAACAGCAGGATGAGCGTCCTCCGTCCACAACCACGACACTTCCTCCTCCTCCAACGCAGGAGCCTCGCCACCCCCACCCCTACCGTCCCTCCCCCAACCCAACACTCCTACGACCCCCTCATACCCACCACGACCTCCCAACCAGCCCCGCTCCGCCTGCCCTCACTGCTCAACGTCCCCGAACCCCTAACCCCGCAATACATCCTCCACTCCGCCGCCCTAACCCTCTCCGCCCTCCCGCCCCGCATGGCAGCCCGTATCAGAGCACTCGAATCCCTGCCGTACATCGTCGGCGTCAACCCTTTCATTTCCCGCCTTTATGGGATATACAAAGACAGCCTAGACGCGCTCGTGCGCGAGAAACCCGTTAGGACGCTGGAGGAGAACGAGGGGTTCGTGAGGCGGTTGCAAGGGTTGGTGGAGAGTCACGCGAATGATATCCCTATTATGGGTGCGTCTTCCTTCTCTGCTATTCCGCCGTTGCGAGCAGAAGGAGCTGATATATGCGCCCGTTTGTAGCGAAGGGGTTCCAGGAGTGTAAGCGGTACATGACGCCGAGCGCTATTAGCGCGTTTCTGGACAGCGCGATTCGGTCGCGCATCGGCACTCGGCTCATAGGCGAGCAACACGTCGCCCTCTCCCGTTCGCTCAAGCGGCCCACAGTACGTCACTGCCTCTCTTTCCTCCTGTCGACCTGTGCTGATGTGTGTGCGTGATGCAGCCCGGCCAGATCGGTGTGGTACAGAAGAACTGCTCGCCGAGGGAGATGATCGATCATTGCGCGTCGTTCGTCTCCGAGCTATGCGAGAGCACGCTCGGCGTCGCTCCACGGCTCGTAGTAGACGGGATGACCGATGCGACCTTCGCGTGCGTCCTCTTCTCATCCAAATCACCACAAACTCGCACCCTAACCCATTTCATGCCATAGCTATATTCCGGTGCATTTGGAATACATCCTCACCGAGCTCCTGAAAAACTCCTACCGCGCCACAGCAGAACACTACCTCTCTCACCGTCGCTCCCCCTCTTCCTCCTCCCACTCCTCGCACTCTCACTCCACCCCCACCCAAGCCCAGCTCCCACCAATAACGATCACCATCTCCCGCACATCCTCCTTCCTCTCCCTGCGCATCCGCGACCGCGGGGGCGGGATCAGCCCACCTCACCTGCCGCATATCTTCAGCTATGCATTCACCACCGCGAACGCCTCTGACGAAGGGGACGGCGGTGGTCCCTACGCACTGCAACACGTGGGCGGCTCCGCCGCGCTCGACGCGGTCTCCTCATCCCCCGACGGTCCCAGCATGCACCACACCCTCTCCTCCTCCCCCAACTCCTCTTCCCACTCCTCCGGTTCCGCACCAGGCGGAGCAGGCTCCGACGGTGGCGTCTTCGGCGAGATCTCAAGCTCCGTGATCCGTTCTGGCCTCGGAACTATCGCTGGCTTGGGGTATGGCTTACCGCTGGCCAAGTTGTACGCGACTTATTTTGGGGGCAATTTGGAGCTGGTTAGTCTTTGGGGACATGGGACGGACGTGTTTGTTAAGCTTAGGAGTCTGGATTCGGGGGCTGATGTGGAGCTGTGAGTTCTGCTGGGCTTCGAGGGGTCGAGGATGATGAGGAGGGTGATGAAGGGACGATAAGGAGGCATGAGGGAGGGTGGATGTGGGTGAGGAGATAGGCGGGGGTTGTACGAGATATACCGGCTGTACAGAGTCATATTGTACCAAGATGATGATGATCATGATATTCCATTCCCGTCCTGCGCATACCTCACGTACAGGGCAGACCTGCCTTCCAAATGAAAACACACCTGCACAGGCAAAAGATACGTATGGAAGGCTGCGACTACGCCTTGGCCTCATTCACGAAAATCGCCGCCGCACCCATCCCGCTCCCGACACACATACTCGTACACAGAATATCCTCGTTCCGTCTCTGCAGCTCATGCAGCCCCGTCACCGCCAGCCTCACACCCGCTACAAAAACACACAAAACCGCATCAGCTTCCACTCCCCCCACAAAATTCAAAACACAAAATTAAAACAAAAGACTCACTCATTCCCAGAGGATGCGTCAACGCAATAGCCCCACCATTAGGATTCACCCTCTCCGGATCGAGCTCGAGCTGCTCCATGCAGTATGCGAATTGGGAGGCGAATGCCTCGTTTATTTCCCAGATGTCGACGTCGGATTTTTGCAGGTTGTATTGCTGCAGGACCTTTGGGATGGCGGCGATGGGGCCTATGCCCATGTAGCGGGGTTCGACGCCTGCTCATCCATCAGCTAGCCGTACGCAGGAGCGCGAGGGAAGGGAGGGACGGAGCCAGGGAGGAGAAGGGAAGGAGGAGGGGGAGGAGGGGGAGGAGGGGAGAAGGACGCACCGGCTACTGCGCACCCAACCCACTTGCCCACTATCCTCGCCCCTGTCCGCTTTGCAGTGCTCCGGCGCATCATCACGCATATAGCAGCGCCATCGCCAATCCCGCTCGAGTTCCCAGCCGTACTATGCTCCCCTCCCCACCCCGGGAACGCCGGCTTGAGCTTAGCCAGTGATTCAGCAGTGACGCCGGGCCGGATCATGTCGTCTGCCGTGGCGACCAGGTCGCCGATCTTGATGGGCATTATCTCTTCTGCGAAGATCCCGGCTTTTAGGGCGTGTTCGGCGCGCTGGTGCGAGCGGAGCGCGTAGGCGTCTTGTTTCTCCCGGGAGACGTTGAAGTGCTCTGCGACCATCTCGCTTGTCCATCCCATGGGCTAGAGAACGCCGTTAGTTAATCCTCTTTCTCCTAGGAGGCTTAAAGAGCGCACCTCGATGCAGTCATGCGCCTGGGCATTCTTCCCAACCAAGTCGGAGATCTGCGGGCTCGGCCGTGGGCTACCCCTCGCTCAGTCAGACATCGAGGCCAGCGGCCGAGCTTACTCACTTCTGGGTCATACTCTCCGCCCCCACAGCCAGACCGATCTCAGCCTCCCCAGCAATGATCGTATTCGCGATAGACCGGATAGCCATCGTCCCTGACGAGCAGAGCCGATTCACGGTCTGGATCGGCACGCTCGCCGGGATGCCCGCTGCGAGCGCAGCCGCCCGGGAGACGTAGAGCGGTGAGGGGGGGTGACATGTCCCTACGACGATATCGTCGATCTTGTCTGGCTGAAGACCGGTCGCTTCGAGCGTTGCCTGAGACACAGAGAGAGGTCAGACAATCGGAGAGGAACGAGGGAGGGGATCGGACGCACAGAGAACGTAGCATACAGCAGCTCGTCGATCGTCACGTTCGCATACTGGCCCTTCTTGTACTGCAAGAATGATTAGACGATGAGCATGGTTTCACGTGCACCCAGGCTGAGGAAGTTGACGCACCCGACCCATCGCGGTCCGCTTCGCAAACGTGATGACCACATCGTCGTCGTTCTTCTCGAGCAGCTTCTGCGCTGCCGGCGAGTGTGCATAGCGTCTTGCTGGCAAGGAGCTGGTCGCTGCGGCTGTACGCTGTGCCAAGACCGGGGTCATCCGGCGTGCGGCCGTAAGAGTCGACGTTGAGAGCATCCTTCGCGGTCCGTGCTAAGTTCCTGTGCTCGCGGCCGGAAAAGGGAGGTACTGGACAAGCTTCCCGACACTTTCTTATACGTCGGTCTTTCGGGTCAGCTTATTCAGCGCAAGCAAAGAGCACAACGAGGTGAAGAGGGAGGGAGGGAGGGATGCGGTAAGCGGGGAACATCGTTTTAGGCGATTGGGGACTATGAGCGATGCGGGGAGGGATCAACGTTCTGCCGCCTATACGGAGGTCGGAGCCGACATCAGTAAAATGACTAGGGTTCTGGTACTTATAGTCCGGGGTCCCCACACGCGCTATGCCTACTATGGAGATTCTTGGGACAATATCTTGAAGTCCCAAAATTGCTCTACTAAGACTGTTTTGGGGACAAAGCAAACTTGAGAAGACCAGTCCACCTTTGGGCTCGCGGGGAGAGAGGCAGAGAGCTAATTTTCGCATAATTCCCCACGCTTATGTAGCACTATGTAGAGGGGACTTGGCCCTGGTGGCTAGGACCCCTATAGGTGCTACCTAGCGCGATATAGCGGCGCGGCATTTACCTGAGGAGCGCCGCCGCATTTAGGGTTGCTTTCCTCATCAGTAACCCTGAGGCGCAGAACATTCTCTCATGAATGCATCGTAAAGAGCTTTACAACTGCAAGGTACTATTCTAACGGACCGTTGTCCAGGATGCCCGTTTTACTCGTCATTTCAAGTCTCAGCGGTTACTCAAACTTCGCCCGCTTCCCTCCAACGGTGCTCTCGCTATCCTCCTGCATTCCCCTCTTCCTTTCCCACACAAGCCGAAGAGGAGGTGGTCTCTCTCTGGCTTGCTCGTTCTGCGCCGTCAGTCCATGGGTCCGTCTTCCCAGGCCTGACTCAGGCGTGGCGCTCCCGTCCTGAAATTCTGAAAGCTCGGTCGGATCTCCCTCATCATCAAAATCACTTTCAACAGCTCTTTCCTTGCCCTTTCCATTCACCTGCACTTTGATGTCTTCCGTCGTTTTGCCGGACGTTTTAGCGAGCTGCGAGAGGTACATCTTCCGCACGTCGACAGGCCCGTCGAGCGGTAAACCGTAGGTCATGCTCCCCGGCTCATGATCGCGCCGAATGTCGACTTGTTCGGGTTTAGGACGATGAAGATTCCCGCTCGTGTCCTGGATCAAGAACGGGTAGTTCTTCGCTTGTTCGTCTGCACACCCCGACGTCAGTCTGACTGGCAAGTGGGTGCGAAACTAGTCTCACGTCTTTCCCATTTCTCGAAATAGAGGGTGCCGTCCCAGATCGCAAAGAAGAGTGATTCCACTTGGATCTTGTTCCAATTTCCGACGTGCTGTCCTCCTGGGAGCTCGCAGACCGCCGGCCATCCAACGAGGCGTAAGCGCTTCCGATGCAAGCGTTCGAGGATCTCGTGGAATTCGGTGTTTCCCAGCTCGTCATCTACATTATACCAGATAAGTGGGGAATACGGACGAATGAGACTGATGCCGTACATAAGAAGGCGTTCAGGTGAAGCCTGCACATCTTTCGCCTCGTATTCCAGTCGAACGACTCGATCCACTCTCGCCCGTGTGCCAAATCTCGCTTTCTTTCCTGAATGGTCTGCTGCGCTTGTTTGATCTGCTCATCGCTATAGAACCGTTTGTTCTCCCTTCGCGGATCTTCCACATATCGGTGAAAATCGACCACGCCCGGCTGGGAGATCCGCGCTCCAGATGAGATAGGTGCCGATGTAGAAGGATGAGCTACCACCGAGGGGACGGCCTTCGCCGCCGTTGCGGGAGGATCGAACTCCTTGACTTTCTGGAACGACCTTTGATATTTAGGCGGTCGGCCTCGCCGTTTCGCAGCGGGTGGTTCCGACGGTGCGGGAGTCGCCGACTGACTCGTCTCAAACATAGGAGCAGGACTTGGAGTAGGTACAGTGCTCAGGGGAACTTTGCGAGGCCTCCCCCTTCCCACTTTCTTGCGTGCCATCGTACGTCGAAGGTCGAGAGAGCCTTCCCGATCAGACGGTCCAGGAGTGTCGCCAACCTCCGAGGCATCACGAAGTTGGTCGGGATCCAGATTTGTTCCAAAGCGCAGCTCCTTCCCGGCGGAGTCGATAATAAGGGGAATGTTGACCACTATGGCGGGATCCTGAAACACCAACTGCTTCTCCTGGTCCTTCCACGGCTTTACAGTCATCTTTCCCCGCCAGATCGCGAACAGCATCTCGCGGATGTGATCGGCGTTATATCTGCCTATGTTGGCTTGAGGACCAACCACGCAGCTAGTCGGCCAGCCGTGAATCCGTAGTTGTTTCTCCCTGAGTAGTAGGGGGATTTCTCGGAAGTTAGAGTTCCCGATGAACGGATCTGGCACTAATGTCAGAGCGAAGAAGTGTGAGGCACGAGCAGGACATACACAAAAACGCGATGATGTGAAGATGGCATGTTCGCTTCCGCACATGCCAATCCATCTTCTCGATCTCGGAAGCGGCAGTTCCGGGGTGTTCCTGTATGCGTCTGATGTCTTCGCGAGCCTGTAGAACTTCGCTATCTTTGAAAGCCCGACCTAAGGCTCGGGTCACGGGCGCATCATCGTAGTGAATTACGAGATCCTCATCGTCTTCCTCAGCGAGAATTCCGTTAGCGATGTTGCTGGGTGGTCCATTGAATTTAGACGTGTCGGCATGTTGATTACCGTCGAGTTCCACTGATCCATCGGTCGGAGAGTCATCGTCCCACTCCTCGGGCGCTGTCGCATCGATTATCGGTTTGTTAGGGACCTGCCAGGAACCGCCAACGGGATGCACAAATCCACGTCGAGCTTTGAGAGGGGCGCCTAAAAACCAATGATCGCTGCATTTGACGGCACGACCTTCAGTACCGGTGACCGGGGCTACGAAGAATCCGGAAACCTCTATATCCAAGCGGAGAAGAGCCATGAACTCGCCAACATACTTGGCAACATTAGCCAGGCCCTCGGCAGGCGTAGTGGCTTGTCGATAAAGAGTAAGCAGCTCGTTGTGCGGTGGAGAACCGATGTCATCGCCTTCTTCGCCCTTTGCAAGGTCTGAAAAGTCTGGGATCAGACGAAACTGCTTGGAAGGAATCGATCCGGTCCCATTAGTTAAAGGGGCTGAGCTGGATGATGCGGGTTGTGCGGCGCCATGGTGGTTCCCGTTAGTGTTGGGAGTACTCGACCGGGAGGCTCGTATATGCGCTGAATTTACCGATAACTCTGCAAGGAGTTCCTCTGTGAGTCCATCCGGTATTTGCTGAGCTACCACGCGGGGGGCACGAGTCGATGCTGTTTCGTTCATCGGAATGGATGGAGGTTTTTGTTGGAGATCGGTAATTCGGGGAACACTGCGAGAGGCCAAAAACCCGCAGGTGGGGTATCCAGACCGCCCCCAAAGCGCCGTATGGCTTGAGTAAAGGGGGTTCGGGGAGTCAGTAGGTTGCGGGAAATATACAAGGAGTGGCCTGGGGGGAAAAGAGACGAGAGCAACGTTGCTGTGCGTTGGATAGACGCGTCAAAAGGACCCCCTATGCTGCTCCGAACTTGCTCCTCGGCGCGTGCACAATAGCAGTCGCATTCATCTCCGGCGATCTTCTCCTTTCTTCCCGGTCCTTTGAGGCTATGTATTTGTCCTGGAAATATTGGTGCACTTGCTGTGGGCCCAAAAGTGCTGAGCAAGCCTCTTTCCCACCCATTCGTCCCAGGCCAAATGCCAACATTCCGGGCGTTGCTTGACGATACCGCACGTACCATAGAGACACCAGGTTTCGCGGCTGTGGTATGGTCACAGCGGACTGCCCGGAGACTCTTACGCAGGGAAATAGTTATGCTACCCGCCAATTTGACAAAAGCTTTGTCTGTTCAACGACAGTATAGCGTGAAAGTTACGGCCACCAAATAGTACTTTCAACAGCTTTCAGCTTGCGGTGCTCTGCTGTGTGCTGCCGTATCCGCAATGCTGAACCATGATGATGACGAACGATACCAGCCACGCCTCTACCTGACCGAATCCCATAAACCATGCTGGGAGTTTTTTCCGTCTCACTTCGCCCGAGCGCTGCGGCAGATTATTATCGGTCTATCGTCACAAGACATGTGATATCAATCAATGCAGAACCGGCCCGTATTCCAACGCCGTGCCCAGCAAATTGTCCTTCTACAGCAAGGCAGGGGTAGAGGCTCCCCGTTCAGGTACCACTACTTGACGGCCTGTGTCACGATCAACCGGGGTGCATTTGAGAAAGTCGCCGAGCGCTGGGAGTCTGGTCAGATCTGAATATCATCGCGTCAATTCGAATTCTTCATAGATCAAGGAGACACTCTACCGTTTCCCATCCAACTGCTTCCTGCATGCTCACAAGCATTCAGCCTGAGTGCCCACGGTACCGTACGCTCGTCATGGAACCTTGCGGCCTTTTTAGAGACGGCCTTCAGACAGATCCAGTTAGACCAGTTCAAGCAGTGTGGCAGTGATAACTTTCACTTCGGCCGGAGGCCCGGACTGTCCAATATCTCTGCAGCCTGCAACTAGCGCGATGCTGGACAATGCATATAACACTCGCATCGGAGGCCCGCTCTAGTCGAAGGTATTGGCTGTGGAAAACTGCGCATAATGCTGCCTAATGTGCTTTCTTGCGCAAACAGCGACCTGGCAGGACAGCCAAGACCAACATTCCTAAGGGCATATCGTGGTGCCATTTTACTACGAAAACCCTTTGCCAGACTGGAGAGAAGTAACGCAATCAGCCCTCGGACTCACCACCACCCACCGGCCGATAACGATACGGCTTGACGCCGCAGCCAACTTAGCAGAACATTCTTTATTGGGGTATAGTGCCAAGACAAGCGATAAGATGCAGAAGTACAACAGCAAGAGAAAGAGCAAAAGAGATCAAGACCAAGCTATCGTACAGTCGAACCAGCGTGGGGCGTCATGGGTTCGGGTGGACTAGGCAAATTAGGTTTAAGTTATGGGCAGGTGGCCTTCGGCCTCAGCGGAACTCGAAGGAAGAGCTTGTGCGCTCGGGCATGTGACGGAGGGAGAGGTGCTGGTATCTGGGCAGATCATTAGCAACGCATTCTCTGCGCAAGACCCTGAACGTACGGCTCGGAGTTCTGATGGAAGTACAGGCCCTCCATCATGGCGGTGCCATAGCCCTTTCCTCTTGCTCGTTCCATCGCTTCGACTTTCTCTCGCTCATGAGTGGTCCAATCGAACGATTTGACATCTGCCATCAGAGTTGCGGCTCGAGATCGACCACCTGAAGGGCTTGCCCCGTTATGGGCGCGAGGAGCAGGAGGCAGCCGGGAATGGGCAAGCGAATGCTGGGAAGGTGATCCCCATGTCAAGCTATTGGAGCCGTCGGACGGGGAAGAGGGGTCGAGGTCGACGCATACATAGTAGAATCCTGTATAGGAAACATCATTAGCTCGGCTCTTGTACACAGTGACCTCTGGCGGTCATAGCCCGCAAGGAAGGGCTTACCTGCGAAACTGGCCCCGTTGATATCCTTCACCCGGTGGTCCGGAACAAGGAATCGTTCCTTCCACCGCATGAAGACGCAGTTCCTTTCTCTACTATCAATGGATGCTCGTGGTCCTCGCAATTCTTTCTTGAGAGAAGAAAAGCCTCGGAATCGGCTCCAATGGGTTAAGTCGTCTTCTTCTGTCGCACCCCATTGGTCGGTGTGGAAGCCATGGTGGGGACCACCGATGATGTCGGCAGTAAACAGCGTGGTAAGCCGTGGATGAGATGGAGTGAGGTTGTGAATGAGCAAGTAGCCAGTAAGAGTAGCTTCTGTGAACGAAACATCCTGTTTTACGGAATCAGTGCGACGCTCAAGTTCCAGGTATATGCACATACGACGATGGTGACGGTTACGTCATAGCTGTTCCTCCCGCTACGCTGTGTACCACTGAAAACACTGCCGGGATACAAGCAACCTCGTCCATCGGTGCGACGCCGGATGTGGGTGATGTCGTTGTACAGATCAGGTAGGACGATTTTGCGCTTCTTCTGCATCTGCTTGTGCTCAGCAGGTTCTTCGTGGATTGTCTCCACGACGCGAGAGCGGAAGGGCGCATCCTCGCTTGTCTCTCGCGTAAGAGCGGACGGAGAAGGATGCCGAATTGTGCTGGGTCCAGCTTGAAAGGCGAAGTCCGCCGGTGCACTGGAAGACGGCTGGGTGACGCCCGTCGGGGATGGCAGTCTGGACGTTGAGGCTGTTCCGGAAGATTCGGCAAAGGAGTCTTGTCGGTGAAGATCGAAAGGCGATCTTCGTGATCCGTCATCCTCCAAGCCGTCAGGGTGCGGGGAGTGCGGAGGCGTGAAAGTTGGGTGACCCGGGTTAGCGATACCATCAGACATGTGAACGACGGAGTCGCCATCCATCCCAGCATGAGCGCCTCCATGCTCCGACCCGTCCTCTCGGCTTGCACACCGCGGGATTTCCTCCGTATCCATCCTTAGCTCATTATCGGCGTCTTCATCATTATCTCGCACTGCCATCCCGCCCTCTCCCATCGACCCAAGTATCCCGCCCCTTATAACGCACCGGGCACAGATTTGTTCCTGACGTGACACACCGCCGCCCATCCCATCCCCTTCAAAGAGCTCGATGTGAAAGGTCATGTTGCTGTCCGAGGAAAGAGGTGAACGACACTGGTAGCATCGCTTGACCTGGGGAGGTGCTGTCGCGTGCGGGCTGGCTGCATCCACGTGCTGGTGCGGCGTAATTGCGGACGGCTCGCCAAAGTAGTCAGGGGAGGGGTCGGGCACGGGTGTTGGCGTTGGAGGTGGTAGCGTTGCAGGCATGTTTGACGTCGTCCTCGTCGTATCCGTCCAGTGTCGGGCGTTGATGATGACGGTGTTGGATTGTAAGGGCGGTGTAACAATGTGATGTATGTGGGGCACTGTCGGCCATTGCCCCGACAGCCAACCAGTTTGATCCCGCCGACTTCCTCTTCCGTCACCGATCTGCCGGACCATTGCTGCTGTTGATAGACTTGGACTAAGGTGCTTGTTGTTCTTGCTCTAGTTGTGCTTCAATCCCACGGTCGACAAGTCTGTCGGACTTGCTTTGGACCTCAATGCGTCCACTTTATACCGGACGCTTCTGCCGGCGACCATCAGCGCTGTCCAGTTCTTCCGGATTTGGTCAACCTTTGGGCGCTTGGGCTGAGCGCGGGCGCATCATGAACCCAGCGCCACCTGTCTACTGCGCCTCGTTTTCTAGGGCTGACTGCACCAACTTCTGCTTATAAGGGGGTGCATTCGGCATCCCCCGCACTCTTTCGCGACACAGCTGTTCTATCTAATTGCTTTGCACGATCCAGTCTTTTGTCCGGGGATTGCAAGTCACGACAACTCGACGGTGGCAACCAGCGGCTGCTCACTGTAGCAAGTCCGCCGCGGCGGCCTTACAAATGTCAGACAGGGCCATCGCGCAATCTGCCGCATAGTTCTCCTCACAAGGGCTGCCGAGGCAAATTTGAGCGATGACCGGGTTTGTTCATGCGAAGATTCTGACTGACTTGAAGATGCACTAGTCTACCCGCCCATCGTCGCCTATCTTGCATCTTCCCCTAGTTGAAACCCCTATAGCTGTCGTGCCGCTGCTAATCGGCCGTATGAACCCGGCTTGAAAAGGCGTTTGCGGTAGATGACGTGTGCACTGGTCGTGTGAGTTGGCCCACAACTCGGCGCCCTTCTTCTAATCTGTGATTCAGTTAGGTCTATTCTTCTCGCGAGTGGTGGTCGTCCAGTATCCAACCGGATCAGGCTGGTCCTGAGCGCGATGGAACGGAGCACGGCAGGAATTGCTCACTTTTCCCGGGACCCGGTTGTTTCACTGAAAGATGGCCTTGATCTCTGAATCACCCTCCGCATCGGTTGGTGCTCAGCCGCATGCGTCGGCGTCGTCCTCAGGCATTGCACCGCAGCAGGAGGAGTGAGAATGACGAACCTTTCTTCATCGATCTCCCGGAACTCAAGATGAAACGTTTTGCTAGTTGCATTCAGTGCGCACCCGTCACGAGTCATTATCCAAGAACGGTTTCTCTGTCGCTGATAACGACGAACAAGAGAGCGGTGTCAGCTGCCTTTCAGGGCTCTTCAGGCCCAGAACATTCTCGACGGCCTGGCTCGCCTAGTTGTGGGTATGCGTTCCCCGGGTCATTGCATGTTTGCTGATATGTCTTTTCAGCACATTGGTTCCAGTCCGGCTGATCTTACCATAAGCAGTCATCCATCCGCCGCGTCCGTCGGAGAAGGTGGGGTGGGCGACGTCCGGTAATCTTGGACGGCACCAGCCTAAACTAACGACGGAAAACTTCACCGCAGCACAAGTTCTTCGGATCCACAAAGCAAGGCTGTCTTTCAGGCTCGTTATCGCCGTGCCATCTGAATCTTCTGTCGGACCAAGCCGACACTCTGGATCTCAACTGAACCAAATGTGACCAGCCACACTTTTGAAATACCACAGTGTTGGTAGAGCTCGCCGAACGCTTCAGGAAATAGTCAGCGCTGGATTGTCCACGGCGAAGCAGCTACACTCTTTGCGCTATTTGTGGGTATAGCCTTCGGCTTCTGCAATGTATTGCAACTTGTGGATGACCCCGCCTCCAGCAAGTCGATCATGATCCGACTTCTCGCGATGGCCTTGTGGAGGGGCACGCTTAATGCCGAACGAATGAAGCTGAGTTCCAACGTGCGAGTCGATGCACGATTTCATGCGCGCGGACCGTCGCGTTCTCGCCCTGGGGTATTATGTCCTGATATGTACCGGCACATTCGGAAGGTGAGTAGACCCCATTCATTCTCGTGGCAGAATTTAACCTCTGAAAACAGGCACCGACTGTGTGAGTATATAAATTTGGGCTCCGGTTGTTTTCCGTTGTCTGCAAGGTGTGAGTATGCGTGCTTTTCGCCGCATGCCCCTTTGCGGCGCCCGTATGCAATGAGTTACGCCGTTCCAGCTAGGCGTCACAGCTGGTTCTTTGCTGCTACTTATGGCTCACCTTGAGTTTTCTCCAATCTACATGCTGCGCTTCAAACTAGAGGCTCAATTCTCCTCATCTCTTACAACGCTGCTTTCGAAAACACATGCCGTCGCTTCCATTCCAAAACCTTCGTTTCCGCGCGACACGCGCTTAGGCGGCTATCTGGATCGGGCGGTTGCCCCTGACGTACGCCAGCAAGCGCTTTCACCCACGCGGCTTTTCTTTGCGCAGTTCTTGTTTCTCGTTGGGGAAAAATGTCCGAGGAGATTAATTCGGACGTTGACCATTCTTCCGGGACATCAGAAACATGATGCAGCACTTCTCCCAAAGGTGGTCTAATACGCGGGGAACTCTGACGAGACCGTGAAGCTGCCGTTCATTGTTAGGAAAGTTAGAGCTGTTCACTCTTAGGCCATGAATCTCGACCGTGAACGGCACGGAACGCATACGTATCAGTTGGAACGGACACCTCGTCCAATATTCAGATTGACGAAGGTATTGTGTTTAAGCTCAGTTTTGAACTGCAATTCTACTTTTGAGTCCAGTTTGATATTGCCCTTCAGAATTCCGAGCGGTTCATAGGTTGTAGAAAATTTGTCGCCGGGTCCATGCATGTCTGCTGCTGGCCTGGATGACAATGCTGACGCGAAAAAATGGGAGGCTCCGCGAAACGAGACCGGCACAACAACTTGAAGCCGGACCGGTTGCGAACATCCGCGTAATACCCTGAGGCGCCACTGCCATGGTTGCCACGGAGCCCCTGATTCGAAATGAGGCCAACCAGGTCTGTTCGGACATTGACCCTGCTTCCTGGTTGCCCTCCTCGAAGCATTCTGTTCTGGTTGCCTAGATAACCGGAAAACTTGTCATTTACACCCTTTCAATCATACACCGGCAGAAAGCATCCGGTGCAACTCGTCGAAACAGATCTATTCTTGCCGCTCCCATACGTCACTATCAACGGCACCTCGACACCAGCAACAAGGGCTCTGAACCTGAATATGGGAAGGCGACGGTCCCGTCACATGTAATATCGGAACCGATGAGGGGGTCAGTAATTTGTTTGCATTCAAAAAGTTTTTTGCACACCTTCGCACATCCCCACCCCTACCGGGACCACTGGATTCGCTCATGCTGAGAACCATTCAGCTCAGTGAGAAGCCTTTCAGACAGCTGTGACCCTCGCAGCTTTAGATTCTGGACGCAAAACCAAATCAAGAGACCTCCTGCTACGGATGCTCTTCCGATCTTGGCACTCAGAACTGGGGAGCCTCACTGACACCGGCTGCCCGCAATGGTCTATCGACGGAAGTGAAAATCTAGAGCTTCTCTGCATGGCTGCGGCAGCCTCGCACCAAGTAAGTAGTCCGACAGCCGCCGACAGCATACAGGACCACAGTGTCTGATAGGATACGGAACTGGGTCCCAAGCCGGATCTGGCGAGTGCCGCCGACAGAGAAGCAAGTTCCGCCAATGACAGGCAGGCAGTACTGAACGCTTGTAGGAGAAGACCGAGGGCGGACTTTTCACTGGGTTGTCTTCTCGGGCTTCTAACATGCCTCGGGCAAGGATGACTGGAAATCGGACAAGTCAGCTGTTGTACTTCCGGCAAACGCTTCCCCATTAAGCAGGCATGTGGTGCTTCTTGAGGCCTTGAAGGCCTAGTCGTTTCCATCCAGAAGCTGGCCCTATCGCTCGACCCCGCGGGGTATCCAGTTCGTGGTAATCTCGGCACACCGACCTACAACGCGCTTGACCCCTCCGCCACCTTCTCTGCAAGCGAACCTGGTCGGGGCAGTTTGCACAAGCGTGACGTCAAGCGAAAGGCTTAGGTGCGGAACCCTTCCGAGTACCTCAGGATTCTGCGCTCCGTCCGATTGAGGCTCCGCTGAGCTACAGCCACTGGTGCGTGGTTGAAGGCAGCTTCTGGAAGCTTCGACACATCCATCAATCAATGGGACGCGCCTTCGAATACCCCTGTCCAGAAGAGAACAGTAAGCCGTTCAACTCGGAGGTTGAGACCACAATGCTGTGGAACTGATGATGTTGCAGTAGATATACTCGATACAGGAAATGTAGATCTCGTACTATCTGTTTCAAGATTCCGGATATTGATGTCGTGTGCAGTACGTAAACGTGCACTTTTGGGGTTTCCTCGGCCTGAACTCCGCTGAAGAAGTCTACCATCCCGGCATGAGATCCTGACACCCATTCTCCTTACGCTCCATCGGCCAGCGAATGAAATGAGTAAGGTCCGCCGCGACCATCTTGCCCGGACCTTCGCCAATCCATTTACGTGATGTTGGATCTGAGACCCGATGGACGTTCTCAAGATATGTCCAAAGTTCCTTGCGAGTTTTGCCGCAGTCACGCTGGGGTACCACTGTGAGCTCTCCACATATCCATCCTTCGAAGCGGAACATACCTGATGCACTTTCCACCACCCATTCTAGGTAAGAGAGCCGCATGTCAGACTCATTTTCGACCATGCGAGCAGGACATACCATGCATTCCGGCGAACAGTAGTATACCGGCGCCCGACCTCTCACACGGGAGCAAGGCCCACAAGGCTGTGAGATCAATTCAGGATCAAAACTCCCGGACACAAGGAATTGATTTACCATGAAGCGCGGTTTATCAGGAGCTTCCCAGTGACGTACTTCATTGGGAATACCCGATAAGCAAGAGTGCGCAATCTGACGTATGAAGATTAGCACAGCCGCACCACAGGCCTTCGATGGAGAATCATACCTCATCCCAGGACAACAAGATGCGGACCAACACGGCCTTGCCGGCTAGAGGACCCTTCACGCACATCCGCGTCGTCGGCGCCAAAACGCCAAGTTGAATGAGCTGATCCAAGATGGGTGGGCCAACATCCAGAGGAGTACGATGTTCGAAGAAAAAGAAATGACGTTCCGGGACGTCCTCCAGCACCTCGGGTGAAAGGCACTCCAGTCGTTCATTGTGATGCTCAGGCACACGCGGCGGCCGAAGCTCAACCGAAGCTGGAACCAGACCATAATCGATCTGCAAGACCGGAGAGGTCAACGTCCTGGTAAAGACCATATATTGCTTGCGGCCGGACGGCATGATGATGGGCAGGACTCGGATTGGTGCCTATGCTGAAGTCAGCGGGCAAAGCCTATTTGGGAGTTCAAAGTACATACACGTTGGGGAGGGGGAGGCATGGTTGAGGGATCCGAGCAGTACCAAAGGTCGAGTGCTGTGATAAGCGAACGGGGGATGAGGAAAAGGGGAATTGGAGGTAAAGTCAGGGCAAGATCCCGCTCTCTTTATACCATGATGAGACGTATCGGGGCAGCGTCAATGTATGCAACCCGTCGAAACGTCGCGCAGGGCCGGGGCCTGTATCGCATGGGCGGGTCTTGGGCCAGAAAAGAGTCGATGACGTCCGTGCGGTCGGGCCAGGCCAGTCATACGAGTTGAAATGAGATGCATTGAATGGATCCAGCGTGTGTTGCACGCATTCCGACGATGATAGACGAAGTATGGATAGACATTTGGACAGGGTCGGAAGGCTGGACGGAAGCCGAAGGGCCCTGTCACAATGGATCCTGTACAGTGGAACGGAGCGTCACCGCACCCGCTGAGCGGGAGGGGGCATGTCCTGTTTCCTTTGCCCAGCAGAGAAGGTACAAGACCGTGAAATCCAAGAGGGAAGCACCAGGTTACGAGACTTTAGGCATGCAGACGAAAGAACCATGGAAGACAGGGAAGTCGAGGCAGGACATAGAGAAGCACGGACAGATCATCCGCGCCTGGACGGGATCCGCGATCAACCCAGTTCATCCATCACAATCGGGATGTATCAGCATGATCAGCCTTGCAATACACACGGCGATAGGCTTCCATAAGTGATTCGCGTGGAAGGCCACCGACGATAGAGATGCGGTCCTCACGCTGAGCTTGTTGTAACCTGGCATGGGAGCTTTCAATCGGAGCCTGCCGCTATCAGTTGTGCCGCATCATCTGTTGCCAGCCAGAACTTGAATAGTGCCAGCGTCCCGGGCTCCACTATTGGAAGTGTACCAGATTGTTGGACCAGTAGCCTTAAATTGGTGTATTGGACCGGCTCTGCCCTGAGAGATGGGTTAGCAAACACCAGATGTGTTAGCTCTTGGTCGCTTTACTGGCGGAGTTGCGTGGAAAGGAGGGTCTCCAGGAAGAATGGAGCAGACAAGAGCGGGCGCACATGCCCCGCTTCGCTTATCCTCCCGTTACAGATTGCGTCGCGGGACCTTTGCTTCTCACGCGCCGCGCGGGGAATCTTACACCACAGCTTCTCTATTCATCGCTGTCGAGACCCATCAACCTCCCCAACTGACCGGAGTTATTGCATGCTTCGAATAGCGGGTTTTGAACTGGGGAAAATCATCCTCCAGGACAGGGTATAAGCGATACATTGCAAGCTCATCAACGGTAGTTACAACCGCAACCCGATGTTCCGGTAGGACTTGGAAATGGGGACCGATCTGAATGGATTTAGTACATGCGCCCAACGGCTGGCGAGAAATTGTTGCCCTGGGCGACTGACCCGCGAAACTGCGGAGGAGTACGAATTGAACCGCATCAACAAGACACACCTCCGAATTGCTTCTTTGCTCCGCTGTGCGCATCGCAACTGGCCTCATCGGTCGCATCCTTCTTGGAAGCATCAAGGGACCCTATGCGTGCAAGAAGCACATTGCTTTGGGAAGCAGCTCGGCCGGACTCGGGTTCAGGTACTGCGAGCCTGCGCCGAACGTACAAGAAACTTCGCTCCTTGCTCCTGTACTTCTCCAGTCGGCCCGGTCACACGGTCTGCACGAACGACAAGCAAGATGTTCGTACATTGCTTGGCGTGCAAGCCTCTTCTGGCAATCTGCTTCCTTGTAGCTGCTGGGAGTAATCCGCAAGGTCGTATACCCGGTGCCGTGCTTCGGGCTTCAACAGCGCTACACCTCTCGGCCGAGACCTCCGCAAAAGGCAAGCAAGATTCTTCCTTTGTTGCCTAGTGTGTAGTCTTGTTCCAGGAGTGACGAGGTCGGGTTCTTGCAGCAAGATATTTTGTCCACAGATGCGATTCTCCGCGGCCTATGCATACAGAAATGTAGAGAGAGTATCTAGTTGTAAACCTGATATAGTGGTCTAAAGCGGCACCATCAGTCCTGAATCCCAAGTTTTCAGAGGCAGATGTAAGGGTACTCACGTGCTTGAGAACTTTGTACCTTGTCGGACCACCTTCTCCACAGCGTCGAGGAAATCCCGCTCGGTAGCTACTTTTCGCCTAGCACGAATAGCAAACATTCCGGCCTGGTGAACGAATCAGGATAAGGGCATTGGGCAGATGTTATACCAGATACAAACCTCAGTAGCGACAGACCGCAGTTCCGCACCAGTCGTATTCGGGCATAAGCGGGCAATTAGATCGAAGCGGATGTCCCTTTCCACGCTCATACTAAAGAGAGCACGTCAGAATGACACGTCCAAGCCGAGGCGAAGAACAGCAAGTGATGAGCGATGATGCGGTACGACGTACCTTCTTGCGTGAATCTTCAGGATATGTGCTCGTCCTTCGTTATCTGGCAATCCGAACTCGACACGACGGTCGAGTCGCCCTGGACGAAGAAGCGCAGGATCAAGGGTATCGGGCCTGGATTGCGTCCAACCAATTGTCAGGCTCGACCTTGTGAAGTAGAGAGAGATGCACTGACCGATTGGTAGCCATCAGAACCTTAATATTCCCACGTGGATCGAAGCCATCCAGCTGGTTGATGAGCTCGAGCATCGTGCGCTGGACTTCGTTATCCCCCCCAGCCCCATCATCGAACCGGGCACCCCCGATTGCATCTACTTCGTCGAAGAAGATAATGCAGGCCTTCTTTCCGCGAGCCATTTCAAACAATTCGCGAACCATGCGAGCACCCTCGCCGACGTACTTTTGTACCAGCTCAGAGCCAATGACACGAATGAACGTAGCATCGGTCCGGTTTGCCACAGCCCGTGCACACAGCGTCTTGCCGGTCCCAGGTGGACCGAATAGCAGAACACCTTTCGGCGGGTCAATACCCAGATTCACGAACTTTTCCGGCTGATATACGATTAGCAGGGATTCTCGAAGAAGAGTCTCGGCAACGTACATTCAACAGCGGAGTCTCAACAACCTCTCTCAACTTCTCGATCTGCTCCTTGCATCCGCCAATATCCGAGTATGTTACGTCCGGCTTCTCCTCCACTTGCATCATGGTGACGGAGGGATCGATTTTTGGGGGCAATGGTATCATAATTTGGTACTTGGTCCGGTCGACGCTGTCCCACAGAAGATAAGAAATGGGGCCACCACGCATTCGAAGCATGCATTACATACCCAACGCGCATGCCTTCCTCAATGTCCGTGGGAGCAACCCGTTCTCCTAAGCCGACAACAAACTTGGCTATTTGCTTGATGTTGATGACATACTTGTCCACTTCATCAGCTCCGCGGATGCGGTCACCACCTCCAATGGCTTCAGCGTTGGCTGCTTCTACCACGGCGGGGTCGGCACGAATTATCTTCGTACACCTTGCAACCTGCAATGGATGCTCCTCTTGCATACGTTGTTTGTCCGCGGCGATATCCCAAAGATTTGGGGGTGCAAGACCGGTATCGGACTCCTTCACGCCTGACGAAACCTTAGCATCGCGGGAAGGCCGGTGAACGTGCAGCTACATACCCATCTTTTCGTTCACTCGCTTTTGGATCTCTTTGATGTCGTTCTCAATCTTTTTGAGAGTCAACCCGTATGGACCTTGACCCTGCGCATACACGCGTCAGCTCGAACCTCAGACTTGTCATACAATAACTTACGTAGGTCTTCAGGATCTGGATATCGCCTTCATCGAGAGCTAAGCAAGCAGATCAGCCAGCGTCTTTGCCAAGCTGTCGCAGACACGAACCGACTATCTTCTCGTCCTCGTTCGCATCGACCTTCTTCTCATCTGGCCGTCTCTCAGTAACAGGATCACACGAGCTGGAACGACGCCTTACATTTCTCCCAATCCCTGGACGTCGGGTTAGCATTCGCAAACAAGGGCATGATAGAACCGTCACTTACGCTCTTGGAGGCATCGTTGCTTGTACAAATGGGGGCGATTAGGTATAGTCAGCAACAAGAGATGTATGCACAACACGCTCTCACAGCCAAGGCGTCCCTAAGGACCGCGTCAGCGTCCTCTTAAATGCTTCCGTCGACGAGCGCCTTCGCTGCACGTGAGGTGCGCATCATCCCCTGCCTTGAGGGGCGAGCTGAGGCGGTCGGGTGCATTTGCTCCGATAGCGTCTCTCCTATCGAGAGACAACTTAACAGTGCAGTACCGGGCTCCCTCCTCTCCACCAACTTAGATCGTTCGCCATGGCCGGGGCAATGGAGAACGCGAAGAAGACTCTGCCAAAGATTGCGGACGAGGACCGGGAGTCGAGATATGGTCAAGTGTTTGGAGTATCCGGTCCTGTCGTCATCGCAGAACACATGACGGGGTCTGCGATGTACGAACTGGTTAGTCGGCGTCGAAGGCATTGTTGAAGGTCGAGAGCTGATTCCGAGCAGGTTCGCGTTGGCCATGACGAGCTTGTAGGAGGTGAGTTGCAATCTGTCGCCCTACGACCAATACCTTACATCGGGTTCAGAGGTCATCCGGATAGATGCGGACAAGGCAACCATTCAGGTCTATGAGGAGACGTCAGGAGTTACCGTTGGTGATCCTGTATTGCGTACAGGGAAGCCATTGTCCGTCGAGCTTGGTCCAGGTATGTTGGGCTTCTTCTGAGGCACGGCTGGAAGATGTTAATGTGTATGCTCTTAGGACTTATGGAGAACATCGTTGATGGTATTCAACGGCCGCTGCGTGTATGCATCATTTTTGCTTTCCATCCTCATGGTGTCTGACATCCCACCAGTCCATCCAAGAACTGTCCAAGTCGATCTACATTCCCCGCGGTATCAACACCACTGCACTCGACCGGTCGCTGAAATGGGACTTTACCCCGGGGAGTCTTAAGGTGTGCAGAAACAATGCGGAAGCCTACGCTGAGCTAACACGAGGTCTAGGTTGGCGACCATATTACGGGAGGTGATATCTTCGGCAGTGTCTACGAGAACTCGCTCATCAGCAAGCATAACATCATGCTGCACCCTCGAGCCATGGGCACCATCACGCATGTCGCTGAGAAGGGGAGCTACGCGGTCGACGTAAGCATCAACGTCCACTCTATACCATATTTTTCATCTCATAACTTGGATAGGATGTTGTGTTGGAGACCGAGTTTGACGGGAAGAAGTCCACACATACTCTCATGCAGATCTGGCCTGTTCGTGCACCTCGTCCTGTAGCCGACAAGCTTACCGCCAACTACCCCTTCACCACCGGTCAACGAGTACTCGATGCCCTTTTTCCCTCTGTGCAAGGTGGGACAACGGCGATTCCTGGTGCTTTCGGTGCTGGCAAGACTGTCATTTCGCAAGCTGTGTCCAAGTTTTCCAATTCCGATGTTATCATCTATGTTGGATGCGGCGAGCGTGGTAATGAGATGGCTGAGGTGCGTGCTATGGTCAGCCTGATGCAGCCAATTCTGATGTACTCGACAGGTGTTGGCTGACTTCCCTGAACTTACGATGACCCTTCCCGACGGCCGGAAAGAACCCATCATGAAGCGTACCACTCTGGTCGCCAACACGTCGAACATGCCTGTCGCCGCTCGTGAAGCCTCGATCTACACCGGTATCACCCTAGCAGAGTACTGGCGTGACCAGGGCAACAACGTTGCTATGATGGCCGACTCGACCAGTCGATGGGCAGAAGCGCTGCGTGAAATCTCGGGTCGTCTTGCTGAGATGCCTGCCGATTCCGGTTACCCGGCCTACCTGAGTACGAAGCTTGCCAGCTTTTATGAGCGGGCTGGTAAGGTCACATGTCTTGGTAGCCCAGAGAGGAACGGCAGTGTCTCCATCGTCGGCGCGTACGTATATGCTGCCTGGGTGATTGTTCTTCTCTAACCCGATTCTAGCGTATCGCCGCCTGGTGGTGACTTCTCCGATCCTGTCACAGCTGCTACACTCAGTATCGTACAAGTCTTCTGGGGTCTTGATAAGAAGCTGGCTCAGCGGAAGCACTTCCCCTCCGTCAACTGGAACCTGTCATACTCCAAGTACATCAAAGTCCTGGAGCCGTTCTACGAGCAGAACTACCCTGGATTCGTCGAGCTCCGTACACGCGCAAAGGAGATCCTGCAGAAGGAGGAAGATCTTGCCGAAATCGTACAGCTTGTCGGGAAGGCAGCTCTTGGCGAACCGGACAAGATCACTCTCGACGTGGCACGCATGATCAAGGACGACTTCTTGCAGCAGAACGGCATGTCCGAGTACGACGCTTATTGCCCCTTCTACAAGACAAGTGGCATGCTTCGCAACTTTGTTGCCTTCTATGACCAGGCATTGAAAGCGGTCGCCAATGGTGACATTACGTTCGCCAAGGTTCGCGATAGCGCTGGCGACATCATGTTCCGGTTGTCACAAATGAAGTTCGAGGTATGTACACCGGGACATTCCAATTCCAATTTGACCCTTCTAATGACAACCACAGAGCCCGTCCCAAGGCGAGGAGGCGATCAAGAAGAAGTTCGACGCCTTGTACAACGACATCCAGGACAAGTTCCGCCAGATCATGGAGTAGAGGTTATAGACACTTTTTCGTTCGCAAGCACGCGATGCGAGGATATCCTGCGTTCCGCCGTTGAGGCCCAAGCGCCATTGCTGTATTTACATTACCGTAGCTCAAAATGCTGTCTAGCGAAGCAATCCATTTTCATGCCATTGAGGATGTGTTAGCAGGGTCACAGGCGCCCAGAGACATTTAGAGTCCGCTTCCGAGCGCGCGTCACCAACATTCCAGTGAAAACCCATCGATCGGACGCGCACTGCATTTCATGCACAATCTCATTGTTGACCGCGACTACTCATGCATATACTAGCTCTGGGACGCTCATAACGTTAAGTCTCTGCCAGGAATGGCTTCTTCGCTGGCTGCCGGGCCTGCCCTGAAGGCATTCACGCTGCTATCTCAGTCTTCAACGCCTATCCTCAAGTTCCTCTCCGAGCTGCCAAAACTCTCTCAAGAGACTGTTGCTTTGTTTTCCCTCTCTCTCAATGCCGACAACCTAGAACCACTCGTGAACGCTCTACAAGGGCTCAGCACGAACCATGCTGGATGCCTGTCGGCTCCTCTTCCTTCCAATCCAACAAAGATTGCGTGCTCTGTGGCTCTCTTCCCTCGCGAGCTTTGTGAAAGTGTGAGGACGACTATGCCAGGCCGGAAGCAAGCGCAGGTCGGTCTCAGTCGTGACCCTAGGAGATTGATGGATCTGACCATCTGAAGGTTGGTCGATGGCGCATCGACGGCCGGGATGAGCCTGCTCCTCTCGGAGATGCGCCCCCGGAGATGCCGGCAGACGGCAAGTGGGCGCAAGTTTGGGATCGGCACAATCCCAATCGGGCACAAACTAAGTTTGAGCTTGGAGCGCTAGAGTAGGCTGTTTTCTCTTGTCGAGGACAAGACTAATAATTTTGGTAGTCAAGCGAAAGGATTTCTGTTCTTCTCTGACAATGCCCCTGAGGGTCTACTTGAAGCACTTGACTATCAAGTCCCTCGCAAGGTTGCGAAGGTGAGATAGGTTCTCTTCGTAGTTGCGTGTGCTCATACCTGTCGCCCAGCTCGGAATGGTTTCTGCTTCCACTCCATTCGTTACCGGGCGACCGTTCACTTTGTTCCACAACTCTCGAATATACTCCTCTGGGGCTGTCGGTGTGGCACTGAAGACGTCCGCCCATCCTGGGACTGATATCGCTTTCCATGGATACACACCCCTATCCCCACCTTTACAAGTCACAGAGTGAGGACTGCAGTCCTTCCTGCATGAGCAGGCCGACTAACCTGTGCTCAGCTCGCGAGGGAATCTCGTCCATAAGCTTGATGGGCAGAACCCAACACGAATCCTCCTTGAACACATCGAAAAATGGAAGAACACGAGCCCTGCTCTGGCAGAGGCTGAATTCCTGACCAAGGAAGACGAATTCTTCCTCGGTGTGCCTTTGTCCGTGGGTTCCGATGCTTCGAATGCGGTAAGCACATTGTGGCGCTATGGGAATCTGTTGTAACAAGCCCCCACAGGAGTATCATCGCATATACCGGGTCACATCCGGTGACCCACGAAAAGGAACGATGTCCCTCGATGCCGATGATGGCCCACCCGCAGGAACACGGGTCCAGGTGTGCCTTTGTTCCTGGGTTTGCGGGCGCAGCGGATGTTAATTGCTTCCCCAGTTCCTCCGCCGCACCGGGAGTTGGCAAAGGCCGTTATTGCCCAATACAGAAACCAATCTTCGTTGCGGGTTCCTCACAACCTCCGATGAGCTCCCTCCGTCTTTCCCTGTCGGATCTCCTGCTATAGCCGAAGATGAGGAAATGCTTGTCCTGGAGCGCACATTCTCGGCCGCCAGCGAACACGGCTTCATATCGAATGCGATGGCCGGTATGCCGGCCGCACGGGGACGTTGTTGGAGAACATCGGTCCTCGGTGCCCAGGCGGTCATGACTGTTCCCCCATGAGCATCGAACGGCCGTCAACCACTGTGGCTTCTCTTGCTCTACATGAAGCAGTCTGCTCCACAGAGGTCATTACTCGCTCCGGGCTTGGCTCCGCCGCCACCAGTTGCGGTCAGCACGGGCTCTGCGCCCATCCGGTCAGGAACGCATCCGGGACGATGGACTCTGACATAGACGGAGATGTTCTACTGGCTATATAATGACACCTGTTTACCTCGAATGGGGTGCATCTCCTCCAAGGCGAGCTGACCGACGCAGGTCTCACGAGCACTCAGCACGATGCAAGCCAACTTTCCTTTCAACATAGCCACGGTCTTTGGCAAACAGGCACCCCAATGGATGCTCCAGAAGGACTCCGAAACCAACATTAGTCTCGTCTTCAGGAACGCGATGAACGATGCCGTCAAGCAGGCATTGCCCGGACTGAAGGTAGGAGGCAATCCCTCACGATGGCAAACAGCTACGGCAATCAAGCTGAACCCGGTGTAGGGTACCCTTCTCATTCAAAGCGTTACCAGCACGCAAAGAGCCATCCCCAGTCATGCGCTCGCTCCGGAAGAGGCCGGGCAGCTCCCGGTCTTCCAGGTAGGTTCTAGGGTCTTTCCTGAGATCTCTCGCTAATCCCGGCTAATAGTGGACCTACGGCATGGCGGCCGAAGGCGATGCAGGCTGCGACTTCGTCTGGCATTGGAAGAATCCGGCTTCTGAGACAGGTGAACACAGCTTCACGTGTTACTTCCAAGGTCTGTACCCGCTTCATAGTTCTGTGCGTGTGTGTGTCTCTTACTTTGGCGCAGCCAAGAAGCTTGAGAGGAAGCAGAGTGATGGACTTTTGTTCGTGGACTTCTTCTATGAGAGTGGGACGAAGTGAGTGGACGCTGCTACGTTGCTAGCCTTAATCTGACCGGGTCTAGGGGTGAGACCTTGGACAGTCATGGGCCTACATATACTCATGGCCTGCGTAGTTCAGCACGAGGCCTTGTTCGACACCGTTCTTGAGAGGAGGAAGCACATTCCGAACACGGCTGGTCTGGTTCTCAACGCGGGGTGAGTGATCATGTAACCCAGCTGCCGAAGAGCCGCTCTGATCCCCTCCAGCTATCTTGTTTATGACATTGGCGTACAAAAGAAAGACCAGTGCAACCTCTACTTCTTCCCGTTGACGGTGGTGAGGACCCTCGTACGTGAAATCGAACTCGCAGAGAACGAAGAAGAGAAGAAATGGAGCAAAGTGACCAAAGGCGAGATCCTCATCGATCAGCTCATACGCGTGCGTCACTATCCGCCCATTTGCACGGTACATATCTTGGAGGACGGCGTGGAGACCATCGAGCCGGACGACAAGACTGCCTGGGGACACCTTGAATCACTCGTGGCCAATGTCGGTAACAACCCCGTTCTGTGGGCGCAGGGAAAGCCTGGAAGTCACAAGCTGCAGGACTTCAAGGCGGTAGTGCTGCATTCAGCGGGATAGAGGAGCGTCTGAGCGTTTTATTTTTCGCACCTCATAGCCTGAGATTTATCTCGAATTATGCATATGAGTATCCGGCCCGATTTACTGGGCTTGAGTTGCAAAGACGGTAAATGGCAAGTTCGTGGTCACTGTGACCAACGGAGGAATGCAGTCCCAGCTCGGTTCCGATATGTGGCGGTGCAAAGCGTGACCTGACGTTTGAGACCCCTGCCGTGACGTCAGGGTCCAACCGAATACCAGTCCCGGTGGATCGGCAAGCCTAGCAGGCAGCTTGAGGGGAGGATATAACACCGTTACGGTCTGAGTTGGCGGCTCGACCCACCAGACAGCTCTCTTCTCGCCTACCGACCTCCTAGCACAACCCTCACTACCAAGGTAAGGCTCAAGATACGGTCAGATGCGTTAATGATGCTAATACGCTGCCAGATGTTCGACACCCTTTTCCGCTCCAAGCACACTTCCCAGCCGGTCACAGACCAACAGCAGCAGGAACAGCCAGCAGCACCCGTGACCTGCCAGCCCGTGCCGCTCAAGTCTATGTCTACTGCCGAGCCGACGGAGGAGGAGAGACAGGTCGCTAGGCTGAGGGGTGGATGTATCCCTTGCCCTGTGAGTATCACCCCAAAAGGCGGACGTGGAGAGAGAGGGCTGACTTCTGGTGTAGGATGGCTGCTGCTTCATCATCCCCTTGCCTTGCTGCTGAGCCAGAAGCGGCATAAGCTGATAGACACGATCGCATCATATGCATGTGCAATCTGTAGCGCTAGCATCTCTTGTATCTATACACGGACAATTATGCATTCATCATCCTCTTATCCTTCCTGCGCCGCGTTCAGCAAGTTGAGAGGGGAAGCCAAAATCCAATTACTGTTGTTATTGCGATACCTCTAGAATACGAATTGCTTGCTACAATGGGTTAAGATACTCGGTGATTCGTCACCCCTGCCACCATGCTGGACCGCTTCGTCCGCTCCTTTCTTGTCCTTTCTCTGTGCCGTCCTCAGCTCGCACTATGGGTTCATAGCACCGCCGGCGGTCCGACCCCCTCCATCCCCTCTGTCCGCTTATCGATCCACTGCCCAACCCAATCAAAGATCAACCAGAGCGCCCCATGGGTCATACAGCTCCTAACGGCCGAGATGCCCAGACCCCTGTATAGCCTTCCGAAACCCGCAAGTAGGGGTTGTTTTCCGTCTGGTCCGCGTAGTAGGCGGTGGAAGGTTTGGAGTGCAGTGCGATATGGCTGGTTCGCGAGTGCGCGTTGCTGGATGCGGGTCTTTACGACGTCGACTGGGTAGATGATTGCCCATCTGTGCGCGTATAGGTGAGTCACGTGTCCTAGCACTAGATACAAGACTTACGATGTGACACCTGCTACTGAACCGCAGAAGAACGGAATGAGGGCAGGAGGAATAGGCAGCCAAGACGGTGGAGCATCTTGCTCGCCTGTTATTCGTCGGTTCATGATATACCGGAAACTATCATATTCCATGAAGTAGAGCGAAGTCCCCATTGTGTCACGAACTAGAACGCACGTCATCAGCACGAATATTTCCAAAATATAGCGCATACACGTACTGAAATGCATCCTAAACCCTTGATACAGCCCCAAGAACCCCTTCTCCTGCACGATCTGCTTCACGCCCGCGAACGTCCCAGGTGGTTTGGTGAGGGCGATGCCCCTCGCTTGTGCGATGGCATACTCCAGCTGTCGCCGGACTTTGACAAGCTCGAACGGCGTGCTTCCGAAGCAGATCGTGCTCCCGCTTGCGGCGCCCGCTATCGCTCCTGTGAACGCAACGTCCCTTAGGCTGTCGGCGACGAAGTACCCGTTCCGATGTACGAGGTCTTTCGTAGTGGAGTAGATGGTGAAGCTGGTGGTGCGGACGATGCTGATCGTAAGGAGGGGGATCCATACGCCTCGGAAGAACCCGCCGATGCCTTCTTCCTTGAAGACATTCGTTGCTAGTAAGAAAGGAGTGACAGGAGTCCGGGAGGCTTGGAGTCGGGACTTGATCGAGTCGAGCGGGAAGCCAAGGAGAGTCGAGACTAGCGATCCGACCGTTGCACACACTGCTGTCCGGTTGTCTGTGGTCCTGGTCAGTCGCAGAGAAGGAGAAAGTGACATATATGCGCGCACAAATGAGGAAACGGTTGAACTGATTGTTCAGGGCATCTGCGTCCAGCCCGTACAGGCGTGGTGTCCTGCGCTTCTCCGCCGGACCATCGCTATACACCATTGTCAGTCCCTTTACCCCTAGCCACAAGCAGAAGCCCCACCTGCTACGGTCCATAAACTATGCCCCTCGGGGCGCCCTTGGTAGGTACGTGGTGGTAGGTGATCGAAAGGATGAGCAACCGGGCAAGGCTGGAGACTCTAGCAGCGCCAGCTGGAAATGCTCGCAGGGGTCGATGGCTGTCCAGCACAGGGGTATGTCGAGCTTAGCAGAGGGACACAGTAAAGTTCGTGTAATTGTGGTCGTACGCCTCGAGGAGCACCGAACAGGTAAGAAAGGGCAAGATCGTGTGCCCGCGTTATTGAAAGACGCGGAGTGGCTCCCTGATGATGCGCTGGGTTTTGGGCGAGAAAAAGGCTTGCCTTGCTTCTCTCAGGCTTGAGGGTGCAATCGACCGCACACGAGAAGCTTGCCTTCGTTCCCTGACGGGTGGCGGTGCTAATTCATCGGAAAATCGGGTTTAACCATCTAAAGCCCGCGGAGAGAGGGCTAAAGCCGAACGTGACGTCAATTCATTAAGGTGAAAGCCTAAACCCAGAGCGAATAAGATCAAGAAGCTGTAACTGTAACCCAGCCATACGAAATAACCTTTCGACTTTAGGGGATCGTGATAACCACCTTCCCAGCAGGCTTCGTCTCCGCCAACGCAAACGCATCCACCGCCTGATCCAACCCAAACACGATCGAGATAAACGGCCTCACCTTCCCCTCCCCAGCCAAACCCACCACGATCCTCAAATCCTCCTGACTCGCCTCCCCAAAAAAACTATCATAGTGTATCCATCCGGGGATCCAGAACCTCACCCACTTATCCATGAGCGTGAGCAGCCAGCGGAAATAGAAGGGCATTGGGCCCCAGCCTGCTTGGGCTCGCTCGCCGTCTGGGGGAGAGGCGATGCTTATTATGCTGGGCTTGCCCTTTCCCGCTGGGGCTTTACGCATGAATCGGACGTAGCTGGCTGGCTTGCCCAGATGGTCCAGGACAAAGTCGACCGAGTTTGCCGGAATAACTGTGGCGGGGTCGACAGACTTGTAGTCGATCACTTCGTCCACATCCTTTATATGCTGTTTCACGAGCGGGACTTTGGAAGTAGAGACGGTCGTGATCGTATGCCTGAACCCGGCCCAGGACTTGGCCAGTTGCAAGGCTACGTGGCCTACTCCTCCCATACCGCCGGGGATGAAGGCGATGTCCTTCTGCCCCGTATGCCGGCGGAGCGCTTGGACAGCTGTGAGACCTACGACGGGCAGGCAGGCCGCTTCTTCGTGCGTGATAGAGCCGGGCTTGAGGACGCAATTCTTTGCTTCAGTTACGCAGTACTCTGCCAGTGAACCTATTCATCCTGTTAGCCATGTCAATGAGAAATGGTGGGCGAGAGACGCATACCCATAGCACGCATATCCATACCACCCATAACCTCATCCCCCTCCTTGAACCTCGTCCCCCTTCCAGCCTTAACGACCACCCCACTCAGATCAACCCCCACACGAGCAGGCATAGGAGTCTTGATGACCGCCTTGAGCGCACCGCGCACGAGCATATAGTCCATCGGGTTTAGGGAGACGGCCCTGACGCGTATCAGGAGGGTGTTGGAGGCGGGGTCGAACGTGGGCAGGGGGACGGTGTCGATTTTGAGGACTTGGGAGGGTGGGCCGTAGGAGGTTTGGATGAGGGCTTGCATCGTTGCGTTGGGCATGTTGGTGGTCCTGGCAGATGCCTCGTTGCGAGCTGATAGGGTGACTGGTGATGTGGTGCATTGTAGGAATACAAAGCTCGGAGAGTTTTATAGCAGAGCAAGAGCACAGAGAGAACTCGGTGCTTCACCTCACGGCGGCCAGCAAGTATAGCCCATGCAGCTCCATGTTGAACAAGTGGCGAACCAGGACATGGTTGCTCGAGGGTCAAGCGGTCGTTCTGCGGAACGACGCGCAAGGTCTCACCAGCAACTCGCACGGGTTTACCCTCAGGCTTGTAGGGGATCGTCCATGAAACTCTCACGGAAACAACTTGCTGCATGGGTTATCGAGATAGTGGGTTCATCCCAGTCCTGTACTTGGTCTTGCTCGATCGCGTAGCGCGATCCATGCACGTAGGGCTCCATGCACCGACGTACATGGAGACTCGAGATCTGGATCAGAGAGCCATTGACGGAGAGCAGAGGATACATGCATATCTACTAAGAGCGCAGCTCACTCGCCCATCCTGATAACCACCTTCCCCGGCGGCTTCGTCTCCGCATACGCAATCGCCTCGACCGCCTCCTCCAGTGGAAAAATCTTCGAGATATACGGCCTCACCCTCCCACTCTGCGCCATACTCCCCAACACTCCCTTTGTGCGCTCATCAACAACCGCGAAGAAACTATCATACTTCACCCAGCTCGGGATCCAGAGCCTCGTCCACCAGTCCATCGCGGTTAGGACTTGGCGGATGTACCACGGTACGGGAACTTCCCAGCCTTCTTGCGCTTTTTGACCGTTTGGAGGGGTGGCGATGCTTATTATGCTTGGCTTTTCTTCGCTCGAAGAGGAGGAGGGCGGACGGCGCATGTATCGGACGTAGGAGGCGGGCTTGCCAAACTGCTCCAGGACGAAGTCGACCGATCCTGCTGGGATGGCATCTTCCGGATTGGTGGACGTATAGTCGATAACTTCGTCCACGTCCTTCACATGCTCCTTCACCAGCCCGACCTTTGAGCTGGAGACGGTCGTGATGGTGCGCTTGAACCCCGCATAAGGCTTAGCGAGCTGCAGCGCGATATGTCCCACTCCGCCCATCCCGGCTGGGATGAATGCCGTCTCCCTCGGACCTTGATGGCGCTGAAAGGCCTGGATGGCGGTTATACCGACTACACCCAGGCAGGCCGCTTCTTCGTGTGTCATATTCCCAGGTTTGGGAATACAGTTCGCCCCCCGAACGATGCAGTACTCCGCAAACGAGCCTGTCCAACCCCTGCATTAGCCAGGTTAGCGATCTTGGATGGAATAGGAGACGTACCTCGAGCCTGCATACTCGTACACCCAAACACCTCGTCCCCCTCCTTGAACCCACTCCCCTCTCCAGCCTGGACAACAACACCACTAAAGTCCGCCCCGACAGGAGCGGGCATCGGGTCTTCCCAGACGAACTTCAGCCCTCCTCGAGCGAGGAGGTAGTCGAGCGGGTTTATGCTGGCTGCTTTTACTTTCAGGAGGATGGAGGATGAGCTGGGATCGAGTGTTGGGATTGGGACGGTGGTGAGCTGGAGGACGGAGGAGGGGTCGCCGTAGGCTGTTTGGAGGAGGGCGCGCATTGTTTGGTTGGACATTGTTGGGGAGTTGTTGGTTGTTTAAGACGGGCTGCGGTTGAGATAATTGCGAGAGCTGCCAAATCTATGCGTCTATATAGACAAGAGCATCTGCGGGTTGCTCAACATCGAGTTCAGAGCAACGATATCATCATGAAGCGAAGGCAGCCGGATTGAAAATGCTGTAGGAAACAGCGCGGTCATCAACCGCCGTTGTCCTCAGCATCCCGCCGAGGGAGATAACGCTGTCCACGAGATCCCACGTTCATCCTGCATTCCGGGACCTGTCATGGCCTCTGTTTCCGAGGGTTAGCAGGCCCGATCCTAAGGTAAGGCAGGTAGGGAGATCGAGATGAACACCCCGGTTTCGGTGCAGGGCGCGTCATCCACTCGACGCGTCCATGGCGCGTTCACGGTAAAATCACCGGCCAATCGGAGCCGCACATTTCAAGGGAAACGTCCGGGAAATGCAACGATGAGCACGTTTCCCTCGAGGAAAGGGATTCTTCGTGGACTACATTCCTCAGCACATCGAGGGTAATGTAATGGAAATCGATCACAGACGCCCAAGGACTCTCTGCCTCACGAAGCGATAGTACAGTAATAACGCCGAGAGCACCTAGTGGGCTGCATAATGTGGCTTTGTTCCTGCAATTACTCGCTAATCTTGATCACCACCTTCCCCGCCGGCTTGCTCTCCGCCCTCAAGATCGCCTCCACTGCCTGCTCAAACGGGTACACTACAGTAAACCCAGCATCAGCATCCCCCTCATCCCACTCAGCACAAGAACGCACCCTTATCAACAACAGGCCTCAACCTCCCCTCATCCGCCAACCTCGTCAGAACCCTCATATCCTCCCCATTCGGCACCGCAAAAAAGCTATCATAATGAATATACCCGGGGATCCAGAGTCTCGTCCACCAGTCCAGCAAGTTAAGCGCCACAGCAAATACGAAGCCGACTCGCTTCTCCCATTGTTTCTGCGCTTTTTCCGCGTTGGGGGGAGCAAGGATGGAGATTATACTTGGTTTGCCTTGCTCTTGTTGCTTGGCTTTGCCGGCGCTAGAGGAGCTGGGCTTGCGGAGATAGCGGACGTAGGAGGCGGGCTTGCCGAATTGGTCTAGGACGAAGTCGCATGAGCCCGCTGGGATGACCTGAGCGGGATCGACAGTCTTATAGTCGATCACCTCGTCCACATCCTTCACATGCTGCTTCACCAGAGGGACCTTGGCGGTGGAAGCGGTCGTAATTGTGTGCTTGAACCCCGCGTAGGGCTTGGCGAGCTGGAGAGCGATTGAGCCGACGCCGCCCAGGCCGGCGGGGATGAATGCTACTTCTTTTCGACCGGTGTGGCGTTGCAGCGCTTGGAGTGCTGTGAGGCCTACGACCGGGAGACAGGCGGCTTGTTCGTGTGTCAGGGTGGTGGGCTTGAGCGCGCAGCTGCTGGCGGGGATGGTGCAGTATTCTGCCATCGATCCTATTTTCTTGCGTCAGTCTGAGCCGCGCAGAGGGGAAGGGAGGAAGGGAGAGAAGGCGCACCCCGATCCTTCAACTTCATACACCCATACACCTCGTCTCCCTCCTTAAACCCGGTCCCATTCCCAGCCCTCACGACCACACCACTAACATCACACCCCAACCCCGCAGGCAACGGGTCATCAAAGATCATCTTCAGTGTGCCCTTCACAAATGCCGAGTCGACGGGGTTGACGCTTACTGCTCTCACGCGCAGGAGGAGTTGGTCAGAGGAGGGGTCGAACGGGGGAAGGGGGACGGTGCGGAGTTCGAGGGAGGTGGAAGCGGGGCCGTAGGCAGTTTGGATCAAGGCTCGCATTGTTTGAGGAGTGGTCATTCTTGCTCCTTTTGATGGGCTAGAGGTTGGTAGCGACGAGTCTGCTGGTCGAGAAGTCCTAAAGAAAGGGCGCATTTATAGGAGGGCTGGAGAGGTCATCCGCCTCCTGGAAGGCTTGTTCGCTCCATCACACGTCCCGGCCCTGGTCCTTTACGACCCGCATCCTAGGAGAAGAAGCCCCATGTCGCCCCACGGTCAGTGAGCAGAAGATGGACAACAAAGTAGCAGTCAAAGGATCGTATTGAGTAAATGATTCTGAGCAGCATACAAGGTCAGAATAGCTGGGTAAAAGCGCAGACATCGACGCGTTCCTACCCTGAGCAGCGAACATCCATGAACGCGGCTGCAATCATCAGTGGCTATGAAGCTTCGAGGAGCGTGAAAGTGGCCACCCATGGGGGAAATGACGGGCCAATCAGCGTCAAGCATAGACCAAGGCAACGTGTGATTGGCTGAGCGGTTTTGGTTTCCCCTGAAGTTTCCGGATCACGTGATCATGGGGTTTGACGTGGAGATGCGCCGGACGTGTCTTTCGATCCTCACCACACCTTACTTACCGTCCACATGAACTCAGCTGGTGGCAAACTATGGTTGGAACGCGCTGTGCATGACGAAGCTTGCTCAAGTTGACCGCAGATGACTGCTTCATTATGACTACTTCTAGAGCGCGGAGGGATGCTGCTCTGTTCTAGGAGGGCAAATGACAGACAAGCCTAGTCCGAGCTGCAGCGTACAACAACTTTGCCCGCTGGCCTGCTTTCTGCTAGAGCGAACGCCTCCACTGCCTGATCGAGAGAGAATACTGCATATCTGTCAGTATCGGATACACCTGGATGCGAACCAAGACGTACCTCGATCAATAACCGGCTTCAACCTCCCCTCATCAGCCAACTTCGCCATCACCTCCATATCCTCCTTCCTCGGCAACGCAAAAAAGCTATCATAATGCACCCAACTGGGGATCTTCGTCCTAGTCCACCAATCCATCGTATTGAAGGCAACGCGGACCATGACCCCCGCCCGGATCTCCCATCCTTCTTGGGCCTTGTCCGCACATGGAGGGGCGAGGATTGAGATGATGCTTGGTTTTCCATGCGCTCCATCTCCCGATTTGGTGGAGTCCGGCTTGCGCGTAAAGCGGACGTAGTCTTGTGGCTTGCCGAAGGGGTCCAGGATGAAGTCGCATGAATGGGCGGGGATGACACTAGCCGGGTCGACAGTCTTGTAGTCCACGACCTCGTCAACATCCTTGATATGCTCCTTGACAAGCGGGACCTTGGCAGTCGAAGCAGTCGTGACCGTTCGCTTGAAGCCCGCGATGGGCTTGGCCAGCTGCAAGGCGATGGACCCGACGCCGCCCATCCCGGCGGGGATGAAGGCTGTGTCCCGGGGCCCTTCGTGTCGGCTGAAAGCTTGCAGGGAGGTCATCCCTGCTACGGGGAGGCAGGCGGCTTCTTCGTGCGTGAGTGACTTTGGCTTCAGGGCACAGTTCCGGCCGTACGTCCAACAGTATTCAGCCATCGACCCTACAACTCCTCTCTCAGCCAGGAATTGAAGAGGTAGGAAAGGGAAGGCGAACCTCTCGCCTTCAGATTCAAGCATCCAAACACCTCGTCCCCCTCCTTAAACCCCGACTCCTCCCCAGCCTTCACAACAACCCCACTAACATCACACCCTACCCCCACGGGGAACGGCTCCGTGAAGACCATCTTCAGCCCTCCGTGCAGGTAGAGGTAGTCGAGCGGGTTGATGCTGACTGCTTTGACGCGCAGGAGGATCTTGGTGGGGTCATCGGAGATGGAGGGGACGGGGACGTCCAGTATTTGGAGGGACTTCGAGGTCTCGGCGTAGGCTGTTTGCATGGCTGCTTTCATTGTTGTTGCTAGAGACATTGTTGCGAGTATTGCGGGGTTGTAAGCTCACTTCGACACTTGGGAGAGGCGGGAATACGGGGATTTGAATGCTGCTCTCAGTGCACGCTTGCGTCCCGCCTTTATACCTTCCGGCGGTACACCCGCATTACCCATGTTTCCCAAGGTCGAAACATTGCAATCACAACCATCAGAGGATTACGGAAGTTCCTTGCCCAGTCATCGCTCGCAGCAAGGGTCAACCCGCGTAGCGGCCTGCGCGCCGGTCGGGGGTGGCACTGCCCCGCCCGATTTTTGGTCCGAGACTCGCGGCCTGGCAGAGGAGAAGTGGGCGGAGATCAGAGCTTGAGATGGCCGAAATGAACTGTACAGTTCCAATGAACGGGCGCAGTAAAGATGCCGTTATGCCGATGCCAAGTAACTGATGGAAATCTCAGCGGGGTGACTCGAACTTCTGCCATCAATCAAGGGATGATGATTACGGCGCTGCCAGCACCTGGTGACAAATATGTTACACATTAGCTGACAAATGTCAAGATGCTAGATACAAGGTAAAATATACCGCGATTATCGTACGTTGTAACGAACTGCCTGTGCAAGACCATAGACACAGTGGGAGATGAAGCAACAAAGGAGATCGTGAGAGATCGGCGCACTCTAGAACCCCGCCATCCGTTTCTTCGCTTTTCGCTTCGCAACCTGCGCCTCAGGTCGCTGTCCAAACGGACCCGGTACTTGCTGAGTACTCGGCCACATCTCCTGCGAAGAGGCCGGAATTGCGGAAGCGCGCTGACTTCTCGGAAATTGAGAGAAGCGGGGTGCAACAGGAGAGCTGGGGAAAGGCGCTCGAGGTAGAGGTTGGGTTGATAGGACAGGCGGGGCTTGCGTGCTGATTATGAGGGGAGGTTGTATGGGTTGGGTCGAGAACATCAGAGGCGGCCCAGTTGCAAGTTCGGGCTGGGAGTGGGACCGTCCCGGTGCTGGTTCGAAAGCGGTCTTTTGGCGGGGCGTGCGAGTCACTCGGTCCCCGGGCTCGGCAACTCCGTACGGGTCAACGTACTCATAGGCGTCCGGATTGGTGCCTGGGATCCATTCACTGAGCAGCAGTCTCGCTCCGACACCTGCGTCGATAGACCCGATTGGCTTCACGGCCACTTGGGTAGCTTGGGAATCTGGATCTGCCGACTCAGGGGAAGGTCGCTGCCGGGGTCGTAAGTAGCCGAACGTCATTGCTGGTGGTTCTGGGTCCGCGAGTGACAGTGCTCCTGTTGCGCTTTCGAGGTCATCATAGACAGTCTTGCTCTCCGCGAAGTCGAGCTTGATAGCTTCGGACGAATACACGGTTTGGGATAAACCGAGATCAAGCGCGACGGCGTTGGCTGCTTCTGTCTCTCGGGCGGAGGGTATCGAGGGAGACTGAGCAAGACGGCTGTCCTTCATGAGATAGTGTAGCGCGTTGGTCTCCGAAGCGTGGGACTCTAAGGGAGGAATCTGATTGAAGAGAGCCGAATGGGATGTCGACCACGCAGCATAGGACGGTAGTTTCATGTCGGTGATCTTGTTCAGCAGCCAATCGGCTGGAGCTGGGATTCGAGACAGGGAGGTGCCTGCAAGAAAGTCCGAGCGGCGGGGCTCAGGATGCTTGTCTTCCGCAAGAAAAGCAAGATCGAAGCTGATCGGACCATTAGTTGATCAGTCCGATATTGGGCAGGACAGTCACGTACGTGGTCAATAAGTGTCCGGTATCAGCATCCTGATATTGTACAATGCTTGGCATCTTTTGGAGGACATTGGCCACAGTCTGCAAACACGTAGACGTGGCGGACGACGATGCATGACTGAGCATAGTTTGCTCATATACCGCAGTCATGTCAATGACCACGCTCGCCCGCTCGCCGAATGGGCCCAGATCTTCGGTGAGTTTCTTGGAGTCTTCGTCCAGTTCGTGAACTGCAGGGGACCAGGTGATAGATATCGCTTGGTCCTCTTGTTCGGAGCAGGGCGGTCGCAGTTCTCGAAGGTAGACGCTCCCTTGTTCGTGTAGGTCGAATAAGAGCATGGAGTTTGCTGACGATCCAGGGAGCACTGAGAAGCCTGATCTTCCCTCCACGACATGGGTTTCAGATAGTGTGTAGGGCCTGGCTGTCGTCGAGAGGCTGTCATGTGCTGCGTCAAGGTCGTAAATGGTAACGAGAGGGTTCGTCCGTGACCAGAGAAAGGTCGTCCAGTCTGGGGACTGACTCAGCATACGATCTTGTGATAGATGGTAAGACCTACCCAAGCCATTTGCGATGGTGTAGGACGAAATCGTCCTATCCCAGGCACGATGATGCCTCCAACTGAGAAGCGATCGGCCGGGATACCGAACATCTATCCATGAAACGTATTCTGTCGTCGCAAGACAGACCATGTTGGTACCATCGATCGCTTCCAGACTCGTGATACTGCCAGTCTGGAACCCAGCCGTCTCGTAGAGAGTGGTGAAATCCGATGTCTGGGTATCGGTTAGCGGTGCGGGAGGTGGTGCATAGTAAGGAGAACAAACCCGGAAGTCAAGTAGCTGAAGTCGACTGTCTGACGCAAGAATGACAGTTTCTTCCGAAGGAGCGCGAACGATTCTATACAATCGATTGTCCGACCTACTTTCCCTCGGTGGAGAACTGCATTGCCTTCAGCAGAAGTGAAGACAGGCAATCAAACAAGCTTACAAGACACCGAGCTGCTCCGTAGACCACCGATAGACGGTGCCCTCATCGTCCACGACAACCACATGCAACTCAGCAGAACTATCGATCGCAAGATCGACATGCCTCCTTCCATTCGTATGCTTTGACGTCAGCTCCCCTAGCCGCTCCAGAGCGAGGGAAGACGGCCGGTAACGGTGGGCGTTCACTTGAAAGATGCGCGAGCCTGAGATGGTTCGGACGCCCAACAAGCATACGGGGCCAGTTTCGCTAGGAACTTCTTTCATCGTTACTTGCTGGATTGGGGTGTCCAGTGTGACCAACGGTGCTGCTCCCGGTTCGAGCTTGTACCTAATGGGATCCTCGCCAGAACGTAAGACAGCCACAACGTCTGAACCACAATCAGCTTTGCTCCACTTCGGTGCACGGCGGCGTACTCAGCGACTGGACATTGTATCCCATAGCCCAAGCCACATAGCCATACACGTCTCGTTGATCAGTCAACGGACATACAGCCAGCCGGTTCCCCCGATAGACATCGAACGGGTCGCCTTGACGCACGGTGATGTCGGCGCTTATCTCGTCTTCCAGGAGATTGGCAGGTAGCCCCATAATGTCGGGATAATGCGCGTGCATAAAGCTAAGCTACAGAAGATGCGTTAGATGCGCATATATTTGACTTCCAGGCCTGACATACCGCATTGTCGGCGGTCACGCGAGCCCTCGACCTCGTAACAGGAAGAGGGCGAGGTGCAGTATCTGGAAACAGCTTGACGATAGAGTCGGGGTCGCTAGACCACCGCTTCCCTGCAAGCTACGTTAGTTCATGATATATACACTTCAAGTACCCGAACATACCTTGCTTTCCAAAATTGGCGGCGAACCTCCATTCCAGAGCACCATCCTGACGCCTCCTAATAGCCGCCCCGCCCCTCGACCCAAAATCGAGCGCATTTCTGCTCTCTATCGGTTTATTCGCCTCACTCCGTCTATTGGCCGTTCTCCGGTCCGTCGCGACGGTCGGTCGCAGGTCGACCGGCCAACTTTCCATGCCATGAGACGCGAAAGGACGAAGTTGGGCAGAGATGACTTGTTTAGGTCGTGATCGGTTGATCTTCGTTCAGGGTCGATCGATGATGAAGACGGGCTTCGCGGACAGCCACTAGAAGCAGGCTTGTTTATGATGATCGGAGACGCCTGGTTTTACACCACCTCTTTCCTCCAACGAGTTCACCGATCAGCAGAACTGTTCATACCAGACATCCAATCGATCTATATCAAGTGGACATTCTTGCGTTTTACAGCTAATTGTTCGACTGCCGCTAGTATGCTGAACAATTCATGCCGCGCGCGGCTGCCCATGGGCAAATCCAGTCCCACAGCCATGGGTAGCGCTCAGATAGTTATCAAAATTCATTGTAATTGTTTCATTATAGGCCAAGTCGCTCTATCAACTTCATCAATGATCTAATGATCAGCAAGCTGGTGCTTGAAGAACTTGGTTCACAACGGCAACTCTGCTTGTGGTCCGCCATGAAACCGTGATCGGCGCGGGATCGCGTCCCTGACCGCGGCCTGTGCTGTATTCCCGAGCACAGCATCCAGCTCAACCTCGCTGCGCTCAACCTCACGTCAACGGCAGGACCGTAACGACCTCTCTCTCTTATTCTGCTACCTCAAACGACTACCAAAATGGCCTACAACGACCCATACGCCGCACCTCAGCAGGGCTACAGCACGAACTACGGACCTCAATACCCTCCGCCAAGTCAGCAGTATCCTCCAACAAACCAGCAGCAGTACCCCGCTGCCGCCCACCAACAGGGCCAGCAGCAGGGGTATTCTGATGCTCAGGAGTTTAATCCCTACGAGCAGCAACCACGTTATCCGACGTATGACGAGCAGCCGTACTCTGATCTGCCGGGTGGGCAGGCGCCGTATGCGGATTATGGAAGGGGATATGTGGGGCAGGATGAGAGGGACAGGGAGAAGGCGTATAATGAAGCTCGCATTAGTGTTGGACCACCACCAAAGTACGCCATTACTCAAAGTCGCACTCGCAACCGACAGCAGCTGACGTTCTTCAGAAATACTGGGATGCTGAGAATTTGGAGGCGAGATGGACGCGGGAAGCAATGGACAAGGGTACGTTGCTGAATCCCTTTACTCGATCGTTCAGTGACTGACTGTGTGCTTCAGGGCGGTGGCCTCTACTCTTGCTGTCGTTTCTTCTGCTGCACCCTCCTGACGGTAGTATTCCTCATCATCGCCGTCATCCTCAGCCTCGGAGTCTTCGTTCGTCCACCAGACGTGACCTTCAACGGCGTCTCTACCCCTACGAACGGAGTCAGCCTCTTCCAGCAAGAAGGCGCGGACAGCTTCATCGTGAACCTGGAGCTTAACGTCGGCGTCCGTAACCCCAACTTCTTCGATGTGGACTTCAACAGTATCTCGGCGAAGATCTTTTATCCGGGCTTTAACCCACAGCTGGGGAATGGGACGCTGAATAATGTGCAATTCAAGAGCAACACGGCGACGACACTGGCGTTCCCGATCGCTCTTAACTACTCAACGAGCGCCGATCCCAGCTTAGGCATCCTTACGAGCATTGCGGACAAGTGCGGGCTGAATGGGCAAGCGCAGAGCGACATCAATGTTAACTTCTCCATCACTGTCAGTCGTCTCCGTTTCTTTCAGAGACAGTCATGCTGACCATATCGCAGCTCGCCCTCAAGATCCTGTTCGCCCAGATCTCGCCCACCGTATCAGCATCTATCGGATTCGCATGCCCATTCACCCAATCAGAAATCGATGTGCGTGGACCCCTCCTTCCGAGACCAACTCACTGACAGTGTTGCGCAGGGCGTCATCGGCCAGATTCTCGGCGGGAACGGCTCGTAGGGTTCGGTTGTCACCACTTCGTACGGACATTAAGGAAAGGGAGGGAGAACGGACATTATCTTTGCACGATTGTTATGGACTTGTATTTGCACACGAGCACGTAGATCACCTGTATCTTATGCAATCTTTTTGCACGACCCCTTACATAGTGCTATCGTATGCTGTGGTAAGGCAGTATGTGCAGGCTGCCCATGCGGCTTCGCCCAAATCCAAAATCTGTTGGCTAACTCGATGATGGCAATATCGTGGGTCCTGGAGATGACGACTGGAAAACCTTTCTTGCCAGCACTCCTCCAGTCATAGCGAAGGTGTCTAGGTAAACATTCACGTTCTGCTTGTTACGGAAGTCGTTACGGGAAAGCGGAGGAATGTTGCACAGTCAGGGATCTTGGGATGCAACGCGGTGAAGGCGCGGGGAACAGTCAGTAACTAGGCTGACTTCCTGCGGCTTTAAGGCGCATACAAGTACCCAGGATGCTGCCTGCTCTCTACGACCATCACCAGCCCCAACATCCACCTTAGCTGACAGTCGATCCTACTCAGCATAGACCGACAATCCCACCAGGATGGCATCCTCCTCTTCTCAACCTGAACTGCTGCTGCCAGAGGCTGAAGCCTCGACGTCACATCTGGCCGCTGAGAGCCAGAACCTGGACGAGGAGCTGACTTGTGGTATGTGATCGTGTTATGAAGCGGGGCTTTGAATGACTAAGTCAACAGGTATATGCATGGAGATCCTTGATAACCCGTACTCTATCATCCCCTGCCTGCATTCGCTCGACTACGACTGTCTTGTGGAATGGTGGCAGACGTGCGCATATATGCGCTCTTTTCACTCGGAGACTTCTGACAGACATATACAGTCACAACACCTGTCCTGTCTGCGCTCAAAAGTCAAGGTCGGCGAAACGCTCTTTCCAGCTGCGAGCCATCGTGGAGAAGTACCTTGCCACGCGTCCTCACAAGCGGCGACCCGTCGACCCGGAACATGACCCGCAAGCAGCTCATGCGACGCCGGCGGAGATCAAGCCTCAGGGCGAAAACTTGGACTATCCCGCTTTCGTTGATGAGGACGAGGACGACGAGGAAGAGGAAGAGGAAGAGGATTGGGATCCTCACGCAGGCCGTCTGGTTTGGCCATGCTTCTGCTGTGAACCAGGAAACCGTTTTGGGTACGAGTGTCCGAGCCCTATACCTGAACCTACCGCGGAGGAGCAAGCCCAGGCTATAGGACAGTTTGGTCAGGCGCTGGGCGGAAGACTGGAGCGACACGTAAACCCAGCTCCCATCGACATAGCCGTCCAACGAGGAATGTACGTGCATTCAATGCTCCGGGGTTCCGCTACTGAAAATCCAAAGTCCAGGTGCAGTGGATCATGCTGACTGCTCCAGCTGCGCGCGGTATATTCCCAAGCATCGTCAGCCCCTAAAGGATCAATGCGCGCATTGCGAGCGCTGGACCTGTGCCGATTACGATCCGGAAGGGTGTCCTGCTGAAGTGACTTGGTGCCTGCAACCTCGAGACAGTACGCCGTTACCCCTTTCCCTTCGACGCATGTAGCCCTAATGCTCCGTACAAGACTGTGACTTCACCCATCTCCCCAATTTCGCAGATCTGACCCTACTCAATCTTTGGCTGCGCATGCCTAGCTTTCTTGCGAGGAACCCGATTGAGATGAAAATCTTTGACGACTACGTCACTACGTCTGGCGTCACGTATGCTACTATATATCGTGATCTGTGTGAGGCTAAGCTCCAGGAGCTGGAACGGGACGACAACGGGGATCCCCAGTTCGAGTCGCTTATAAAACGGAAGTACGGCGCTGACACTCATTCTTGCTTGACGTGTCGGAACGTCATAATCCAGCACGGGCTCTTGCAATGGTGGAAGCAGCAGCGAAGGACGGCCAATCTAGATCGTACGTAACAATAAGGGTGGTCGGTGATTTACTCACACCCGGACAGCGGCAATCCTAGCAAAGCCTGACTGCTGGTATGGGGACGAGTGTCGAACACAAACTCATAACGAAGTTCATGCTCGAAAGCTGAATGTAAGTTGAGATCCGGACAGCCCGAACGGACTGCTCACTCCTGCTCATTCAGCATGTATGCGACAACACCCGTCGCGGTCAGCCGGGTCCCAACGTGCTTCAGAGGCCTGCTGGGTGGTGGGGGATGCCAATGTGATCACATATTAAGAGTTGTAAGACGGACAAGTTATGGCCACGATTTCAGGAGGAGCATGGGCATACTGGGTTGGAGGGGTGATTCTCATAGCATTCGGACAAGAGTTCTTCTGTAGATTAGCTTTTCACTTTGAGTCACGATTGATTCGTGCTGGTCTTGTGCGGCCGTCCATTGTACAGGGCTCTGTTTCACGCCTTTTCCGTCAGGCACTTCGTCCTGTTGCGGTGACACAGGGTCTCGCGTCTAACGCGTTGTCTTGGCATTAAAGCAGGCCGTGCGAGTGCACAAACCCGAGGCGATGCCGTCGCCTTCACCTTATTACATTCCGCCCACGTTGCTCCATATTCGCAAACCACCTGGACAGCTTCGATCATTTGCAAATCGCCTCGCTGTGCTATTGTCTGTTCGGAGACGATGACTACCATCAATCTGGCCTGAGCTTCCTTGATGTCGGAAATGCTGCACCCTGACAGTGGCTTTCGGTTCCTGATCCGTACACGGCGCCTAACGGATTTCGGAGTGACAGGCAGGGGCCTCGTGTTGCTGTGTCTAGTGTCTATGGGAATGAGGCGGCATCCCCTGTCGATGAATGCTACTTAAGGCGCCGAGCATGATTGTGGTTTCTACACACCGTCGCCCCAACACACCAGCGCCAAGATGGTTGCCTATATGCTGCATGGTATCCTCACGGCGCTTACTCTCTCGGCCGCTGTTCAGGCTGTCGTGTTCCCCGTCACAGCTCTTCCTAAACGCTCAGCTCATGACGAGCGCCGAAGAAGCGCTCAGACCGGTGAAGTAGCTCTGGGCGACGAGAACGATATCAGCTATGTCACGCAGGTCTCGGCCGGAGGGAAGACGTACTCTGTTCTTCTGGATACTGGAAGGTACCCGCAATGGCTCCTGGGGCGACCTTCATGACTGACCTTTTGAGCAGCTCCGACCTTACCCTCCTAGGAACTGTTGCGGGTACAACTGATGAGAACATCCCTATCGAGCTCGATTTTGCGATTGGCGAACTGGATGGTAAGTTCTTTGCTCGTAGGCCATGATTCCCTTGTTTTGACTCTTGTCCAGGCGTGATGTCTTTCGTCGATATCGAGTTCGGAGGGTATACCGTGCAAAGCCAGATATTCAGTAAGTTTTCTTCTTCATCAAGGTATACTATGGACTGATGGGCATCAGACCATGCACAAAGCCAACAAGGCACCGGGAATGACGGTCTGCTCGGGCTCGGTCCCTCTTACGCATCGGTTCTCTGGGATACTGCCCAGCGGTACATCAAAGCTGGTCAGCTACCCCATAACGCTGGGGATTCTCTCCTAGATCGCATATTCCAGTCCGACACCACGACCGGCAACTGCATTGCTGTCTATATGTCGAGGAACGATGATCCGTCGTCCAGCACGCTCGGGCAGGGCGTTTTCACTATTGGTAAGTTCCCGGACAGGGGACAGGGTCGGTTTACTGACTGCTTCCAGCTGAGGTGCTCTCGGAATACAATCAAGTGATGAACATGCCCGTACTGCCCGTGGTAATGGGTTCGGAGAAGCTGTTGCAACATTTCGCTGTAGCGCTGGACGGATTTATCGGGAACAACGGCCAGGCTATCTCCCTCCCCACATCTGCCGTTCCTGGCATACCAGCGGGCAAAATGGTAGCAGCCTTCGACACCGGGTACACTTTCCCCCAAGTCCCGGAAGTGATCACCGATGCTATCTACGCCGATGTGCCCGGAGCTAAGAAACAAACGCTGGGCGACGGCGGTGTTTATTGGACGATGCCGTGCGGCCAGGTCGTCAATGCTGCGTTCATATTCGCGGGGAAGACCTATCCGATCCATCCCCTGGATCTCAACTTCGATGGACACTTCCTGTTCTCTGATCTCCCGGCTGGTACCTGTATGGGTGCGTTCCAGCCCATGACGGACGCGGCGGTACAGGCGCTCGACGGCCAGGCGGACATGTTCCTCGGGATGGCATTCCGTAAGCTCCTCTCTCTCTTATATCTGACTGCGGCTGATGATGCGGGTAGTGCGTAACGTGTACAGTCTGTTCAACTACGGTGATTGGATCGACTCCACCATGGATTCGCAATACGAGCCCTTCGTGCAGCTACTCAGTATCACCGATCCAAATGCCGCTGCTCAGGAGTTCCAGTCCGTACGGGGAGGCGGAAGCTCTGCAGGTGGACATCTCAGCAAGGGCGCGGTCAGCCTCGCAACCACTCCAGCTTCATCGCAGACCACGCCGAGCACGGTTCTCGACTGGATCAAATCCCACTTGCAGATCGTCATCCCCGTCGCGGTCGCGGTCGTGCTCATCGCGACCGGTATTGTGATCTGGGGCTGCATATGCTGTCGTCGTCGCAGGCAGTCCAAAGCTGCATACCAGAACCTTTCTGCTCCTGCGCCTGGTCACGCTCCCACACCGCAACCTCAGCATTATCGTTATGGCTCTTCGCCGTTCAAAGAGAAGGGCATGGATATTGGCTACAGCTATGCTGCCAGTCCTCCGGCGCCACTGTACGACGACCCGTACATGCATAGAGGCCTGTTGGAGAAGCAGTCGGCCTGAACTTGACCTCCCCCATTGTTTCCTTTCCTCCCATTTTCCTCATGAGCTTGTGGCCTCAGTGATTCGGACACTGTCCCATCATGACATGTTGACGAACTGGACTGCCTTATGACTCGCATTGCAAGGACTATACAGCGAATATGCAAGAGGTTGACCTTTATCCTTCAAAAGATCTGAGTAATCAAATGTCGTTTGACTCTTTCTGACAATGACGCCGGTGGGACCCCATTCTCTAGGGACAGTTCGCCAAGCCATGTATGGTAACTGATCCACAGAATATACCATTCATATGGTCTGAGAACATCGCGGATACCATACCTTCCATATCCGACTCATCTGAACTGTCTGAGTCAAGCCAGGTATGGTCTGAATGCTCGTTGCTCAGGTTGGAGCACAGAAAAGAGCAAAGCGGCCAACAACACGCGGCCGACGCTCCCCAAAAATTGCCTCCGATGGCCGCGTAGAAAAATTCCGTCACTGACCCACGACTTCGACCAACCCGTTGTGCTCACGGAGGGTTGCAGCATACATCTTGCTCACCAACCACCACCTATCTCCTCTCTTACGACCTTTCTACATCTCTGTTTCTCTTTTCTTTCTTAACGAGCATCCTACACAATGGCTACCGACGCTGCTGCTGCTGGTGCTGTGGCTCCCGCCCAGATCCCTACGTTCAAGCTCGTGCTTGGTGCGTGTTACTCCACTTTTGCGCGCGTTCTTGACTGACCGAAGGCGCCCGATCCTTTTCCTGCGATTCTTCTTCTCATTACGACTTCTTTGACGCGCTGTCTCATGACTACGGTCTCGCACCCTAACAGTCGGTGACGGTGGTACCGGCAAGACCACTTTTGTCAAGGTACGTACCATACGCCACTAATTGAAGGCGCCTACTGATGACTCGCGTAGCGCCATTTGACAGGAGAGTTCGAGAAGAAGTACATTGGTAAGGATAATTTGAGATACACATGAAAGCGACACTCAATTTTTACGCGCCTATCAGCAACTCTCGGTGTCGAGGTCCACCCACTCCAATTCACCACCTCCTTCGGCACGATCTGCTTCAATGTCTGGGACACTGCTGGGCAGGAGAAGTTCGGTGGTCTGCGCGATGGCTACTACATCCAGGGCCAGTGCGGTATCATCATGTTCGACGTTACCTCCCGTATCACCTACAAGAACGTCCCCAACTGGTATCGTGATCTCGAGCGTGTCTGCGAGAAGATCCCGATTGTCCTGTGCGGCAACAAGGTCGATGTCAAGGTGCGTTAAACCCTGGTATCACTGTATGACCATTGAATGCTAATGTGCCAACAGGAGCGGAAAGTCAAGACTGGTGCTGTGACGTTCCACAGGAAGAAGAACATCCAGTACTTCGAAATCTCCGCCAAGTCCAACTACAACTTCGAGAAGCCTTTCCTCTGGCTCGCTCGCAAGCTTGTTGGCAATCCCGCTCTCGAGTTCGTCGCTGCACCGGCCCTGGCTCCTCCTGAGGTCCAGGTCGACCAGCAGTTGATGGCTCAGTACGAGGAGCAGCTCAAGAACGTGCGTATCTCTAGCAAGATGTCCTCTGCCTGTGCTGACTTCTTGTCAATTAGGCTGCTGCTCAACCCCTGCCTGAGGATGACGACGATATCATCTAGACGCTTCGCCCCATCCTTCTTCATTCCCACGTGTATCTTTTGTCACGCCAGTATATCGCCGTCTCTACAACGTCACCCCCTTCTCCTCTTACACGATTAACCGAACCATCGTTGTTTCTCTGCCTTATACGTCTGGCTGCATCATGTTACATCCTTTGCAATTAGTAGTGTTTGGAGCGGAGTAGTCAGGATGTTTGCCACGAATTAAACGTTTCATGAGGCTGGTATACTGGTATGTGCACGATAGTGTACAGTGAACGAAGTTGGAGAAAAAAGAGAGCCAATAAGCCAATAAGAGAATAATCGTCTAGAAAGCTGCCTTTCTCCGCCGACCCGTGTATTTGGAATCCCTCGGGACGTCGGCTTTCCCTCGCTGGCGATACAACTGTTCGGCGTTGTCAGTCGCTTTCCAGCCTACAAAGCAAGCGGTGTACGCACCTCTTTTTTCCGCAAAATCCATTCCTTATCCCGCACGGCACCTTTCTTATCCCCTTTCCTCCTATCCCTCCTCTCCAGCCCTCTCCTACGCTCATAGGCAATGGCTTTCTCCCCCTCACCCTGCAACCCCTCCGGCAACTCCTGCTTCGCCTTCTTCCCATCAACTCCAATCGGCGTCCCAGCAAACAAACACAAAAAGTACTTCTTCGCCTTCGTACTATTTGGATAATCCACCACCAGTCCTCCCTCGAACCCGCAGCGCATAGCGATACTAGTGATCATCGTCACCTGATCGTCGTTCTGCGGGTAGAACTGGAGCACCGCTCGTGCGCCCCGGGTAAGGCTAGCGTAGAGAGTGGAGAAGAATCGCTGGAGTCGGGCGGGTGGAGAATGCGAGGAAGCATCGGCGTTGCAGAGCCATTGGATGACGGAGATGGAGATTGCGCCGTCGAAGGAGCCTGGGCGGAAACCGAAGCCTTGGCCGATGTCCTGTAGGAATAGGTCGCCTTCCACCTCTCGTTCTAGTGCAACCTCTGCAGAACCCATGAGCTCATAGTGCACCAGCTAGCTGAACCCCGACGCACCAAGCATGCTAGGAGCGATGTCCACCCCTACCCAGTTGTACCCCTCCTCGTCCAGGATCTCTCCGCTCAGCCCGCTCCCGCAGCCGATATCCAATAGGAAGGCTGGCTCATCCGGCGGTAGATTGAGTAGCTCCAACGCTCGTAATGTCATCGCAGATTGGATAGACTGGATTCGGGAGCTGCAATAAGGTAAGTTCACCGGCGAGTCTGGCACACGGTTGAGACGCACTTTTCGGTATACTTGCGAGCTTCTGCATCGCCATAATACTGCATAGGCAATAAGCATAGCTCCGGCTTTTCCGGTGGAAGTTACTAACTATTTCTGGAGGGGCTATATGTTCTGGGCGTGACATGCTGGAGACTGGACCGTTTACAGGTCGTGGGCTGGGCAGAAGTGCAGTTAGCGCCCAAAAATTGGGATCTGCTCCCGGTAGGGGTCTTCATTACAATATTGCATCAGTCGCAAGAACTTACTTGATTTCAATGTTTACATTGACCTTGATCGTTTTTCTTTCTTATTTGGCATTTTCATCCTAGCACAAGCATACAAAAGCACCCTCACAGCTTCGCTCTCGCCCACCCATTCTCAAAGAAACCTCTCGAGCCACTGAAGTGCTTGCTCAAACGGCTTCCTGCCCTCCTTGTCCTCCGGGTCAATCAGCAGATCAAACCCGTGATCACCCTTCGTGGTGATGAGCAAATGCTCCATCCCTCCCTTCTCAAGCGCCTCATCCAGATCCTTCGATACCTTATAAGGAACCATCTTGTCGTCTGTCCCGTGGATGATGACGATCCTGCTCCAGCTCTTCAGGTGGCTCTTGGCGTCGTACGGCGCGGGGTTCTCGCCCGGCTCGAGGATATGTTCAAGCGCGTTTCCCTCCTGCGAAAGATAGAATGCGGCACGGGTGCGTCCACGAGGGGTGAAAGTGGTGAAGTCGACGTCGCCGGGCGAGTTGCTGATCACGGGTCCATTCGGGTCAAGGTAGCCCTTCACGTCCTCCCACTCAATCTTGTTCGGGAACTGCACCTTCTTGGACATCTCGGCGAGGGTGAGGTCACAGCCCGGGTAGACGACGTACATCGCCAGCGGTGGTTCGGCGAGCTGATGAGCCGCGAGGAGGGAGATGAGGCCGCCTGCATTCGTGGCATGAGATAGGCGCATATATGCAGCTACTTCGAGTCCGACGCACCTGCGCTGCTCCCAGCAACAACGACCTTCTTCCCATCCACTCCTTCCTTATCCAGGTTCCCAGCCCTCACCCAGTCAATAGCATCCTTTGCATCCTCCAGCTGCTGCTTGACCTTCACTTGAGGCGCTAAGCGGTAGTCGGCGCTGACGAACGCCCATCCTGCATCCAGTGCAGTCGCGACTTGCACGCGAGAGACGTCGAGTCGTGAGCCGTCGACCCAGGAGCCAGGGTGGAACCAGATGATCACAGGTGCGCCGTTGGTAGACTTCGAGTGCGACTTGGCAGGCAACCAGAGCGTCAGCTGGATAGGCACGCCGGAAGCGGTCTTGTAGACGAAGTCGCCTGGATGTTGCTCATCAGCGACTCGACCACAGTGGGTGGTATGAGGCACTTACGAGGCGGGTTAGGTGGTGTCCACGGCATTTTGGTCGTTCAGCACAAGGTGATAGTCCTGCTGCTACATGGCTACCTTAGGACGGCTATATGTTGTGTGACGCCGCTGCCGAGGGATCGCGCATCATCCAGCTGATCAAGCGCGGCGCGAACGCATTTGGCTAAACCCTCTTCCCCACCTCGTAGTCGCCTCCAGTCCCTGACAGAGGGACGAAGTTGTCGCACTTTGGGTCCAGGAATGATGTGCCGGCTCTGGTTCAGGACATAGTCTAATATCCGAATGGAGATTCCGTACATCCCAACATACAACATGTAAACAGATAGCGAGGTAAACCTTCCTGTCCTCCTAGACAGCTGCCCAAAGCGGCGCACTCCTTCCTTCCAAGACCTTGTTCCTAGCCAGCATCCTGTTGTGGAGGTCTTTCCTCCATTTGTCCGCATCGGGGTGGGACGCGCTGACAGTCATGCTCGCATCGAACAACCACCTCTGACCTGCCGACTCTTTCATAGGCGGTGGGGAACCTGTGTGACGGACGAGGTCCCTCAGCTTCACACACACGAAGCGCGGTTCGCAGAGAATCCAGAGGTCGACATAACGTAGGAAGCCCTTGAAAGTCAACATGGGTCCATTACTAGCAGAAAGATTAGCGACGTTGCAAGGAAAGGAGACAGTATACGTACTCGGACTGCGCATACTCGAGCCCGAAAGTTTGGCATGCTTCCTCAAACACGTCATCCGTATAGATCTGGGTGACACCCCAATTTCGCAGGGTCCCTTCCAGGAACTTCAATCGCTTTCTGGTTATGTACGGGGTGTCCTCAGGTTGTTTGGCGTCTAGTCGGATGTAAGCAGTGAAGGCAAACATGATATGAAACACGCACAGAGCCAGGTACAGACCGCTTCCACAAAGTGCTGCAGCTTGGGTGTGGGTCCTCCGGATGGATGGACTAACGCTTCTTTACCAGCAGGATGTTCCGTGTGAGTGTCATCACCGTCCAAGATGTCGTCGAACGGAACTCGTGCGCGTTTGATCGGTACGACTGGCTTGTCGAAGACCGGGTTCTCCCAGGTCCAGCTGTCGGAGGGATGGCTTGGCGAACCGTGACCTGTCGGAGGTGCAACATGCTCGAAGGAAGATTCGGTTTCATAGTCGCCCACATCACGGTCGGCTTCATCATCATAAGCGTCCTCCCAGTCTCCCTCGTCCTCGACGACTGGAGTCGGTGCAAGCAGGCCAGATGGACCCTTAGCAGCATAAGAGCTCTCGATAGGTGCCCAGTCTTCCGGATGATCGTCCTGGGTCGCCGCAAATCGGACAGGAGACTTCGGTCTCTTAATACCGCCGGGCGACGGGCAGCGGAGAGCACTGCGCAAGCGAGTAAAGCTGCGCCGACGACCAGGACCCGCCTGTGGTTCTTCAGTCTCTGCAGCAGCCTTAGCCAGAGCTTCCTCGAACGTTTGGGTAGGCTCACGACGCCGGCTCGAAGACCCAGCTTGAGGGGCTGCTGGGGCTGGGGAGTCAGAGAGTGTCGGGATAGGGACTGTCGGTCGGATTCCTCTAATTCTCCTGCCCGTCGGTGGCGGAGGTACCTGTGGCACTTCCCTGAACTTTGACCTGGGAGTCTGCTTTGGTCCACGATACGGAGATGGTGGTCGAGACTGGTATGTGGGAGTGAGGGGAGGTTCCACTACCGGAGCCGGCGCAGGCGGCCATAGTCCGGGCTTGCCTCGTGGGTACATGGGTGCCGGAGGCATTGGGCCGTATGCCAGATCCCAAGGCTCCATCTTTTTGTATGGCGATCCCTTTGGTGTTGCAGGTGCGGGTTCTCGTTGCCAAACAGCAGGCGGGGTAGGCGTTCTTCGGGGTCGAGTTGGTACATCTCTGCCGCCCGCTGGCTTGACCGCCCGTCTGGGTGAAGGCGGCCGTGGGTTAGGAGGATAGTGTGCATCGTTCCGGAGGTCGCGCCCGCATGTACCGCACCATGTGGTGGCGTACTCTCCCCCACATTGGCTGCACTCATATATGTCGCCGCTTCGCCCAGGATAGATAGGTAGGGCCGGTGATCTGACATAGGGGCTCCCAGTCCATGACGGAGGCGGTGTCGTATAAGGAGGTATGGGCCATGCAGGAGGTATTGGCCATGCAGGCGGAGAAGGGTACGGGCTGCCCCACTGATAAGGGCTTCCTGGATATGCGGCTGGCGGATAGGGGCTGCCGTAGGGATATACACCTGGCGATCGCCGGGGAGTTGGCGGTGCGGGGTTGCGCATACCGCAGCCTTCTGTTGTGCAGATTGCCACTCCTTCTTGTTGCCACGTGCCACAAGAAGGGCAAGCCTTGAAGGCGTGATGGATTCCAGTAGCCATAGCCGTGGTGTAAGTCAAGCGCGGATGATGGCCGAATGGAGAAGATAAGATATGTGACCGAGACACGGGATGAGCGGGGTTGTTATGCAAGATCTACAAGTGTGGTTGTTATATAGCCAGTTGGGAGACAATCGCCCAGCAGCAGCCGTAGGGCCAGCGTGAGGCGACAGCGAGGTGGATACCAATAGCTTCTGATGTGGCCTACAGGAGGGCCTGGCATATGAGAACAGGCGCCGCACTGTCACAAAAGCTTGAGCCTGCCCCTGGTGTAACGTGTTTCCTTCTTTGTAGGACAAGGGAGCGATAGGAGTACGCGACACGTTCGTGCGGCCAATGCTCCATTTGCGCATGACAACAGTCGTCTAGTACGAATGCATAGTGTTATAGCCGCTGTTGTTCCGATGCATAGCACTCATCGTGTACGCAAACAGTGCCCGTTTCTAGGCAGGGTCACGATTGTCGACAGATTCGTATGCCATGAGCCAACAAGTGAGAACCGCGCGACGAGTGGCTTCCTGACAAGGCCAAACAGGGCGTGTCGGCCCGGTTTCGCGAATCGAAGGGCGCCACAGAACCCGATGTGGCTGTCCACTCAGTACATACAGTAGGCGCCAATGCCAAAGGAAGCTGCCACGATCAGCAGAGACGAAGTGAAAGGAAAGCCTGGGGTTGATGGACAGGCTCGCTAGGAATGTGATCCCCGTGCGATGTTACTCGATCGGTTTGCCACAGGAAGCACTGAAGGCGCAGACAGCCTCAAAAGGAAATGAGCGGAAACGAAGCATAGACGCGGAGGCATTTCACGTCGCGCTTGCGCGTCCAGTGAACGCTGAGGCGTCCCTAGTAGACGACGTAGACGCATACAGGTCACCCATACCCTCTCTCTTGTCGTTACCTCCTCCAACATGAACACTTTCGTCTCGCGGTTTGCGCCTAGCACATCTGTGCTACCCCACTCGAAGGGCGCGTTGGCCGTTGAAGACGATGATGCGGAGTTCTCTGAGCTGACGTGGGGTTCGCAAGCCGGATTTGGCAACCTTGGAACTTCGGGCATCCCGTCATTCGAGGTGCCAAACCTACCAGATGTATGCGCATTTTTCGTACGATCTTACAAGGGGATCATGCTCATGACGATCTGCGCAGCCCTCTGCCTTCCTCCGTCTGCACACAGACGATTACGCTGATCCCAACTGCCGCATCAAGATCCAACACGGTACAACCACCTTGGCGTTCCGCTTCAAGGGCGGTATCATCGTAGCCGTGGACTCCCGTGCTACCGCTGGAAGCTACATTGCCTCTGGCACAGTTAAGAAGGTCATCGAAATTAACCCATATCTGCTGGGTTCGTTTCTATCCCTTGCAATGCTACGATGTGGAAGCTGACGCTGCGTCAGGTACCATGGCTGGAGGTGCTGCTGACTGTCAATACTGGGAGACCTACCTCGGTATTCAGTGTCGGCTACATGAGCTCAGGAACCGGGAGCGGATCTCGGTTGCTGCTGCTAGCAAGTATTTGAGCAACCTTGTGTACTCATATAAGGGTATGGGGCTGAGCATGGGTACGATGATCTGTGGCTGGGACAAGACGGTATGCGCCTATTCACCAGCCTCTGTTAATGCGGTGCTGACCGAGTTGCAGGGTCCCGCACTCTTCTATGTTGACTCTGACGGTACTCGCCTGAAAGGTGATATCTTCTCTGTCGGCTCTGGGTCCACGTACGCGTATGGTGTACTCGACCAGGGCTACCACTGGGATCTGAGCGACGAGGACGCACAAGAGCTTGGGAGGAGAAGTATCTATGCCGCCGGGCATCGTGACGCTTTCTCCGGTAACAGCATCAACCTGTACCACGTAAAAGAGCAAGGCTGGGTGTTCCTTGGTAGGACCTCACCTCTATCTACCTTTCCTCTTAATTTCTGACCTCACATCGCAGGCAACTACGACGTTACCAAGATGCACTACGATGGACCGGGCAACATCCCTGGGGCTCCGGCTGCAGGATACGGCTACGAGATCAGGACGGCGGGCAAGAGTGCGTCCGATGCAGATGCTATCGATACGTCTGCATAAACCGCGAGTTATAATGATAAACGTCATTTCATTTCTGGCCTGGCACTCGAAGGTCAACTTGGTTACGACTAAGGCTGACCGGGGAAGTCTCTCCAGCCGGAGTAGATGAAGTTTGAGAAGTACGCAGGTGTCGTGCTATTGATCCCATTTCCAGTCGCGAACATGCCGATAATGGTCTATCAAGATCCGTCAGCGTCTGCTTTCCCTAAACGAACATAAAAGACGTACACCGACAAAGCCACCGCTGACTTGCGTAGCATCACCGCTCCCAATATTGTGCCACTCGCCTGATTCCGTTTCCGAATAGCTGAACAAATACCTGGACTCGTTTGGCGCCTGGACGCGCAGCGTAAGCTTAACAGGATCCGTATTCGAGCCGTTCAAGGGAAGAATCGTAGGCGTCGATATTGGGTCAACAGTTCCTTGATGTGTCGAGTTGACCGTTATGGTCCTGAGGCGGATGTACCGCGAGATATCTGATCCATTCCCTGCAGCGGGGTAGCCCTGTTGACTAGCAGTAGAAGCCGAGAGCGACACCACGCCAAGATCGAAATGCTGAGCCTGGTTAAGGAAGACTGTTAAGCCGGCTTCTTCGCCGTCGAGTTGCGGAGCGAATTCGAGGTCGACCATGGACTCGAACCGGACTTGAGTTTGCCTTCGGCCGACGAAGGTAGGGTTGCCGGTACGGCCGTCTGTGCCGGTGAGGTTACGCCAGCTGCCGAGGAGCGAGAGGGAGTACGGGTGTCCGTCCGGGGAGATGGCATACTTGGACGCATCGGGCAACCGGAGATGGAGGTAGTGTACCGGTAAGGTGGACCCAGGCGCGAACAGTTCCCATTCGTCTGCGCCAGCCAGGAAGCCTCCGGCTTGTTCGTATGCGAGCGATTCGCCATCGACGGCTGATTGGACGGCAGGAAGAGGACCTTCCATCTGCACATATGCACGCCCTGGTGTCGCGCCGTTGAATATCGGCCACTCGCCCGACCAGTCGACGGGGACCATGACGGTCTCTCTGCCCATGGGGAAGTTCTTCGTCCCGTTACGAGTCGCAAGTGCGACTGCCCAGTAGTTACCGTTGGTATCGTTGAATATATCGGTGTGTCCAACCGTCTGGACTTGATCACGCTCGTCAGCCTTGCATAAGCCAAGATCTCAGGAAACTTACGATACAACGTCGTGTTGGCATTGGTCAGAACGGGGTTATGCTCATAGGGCACCCAAGGGCCAGTGATATTCTGCGCTCTCGCCATAGTAGCCATATGGTTCACCCCCGTGCCGCCCTCAGCAATGAGCAAATAATACCATCCATCCTTCTTATAAACATGTGGACCCTCGGGGGCAAGTCCACCGGTCCCGTTCCACATCATGATCGGATCTCCACTGAGACTCTTGCCGGTGGCCAGGTCGATCTGGTATTGCTGGATTTGGGGGTAGATCTGCCATGCGTGGCTGCCTTGCACCCAGACTTTGCCGTCGTCGTCCCAGAAGAGAGAGGTGTCGTACCCTGGGAAGTAGAAGTGGATGGGGTCCGACCAGCCGGAGGGGTTGCCGATCGGGTCGGGGTTGGTGAACAGGATCTGCACAGCTCGATCAGTTTCACTCATTGGTTGGATCGCGGCGAGATACATACATTATCCCAGCGAGACAAGTTCTGCTGCGACAAGTTGTCGTACACCAGGGTGGTAGTCACATAGAACGTGCCCTCATGTTCCCGAATCGTAGCAGCCCAAACACCGCTCGTGCTGCCATTCGTATTCGCCAGACCCGGCAGCTGCTCCGGGCGAGAAATTACATTCCCTACCCGTCATCAGCGCCGACCTCTCTCACTCCAGGGCAGAAGAATACGAACCAATCTGCTTGAAATGCTGCAGATCCCTCGAGGCGTAGATTGGCACACCAGGGAACGAGTTGAAAGACGAGTTGACGCAGTAGAACGTCCCGTTCACGCGTGTGCAGCTCGGGTCGGGTGAGAAACCAGGTATGATCGGGTTGATGTAGCTCTTCTGCGCTTGCCTAAGTCCGACTGAGGTCGAGCTTGCTAGAGTGCCTGCCGACGCGGCTAGAGCGGTCAGGGCGAAGCGTAGCATCCTGCTTGAGAGGTTAGCAGCATGATGGCCGCATATGGCAGATGTTACCGTATTTAAGCTGCCCAAAGTTCCAGAAGACGGCGCCGGCAGCGGGCCGGTGCCTTTGCGCTCAGTTGGAGCACATGATGCCATGCTTTTAACAGCAGTAGAGTTTGCGCGGGATCCAGAAGTCCAGACGAGAGAAGCACAAAGCATCCAGGGCAAAAGTTCGACCCGTTTCGCACGTACTTTCCACTTTTGGAGGACTCGCCCGCATTCCCCAGTTGGGGAAGGTGTGAATGTATGCGTTGATGGGCGAGATAACGCATGTTCGTTCGGACTCCGTGCGGGGAAATGGAGAGTTTGGGGAGGGTGGGAAGAGAAGCGCGTGTTCGGGGTAGCTTTTCGCCGCCGCGACGGGCGGGAGCAATAGGGTTGGAGTGGATCGGGATAACGGAGACATGAACAAGGCGGGATCGTCAGACAGCCTGCGGCTTCGACTCAGTACGATTAGATGAACCTGCTATGCCTAACCTATCTCTCTTCACCCACAGCCGGAAGCCCAGCACCGATCACCGCGTCAAATGGAAATCATCCACCTTCAACAACAGCGCCGCCGTCTCCGTCGCCAACTCAATAGCGCTCGTCGACACCAGCAGCGGCTGGACAACATCTTCCTCCAGGATATTACTAATCAGGCCCTTCCTCACATTGATACCTGCATTCACTTCCCCCAGAGCGTGTCTGTTCCGGAGCTCAGTGACGATCGCGATCGGGTTCAGGCCCGCGTTCTCCGCTAGAGTGGTGGGGATCACTTCGAGGGACTCGGCGTAGGCGGCGAAACAGTAGGCTTCCATGCCTTTGAGGGTTTGGGCGTATTGGGCGAGTTGGCGGGAGACGTGGATCTCGGGGGCGCCGCCGCCTGCTATCAGGGCACGTTTCTTGACGAGACAGCGGACGACACAGAGCGCGTCGTGTAATCTACACATGTGCGTGTGAGCTCCACAAGGCAGGAAGGGTAAGGCAGAAGAACGTACGACCGCTCGCTCTCCTCCAGGACGACATTGTTCGCACCCATGCACAGCACGGACACCGTCTTCCCACCTCCCTTAATCCCGGTAATCTTGACCACCTTCGCGCCCGCATGCTCCCCCTCCTCCACAAGATCCGCACTAGCCAGCTTATCCTCCGTGAACTGCTCCACATCCGCCACGGGCTTGCACCCCAGACTCTTTGCAAGCCACTCAATCTCGTCCCTCTCCACGTCCTTCACCACCATGATCTTGAGCTTGGCGAGGAAATGAAGCGACATATCCGTCACCGCGTCCCTCAGGATCGATTTCTGGATCAAGAGGACATTACATCCAGCCTTCTTGATCTTCTTGCACAGGTTCAGGATGTACTGTCGTTCCTCCTTGAGGATCCGGTCCATCTGCCGATAATCATTCACGACAATCTGGTTGTCCATGTCTGGCTTTGGCGAAGAGAGTTGGAACTGGATCAACCCGATCTTGGCTTTCTCCATCCGTGTCGGCCCGGATTGGGAGGTGATCGCGTTCTGGTTAAGAACGACGCCTTCGATCAGCTCGGTGTCCTCGATCGTGCCGCCGACCTTTTTGACGATGCGGATGTCGCGCAGATCAACGTTGGAGGAGGTGGGGGTGATGAGGCGGGTGACGGCGGAGACGGCGATAGGAGCAAGGATGGAGGAGTATTGGGAGACGATCTGTATGCCTGATGAGTATCCTGTACCCCAGTTACAAGATAGACGCATGTACGCACTTTGGAGTTCAGCGAGGTGCTTGCTGCCCTTAGCAGAGAATTCCGGTCCTTCATATCGACGGGCGTGGAGATCTCCGTCAAGTACTCAACGGCCTTCTGGCTCGCCCTCTGAAAGCTCTCCGCGATGATCGTCGGATGGATGCCCTTCTCGAGCAACTTTTCTGCTGCATTCAGGAAAGATCCACACAGGACGACGACAGATGTCGTTCCGTCGCCTGCTTCTATGTCCTGTGCGTGGGAGAGGTCGACGAGCATCTTTGCTGCGGGGTGGAGGACGGCGAGGTGGCTGAGGATTGTTGCGCCGTCGTTCGTGACGATGACTTCTCCGCTTGAGGTTTGGATCATCTTGTCCATTCCTTTTGGGCCAAGGGATGTTCGTACGGCATCGGCAATGGCTATTCATAAGTAAGTCTCCCATGGCTCTGCAACGCCGGACAGTGGTACTCACCCTTGGCGGCAGTCATGTTGCTCAGCCTGACCTCCATCGGCTTGCTCTTGTCGCTAAAGCTCTTATTCGCCCCAGTCCCCACTCGGGCTGGTAGAGCAGCGGCCGGTGATGGACCCACAGCAGCAGTCGTAGCCATCTCTACAGAAACCTAGCAAGCAAGATGGAAGGAGACGAGGATGAAGAGCGAGTATATGCGCCTAGAGAGTCCCTGCTCGGTGTGTGCCCTTCACGCTCTGCGGAGGGAGGACGCGTTACTTTTCGCGAATTTGGTCCCGGCTATGAAGAAGGCGGAGGCATTCGAGTGAGAGCGGGCGACATTCAATGACGCGTCACCATCGCTGGTGACTGATTCCTACACCCAACCCAAAGCATTCATCTTCTCCTGCTCCTCTCCTCCTGGCTCTTCCTTCTACTCTCGTCCGTGCTTTCTTGCTCTCTACCATCATCACTGTATAATACCAACATACCAATAAAGAACTAATCATGGTATGCACCACTCGTCACTCGTCCTACCAGGCAGACTAAGCTGACACACCATACCTCCACAGAGCTTCAACGGCTTCGACTCGGACGAAGAAGACCAACACGGTCAACAACCCCACATTCCCCAAGGCTTCGGCGGTGGATTCCCAGGGATGTTCGCCCAACTCGCAGGGATGGGCGGGCCAGGCGGAGGGCTGATGCCCATGCCTCCTTGGGCTGCGGGGGGGAGCATGCCCCGCCCCCCCGCGAGGGCGTTCGACGAGTACTATAAGGCTTATTCGGTTGCTATGCTCAACCAACGAGAGCGAGCGAACGTGAGCTATGGCGGAAAGAGTGCGTCTTCTGCCTTCGCTTTTGCTTGGGGGTCGTATGCTGATAGAGCGGACAGTTATCATGCCCCCTTCTGCACTGGCCAACCTCACGAGACTGGATATCGAGGCACCCTGGATGTTCCAGCTTCGCAACCCTTCCAACGCCGCCGCATCGACCCACGCCGGTGTCCTCGAGTTCATCGCCGACGAAGGCTGCGTCTATCTCCCGTACTGGATGATGAAGACCCTCCGGTTGAACGAAGGCGACGCGATCCGGGTCACTGGCGCCCTCCTGCCCAAAGGAACGCTCGTGAAGCTCCAAGCCCAGACGGTCGATTTCCTGGAAGTTTCTGAGCCGAAAGCTGTCCTTGAACAGGCCTTCCGGAATTATTCGGCCCTCACTGTTGGGGATATCATCGAGATCTCCTATAACGCCCTTACGTTCGAGCTGCTCGTGATGGAAGTCCAGCCGCCAGGAGCAGCAATAAACATCATCGATGTCGACCTCAGCGTCGAGTTCGCTCCTCCAAAGGGGTACGTCGAGCCCGAACGGCCCGCGCCCAAGCCAGTGCCAACAATGGCAAGCAAGCTAGGGATCGATACGGCCAAGCAGGAGAAACCGACGGACGGTGGAGGAACAGGGTTCGAGGCGTTTAAGGGGATGGGACAGGCGCTCAATGGGAGGAGGACGAAGGGGAAGGGGAAAGCGGGACGGAAGATCCAGGAAGTGGACGAGTTTAGCAAGATTATCCGGACGGAGTACGTCCTTCTCTTCTCTTCTCTCTTCGTCTCTTTACTTATTACTCCTTATCTTCTTCCTTCCATCTCTCCTGTTCCCTTCTCTATATTAAGCGTGAGACTAACCTCCCGCACAGTAAGCCAAAGATGATGACAGCCGACACGATAGACGCAGACCGTAAAGTCCCCGCCGCACTGACCCTCCCGCCCGGCAGACTCTTCTTCGGCTACCCCGTCGTCCCTCTCCGCTCCCGCCAGGCAGAGGCAGGCGACTCGAACGCAAGTGCTGTCAATGCTGGTGCGGGGGAGCTGCCGAGCTTCCCGGGAGGGCAGGGGCAGACGTTAAGCGGGAGGAGGCCGAGGGGCGAGAATCGGCCACCGGCGGCTGGTTCTGCCAGTGCGAGTGGGAGTGGGAGTGGGAGTGGGAGTGCAGCAGCGCAAGGGGAGAAGAAAGAGGGAGAAGAGAAGTGGAAGGGGAAGGGGAGGAGTCTGGGCGGTGGGAAGAGGGAGGTGATCGAGCTGGATTGAGCAGTGCAGCCCGTGGGCGGCTTCTTGAGAGCGGAGAGCAACAACCTTGCGAGTTGCTTGAGCAACTATAGATGTACGATAATGGCATGTCTTTCACGCTTTTCCCCTTTGTCCACCTCTTTCACCGAACCTATTGCCTCGATCGACGTTGCGGCCGTAGCAAAGCAGAGAGAGGCTTTTGCAAGCGCCATGTAAGGGGAGGTCTAGGTCATAACCATTCTGAGCTATAGCTACACACGCATCTAACGCGCGACAGGGGCGGACTGCATCACGACGATCAAATCAGAGGAGAAGACGGGAAAGCGTCCAGGTACGTCAACAAGAGTTCAAAAGCGCAAAAGTGAAAAAAAACAAAAAAAGTGAAGACATGAGGGTAGTAAAGGGGTATGTGCATGCGTGAGGGTCGTGTATCGTCTACGTAAGGTTGCAGAAGAGAAAAGTCGGGAGCGTCCATGCGGCGGTTCAGCGTAAAGTAGGTGGGAGCGCAACAAAGAAAGACAAGAAAGGGAGCTCGGGCCGGTTTGGTTAGTCCCAGAAGAGCGTCGGACTAGTCGGCATCGCCAGCCTATACGGCGTCGCCCTCACCGGTGTAGGCTGGGGCATCGGTACCTGCGCCGGCACCTGCGCCCCGCCCGACACCGTATTCGCCCAAAGATACCGTCCCTGCTCGACCCCCGCCAAATCTTCCCTAAACGCCTGCAACACCTCGCTCGCACTCGTTATCCTAAAGTCCCGTAAAGTGGAAATCCCGCCGTCCGTCTCGACTTTTTCCCATTCGAACAGCATGAGAAGCTTCAGACGGGGGTAGGTGGAGAGGAAGGTGGTGTTGGTGTGCGCAGCGCGCCACCAGGCTTGTTCGACGGAGGTGTGGGAGGGCTCGGCGTAGTTTGGCGGGAGTTGGGTTTGGTTCCAGTGCCAGGCTGCGCCCCTGGACACACGTTCAGCTCGGAACATGCGGGAGAGTAGAACAGAGCAGGAGAAGGAGGAGGAAGAAAGACGTACGACTCCGAAAACATGCACGGCTTCGTCTGACAATACCTCTCATAAAACGGCGTATACAGCACCGGCTGCACATTCTCCTCCAGCCCCGGGGGCGCATACCCCGTCAGAGCCGCCTCGAGCGTCCCAGGGCCCGGAACAACATTGTACGAATTCGGATAGACGCCCTTATAGTAATAACTCACTCCTGCCCAGTCGACGTATTCGTCCCCCGGGTAGTAGGGCGCAAACGCATCGTCGTCGGCTGTATACTGCCCGTCCCCATTGGTGTCCAGCAGCTGTCGATCCGTTTCGTTGGCGACCATATCCGGCGTTATGGAGTATGGGTAGCCAGGGCTGGCGTTGGGAGACCAGACGAGCGCGCAGCTGGGGCAGGAGGTCTTGATGAATGAATGCATTGTCCGCCAGGTGGAGATGAAGGCAGAGGGCTGGATGCCCCAGGGGTCCCAGTTGCCGTTCATTTCGGGCGCGAAACGGAGGAAGACGGCGCGCCCGGCTAGGACGTAGGATTGGAGTTGGACGCCGAGGGCGGCCCACTGCCGTACTTCGTTAGCATGCTCTTTCCTGATGCTGGAAGGATGAAGATGGCAGAAGAGAGATGTGCGGAGGAGCAGACAGAAGAAGAGGAGAGGAGAGACGGGGGAAAGAGACAGACGCACATCCTGATCCCTAATAGCCGCAAACCCCTTTTCAGGATAAACAGTGACATAAACGCCCGCATCCGTCCCTGTCTCCCATACCAAACTAGCATTAACAATCCCCCCTTCCCCCGTCGTCTGGTCCAGATCATCAAGCGGGATATTCTGGGCGAACTGGAACCACGCTGCGTTTTGTCCCAGCCGCTGGTTGAAGGCGAGGGGGGAGTCGGAGGACGTGTCGAGCCAGGCGCCGAGGTAGAGGGTGTTGTCGGGGGGCTCGTTGAGGGCTAGGGAGGGTTGGGCGGCCGTGAGTGGGAGGAGGGGGAGGAGGAGAGAGAGGAGGGGGAGGAGGGGGAGGGGGAGCATGGTGGGTGATTAGGCGGGGGAGTCGATACGCAGACAGAGAGGAGGTGGGGGGAAAGAAATGAAAAGGAAGAAGGGAAGGGGAGAACAAGGAGAGAAAAAGACAAGCGAGGACAACCAACGCAACCGTAGCAGAGACCCAGAGCGAGCGGCGAGCGAGCAAAACCGAGTGATCGGTACTCGCACCCATCGCATATATCGTCGCGGTCGCGAGGAGCCCACACGAGCGAGAAGAGCAAGAAGAAGCAAGAAGAGATGATGGCACATCGACGTACTCGCCGCGCGATGACGTTCACGGCAAATCGTCACCCGGGACTTGGGGGCGCTTGCCCGAGGGAGCGATATCGCTGATATGCTCAAAATGATAACAATGATGCTGCGATGCAAGGGAGAGAGGATAGCCAGCGGGTTGTAGGATGCATCTTCTAGCCCGCAAGAAGGACGGGAGAGGCTTATCACCCCTTTCTTTGAGAGGCACGTTCGTAGATTCCTCACGTCTTCGCGTCGTACTTCGCTCCACGCCACATACCAGACAAGCGCTGTTCGCCTCCCGCCCCCAAGGCTCAAACACCCATCGCGCAAGATAGCCAGCACACCAAACAACCATAAATCGCAGACCGGCAGCTCGGGAGGCCCGGTGTGAGGATGATCCAAAGCGGACGTCAGCCTCAGTCAAGTAACACGTCTCAGTCCCGTCCGGCGCACTGTCGCATGCGCAGAGGAACCAAAGAAAAAAGCCAGCAAATTCCAGTCTAGCCTGATCGACTTCTTTCTTCCTTCCCACAAGGTCCGTAGGGAGTCACATTCCAGTGCATCATCACCATCACCATCACCACCATCGGGGCGCGTTCGGGCGGACACAAAAAGAAGCTCCTGGGCGTTCCTTATTAGAAACCAGGCACGTGCGCATGACGGCACCCACTGCACCCGCTCGCCACCTTCCCCGTCGGTCCAGGCCAGGGCTGTTCAATTGTCGGTCGTAAGAAGTCGGAAGCGAGGTTAATCCGGCTCGACTCCGATCGGCATTTGGGGGAGGATTAGGTAAGCCTCCATCCGCCTGAAAGCCGTTTCTGGCTGAATCGGAGAGTGGAAGGGCTTGCAAACCAACAGCGGATTTCCACGCACTGAGCAGGAGCAAACCAAGGGGCAAAGGGATTCAGTCGGACACGTTTAGTGCCGCCGTGTCATCGGCATCCCACCCACCTTCAGAAGTGCTCAGCTCAGCAAAGCCCTGAAAAACGGGCTTTTGACTCCCTGTACTATCTTTGCTCTTGTTCAGACGGTCGCGCCTTCCTCTTTCCCTCATCGCGCAATCCTCAGCCCGAGATGGCGCTATGTCCCTCTGACCCCGTGCATGGCTGGGGACCGCTGCTCGCTTCCTCGGCCAAGGGCGGCTCCGGTCATCAGATCCTCTCCTCCGTCTCCCCTACAAGCAGCTATAGGAGCGTGAAGGCCGCCCTTCAACTGCCGTTGACGGCGAAGATCCTCCGCTTTGCTGCTCCTGAACTGGGGCTGAGCGTTGGGTTGGCACCGTGTTTCGAAGATGCTGTTGTGAGGTGTGCGTTGCCGGTGCTGTGGTTGGGGGTGTCGGGGGCGCATAGAGCGGGTACGTCCTCCTCTCTCCCTTCCTCCCTTCCTCTCTCCCCATCCCGTGCTCCTCTCCTTCCTCTCCTTCCTCTCCTTCCTCCTCTTCCTCCTCTTCCTCCTCTTCCTCCTCGTCCTCCTCGTCCTCTTACTGCTCTTGATGCTGACGAGTTACGGGGTACAGCACGCCTAAGGCAGAAGAAAGACAAGCCTCTGTCCGTATGGGGCGGCAGGGTGTACTGGGCCAAGCTTGGGCTGCTTGCTGCTGTTTTGGGCGTGCAGGCGGCCTCGGTGGGGTTTACCGTGCTGAGGAGTCCGTGTCCGTTGGGAGATGAAAGGTTATACACTTCCGTAGTGCTGTTGCTTGCATATGTGCGTCCTACCCTCTTTCCTCAGATGGAAGAAGACCGGCTGACCAGGTTGTACAGATTGCGTGCATCCCGCTGACGCACTACGAGCACCGCCGGACCTACTGCGGCAGCACCTCCCTGCTCGTCTTCTACCTCCTCCAGTCCATCCTCTACATCCTGCACATCTCGCCCCTGTCCTCCTCCGTCCCCTTGGTCCCACTCGCCATCCCGGCCACGCTGCTCGCCCTCCTCCTAACGCTCTTCGTCCTCGAGTACCTTGGCCCGCTTCACCCCCTCCCCGGCCCGACCTCCGTCGTAGACCTCACCCCCTGCCCCGTCGCGCGAGCGAACATCTTCCAACGCCTAACGTTCAGCTGGATGACCCCCCTCATGATCAAAGGCTACCGCAAGTTCCTGGAGGAAGACGATCTCTGGGCCCTGCGCGACTGCGACCGGGGCGAGACACTCTCCCACGTGCTCGAATCCGAGTGGAACAAGCAGAAAACGAAGCGTAAGCCCAGCTTGAGCTGGGCGTTACTGAGGGCGTATGGGGGGCCGATGGTCACGGCGGCGGGGCTGAAGATGGTCCAGGATTGCCTGAGCTACGCGCAGCCTCAGCTGTTGAGGATGCTGCTGCGGTACGTCAACACCTGGGAGGAATCGCGCACCTTGAGCGGGGCCGACCGGCCCCCACTCGACCCCTACAGAGGGTACATGATCGCGACGGTCATGTTCCTCGTCGCGGTCACTCAGACGCTCTGCCTCAACCAATACTTCCAGCGCTGCTTCGAAGTCGGGATGCGTGTCCGCGCCGGGCTAGTCACAACGATCTACAAAAAGGCGCTCGTCCTCTCCAACGACGAGCGCGGCGCGCGCGCAACGGGCGACATCGTGAACCTGCAGAGCGTGGACGTCATGAGGTTGCAGGACCTGTGCACGTATGCGCAGATCCTCTGGTCGGGGCCGTTTCAGATCGTGCTCGCTTTCGTGAGCTTGTATAACCTCATGGGGTGGAGCATGGCTGCTGGCGTCGGGATTATCGCCGTGTTCATACCGCTCAACACGCTCGTGGCAAGGTATCAGAAGAAATTGCAGCAGAGGCAGATGGGGAACAAGGATGCGCGGACGCGGCTCATGTCGGAGATCCTGGCGAATATCCGGTCGATCAAGCTGTATGCATGGGAGTACGCGTTCGGCAGGAGGCTGAGGGAGATCAGGGAGGAGAGAGAGGTGAGGATGCTCAGGAGGATAGGGATCGTTAATGCCGCCAGTGTGTTGTTGTGGGGGAGCGTGCCAGTGTTGGTGAGCTTTGCGACGTTCACCATCTACGTCATGACGAGCGAGGTGAGCTCTCTTCCCTTTTTTCTAAAGCAAGCAGGAAAAAAATTGCTGACCTTTGCTGGACGCGTGTGTAGAAACCCCTAACCTCGGACGTCATCTTCCCCGCTATTTCGCTCTTCAGCCTGCTCCAGTTCCCCATGGCAATGTTCGCGAGCGTGATCACCTCGTTCGTCGAAGCGTCCGTCGCCATCGGCCGCCTCCAATCATTCCTCCTCGGTACGGAGCTGCAGCCGGATGCGGTCAAGCGCGAGTCGCTTCCCAACCCCCAGCCGGGTGATATCCTCATCGAAGTCCGCGATGGGGAATTCAAGTGGTCCAAGTCCCAGCCCGAGCCCACCCTGCTCAACATCGACCTCGAAGTCAAGAAGGGCGAGCTGGTGAGCGTCGTCGGCCGTGTCGGCTCCGGCAAGTCCTCGTTAGCAGCCGCAGTGCTGGGCGAAATGATCAAGACGGACGGAAGCGTCACCCTCCGGGGGAGCGTGGCGTACGCTCCGCAGCAGCCGTGGATCATGGGCGGGACTGTGAGGGAGAACATCACCTTTGGACATCGGTACGAGCATGAGTTTTATCAGGAGACTATTGAGGCTTGTGGGCTCCGAGAGGATCTGGCTATCCTCCCTGAGGGTGATCTCACCGCTGTTGGGGAACGCGGGGTCTCTCTCTCAGGAGGTCAGAAAGCGCGTATTTCGCTCGCCAGAGCTGTCTATTCCCGAGCGGACATCTTCATCCTCGACGACCCGCTCTCAGCGGTGGACGCGCATGTCGGAAGACACATCTTCGACCATGTGATCGGCCCCCGTGGGTTGCTGGCCTCGAAGGCACGGCTGTTGATCACGAACGCAATTCCCTTCGTCCAGCAATCCGATAACATCCTCATGATCCGCAACGGGGTCATAGTCGAGCGCGGCTCGTTCAGGCAAGTGATGGCCGCTCGGTCGGATCTCTATCGGCTGCTGAACGAGTTCGGAAAGCGGAAAGAACGCAGCGTTTCGCGCGAGCCTGTGGTGCCGGAGGACGAAGCGGACCTCGAAACCATCGCGGACGAGCATGCGGAGGCGGAGCAGGACGAGGACAGCGACGAGACGATGGCGGAGAAGGAAGCGAGAGGGTTTGGAAAGGAGAATTTCTCGAGGAGGTTTAGTCGTGCTACTTTGCGCCGCGCGTCTGTCTTGTCCACGGGGGAGAGGAAGAAGGAGATCATGGAGGTGTCCAAGGCGAGCATGAGCTCGAAGGAGGTTCGTGCGAAGGGGTCTGTCGGGCTGAAGGGTGAGTGTCTTCTTCCGCTCTCTTCGAGGACGGGGCTGACGCAGGGGGCGCAGTGTACGGCGAGTACATCAAGGCGTGCTCCATTCCGGGCGCGGTCGGTTTCTTCATCACCATGGCGCTCATGCAGGGGGCGCAAGTCGGTCAGAACTTGTGGCTTAAGGCTTGGGGAGAACATAACTTGCACACGGGCGACAACGGCGATAAGGGTTGGTACTTGGGCGTCTTCTTCGCCTTTGGTATCTCCTTCTGCGTGAGTTGCCACCTTCATATCCAGTAATCTCTGTGCTCACTTTGGCACAGCTACTCTCCTTCACCTCCAGTGTCCTGTTGTGGTGCTTCTGCACCCTGCGCGCTGCCGTCCGCCTGCACGAGAACATGTTCCAAGCACTTATGCGCTCGCCCTTGTCCTTCTTCGAGACCGTCCCGGTCGGCAGGATCCTGAACGTTGCGAGTCGTGACGTAGCCGTTGTGGACGAAACGCTCGCACGCGTCTTCAGCTCCGCCTTCCGCACCTTCGCCTCCGTCTTCAGCACCATCTTGGTCTTGGCTATCTCTTCGCCGCCTTTCCTCCTCTTCGTGATCCCGATGTCGCTTGTCTACCGGCAGATCCAGCGCTACTACCTCGCTTCCAGCCGCGAGCTCAAGCGACTCGACGCCGTCTCCCGCAGTCCTGTCTTCGCCTCATTCCAGGAGACGCTCGGCGGCCTTCCCTCCATCCGCGCTTTCAGGCAGCAAAAGCGCTTCGTCGCCGAAAACGAGGCGCGCGTGGATGCGAACCAGCAAGCATACTTCCCTTCGTTCACATGCAATCGCTGGCTCGCTGTCCGCCTCGAGTTTTTGGGCAGCTGCATCATCTTGATCAGCGCTTTGTTGGCTACGTGGAGCGTGATCACCGGCAGAATCAGCGCTGGCTTGGTTGGCTTGATGATGTCATATGCTACTTCCGTCACTGGTTCATTGTAAGTTCAGCTGTAATCTATTTCTGGCATCGGCTGATCTTTGCTTAGGAACTGGATGGTCCGCTCGGCTACTGAGATCGAGACGAATGCTGTGTCGATCGAGCGTCTTGAGCAGTATGCCGCTTTGGAGCCCGAGGCACCGTTCGAGCTACCGGACAAGACGCCCGAGCCTTCTTGGCCACAGGAAGGCCATATCCAATTCGACCATTACTCTACTCGCTACAGGAAAGACGGCAATCTGGTTCTCAAGGATGTTGTCCTGGACATCAAGCCTGGCGAGAAGATCGGCATTGTTGGTCGTACCGGTGCCGGCAAGTCGACGATGACTCTTGCCTTGTACCGAATCATCGAGCCAGTCGAGGGCACAATCTTCATTGATGGCGTCGACATCACAAAAATCGGATTGTACGACCTCCGCTCAAGGTTGAGCATCATTCCGCAAGATCCTCAGCTTTTCGAAGGCAGTGTCCGGCAGAACTTGGACCCGCAGGGCATGTACGACGATAGCCGCATTTGGAGCGCTTTAGAGTCCGTGCAGCTCAGCGGGTACATTAGCCAGATGGAGGGCAAGTTGGATGCGCGGATCAGTGAGGGTGGTTCGAACATGTCCATTGGACAGAGGCAGCTCGTTTGCCTGGCCCGGGCCTTGCTCAAAGATACCAAGATCCTTGTCATGGACGAGGCGACGGCAGTGCGTTTCCTTTCCTTACACGTGTTTTGTCCATATCTGACTGATGAGGCAGGCGGTTGATGTCGAGTCCGACGAACACATTCAGCGCGTTATCCGCGAAGAATTTGCCACGCGGACGATCCTCACCATTGCTCATCGTTTGAACACGGTGATGGACTCGACCAGGATCTTGGTAATGAAGGAAGGACGAGTGGCCGAGTTTGCCCCTCCGCAGGAGCTCCTGCAGAACAAAGATTCCCTTTTCTATGGGTTGGCGAGGGAGGCCGGTATCCGCTTTGGCGACACCAACTAGACATAGACTCAGATATCCATGCTGTAGCTATAGCTGGAATTACATAGATTCGTTCGTCGCGGTTTCAGTCTGGCCACCCAGCACCTCCTGCCAATTTTCAGTTCTAGGCTCCTAGCAGACGGACTGGTATCGGGCAGAACAATGCGACACCATAGTGGACAGTGCAACTCACACCGCAAGCAGGCCCCTCTCCTCTCTCTTTCAGCGCTGCCCCTTCACCAGGACAATAAAACGCATGACCACGTCCAGACCCACCACAGAGGGTGTCGTCGAGACCTGCTTCCAAACAGTAAAGTGTTACTCTTTTGAGAGGCTCGGAAAATCTCGTCCCAAATGGAGCAACTCAGCCGCTGACCGCGGATGACTCTGCGCACCCTCACCGCTGAAACATTAGACATGCCATGGAAATAACTCCGCATCAGAAGCTCTGAGAAGCTCGCTGCAGTTTAGCCCGAAAAGGCAGGTGGAGAAGCCTCATGGGAGCAAATTTAGGCTGCGTCTCACCTTCTTCTGGTGCTCGTACATGAATCATTCGCAAGTTGGGCTGGGATTCGATTGGCACTTGTGGGACTCTGGCTCATAAGCCCTGTCAGCGAATTTGTGCTCGGTGGTAGAAAAGTCATAGAATGGGAATCTGTAATGGCGGTCACTTAATCCCAGACCAGGTTGAGCTTTTTTCGGCTGGTGGAAGAACTCCGCGGCTTCGACAATGCACGAGATCACCTCGTGCCGCGTTGTCGAGCTAAATAAAGTCCTGGAGCGGAAGAAGGGTATCTTCTCCGTGCGATACTCCGCGGTGGAGGCACACCCTGCAAAACCACAGCGGTAGCTTCTGGTACTGTCGGTACTCTTTCTGTATGGCCACGTCATGGATTATACAATGATGAGGGTATGAGGCCTCTTCGGGTCCTACTGTGTGAGAGTCTGTGGACATCACTCTGTAAGAACAGGAGGTCAGGCGATCAAGACGGCATTCTCCCGCCTCGATGCACACAGCCAAACACAGGGATATGTGGGTCTTTCCATCGGCCACAAGCTAGTTCAGTACAAATTGCATATTGCTTACAACCAAGGAATCCGTACAACTACATCGTCTTACATCCTTTGCTAACCATCCGTCCGTCCTGGACACGTCCTCCGTCTGCCAACTATCAAAATCGATCCTTCCCTGCTTCTGTTAATCCTCATCTTCCAACCACGGGAGATAGTAAAAAAAGGAACGAATAAAGAGACAAAAGAGATAAGAAAAGGGAGATCTGGGGAGGCAGTGACCATCCGCTGTTGTAGGATGCCTACGCGTGCTCCGCACATGATCGCATCGCATATTCCATATCCATCCAAGGTGCGAGTTATTTTGCGCAGGTCGGAGCGTGGCCTCAATCGTTGTGCAATCATACACTTCTGTGGCTGCTGAATTGGTTGGGTCGGCCGCATGGCTCTCATGGCGCATGTTGCATCCCGTACTCCCTCGCTACAAAGAGCATTCTCCTGAGATCCGTTCCAGCAAAACAGTTCGGGCGAGTCTGCTCATCGCTCCTGAGCCCATCAACATCTTTATCGACATCAAGCTCGTCTTCGACATTCCCGCCGGCACCGTCATGTCCTCCGTTGGCGGCGTGGCCAGCAAGGCTTGAACGGATGATGCTGATGAGCATCTGAGCGAACCAGTAATACGGCGAGGCGTGGTTGACTAATGCGTATTGGGGTGATGCGCCGCCTGTGGGAGTCTGTGAACCGGTGGTAGTCCGGTCGGTGCTGTTGGAGGAGGTTCGCCTCGGTGCACCTGGCCTGGTGTTATCTTGAGTACCAGAGTCGTCGGACATATCAGCAATATCCATCGTCGTCGGCTGGCTGTTCTTTGTCCCAGGGTGTGGGCAAAGTCGATCCGCTGTCCAGCGTTTCTTCCACTAGATACGTCGTTAGCTACGGTCTTTAGCGGAAGTGTGATAAAGCTTACCCGCTGAAGAGCAGACTGATACGCCTCCAGCACCTCAGCCTCGTTCCACCACCGGCCACTGGCCATACCACCCAGCGCCCAACGCTTCGTCACCGGCCCTCCAGCCTTCTCACCCTCGCCGAAAGTCATCAAACCCCTAACGAGAGTGAGGATGACGACAATGCGGGCGAAGGGGCCCATTTCCGCAAACTTGGCATCTTCCGCCGCGCTGGTCGCTGCACTCTCCTCCAGCCCTGTGGCGGCAGCGTGGGACGGTACGGGGCGGAGGACGTCCTTCATCGCTTGGTCCAGAGTGACACCAGCAGAAGAGTGCTGAACAGTCATGGCCATCCCCCACTCTTGTGCAGTCTTCGCCTGCCAGAGCAAATCCGGGGCAGGCAGGGGGATATGGGCCACATGATTCGGGTGGACAATAGCGGGTATGGACGACTCGAGCGAGGAGAGCGTGTCGAGGATGTAGACAAGGAAAGCAGCGCGACGATAGGTCTCGACCTGAATCCAGTCTCTCCATTTACGGTCGAGGGCGGACTCGTTCCCCGGCTCGAGAAGCCAGACGATTTGGTCACGCATGAAGCCGGCGTTGGAGGCATGCTCGGCGGTGGGCACGAATAGACCAGCTTGACGCGCGATGGTGACGATTGTTCCCAGGAACAGGTGTCCTACCAACCTAAGTTCCGGATTCAGCAATAGGCCTTACGCCTAGCGGACGGAGAGCAGCTTACCGATCACAATCATCCCCACTCATCAAGCTCGGCGCATTGTACAACATCAGCGCCTGCACGACGGCAAGCATCTCCATTCTCGTCATCCCCTTCTTCTGCTTATGGAAGTTCCTGACAAGCATGTCGGCTTTCTCGATCCTCACCTGGGGCAGGATCTCCTGGCCCCAGCTGGCAACTTCGTTGAAGTCAGGCTTGTGCGGGCGGACGGACATCACGCCGCCAACGCCGCCAACCGAACAAATGGCGAATGCCAGTGGACCCGGGAGGGAGGCCAGACGGAAGGTCGGCTCGTGCACGAAGGGAAGATGGACAAGCATGCCGTTCAAGCTGCGACTAGCGAGCGAGCAGAGGATGGACAATCGAGGCAGCTTCCACCGCGGGACTTGGTAACAGTAGGCGAAGAAGCCTGGTGGGACGTAGAATCTGTCATTGGGATCACGATTGCATACGCCACGGATGAGCTCCATGCGCGAGCCATCGATCTTCAGCAATGTTTGTTCGGCTAGGAACGCGTCCCTGTCCCGGGTGTTCGTGCGTTGCAGGTAGGCAGCAAGCTCGCGGTGTGTCGCGTCCGTGTTTGCGGAATTTCCTTGGGCAGCAGCTTGAGCAGAGTTGACTGCAGCCTGGGCCGCGGCAATCTGTTCTTGCTGATGCTGCAAAGGCAGATCGCCTAGCCCGTGTGAGTGCGCATGCTCAGCATCGCTCTCGCCGGCAGAGAGGTCCACGTCGCTCATTGGCACGTCCTCGTAGCCGCCAGAAAGGACAGCTTCTAGCGGTACGCCGGCACCGTCGTTCGGCGAGGTCCCAGAAGGAGGAGAGATGCTGATGCTCGTCGGAGGACTCGTTGCGAGTGCGGGATCAGAGAGCAGTGAGGGGCTCGGGAAGAGATTGCTCGATCCCGGCGAATGTGAGCTGTTGCTCTGTGCACTACCGATCGCCGCTGCAGCCGCAACAGCATTCCCAGCACCAACACCAGAGTGGGCAAAGCCAGCGGCAGCGTCAGCCCAGCTTTGGGCTGCGGCGGCAGCATATCGAGCATGCTGTTGCTGGGACGAATTGCTCGTTGTTCGGAATCCGTATTCGTCTTGCTCGTACTCTCCACTTGCGCCAGTCCCGTACCGCAGGCCGTTAGCGCTGAACGCATCGGGCCATATATGCTGTAGTACTTCGGGTCCTAGGTGGTTTCCGACGGACTGAGCTTGTTCGTGCACACCGTTGGTGTTGCCGTTGGTGTTATTTCCGTGAGATCCGGAGAGGCCAGGATGGGAAGGCGAAGATGAGAGTTGGAAGGGCGGGACGAGCGGGAACCCGCTTGCTTGCAGCATATTCTCCAATGGACTTGGAAGATCGGGACTCGTGAGCGTCGCCCCCGTGCCCGTGCTAGCGCTCTGCAGCACGCTCGCACTCTGTTGTGAGTGTGCGCTGGCGACTTGTGTATTGACCGCAAGCGGAGGTAGCGGCGGTGATATGCGGGAAGCCGAAGATGATGATCCGTTCGTCGCTGCTCTCCTCCTCCTGCGAGTTGGGGAGACCGTAGGAGAAGTTGGTGACGGCAAGGGAGGCGAGCCATTCGCACCTCCTACCATCCCTGCCCCGCCAGAGCCAGCAGGCGCATGTACTTGCGCAGGAGGAAGAGTAGGATCGTCCGGATGCTGGCGCCGCCTGTGCCTTAACAGCACATCGGAACGTGCGAACTCTTTGGCGCATTTGGGGCACTTGAATGGGCGAATATCTTGGTCTGATGTGCGCATATACGATGGTTAGCGGCTTCATCTGGGGTAAAGAAGGTATCAGGCTCACGTTTCCGCTCATGTCGCTTGAGGTACTCGAGTCGCGAATAGTTGGAGCCGCACAGACGGCACTCGTACTTCGTAGCGGGGTCACCAGGAGCGCACATCGTGAGTTGCGGAAGGTCGTGACGGGGTGTATTACGAAGGGGAGTGCGTGAAGGAGGGTGTGGGGATAATATGGGGTCGTGAAATTGGTCAGGGCTGTGATGAGGTTAGGAAGGGGACGATGCTTGGGTGCTGGTGGAGGCGTCTCACGTCCAGCGATAGCAGTGGGGTAGCCTATATGCGCGGTAGCACAACAGTAACAACAACGGAAACTGTTCAATTGTGCAGCCAAGCAAAGGCGATGGGGTAGCCTGTAATAGACTGCTCGACAGAAGGGGGGTTACGATGGTGGGGGGTGAGCAGGGGATGAGGAGGGGGACCAAGAGGTGGAGGCACACCTGTCGTACGCGGGGCCAGGGCGTTATGTACTCAGCAATCCCACGCGCGGGTGCAGTCAGTCACGCCCTTTCTCCCTCTTCCTGCAGGTCTGCCACAAGTTGCTTGCTCTGCTCACCCCAGGCCAGACACACGCTCCGTTTGATCAATTACAGCACATGCGCCCGGCTTCGCTGGGCATGTCTCTGAGCTGGCTAACGGGAAGCAGAATCACGGGGGTCCGGCGCCGATACTCCCGTCGGCTTTCCCCCTATCCCTCGCCCCGTCCAATACGCTCTCGGTGGTCACAGAAGGTCTCACGGGGGTACACTTGGGAGCGTGGGAGGAAAGGATGTCTCGGCCGGCCTACCCGGGGTCCCACAAAATCCCACATCAAAACCCCAATTATGCTCGCAGACAAGACCAAGGTATAAGACTCCTCGCCCCGCTCGGGTCTCTCACCACTGCAGCTTGTGCCACATCCCCCAGCCAGGTCCAGGGGTCTGCGTCATGCACCAGACGCAACCCCAGCCGGAGTCGAAAGGTGGAGGTAGCCTAATTCCGCCTCCGATACCAATTCAGGTTTCTCCCGTTTGTCCGTCCCGAGGCTAAAATAGCTGCAAGGGAGCAGGGATCGGACAGGGTGTGCCATCGGGTGCGCGGATAAATAGACGTGCTCCTTTTAGAATTACTGCCTCTGGGGTGTTCCGCACCTTGGGGCTTCTGCCAGTCCGGATTGGGTCTGATGAGTCGACCGGGAACGGTGAGACAGCCAGGATAAACCGGACCCCTGGGCTGACCAGCTGACCTGCACGCCCGGACATTCCAGTCGTCCCATCTTCCCGCGCAGACCAGCGATTCGCAAAATGCGAGACAGCTGTCTATTGCACATAAAGCGAGGCCTTGGTAAGGAAATGCAAAGCACTCTTACGTAGGCTGCGCTAATAATAAAATATCGACAATAATACAGCGATCCTACAATAGCCCATCTTTGGACGTCGATTCGCTAATGATAGCAGGGACACTGAGTTGTCGTACCATCCTATCGGCACGCTTCATGCCTCGTGTGCTCCGCCATAAGCCAGCGCTTCTACCGCGGCATCATCCCGCCCGTCACAAACGAGTGAGAAGAAATCCTAGCGGTCCAATCGCCCGATGCGCGGCCGCTCTAGCGTGCTGATATTCCCTCTTCTAGCTCTAATAGCAAGGGATCGGGCGGATCTGCTCTCCCTGCGCGTCATTGTCATATCTTCGATGCTCTAGTGGTCATCTGCTGGAAAGTTGACCCGGTCAACCGTATCGCTATCCTTCGCTGGAACATACTGCCGCAAGCCCTTTGACGTAAACTCGCCTCCTTTTACCCGGGGCAAACGTCTATACACGTAAGCAAACCAGGGGGAACTAAAGGACCGGCGGATACTCCGAGCTTCTTTGGAGCTTCAGTTGCGGGCTTCGACGGGAAGAAGACCGGTGATCTCGCCGTTCCTGGCTATATATGGGATGTCACAAGAAGCATTGGAATGAGGCCGAATGTTTGACAGAGGCGTTATCGCCGATAGAGTCATTCCTCTGGCGCATGTTCTCTTGCAGCTGCGGTAAGCCTTGCACGCTAAGTCGATCTCAAGATACTAAATCTTATCGCTTTTCTGGTTTTCTGGCCTGATGCCTCTTGTTGGCGATCTCCGCTGACAGTTGCCCACATAAACTTCTCTTTCGGTTCGGCAACAGTAGTCTCTAATTTGTTGAAACAACGATACGGAAGACCCTTTCGAAGCTCTGGATCGCTCTTTTCCGAGCAACTGGCGAGCGAGCGACGGAACGGAAGGGCGCATCATGGCCTGGCGACGTGCTTTCATAGCAGACTCGGCCGGATGATCGGGGTCGATCAACGCCCCAGCGCCCTGCTGATCCTGGCCAGTGGCCATGGGATAGACGACGGGAGGGGGTTCTTTCTGATATCTGGCCTCGTCGCTTCGCAACTTCGCTCTTCACTTCATCACGGCGGGCCCGATCACGCTAGCCAGGGGAGAGAAAGCCTCTCAATGAAGCACCATTACTGTCGATCAGATCAATAGGCCACCTGAAGACGTCGTGACTGCAGCGATGAGACCTCACTGTCTGATCGAAAGCTGAGGGGCAACCAACGTCTGATCCTCCTCTGGAATGTCGATCATCCGTACGTCAGCCCGACCCTGCGCACCCCGTGGTCGGTCATCCTTTTAGCTCGCTTCCTAGAGGGCGGGGCGCCTCTCCACATACAGACATACCCGACTGTCATCAACGGCGGCCCGCCGCTCCCTCCACCCCGCCCCTTGCCGCCCTTCTCCATACATACCAGCATGCACACCATGTGTAACGTTCCCCAACCTACAGTCGGAGCAAGGTGTGGGGTCCCCGCGTTCCCCGGAAGCACGGCAAGCCTACCACACGGGACCAATCACCGCCCGGAAGAGGTGCAGCCTCAGGGGCGAAAATCCCTCATCAATTCATGTTGTCTCACTGTGACCTTGCGCCCTGATTGACTTGCCTGCGGGATCGGAGTTGCATTGTATTACTCTTACGGTATTCTTGCTATGTTTTGCCTGGCTTGGTCTGGCAATGATCTGGGTGAGACTGGTGTGGGTCTCGTACTCCTAGTCCTTGCATGGCTACGGGCTTACTTGTCGAAATTCTTCACAAAGTCGGCCCGAGAGAGAACAGCCGCTGGAGCTGCGCAAGGTGTGTTGGATGCCTGGGACAGGAACAGCGCGTCTCTCCCAGGGATGTTGAGATATCCCTTCTGCTGTATGCTGTGAACGTCACGAAATGGGTGATTGTTTCTCGGGGTTCATAAGACTTGACTTCATCAAGGCTCTTACCGTGCGGTCATGCGATGGGTGGTGAGATCAGCTCAGCCGTGCAATTGATCTTGCTGCATTCTTGTGCGCAAACGAGCTCCAACGTCCCCAACGTTTCACGTGTTCCGGCCAATCGCCCTCTCCCGCCATTGGTCGCCCCTACCACTCCTGCTGAGGGACGTCTCCCTAGTGCCTCCACATTTCATCCAAGCCCAAGGCAGCAATTACTACCGCTTGTCTCGGGTCATCGCAATTAAGCTTCCTAGCCCATCCACAACGTTCTGCGGAGAAGCCTGAACCAGAACCTCAGGGGCGAAATTCCCGCAGGGTTCGGTGGTCCCCTGAGGGTTGTTTATGGGGTTTAATTGGATGGTTCCTACGGCTGTTGTTGGCGTGGAGCATTGTTGCCCTACGATTCTTCATGTCTGTTAAACGCTACAAGCCTAGCAAATCAGGCCAATGGCAGTCCGTCGGCAGCTTCTGCCCGAGACACGGACACACCGCGTCGGAACTGCCTTTCGCCGTTTCGCAGAGGCTGAATTCGATCAGGAGAGCGAAGAGCCATACGGACCGTACTGTATATCGGTGACCGCGACCACCCAGTGGACAACAAGATAATGCTTTTTCATTCCATCAACTCGGTCTACATAACAGTTCATGATTGTTCATATGGTGTTTTCCCAGGCACAGCGCCTAGTTTTTCGGCTGCTTCACCGCAACCTTCCCCGACTCCACCAAGCCATTAATGCAGCTCAGCACGGCCTTCAGGCTGCTAGCCGTAATATCCTCATCAACAGCCACGCCCCACCCACTCGGCCTGTCCCCCTTCTCACCAACCAAAGGCGGAAGAACAAGCTCGACATAACTAGCAGCCTTCACGTCCGTCCCCTCGCCGATCGAGTGCTCCGAGTACTGCCTCACGCTCAGCTCTCGATCAAGGTAGATGTTCATCGCGCTTAGCAGGCTCGAGAGCGGTCCGTTCCCCTCGCCATTAAGGGTGATCTCGCCTATCGGGCTCCTTGCTCGACCCGTGAGCGTGCGCCTTAGGTTCGGGCCCTGGCCATAGGAGTACTCGATCAGCGTGAACGCCCCGTCGACCTCGTAGTGATACGCTTGCTTGAACTCTTTTGCCAGCCCTTCCGGGGTGGGGTTCTGGGCAAGCTTGTTCCGGACCAGTTCGGAGAAGGCGATCTGCAGACGAGGGGGGATGTCCAGGTCGAGCGTCTGCTTGATCGCGTCTGCTACTTGAGCACCGGTGGTGCTGTTAAACGACCGCTTGGCGTTCAGTTTGGGAAGGTCGGTGTTGCCGATCGCGACGTTCGCGGCTGAGAGGACGGCTCGAAGACCAGAGTAGGTGATGTCGAAGTCTACCCCGACGCCCCAGAAACCTTTGCTGCTCCTGTCTGCTGAGCCGCGCTCGGAGGGGACGAGCTCGACGTACGAGGCGGCTTGGACAGAGGTGCCCTCTCCTATAGCGTGCTCGATGTATTCCCTGATGGAGAGCTTGATCCCTAGGTGGTCGCGCAGCGCGTGCAGGAGAGCGGAGAGGGGCCCGTTACCCTCGCCGGAGAGTGTCATGAGTACTCCGTCTACGCGCAGCTTGGCGTCGATCCGGATGTGTCGGTCAACGCCGTCTTCCGTGTAGTTGTGGCTCCCGATCCCTGTCAGGCTGGAGACGCTATGCGACACGTCCACGAGGGTGAACGACCGGAGCGCCAGGCGGCCCTCGTACTGCATCCCGCCAAAATGATACTCGCGACAGAAACAGTTGACGATGTCCTCCGTGGTCATCTCTTTCCCCGTCTTGTCCGCCACGTCCTGGACGACCTGGTAGAACGCCATCTGCATCTTCCGTGGCAGGTCGAGCTTCAGAGCCTGCTTGACAAGGTAGGCGATCCCGCCCTTCCCAGACTGCGAATTAACCCGGATGACAGCCTCGTACGAGCAGCCAATGTCTTGCGGGTCGATAGGCAGGTACGGCATGTCCCATATCTCCTTCTCGCCCCTTGCGCGCGCAGCCGCGTGTCGCGTGGACTGTTTCTCGAACCCCTTCTTGATCGCGTCCTGGTGCGAACCGGAGAAGGCGGTGAAGACGAGCTCGCCGGCGTACGGGTGGCGAGGGTGGACAGGGAGTTCGGTGCAGCTCATCACGACGTCGATGATGCTGTACATGTCGCTTAGGTCGAGGTTGGGCCAGATGCCTTGCGAGTATTGGTTCAGGGCGAGGATGACGATGTCGACGTTGCCCGTGCGCTCGCCGTTGCCCAGGAGCGTGCCCTCAACTCGGTCGGCGCCGGCCATCATAGCGAGTTCGGCGGCAGCAATGGCCGTTCCTACAACAATCGTCAATTATGCTCAGCATGTGGAACACAGCCCGGAACGCACCTCGATCATTATGCGGATGCAGACTAACGATCACCTTCTCCCTCTCGCTAATATTCCTGCAGAAATACTCGATCTGGTCCGCATAGAAGTTCGGCGGCCCAATCTCGACCGTCGCAGGCAGATTAAAGATAATCCTATCCTCCCCCTCGCCCGCCCTGCCCCAAGCACGCTTAACGGCCTCACACACCTCAAGCGCAAAGTCCATCTCGGTCTGGTTGAACGTCTCGGGCGAGTATTCGTATCTGAATAGAGTGCCGGTCTCGCGCGTGCAGGCGTCTGTGAGCTCGCGGACTAGTTTGGTGTGCTCGACGGCTAGGGCGAGGGTTTGTTCTTTCGTGTTGCCGAAGACTACTTCGCGGAAACAGGGGGAGGTGGCGTTGTACATGTGGATGATGCTGCGCTTTGCACCGGCGACGGCAGAGACGGTGCGCTTGATGAGGTCTGCTCGGGCGGGTGTGAGGACCTAGACAGACGTAGACACATCAGCTACGCTCAGTTTGCTCAAGAATGCGAAGTGGCCCACCTGAATCCAAACGTCCTCCGGCACCTCCCCACTCCTCTGCGCCTCCACGACCTGCCTCACAAACTCGAAATCCGTGTCGCTAGCCGCCGGAAAAGCAACCTCGATCTCCTTAAACCCGCACCTAATGATCTCGCGCAGGAAGCGCCATTTCTGGTCGACAGTCATAGGGTTTACGAGCGCTTGGTTGCCGTCCCGCAGGTCGGTGGAGAGCCAGATGGGGGGCTTGGTGATGGTGCGGTTTGGCCATTGGCGGTCGGGGAGATGGAGAGGGGTGTAGGGGCGGTACTTTTGGGAGGGGTCGCGGCTGTTTGTCTTGTCAGCGGGGTAGTAGGAGTGCAGGAATGTGGGGTACTTACAGCATGGGCATGATGATGAATGTGCGCGAGTGTGAAGTGATGCAAGAGTGTGTTACTTTTGTAGGCAAGCAAGGGGATGAACGAGCGCCCGACCCAAACAAGGCACGAGCGATTAAAGACTAATGAACCAACAGATGAACCAAGGCACAGCACAGGACACGGCGGCCGACAATGGACAATGAGTCTCGAAGGAACCGACAATCAACAACGTGTACGGAGTGCTGGGTGAACAGCTTGGACTGACTCGGCTGGGCGACTTCGTTGCCTCTTTCGGATGAGCACCTTATGGCGAGAACCCTGGGGCCTGACTCGGCCGAATACGGTAATAAGGCGAGAAATTCTGCTCGTCTCAGGGTTCTCCGCGCTTCCAGGCCCATACCTCGGAGGTGCGGATTAATTATGGATCTAAGCGGGTGGCTGTGTTGTTGAGTGTGAAGAAGCGGGAAGATGATGCGGTCTGACTTGGAACGCGACACAACCAAAAGTCCAAAAGTGTGCAAGACCGCATATCAATCACCTTGCACCTTGCTTCCTTCACTTCCTACCTAAACTAAAGACGAAAGGATGACAACACTATACCTATCAAGTAAAGCGGCACCGTTTCCTTTCGGCCCGCTCGCTCTCGCGGCGTCGTCGAACATCCCATATGCGTTCGACGAGGAGGGACATGATGGGCCGGTCGAGCTTGTCACCCCTAAGGGCAGTGTGACCGGGACCGATGAGGTGCTGAGGGCTCTGGCGGACGAGACCAATACATGGGGCGAGAAGGCGCAGGTGCGTATCCCAATTGCTATTGGTGTTATCCGCGGCGCTGATATCCGACTACGCAGACCGAGCCTTTCGTCGCACAAGCATCCAGCTTGGCCCAGCTAACAGCCTTCGCCGAGGTCACCTCCTCCCTCGACGCACTCGATGACCGCCTCGCCCTGCGTACCTACCTCGTCGGCCACACGCCCACAGTAGCAGACTACGCAACCTACGGCGCGCTAAAATCGAACAACGTCGTCGCGGGTATCCTCAAGCGCGGCCTCCACCCGCACCTCCAACGCTGGTTCTCGCACATCGAGAGCCTCTCGCCCGTCCAATCCGCGCTCGCGACCCTCCTGGAGGCCAGATCAAACAAGAACAAATCCGCTAAGAAGGCCGCTGCTGCTTCTTCCTTCGCGCTCGGCCTGCCCGGGGCGGAGGAGGGGAAAGTCGTTACGCGCTTCCCGCCTGAGCCTTCGGGATACCTCCATATCGGCCACGCCAAAGCGGCGATGCTGAACCAGTACTTTGCCCAGATGTACAAAGGGAAGCTGATCATTCGGTTTGACGACACGAACCCGAGCAAGGAGAAGGACGAGTTTGAGCATAGCATTATCGAGGACCTTGCTCTTCTGGGCGTGAAGGGGGATGTGGTCACGCATACGAGCGACTACTTTGACAAGCTTTATGAGCTCTGCGTGGAGCTGATTCGGAGGGGGAAGGCGTATGCGGACGATACGGAGCAGGAGGAGATGCGTTGCCAGCGGACGGAGCGGATCCCCTCCCGGAGGAGGAACATGTCCCCCGAGGAGACGCTCAAGCATTTCGAGGAGATGAAATCCGGCACGCCCGAGGGTCAGAGATGGTGTATCCGCGCCAAGATAAACTACGACGACGTGAACGGCGCCCTGCGTGACCCTGTCATATACCGGTGCAACCTCACCCCTCACCACAGGACAGGCACAGCATGGAAGATCTACCCAACGTACGACTTTGCCTGCCCTATTGTGGACTCGATCGAGGGCGTCACACACGCGCTACGGACGAACGAGTACAGGGACCGGAACCCGCAGTATCACTGGTTCCTTGATGCGCTCGGGCTGAGGGATGTGCACGTCTGGGACTTCTCGAGGATCGCGTTCATCTACACTTTGCTGTCGAAGAGGAAACTGCATTGGTTTGTCGACCAGGGGCTAGTGAGCGGGTGGGACGACCCGCGGTTCCCGACCGTGCGCGGGATTCGAAGGCGAGGCCTGACAGTCGAGGGTCTGAAACAGTTCATCCTCGCCCAAGGGCCGAGTCAGTCCCAGCTCCTCCTGGAGTGGGACACCATCTGGGCGCTGAACAAGAAGGTCATCGATCCCGTTGCACCCCGGTTCTGGGCTATCCTTAAGGAGAACGCGGTCCGGGTTACGATTAATGGCGTGCAGGGCGTGGAGGTGAAGAGTGTGCCGCGGCATAAGAAGAATCCCGAGGTGGGGGAGAAGAAGACGGTGTATAGTGGAGAGGTTTACGTGGAGCAGGAGGATGCGGTGAGCTTTGATGAGAATGAGGAGGTGCGTTCCCCATCTCCCCTGCTTTCGGCTCGTGAGTTATGGCCTGACACGGAGTAGATTACGCTCATGGACTGGGGTAACGCCATCGTCCGCTCGAAAGAGACAGGTCCGAACGGCGTCATCACGCACATCACGATGGATCTCCACCTCTCAGGCGACTTCAAAAAGACGAAGAAGAAGATCACCTGGCTCTCCACTCCCACGCCGGATCACCCGCTCGTCGACGTCGTGCTGAAGGACTACGACTACCTGATCACCAAGAAGAAGCTCGAGGAGGACGATAAAGTCCAGGACTACGTCACGCCCGTCACGGAGTTCCGCCTTGCTGCGTGGAGCGATGCGAATGTCCTTGAGCTCAAGAAGGGCGATATAATCCAGTTTGAGCGGAAGGGATATTATATCCTCGATGCTGTCAAGGGCGAGAAGGGGAGCGAGGTGCTCGAGTTTATCCATATTCCGGATGGGAAGGCCGCTGGCGTGGCTAGCAAGGCCGAGCAGCCCTCTGCTGCGGAGGAGAAACCAGCAAAGGGGAAGAAGCAGGCCAAGGGGACGGCGCCTGCCGAGTCGGGCAAGCAGAAGTGTCCTGCGAAGGCGAAGCCCGCTGCTCCTGCGCAGACGGAGGAGGGGATAAGGATCGTCAAGTCGGACGGGGATAGGGGGTTCGATATCCCCGTCCCGACGAGCATGTTCACCGTCAAGCCGATCTACGGCGAGAAGGCGGTCCCGATCGAGCCGGGAAGCAACATGTTCAAGGTCAAGAACATCTACGATCCATGAGCGCTTTCTCGCAGCTTCAGTATTGGGCTTGTCCGTGTAGTAGCATGTCTCTGGGTAGATAGGAACGAGTGATATAATTCAATAATTCTCAGGCGTTGCTTCTTTGTGCTATCGATTGGGTGCCTTTGTGTGTGGCACACGCGGGACCGATGTCTACCATCACGTGCGCGATACGAATTCTGTGCCTTTTCCACGGTCGGGACCGGGGAATATCGAAGAAGCTATTCTTTCGCGATGCTGCCCTGATGTACACCTATCGCTATCAAACAGCTAGGATGCCCAGACCTTGTCGCCGCGGTTGTGGCCTGGCGACCTGCGCAACCGTGGATCAAACGATATCGTGCTACCCAGGCTAGTAAGAATGAGCGAGTAGAACGGCATCAAGCCCGTTATCTTGTCGTCACCTGCTCGCTCCTCGAAGGTCGCCGCATCGTCCCTGCACTCCATCGACCATGTCCTCCCCTGCTATGTTAGCAGCGCCCAGCGCGCTATGCGCTCTCGGGCTGCTCTCTCCATCCAAGACAGTCCGACGCTCCCTCGTCGCTGGCATCCTCGGCCTAGTGACATACGACATCATCTTCCTCACTCCGTCCAGCCCTCGAGAGGGGATGTACAACGCCCATACGATCGTCACTACCGCTCTCCTCGCATCCGACTTCTTGGCGCTGCACGACCCGGCAACCGACTTCTGGAACAAAGACGGAAAGGTGTTCGCACTCCCGGGGCTGAGCTGGACGAAGATCAAGTGGGCTCTTGATTTGTCGATCAACTTCCGCGGCATAGGCTGGAATTTCGAGCCGAAGCATCTCTGGACATCAGCGGGGAAGAAAGAGAGCCGCCTGAGATTCGTCCTCCGTCAACTGTTGGGCGCAGGAGGATGTTTGTTGGTTATGGATCTGGCGCAGACGCTGTATCGGAATCGGCCGGCTTGCCAGACGGGAGGGGCGATATTTCGGGATGGGTTGGCCTGGGGTGTGGTCTACAATCTTGCGGAGTGGATCAACATGGCTGGGGCGATGCTGCTTATGCATGCTCTGGCGAGCGCGTTGACAGTCGGGCTGTTCATCAACAAGCAGGAGGATTGGCCGGATATGTTTGGTCGGATACGGGATGCGTATACTGTGAGGAAGTTTTGGGGGTGCGTCGGTCCATGTTTTGAGGCTGGGTCGTTGATTGACCATCGGCCAGGCGGACATGGCATCAACTGCATCGGCATGTGAGTATTAACGATCCCAGGGGAAAGGCGTGAACTGACCGGTCGTCGGAGTTCTTGACCGCTCACGCCAAATTCTTCGCCCAAGATGTCCTCAAGCTTCCAAAAGGCAAGAAGCTCACGACATACGTCGAGCTCCTGATCGTGTTCTTCATCTCCGGCATCGTACACGGCGCCGGCGCCTGGTCCTTCCTCCGCACCAAATCAGGTGCATTCAAGAGCCTGCTCTTTTTCACCATCCAAGCAGTCTGTATCGCCGCAGAAGATCACGTTATCGCCTTCGGCAAACGACTGGGCTTGAAGGATTCCTTCTGGACAAGGTCGACCGGGTATGCGTGGGTGATCGTGTGGATCACTCTGTCCAACCCGATCAGGGCGGAGTCGCTCGTCAAGGGAGGGCTGTGGGACCAAGCAGACCAGCCACAGCTCCGGATCGTACAGGGGTTGTTGGAGCGGATCAAGATCCTTGCGCCTGCTCTTAGACAGAAGATGTATGCGTAGATGCGCTGAGTCAGCCGAGAGGTCGCCTTTAGTGCGCTTGTCCCATCTTATGGTATGCTCCATTCCAGAGGAGAGTCAGGGCTCCGATCCTGGCCGAGCTTCATTAGGTATGATGTACAAGCCGGCCGAACGACAAGACAGCCCAAACAATGGTCATTCCGCAGAGCGAGTCTGATCGCAATGAAGCATGGGAATTGTAGCAGAGGGCAAAGACGGGACAAGTTGCGAGGCACGTTCAGCCCATTGCCAGTGGATGATTCACGCGCATCCCCGCAAATCCGCGTCCCCGCCTTCTTCGGGAACCGTCAGGATAGGGGCGAGAACGGCCATAATATAATCCCGTTCTGGCCGACGGAGGTAATTTTTAGATTAGCTTCCGTATATAGTAATTTAATTCCGTTTTGCTTCCGTTTTGCTTCCGCAGCGGCCTTGCGGGAAACCGAAAGTACCGCCGGTACCGCAGATACCGCGTGTACCGCACGTGTAAGAAGCACGGAACCGCATGTTTTGCGCTTCCGCGTGTGTTCTCTCTGCGCGCTGCGCCTCCTTTATCTCGTCTCCTCTCTCCTCGTTACCACCGCTAGCTCAGCTCTCAACGTCCTCAACTGTCAACAATGCCTGGCCCTACCAACCCCAATCGCCGCACCACTCGCAGTACCGCGCGAACCGCGGATACCGGGCCTACCGCCTCTACCGGGAATCCGACGGCGCCAGAGCGCACTCCGTCGCAGCTGATCGCGGAGGCCGAGTACGCCGACCTTCGCAAGCAGATGAAGGACAACTTCGACGGCCTGGAGGCGGATGCTGGCTCGGATCAGCTTGGAACCTACAGGGTAAGCCCTATCTTTCTACCTCCATAATATCTACTAACGTTTGAATAGTCTTTTGCGGTCTCAGCGGCTCGTATTGCGCCGCACAGGGTGGGGGAGTGGGCGGAGAGAGAGGCAAAGCTGCTCGGCCCCAACTTGCAGGCTGTCTGGCTGTTTCAGCAATCGGTGCGCCCATTGCGGTATCCGCGGTACCTGCGGTACCGACGGTACAAGCGGTATCTATCTTACTAACTCTTACACTCAGGAGGAGGTGAAGGCCAACTTCAAAAGCGCCAACATCCCTGTGGGCCCCGCGATTGGGCTCGACATCTCCGCCCTCGAGATCGGCAAGATGGCGAAGGCCCCCAAGGCCACCACCACCACCACCCTCCCCACCGCCCCAGCCACCCCAGCGACCACCGCAGGGGGGAGGACGCCCGCTCAGACGGATGTTCCTCTCCCCGCCGACACGTCCGACGTGCCGGAGGGCCGTCCCCGCCGCGGTGCTGCTGTGGCAGCTCGTGACAAGACTGCCGCCATGCTTGGCGGTAGGCGCGGTACACGCGGTACCGGCGGTACCGGCGGTACCACCGGTACGGGCAAGGGCAAGGGCAAGGGCAAGGCTCCCCCCGAATCCTCCTCCGACTCGGGCGACGATCGCGCCCAGGACAAGAGCTACGAGCCGCCCGTGCGATCTGGCAAGGAGAAGAAGGGGAAGGGGAAGGACGCGGGAGAAGAAGGAGGAGAAGAAGGAGAAGAAGATGAGGATGAGGTGCAGGAGGTGAAGAAGAAGGCGCGTACGACGGCGCCCGTTACCCCCAGCCGTGGGCACAAGCGGGGAGTGCCCAGCGAGGACAACGGTGCGATTCGCACCATGGGAGGGCCGTACGACGTAAGTGCGGTTTCGGCGGTTTCGGCGGTATCTGCGGTAGCTACGGTACTGATACTCTGACTTAGGACTTGATTGAGGATGGTGTCCTCCGCCCAACCCAGAAGCTTGCAGGGCGTAACAAGGACCCAGCAAGCGTTCCCATTCCGCCTCCAGACCAGCGCCGCCTCTTTCCCACGAGGGTAAGCATTGTTATCATTGAATTACTAATATTTAAACTAATTACTACCTCTCTAGTGCACTCACTGTATCCAAAAGGGTACGTACTGCTTTCGTGCGCCGGGTGCACTGAGCAAGGCGTGCTGGACGTGCCGTTGCTTGGGCAAGACCTGCGATGTGGCCCAGAAAGGTAAGCGGTATCGGCGGTAGGCGCGGTATCCGCGGTACTAACATGTTTCTTAGACGGGCGTGCAGGGCGGTGGATTCCGCCCGAAAAGAGGACGAGGGTTACTCCCTCGTCCTCTCGTGGTACCCGCCACGTCGAGGAGATCCTGGAGAAGGCGGAGCGGGAGCTGGAGCGGATGGAGGAGCTGCAGGAGGAGCAGGAGCAGGAGCAGGAGCAGGAGCAAGAGGAGGAGGAGGAGGAGTGGAAGGGGTTGCCGAGTGACGGGCCGGAGACGGAGGACGGCCACAGCACGAGCACGCTGACCTCGCTCGAGGGGTGAGCGGTAAGTGCGGTAGTGGCGGTAGCTGCGGTAGAGGCGCAACGGGGGCCAGAGGGGCGGAAGTTAGAAATGCCCTGGTGTTTGTGTAGGAGTAGGTCGGGTGCAGTAATGCGACGTGTTCAGCCCGGAATTCCCGCTCTTTTTAGTTGGGAAAGCGTGCAAGCCAAGCGTATAACAAGCGGAGCGGTTGGTGCGGTATCGGCGGTATCGGCGGTAGCTCGACGCGTGATTGGCTTAAGTCCTTTCGAGGGTATGATACCAACGATACCGCGGATACCGCGGGTACCGCGCAAACCGCTGGTACCCCAAGCAGTTGTTCTTCCAGCCTCACCTGTCAACCGGGTGTGCTTGTAGTTCAAGAGCACTCCTGCAGTGTATTGGCAATGGTGCATTCAATGACATGTTACAGCTGATATTCTCCTGTGGAAGGGCCATGATGAACATCTGTTCCTGTTAGAGACTGGAGGCCTGTTAGTCTTCTTCATTGGCATATATGCAGTTTGCCAGACATTCTCCTGTGAGTAGGGTATGATGAACATCTGTTCCTGTTGGAGAGCAGATGTCTGTTAGCCTGTGCATGCAGGTCATCTTCATGAGCATATATCCTATTTGGACAATGTAGATCAAGCAAGCACCCGGTTCGGTATCTGTCTGCCTAAATGACACTCATCTCTCTATCCCTCTTCATGCATGAAGCTGGACATTGGCATGGCTGGAGTGACTGGAGAGGCAGAGGGCAGAACTGGAAGTGCTGCAGCTATCATCTGGTCCATCTGAGACGGGCTGGCAGTAAGGTGCAGTGCGGTATAGGCAAGGATGAACACACACAGGTAACCAGGCTAGGTGGGTGCACAGTTGGTACAAGATGTTGCAGCAGCAATGGCCATTGGCCATTGTCCCACTGCAGGCCCACATTCAGAGAGTACCTTTGGGTGCATACTGGAATATTATAGTGACTGGCACTCCGCCCTCACCAATGAAGCCATGGAATGGTAGTGAGATCTGGTGCCGCCTTAGAGCACGCCACTTGATGTTCAAGTCCAATGGTTCCCACCTCCCTAACTCCCTGGTGATTGAAGCAGCGAAGGGTCGATTGCTGTAACAGAACTCGTGGGAGTAGTTGCTACGAGGCTCAGCCTGTGCTGAGGCCCAAAAGATACTTTGAGGACGTCGTAAGGGTCAGCCAAATGCAGGCCTTGTCTGCCTTCGGTCCCTTTAGGCATCCACTTGTCCGGACACACAAGTTCAAACAGGGTGCAATCCCCACTCAGGGGCAGTGGCAGAAGCTGGTTGTTAGGTGGGCGTGAGCTGCTCATGGGAGGAGAAGCAAGCAAAATATCCTGAAGCTCAGACAAGCTAGCTCACCGGCGATTGAAGCAGCGAAGGGTCAATAGCTGTCACAGAGCTCCTGGCAACACTGGCTCATCAAGGGGATGTGTGATGAGTGGTGAGTGATCAGTGTAGGGATATGGTGTGAGCTGCACCGTGACATTCAATTTTGTGCTTTGTCTTTTCCCTTAGCATGAGCCCAATTGATGTACCAGTGTGTGTTGTCTGTCTAAGTAACATGCTCTTCACTTTCAATCTCATTTTGTTCTCTGTTCCTTTGCACATGGCATGGATTATGCGCTCAGTCTTGCATTGTGGCTTCATCTCCTCTGGGGCTGCCTCTGCTTGCAGTGCAACCTGGTTTGAAACAAAGTACATAAGTATACTTTGCAAATAACCACTTCTCCTTTGACCATCATTTGTGATTCCAGTGCTTTCAAGAGATGCAAGCACTGATTGGATGCATGTGGAAAACATAAAGAGCAATGCAGCAAATTAGACCGTTCCCTTCGAGCCTCAATCTTGTCCGTCAAGTATAGGGCATAGTGCGTGTGGGTGTGGTGGGTGTGGTAGACACGCATGGCCCTTGGACTGTGACTGGCCAGGCCAGGTGGTGACCATGGTAAGTATACGACCCACCGGGCACAGTGTTGGGATGTCGAAGAGCATGGCTCCCATCATTCCACCACACCAGGTGGGGCTCGATGGTGCGGTATCAGCGGTATCAGCGGTAGTCGTCGCCGCAGGCCATGGGCTGCTCTGCAGCCATTGGGCCAACCAGGTACCGGCTGTACCGCGGATACCGCTGGTACCGCCGCTACCGCAACTATTTGTGTTCTGACACAATTCATTTAACACACAGGGGCATACTCACATTTGACCGGATACGACATTACAATGATCATGATATTACACGGCATTCCTAATCATGGCTGCTGGCTCTGGAGTCCATAGGTGGCCTCCAGTACAAGTTGCAGATTTCGGTTGGCCCTCTCTTGCGCATGTGCGGCCTGCCTGAGTTCTTCCATGGTCTCTGAAACAAGGGCAACTGGAAAGGCATGAGTACCGCTTGTACCGCCTGTACCGCACCTACCGCACGCACCTAACCGGCCTTGCATAACATTGCTAGAGCCCGCGGTAGAAGCCTTCAAAGTAGCCACACCGTGTTGCAGTCCTCGCCGAATCACACGGCCTCGGCGTGCATCTGCAAATGGTGAGTGAGTGGGGTATGTATGCGAGTGTGGAACTACCATTTGTTGGGCCGGCTGAACACTGTTTTTGTGCCCTTTGGCAGTGCCAACACGCTTTGAAGCGCTTCCCTGGCTGCCGAAAGCATTCTAATCCACGCCTGACGCAGTATGTACACTGGATGGGCACACATTAAGTGGAACTTATGTGTGACCACCAATAGATTGCTCACCGAATTCGCCATGGGGATGCGTCGAGCCGCTTCAGGCTCAGCAGCAGTGAAGGGGGCCGGCTCAGCGCCGGTAGCGACGGTACGCGCGGTAGGCGCGGTAACCGCGGTACCCGCGGTATCGACGGTATTGGTACCTCTACTGGCTGCTGGGTTGGGAGGTCCTTTTCGGGAGGCACCAGTTTGACGGGACATTGGTCACGCTTTGATACCTGGCGTGGGAACAGAAATGATTGTTGGGAAAAGAATTTAACTGTGAGAGGCCAGAGATAGGTCACTGTGCTAGAAGAAGATCTGAGAAGATGGTGGTTGGCCGGAAAGGGGGGCAGACGCATTCCAGTCATCGAACTGGAGACTTTCATAAGGGTCCAGATGGCGGTTCAGCGGTTCCGCACAACCGGTCAACCGCCGATACCGCGGAAACCGCGGGTACCGTCGATACCGCAATTTCGGACGGACCCCTCAATGGTCGCTAGCTCACCTACCGCGGATACCGCACATACCGCCTATTGCCGATGGTCCAAAACATGGGCATTTCTATCTACCGCCCGCAACAAAGTGTTCTCTCTACGGCGTATTCACATCATACCTCCTTCTTAGACACCTTCGTGGCGTCCTCAACCTCTGCTATGAACTGAACCCAGCGACGATGGCCCCAGCGAGCGGTCCACTCATTCAGTAAAGTCAAGGGCGCTTGCTTCCAGACTCCGTAGTGACGGCGTAGCGTGCGCTCCGGAATGTTGCTGCCAGGAAAGGCGATGCGTTGGGCTTCCCCTGCCAGAGTTCCACTTCGGCGAAGGGCGTGGTACTGCTCCATTCCACGACTGACATCGGTAAAAGAGCTACCCCTGGACCACGTTGCTCCTTTGTCGCGCCCTGAGGCTTTAAAAGCAAGGGGTGAAATCACCAAAGGCTCATCGTCTGAGCTGTCCGAGATCACAACAAGATCGAGCCTTGCGGGAGAGCGAGCCTTCTTGGTGGGAGTATCTGGCAGGTGGAGGAATTGCTGACTGGTGGATCGAGGTCGCTTAGCCTTGGGGAGACATTGTTGCACAGAGAAGAGTTGGAGCTCCTCCTGAACATGCTGATCATCCAGAGGGAGAGCGGAAGGGCTGATAACGATGTGCTCCTCCTTGAACAGTGAAATGACCTGGCCGGGACCGATCTCCACCCATCGTTCTTTCTTCTTGTCCAGCACAGGCACAGTCCAGGCATGGGAGGATGTATCCACACCACAGATTTGGGCCATGCGGCCCAGGACCGACGGGAGCCAGTGTTCCATCATAGTAAACAGGGCGGGCGGACGTCCACGTGCTTCCAGATTGGGTAGCTCGACTGGAGGGCAGCTCTGGAAAGGAGGAAGATCAGAAAGACGAAGTTTCCCTGTGCGCGGTATTAGCGGTACCCGCGGTACCCGCGGTAGCTTGTTTTTCCGTGAAGTCAACATGCTACCGTTGAAACCGCGGGTACCGCTGGTACCGCATGTACCGCCATCGATAAGAACACTCACCGCCTGAAGTATGACTATTGTGAACAATCGGGACGCTTTGTCCTGCTCTCCCGCTCGCTGTATAGCTTCCACCGGACTTCCGGACGGCGACGCGCCGCCGGATAGCCTCTCCCCCCAGGATGGGTGTAGCGCCTTGCCAACATAGTGAGGGGTGACATTTCCAGCGACTGAAGCGCGGCGGTACCGGGCAGAAGAGGGCTCAATAGGTGCTCCTCCCCCACCAGCATTACTCGAGGTGGAGGAATCCAGACCACCACCGCTGTCCTTCCCCTTCACTATTGTTCGATGATCAGTGTAAGGACCAATACACGAGCAGGCACTGTCTCACCGGAGTGTCCTGGAGCGGGGCACACACGCGCCAAGGTACCGCAGGTACCGCGCCTACCGCAGGTACCGCATAAACCGCTTTCATCGACTTCAGGGTTGTTGCAGCCAGTGGTCTTCTGCTGGGCAATGCAGCAAGCCTTGCACATGTTTCGGGTACACTTGGAGTGCGGTGGTCGGGTCTTGCACTCGCCGCACTTGCCTGGTGCGCCAAGAGCTGTGGTGCTACTGCCATGCAAGTAGGGCAAGGGCCCCCAGTGAATTCCACGAGGAACGCCATTATGCCAGTCCTGAACAGGCTGCTGAGAGCCCACAGAATGCTCTGGAGTGTCTTGAACATCCACAGAGCCGTCGTAGATCGTTTGGAACACCTCCTTCTGCAGTGCAGGCATCTGTTGGGAAACCCAGACAAACACATGGCCCCAGTAGCACTGCATCGTGCGAATGAGCTCTCCTCCTTCCCCAGGCCACCAACCTTGGCGCACCTTAGTGAATAAAGATCCCCAGTGTCCTGCAGTAAATGCCACAGTGACAGGCATGCAGCGACGCCCACACTTCTCACAGTACCAGTGCTCCACATCCTCCACAGCACAATTCATCAGCTCTGGATGCTGCTTCCAGTACTGGCGGATGCCCTCATTTTGAAGGGCCTTGAGTTCAGACATGTAGCAGACTGGTGTGTTTGATGCCACCGAGAAGGACTTGGAATTCGTTCGAAGACATGGAAAACCGCCGGCGGTTAATTGGAACCGCCTTACATAAGGCAGCCACGCGAGGCCCTTAGCCGGACGGGTGGAGGGCGCAAGCGGTATCGGCGGTACCTGCGGTATCTGCGGTACCTTGTTGACTTCTCGGAATTCCGTTTCAGCAACCGCAGGTACCGCGCCTACCGCAGGTACCGCACGAAAAGGAAAGGGCGGGCACATTGTTCATTACTACCGAATACTACTACTGCGTTTGTAAGACCTCTTCGGGAACCCTGTGTGGGTTCAAACCTCTCTCGCGGAGCTGTCTCTCTGTGAACCTGTTTCTTTCCTTCACCATCTCATCGAGAAAGAACTCTGCACACACAGCATTGAGGTCTCGGACCATGGCATGGTACCCATTAATCCAGGCGTTCACCATCTCCGCTGCAGAAGAGTTGAAGTGCCACTTCTGCTTCTGAGCATCATAGATGTCTGGAAAGAGGAGGGGGTTGCAATGTTGACCACAGTAGGTGTCGTTTTTGCTATGCTTGGCTTTGAAGTGGAACACATCAACTGGCTGACCCATTCGTTCGAAATGGGAGTCTCCCAGAGCTTGCAGATGCCGTCGTAGTTGACAATTGTTGTCATAGAAGAGGATATCAGGAACGGATCCTTTAGTTGGAAAGACCGCGCGTAACATATCCTGGAAGATGCTGTATTAGTATTCTCCTTGGACTCATGGTTGAAGGACATACCGCTACTGAGGAGATCGCCTCGGCACCATAGAATGTGGCCCTAGCCACAATGATACCACAAGGACGGACAATCAACTGCTCATTGTGTGTCCAAGCGCGAGTGAACTGAGCCTTTTGCGGTCGTTTCCCCCCGGAAATTCTGGAATCCACCTGGAGTAGGTGGGACAACGACTCGAAGCCTTCAGGAAGGGCAAGGAGGGGAGTGGTGGAGCTTCGTACGGTACCGGCGGTAGGCGCGGTAGGCGCGGTATACGCGGTAGTTGCGGTATCGTCGTTGTGCCGGTGGTGGCCCTCCAGCTGTCTGGGCCCATTCAGAGCCAGTCGTCGAGCAAGCTGAAACATGGATTTCGCCTGCTCATCATGGGCCTCTTCCATAGCCTTATGCAAAGGGTCTTTGCATGTCAAAGCGCCTGTGCGGACTGTTTGAGTGCACCCTTCAACTCCACACACTTGATTCAGCGCTTGATGCATGGGGCAGAAGCGGGACGATATGGGTGAGAGTTCCCCATGGCAGTTATGCACAGCACAGCAGGGATGACCAATGGCGACACCATCGGTTATAGCTGCATGAATGGTGTCTGTAGCACCATGTCAGTCAAAGTCTGTGGGGAAGAGGGCAGAACAAGCTAACAATGGGTGCCATCTCGCTGAACCACACGCAGGCAGCCATCACAGGCATGAGCATAAAGCTCCTGACCAGTGCCAGCCATGAAAGCATTCCTCACTCGTAAGGCTTCCTTGAGTCTTGCCCTTTGCACGCCTGCTGGGTTGCCATGATCAGGGTGCTCCAGAAGGACGAGGATACTGCCCTGCTCATCATGATGCTGGAGCAAGGCATCGAGGTAGAAGCAGTCCCAAATGTAGTGGCGACGGAGGATGGGAGGACAACAAGTACCGAAATCGGCACGATAGGACAGTGATTCCATATAGATACGCTCGAGTGCTTGTCCACTGGTACTACGGAGGAAGTTAGCTTTGTCTAACGGCTTTGAGGCCGACAGAATGCAGCGGCGGTATCGGCGGTATCTGCGGTATGTGCGGTACACCGGAAAAAACTCAACATGGTTGCGCAGGTACCGCAGATACCGCGGATACCGCCGATACCGCATGGGCTATGACGATGAACTTACTGAGCATGCAACATTTGACGCTTGAAGTGAAAGGCCAGTTCGCGGTCGATGAGAATGTGCTTCTCAACCTGGACAATGGCCGGCCGTCCAAGGTAGTAGTAGCGCCGTTGAACACCGTCAGAATCCATTCTGCGGACATAATTGAGGAAATATGTTGAATGACAGCCTATGACACATTCAGGGCGTGGTTCAGAGGGACTGGTATGGTACATACGCTTGCATCGTAGGCAGGTGATAAAGACAGGGAGCACACCCTGGTGCAAGGTGTAAAGGTGGGCAGAAAAGCGGCGTGCATCAACGAGTCGTCCAGGTGCTGGGCAGTCTTCTTGTGTGCAGACGCGAGTAGGGGGGAACAACTCTTCGACACCTGAAAGGTGTCAGCAATGGTCAATTAATTTAGACAGACAGTTACCCATTTCGACTTGGGGAGCAGTGGCAATAAGAAGTTGGACAGGGTTAAGCAGAGAAGGTGTCTGCTGATGTCCCACTGGACCAGTTTGCCACACGAGAGGAAATAGTGCCCCCCAGAGAAGCTGGACGTCGGGGATTGCCATGTGGAAAAGTGTGGATAAGCTTGTAGAGAGTGCAGGAGGGAGAGCTCTTGGTGGGGTGTCCTCAGGCAGGGAAGCGAGCCATGTAAGTAGTGGCTGCCAGTGACGAACGACAGAAAGAAGGTTGAGCGCTATGTGGGCGGGAAGATGACCAAGGCGTGACAGATGAGGCCATAATGAGTGAACAAGCTGATGAAGATTCATTGAGAGAGCGCAATCTGCGGTAAGTGCGGTAGGTGCGGTAGGCGCGGTAAAAGCGGTAGGCGCGGTACAACGCGGCTGTGCTGGGGAAGCAGAAGACTAAGGAAGCGAGGTAAAGCGGAAGCAAAGCTTTTAATTTTAACTACTTCTAATTACTTCCGTCGGCCAAAAAATACCTCCGTCGGCCAAAAAAAGGTTCCGTCGGCCAAACGTTGGCCGTTGGCCGTTCTCGCCCCTATCCTGTCCCTTCTGGCTTCTTCCTCCCCTTCCCCACCACAATCCCTCTGTCTCAGCTCCGATCATCCTAATAACACAACTGCAAGTTGTGGAGGAGATGCCGACTTGCACTCAGAAAACTCTAATGACGGGCCGTATGTTCATGCGGGAAATAAGCATGCCGACCACTCTGACCTGACGCCTTATAACGGTCCGAGCTGGATGAACGTTCTGCCGGTGCGCGACCTAAATGTTGGCCAAGCCAACGTGACCTTGGTGGGGAGGCCCTGTTGTGGGGTAGTGCATTGCTATAAAATGCGGGGTAGGGTGGTGAGGCAATTCATCAAGCTGCACGAAATCTCTGTAGCAGCTGTTCAACTCGTAACGCCAAGATGACTGCTAAATTGGAACCTGTCAAGATCGGTTCTCTAACTTGCACGCCTATTCTTCCCGACTTCGCTGCAGAGTGCGTCCATCATTCAAGGATGGGTCATGCATGCTAAACTACTTTATGCAGGATCACCGGTATCGACTTCAGCAAGCCCGTCCCTCCCGAGCAGATCAAAGATGTGATCGCCGCCCAGGACCGGTTCGGCGTGACCATCTACAGGAATACGGGGCTCGACGACGTCCGACACATCGCCTTCTCCCGCCAGCTTGGTGAACTCGAGCACGTGCCCAAGTTCAGCGGTCCCAAGACGGTGCAGCGATTTGACTACCCCGAGCTGTTCGACGCTGGCAACACAGACAAGGACGGCAATATCGTCCAGAAGAACTCGCGTAGATGGTGGTACAATAAGGGGAATGCGCTGTGGCATACGGATTCGTCTTTCAACCAGCATCGGTCGAAGTATAGCTTGTTGCTGGCGCATAAGATTCCCAAGGAGGGCGGGAATACGAACTTTGCGGATGTGAGGCATGCGTTCCGCGATTTGCCGGAGGAGAAGAAGGCGGAACTGCGCCCGCTTGTCCTGGAACACAAGTAAGCTCCTTTGCACCTTTCGCTAAGGTTGTACTGACTTGCGTTCAGCCTGTGGCACTCCCGCCGCGTCGCCGCTCCTGAGGAATATCAAGCACCCACAGAGCACGAGCTCGCGGCGAAGCCTCCAGCAAGGCACAAACTCGTCCAGACCGCCCCAGACGGCGGAGAGGTGCGTCTCCAACCCCTACTTCCCCCTTCTCTAATGCTGACCAGAATGGGCAGACGCTGTTCATCGCCGCACACGCGGAATACGTCGTCGGCTGGTCGAAGGAGGATAGCCAGAAGCTGATCTGGGACCTGATCAAGCATTCCACTCAGCCGCAGTATACCATTTCGGTCGAATGGCACCAGCCGGGCGATCTCGTTATTTGGGGTGCGTCTCGCGCTCACATTCCTCTTCCTCCTCTCCCTCTCCTATATTTGGCGTGTGCTCATGAGTGCGTGCGTGTAGACAACAGACAGACGATGCACACCGCCACGCCGTTCAGCGACCAGATGGAAGTGCGCGATATGCGTCGTACGACTGTGTTTGACGATGGACCGGACGCGTGGGGCGTGCCCGCAAAGCCGATCGAGGAGATCAAGGAGCAGCCTGTGGAGGTGCCCGTCGTTGCTGTTCCTGCTTGATCCACATTGAGTTAGCTACTGAGGCGGCGACGGGAGGTGGGTGTAGGTTAAGTACTGAATACATGTACTGTTTGTTCAATGTCACACTCTGATTCTTGTTCATGCTTCTCAGCGAAAGGGAGACCCGGAAGCGCGGATGTTCGGACTTCAACAAGGCCTTGATGAACGACATGCATGCGTTGGAATGTTTCGGAATCGGGGGCTTGGCAGCTTGGCATTTCATCTGAAAGAAAATCCCGCCCATATATGCGCCTAGTTCACCCGAAAAACTAGACTTATTACGCATCACCACAACTTGAGATCAATTTCGCTTGTTACAACTTCACTTTATACACCCAGCGTCCAGCGCTCCCATTCTTACACCGCATACACGTAGCTGGTCACTCCGGGTGGAAGGAGTCTACCAGCGCGGCTGCTCGTATCCTCCTCCATACCCTCCTCCGGGCGGCCCATACCCACCGCCAGGCGGCCCGTACCCTCCTCCTCCGCCATACCCGCCTCCGGGCGGTCCATACCCTCCCCCACCACCACCATACCCTCCTCCAGGCGGTCCATACCCCCCTCCTCCCCCATAACCTCCGCCAGGCGGCCCATACCCTCCTCCTCCCCCGCCACCGCCCCACGGCCCCTGCTGGAACTGCCCATACATCCCCTGATACCCCCCATACCCCTGTCCTCCCCACTGATACTCCCTAGCAGGCCCATCATACTGCTGCGCATACTCCCACCCAGTCCCGCCCTGATATTTCTCCTGCGCGAACTGGTGGGCCTGCGCAACGGCCTGGTGTTTCGCCCGCTCGCGGTCGATCCAGTCAAGCCCTTTCGTCTCGGCCAGCTTGTCCACTTCGGCTGCGGCGATCGCAGCGAGGATCTCTTTCATCGTTTCGTGTGTGGGCTGCTGGCCCGTCGCGCGGAGGTGGGACTCGTACGCTTTCATCGCTTCGAATCCGGCGGCAGCGGCGATGGCTGCAGGTTTCCCATCAGTGACTAATCCCTGCTAGAATACAGAAGAAAGACTTACCCTCGTGCGTCCAGGAAGACTGATGTTCTGGCTGCACATACCCCTGATAACCATACATCTGCTGGTGCATCTGCGCCGCATCCTGCAAGCCAAACAGTCCTCCTCCGCCGCCGCCACCACCAAACCCTCCTCCACCCCCACCGCCTCCTCCGCCGCCGCCCATAAACGCACTAAAGAGGTTCTCCATCACTTCTTAGCACTTCGATCGTCGTGGGTATGATGTGTGGTGAGCGAGCGAACGATGTTGCTGGAGGTAGGTGTATGCGCTCAAGTGTAGGTAGGGGACACTGCTGGCAGCCCAAGCCCCTTTATACCCTTTTGAACTGCTTTAGGACCGACCGAAGTAACGATGACCCCACCTGCAGGGCACTAGCGCAGCAGCACAGGGGAAGGGCACGTGTGGCACAGCACCCGTGCATCACGGCCTTTCCTTTGTTGCGTAGGTGGCTAGGGATTCATTACGAACCCCATATGTAAAGGGGAAGAAGGGGTGGCTATTTTCGCAGTTGCGGCTTCGGGGGTTGTTGAGCCGACATTTCCGGCGCGTGTGGAGTCGCTCTTCGGTTGTCCATCTGAAGGTGTTCTTGAGCGTGTATCCAGCACTAGAAGGCAGGGCAACACCGCACAGCGCAGTAGAACCTATCCGCAGCCTGACAACAGCCAACCCAAGCGCAAACCCGACCCGTGTAAGCAACCAGCCAACCAACCAACGAAAACGAAAGGATGTCCCACCTCCTCCGAAACCTCCGCCATCAATCCCTCCTCGCCTTTGGGCTCTTCTCACACAATTTCACCACTTCCGCATATGCCACCCCAACGCATGCGAGCGTCATACTGCGTCAGCCGAACCCGGCTGCGCAGAGGGAAGTGCCGACTCCGCTGGTGTTTGTGAGTGTTAGGAGGTGGGAGGAGGCGAGCGGAGAGGGGTGAGTCGTTTCTCATTCTTTCTGACTGTGGGAAAGGCGCTGAATGTGAAATAGGTTGACGGCATTGAGCGCCCTCTTCGCCGAACGAGGCTACACCTGCCTCGAAATAGACCTTCCTCCGCCCCCTAGCACGCCCTCCCTCTCAGCCCCCTCCGCCCCCTCCGCCCCAAACTCCCCCCAACCCTCCCAAAACCCATCAACCCAAAGTGCAGCCTCCCATCCAACGCTGCAACACTACGCCCGCCTCCTCCGCTCCGAAGTCCGTCTCGCCGGAATCCCCTGGCCTCCCGTGGTCATCTCTCGCTCCCTCGGCACTCTGGTCGCGCAAGCCTACATCTCCGACTACCCCGCTCGAGGTCTCGTCCTCCTCCAGCCTCCAACATCCGTCTCAGCCGCTACACAGGGGGGAGGAGAAGAGTTGAAGGGAATAGGAGAGTTCACGTACGAGCCCAAGTTCCCTATTCTTGTTGTTGATACGGACGAGGCGCTGGGCGAGCAACTGAGGGAGAATAGGCTGCTTAGGGCTGAGCAGGGGGAGAGGAGGGGTGGGTGGGTGCAGGCGCTCGGGGCGGAGAGGGTTGGCGGGCAGGAGATGGCGTTGGGGATCGAGAGGTGGTTGGATAGTATTGGCGTTTGATTTGACGTTGCGTGTCTCTGGAGCGGTGAGCCTGGATGAGAGGGAGGCGAAAGCAGGGGGTGATTGGACGAGAGGGGCGGGAGGACGCGTGATTGTAGCAATAGTAGTGTACACTTGTATTCGTACTTTAATTACGCATAACTCATCCCCTCATCTCCCCTCCCATGCGCCCTCCTCCCTCGTCCCACAGCTATCCTACTGTGCTTCTCCCGCTCTCAATTGCTCCTTAGCCCTCCGCTCAGCCAACCAGCCCCTTATAGCCGTGCTGCTTATCTTGGCCTCTTTCAGCCTCTCGGCATCTTCATGCGGGAGAGACGCTTCGGTGGGCGAGACGACGTCTATCACGTAGACTTCCAAGGCGGGAAGATGGTTCGTGGCGCGGATCTTGGCGACTGTCAAGGAAGGTCAGAATATGCGCGCATATATGGCCCTTTTACGTTGAAAATGAGACGCAGAGCATGTTAAAGGATCCGGGAAGGGAAGGTGTCCAATGTAGCACAGTACGCAAGCAGCACAGAGTGAATGCAAGGAGGAAGAGGAGGAGGGAGGGGTACGTACTAGCCTCGGCCCCACCGACCGTCTCCCGACTAACGACAAGCGCCTCTATCCCGCTATCCCACGCCGTCGGCCCGGCAACATCACTTATCTCCACTCCCTCGACCGTAACACCCGGCCTGAAAAGCCTACAGAACTCCTCCACTCCCCTCTTCCGCTCTTCAAAGCTCTCTACCAACTCTGCGTGTTTCTTGGACTTTAGTAAGGAGGGAGAGGTAAGGCCGACGATGAGCGTGTGGGAAGTGAGGAGAAGGGCGAGGGAGAGCAGGATCCGGTGGCCCGCGTGCAGGTGGTCGAATGTCCCTCCTAGAGCTGTTATTCGGTGCTGGGGGGGATAGTAAGCAGGAGGGGGGAGGGAGGGGACTGTTGGGTCTAGGTGAGCGGGGAGGTGGGGAGAGGGGATGGGAAGACGGGGGAGGTCTGCTAGTCCGCTATTAGGCGGTAGGGGCGGTTCTGCGGCCTGGTCAGTTTGCCCCTGCCTGCTGTTGGGAGAGAGGCGTACGGCTGTCTGGAGCGTAGATGACCTCCCATCCAGTCCCTACTCTTTCTCCCAGCGAGGGGAGTATTTCTGGAGGTTCGAGCAAAACTTCCACCCTCCGCTCCCATTCCCCCCTCTCCAAGGCCTCCGCAACAGCAGCAACGTACACCGTCCCTACCAACCGCTGCAGAGCATGCCAGTGCTGTCTCGCATTTAGGCCGCCCTGGGACGCAGGTCGGAATAACGGGGAGATAAGGACTATAAGCAGGCGGGAGAGGGGTTGTTGGGATGCTGGGTGGAGAGAGGGCAGGAGGGATGAGGGGTTTGTGAGGTAGCTGAAGGAGGGGAGGGGGAGGAGGAGGAGGGCGCGGGGTTGGGTGGTTGTGGGCCGGGGGTTGGAGGCCATCGTTACTGCTCCCTGGCTACCCTCGTCGTCGTCGCCGTCTTGCCTCAGTAGGTGGGGTTAAGCAGACGGTGAGGAGAGCTGTGGGCTTACGCCCACCTTACAGCTGCGCTCATGCGCGCCATGCAGGACGCGATGATGTCGCCATTAACCATCGTCCGAACCTCTCACTGAGTGGCGGTGCAGAAGTGTGAATGCTTCCGATGTCCTTTTTGGGAAACACACAACTGGAATTCGCGCGAGCTGCAACGTCGAGCACAAGCCGGACGCCAACCGCGACAAACACTCAGTCCCAACTCACCGCCAGCTCTCGAAGGGGAGGTGGAGTTGCTGACGGGTAACTTTTTAAGAGATCAGGAAGGTCGAAAGGAGAGGGTAATAAAGAAGAAGACGCGAGATGTATATCCTCGGTATACTCCTGCCTGACCAGAAGGTCGTCCGCGTACGTCCTAGTCTCCAAAATATCTGCATACACGATCTGACCGTATCCTCCACTCTTTGTTCTTTCCGACTCTCCTTGCACCTTGGTACTCTCACCGGATGCTCATGACGTCTGGTGGCGGATCTGCCTTCTCTGGTTCCCCCATCGTCACGCCATGTCGTCCTGTCCGTGTCGCTCTCTGAACCATTTGACCGTCTGTGAACCGGCGTGCTCTCTCGCTCGTTCCGCTCGCTCACACAGCGCGCCCTCCGAGCCTTTTACGGCATCAACTACTACCTCGCCGAGCGCATCTGCGCCCGCTTCCAAATCCACGCCCAATGCCGCGTGCACGAGCTGACCGACGCGCAAATCGCCGCTCTCTCCGCCTACCTCTCTTCACCGAGCACAGTCGCCCCCCCATACCGGTGCAAACGCGCCGCGCCTGGCGAGCGTCCCCCTCCCCTTACTGCTCCCTTGCCAGCGGAGGCAATGGAGAGGAGCAAGCTGCCAGACCAGCTGGCGGGGATCAGGATTGAGAGTGAGGCGAGGAGGTACATGCGGGAGAATATTGCGCATCATAGGGAGATTGGGACGTATAAGGGGAGGAGGCATGCGATGCGGTTCCCCGTGAGAGGACAGAAGACGAGGACGAACGCGAAGACGGCTAGGAAGCTGAATATGATTGAGAGGAGGGCTTATGGGACTTGGTCAGTCGTGCTTTCTGCCTTTCCTCCTTATCTCTGCCCTCCTCCTGTCGCAGTCCTTTCTTCCTACCTCCTTCTTGTTTCATGTGCCCACGTCGCAGGATACAAAGCTGACTGCATCGCAGGGCTGCTCCGACGGACGCGAGAGAAGTTGAAACACCTAGAGCGTCGCCGATCTTCCAGGCGCTTAGACACGCCTTCTGGTCCCAACGGCCGTCTTTGTAGACCTATAACTATAATACAACGGCGCATCTATCCCCGCAGTACTGTCCCATTCTAGCAGATCTGGCCCAGTCCGGCATGCACAGCGGCACGTCGGCTGGCTGTAAGCTGTACAGCGCACCAGAGCTCAGTGACACGCTCGCTCGCCGCTAAGCTGCTTCACAGCCCGCGCGCTTCCCTGCTGTCAGCGCTAATCCTCACCCGCAGGCACCTCCTCCTCCAGATATCTCCTCAGCGTAACCCGCATCTCACTACCCTCATCCCCCCTAAGCACGTCCCTCTCCCAAACCGCCTCAACCTGCATCTGCACCATCTCCAGTGCACCCCTAACGACGCCACACAACATGTTATTCCACAGTAAGCCGCCTTCGAGCGCGGAGGGGGGGAGGTCGACGAATTCCGAGAGCGGGTTTTCGTCGAATGTTAGGAGGAAGGAGGAGCCGGGTATGGGCCGAGCCGGGGCGGAGGAGGTGGGTGGGAGGGAGGTTGTGGAGACGGCGGTGGTGGGAGGGGGGTTAGGAGGGGGGAAGTGCGTGATTTGGGGGGTAATGTTGAGGAAGGATTTGAAGCCGACCTGCATACACATAGGTCAGCACAACGTTGTACAGCAAGAGATGGACAGAGCTGGAGCCTGAGCACGGGGAGAGCAGCGCGCGTACCTTCGCTATCACCTCGCCTACTTCACGGAAGTCGGAACACCTCCCCAAATTACTCCTCGCCAGAAAATCCTCGATCAATCGTGTGCCAATATTATAGCCCCTACCACCAACGATCAATCAGCACCCTTCTGCCCGTTCCTGAAAGCCCAAAAGGGTTGGGGGACGCACATCTTCTCTAACTGCTTGTTGACCTCTGCGTAGTCTTCGTAGTCCTGAATGAGCTGAACGACTAGGGCGCCGTAGGTGAAGGCGAAGAGCTCTGCATTCTGCCGCACAAGCACGTGAGTAGGTGCGGTGATGAGAGCACAGAAGGAGAGCGAGGACGTACGATCTTCTCTGTCCGGCCTTTCCACAGGTCTTCGCCTACTTGTTTGTAGTTTATACTTCGGCTGGCCATCTCTGCCTAGTCAAATCAACAACCAGCAGCAGGCAATCAAAATCAGAGGAGGACGCGTTCCTGGTTCACTACTACGCAGTAGGACGTGGTGAGACGCGAATGAATATGAATATGGAAAAGGGTCCGTCAATTGGCCGCACAATGACCGCATGTCCTACATTGCTAGCCTGCTCCTCCTCCTCCCACCTGCTCCTGCTCCTGACTGTCTAGCTACTCTCAGAAGGCCTACGCGGCCCCTCAGCTTCTCTCCACCCCTCTTCTCGTCACCCTCTCCCTCGCAAAACAACGAGAATAAAAGAAATCGCAAAACAACGAGAATAAAAGAAAGATGCCATCTCCGGCACTGCAGGCGAGGATAGCGGCGTTCGAACAGCCTTCCTCTACCGCCTCCGCATCAACATCAACAGGCTTCCCAGTCCGGAGACCGTCGATGAATGCGCATATACAAGCTCAAAGGCATCTGATGGACGATGGGGACCTACGGTCGCCTACTGCAATCAGCTTGGCTGGGATCGTGCCTCTTCTACCTGAACGAATATCTGCCGGAACCTCAGGAACGGGCTCAACGTCGGGGACGGGAGACGCTGGGTCGGGCGGTGGATTTAGAACTGAGAGTGGCAGTGGAGTAGGAATGGGGGCAGGGGTGGGAAAGGGAAAGAGCAAAGTCGCGCCGCCCAGTGTGATCCTGGGTCTTCCTCAGCCCAAGCCTATCCCGCCTGTCTCCTCCCCTGGACCAGCATCATCGTCCATCGCCTCAGCACCAGCGTCCGCGCTCAACCGCCGCGTACCCCCACCACCAGTGACGACATACGCCCCTTATATCCCAAAACGCGGTGCTCCGCCCCTCCCGCCGCGGAAGACGACTACGCCTACCCCCACACCTCCGCCTTCGAGTGGGCTTGCCACTGCCACCGCTGGACCTCTACAACAGCAGCAACAACAATACCCCACCTCCTACGCACCCCGTCTGCCCAGCCGACCACCTTCGACATCTTCGAACCTCCCTCAACTCATGCACTCCCCTTCCCTCACCTCTCTGCGGTCAGCCTCATCAGTCCGTTCCCTGCAATCCCTGCAATCCCGAGCCTCTTCAGTCCGGTCCCCGCCGCCGCCTCTCCCCCTCTCTTCCGGTACAGGTTCTGGAGCGCCGACGGGCCTCACCCCTCCCGCTCCAAGGACTCTGTCCAGACACGCCCCAACCCCAAGCACGAGTTCCTTCCAAAGTGTGAGCCTCAACTCCGCCGATGAAGGACGCAGATCCCCTCCGCTCGACTCTATCTTGTCGCTCAACTCTTCCCTCTCTTCGCCTCCTCCCGGAGCGCGAGCCATCTCCCGCCCTGGCTCCTCCGCAAATCAAGGAACGACCGGGCCGGAGGACACGACCAGCACAAGCCTGGAAGACGACGAGCTCGAACGAGCAACAACGTCTTCGTTTGCCGATACGGCGTCGTACGATATCGTCGACCCGTCCTCATCCCCCGTGTCGCCCATCTCCGCGCCGGGACTTAATTGGCGGCCTTCCTCCGCTCGAGCAGGGCGGACAGAAGCGGACTCGGATGCTGCTGCTGCTGGCTCAGGAGGAGGAGGGGCAGGAGGGGCAGGACGAGGGTACGAAGGCTTCGAGACGATCGATGTTGACGACCGCACGCCCGTCGTAGTCCAATGGAGCTCATGGAAAGGCAAGACCAGCTCGAGTCCTAGTCCTGCTCAGAGTCCAGGAATGCAGCCTACTCCTCGGATTCCCAGCACTGGTTCTGGTACTACTGGTGGGGTGGGAGCGGGGTGGAGGAAACCACCGCCGCCGTCGGCGAGCTGGAGTGCGCCTTCGTCTCCTCCGCCTGGAAGGGTGGGGAGAGCGGTGCCCCCCGTACATGCGATGTCGGCTCAGGGGACAGGAGCTAGTGGTCGAACTTTCAAGCCCGATGCGCTGACCGAGGAGGAAGTAGGGAAAGAGAAGCACAAGGGGAGGAGCCCGCCCATCCCCTACTCTGCAAAAGAACGGTACATGGCGCTGTTTGACCGAACTTTCAAGGCTTTGCCTCGTGCCTCATCTACCACCACGGGCCGTACCAGCACAACCAGTTCTCCGAGCCGAACAAGAGCCGCGAAGCCAGAGCAGACGGAGTCCCAGCTGTCTACATCGAGTGGGAGTACGAGCTCTACTCTCACTGCACGCTCCGAGGCAACTCTCACACCCTCCACGCCACAAACTAGTCTCAGGCCGCCAGGGCGGAAGGAAAGGGCAGGATGGAGAGGCACTTCAATCGACGGTCTCACCTTCCCTGACGACGACGAAGAGCCGGAAGCTGCTGATGCGACGGTGGGAGGGAAAGCAGAAGAGGGGGAGGAAGAGGACAAGGGGGATGTACTGCCTGGATGGGCTGTTAAGGCTATTTGGGAACGGTCGAGGTTGCCTAGAGAGGTGTTGCGGGAGATCTGGTATGTCTTTCCCCTTTTTCCTGTTGGTTGGAGTTGGGAGACGGGGCTGATGCTGGGGATAGGAACGAATGTGATCCCGACAAGCGAGGCGTTCTAGACCGGGAAGGGTTCGCGAGGGGTATGTGGAGGATCGATGAGGAGCTCCGACGAGCTCGGGAGAAGGGCTCTGCAGTACAACAGGGTGCAAAGAGGCGGAGGTAACACTATCCAACGGGAGAACAGGAGGTGTACAATCACAGCGTGAAGTGTATGTATGTATTTATGTCAGAGGGAGAAAAAGAGGTGTATTCATACAGTATCAAGCATGGTATGTTACAGCCGTGCGTTCTAACAAACAATACCTACAAGTATGTACAGTGCTTGGACGATCAGATGACGCCCCTCCGGCGGTCGTATATGTCCGCTAGGAGACCCATGACGCCTCCATCGGTTAGCTCATCTGCCCCCTTCCCATCGTCCACCGTACTCTCTGCACCGGCGGGCGGACGCACTTCGCGTACGTACGAGTCGCCCAGCTCGCTGCCGACTTCTTCACCTTCTGCGTCCTCGGCTACCGTAGAGGGTGAACTACGAGCAGCGGGAGCCTTGCCTCGTCGGCGGTTCATGCTCTTCTGCAGCGCACGTTCGTACATCTGAGCACGGTCGGCCAGGTTCGAAGGCGGAGGATGTGCAGGTGGCGGCAGAGTCATGCTCGGTACGGCCTGCGAGAGCGGTGGGATACGGCCTCGAGACTTTGAGCGGCGGAAGGCGGACGTGGTTGGATGCGCTGCGGGAGAGCTGGTCTGGGCGGTATACTCGGCCATGCGGGACAGGTACAGCGAGCCTGCTGGATCAGAGGGTATCCAGTCTGGATTGGCAGCCTTGAAGTTAAGGAAGCTCTTCTCCATCTTGCCTTCCTTTGACATGTAGCGCTCGTCGCCTTGCGTCGTCGGGGCACCATACTAGAAAAGACATGTCAGCATGATCTCCAGGGACCGGATGCGGGCTACTTACGTTGACATTGCCGTGCCTCTTGAAGTCAAAGACGGCAAAGCTGCACACATAGCCAAGCCCGTCCACGTGCACCGTGAACTCGCGGAAGAAGTCGATAATGGCTGGGGCGCAGGCAGGTAGGGAGAACCAGAGGATGAACGGGGTGAGGACAACCGACAGCAGTTCTTGCGCAAAAATAGTAATCTTCATCTCGTATAATTTGCCGAATTCAGTGTGTACCTAACAGAAGCTCAGGCATGTTCCGCAAGTATCCTAGCACACATACCGTCTTAGAATGCAGCTTGTCGTTCCATTCTTCGGGCATCCAATGTGTGTATTGGACCAGTTCCTTCATGAGCGTCTCAGGATCGAAAACAGTTCTTTCGTCTGGCACCATTCCCCGGGCAACGGCCAAGATACTACCGAACACACCAAGGTAGAACAGAACAGTCCGGTGAGGGGTGATTTCGAAGCCGAGGAAGACATCCGGATCGATGACGGTAGCCAATAGCAGTACGGCAGCAAATGCGCCAGCCACGAAAGCCACAAAGCGCATGACTGCGGCGATCTTGGATGAGGGAAATTGTGATATGTATTCCGATGCGATCGGGTATGATTCGTGCATCCTTCGTGTAAAAAGATGGGGCAGTTCGTTGAACTCCCTAAACTTCCACTGGGCGAGTCGGGTATATTGACGCCCGCCGATATACGACGGGTTCTTGTGGTATTCCTGAGCAAAGTTCAGCTGAGTACGCAAGGCAGAGTCCACTGGATTACCTCGAAGTAACGGAAGAAGAAGTACATGAGCAGATACATGACGATAAATGGGGCCAAGATAGCGTTGAGAATTCCGGCGAACACAAACCGCCGCTTCAACTGTTCGATGTGACTCTTGCGATTTCGCTCCAGAAGAAAGGCTTTCTTTGGATGACCAGCCGGATCGCAGAAGAATGTCATGATGCAGTACCGAAGATTCCACTCTAGCGCTCTTGTCAGCGTCCCAGTACCAGGTGCGGTCTCCAATCTCATGAAGGTAGGCAAAGGGAGCGATGACAACGGCAGAGAAAGGTTCAGGACATCTTTGTTGAACAATGCGATGAGATAGTTTTCTTGCCGCATGATCCGATTCGCAATGTCATGGGCATCCAGTTTGTGATCAACTTTGCTGCCAGCCATGGAGGAGGAAAGAGCTTGGGCCGTCAAGGCATTTGACTCGCGTATCTTGGAGATACGTGATACGACTGTGGGCCAGGAGATCGTTTGTATATCCGCCTGTTCTCATCCGTCAGATCCCTGTAGGAACAGCTAGCATACACTTACGTCCGGTATATCCAGAAGGTAGGTATAGAACCGATACATGTTGACGAGTTGAATGATGTTGCGTACGTAGACATAGCATTGCCATAGGTAGAAGCCTCCAAAGGCGGCAAAGAACAAAAGCGCCCAACCGGAGAACTGTGAGGTACACTGCGGTATGATGACGTCGGACAGATGGGTATGCTGGTGTATTGATCGGTAGTCGATGCAGGACAGTAGAAATGTTGAGAAGGCTATCACAAATCCGACAGTGCTGGACAAATGCTGTCAGAAAAACATCCGACCAAAATCTCCTACACTTACAGCAAGTTCAACCCTTGCGTTAAGGCAATAGTGTAAATGCCCTTCCCCACGTAGTATGCGTATACCTGGAGCATGGTCAACGGCGTGGCGAGGGCTTAGCTATGTGACGTACGTCCTGCAGATAGGCATCCAAGTTCTGCACATTCACCCAATTCCACAAGGCTCTCTCGTACGCGTTCAACCCTGGCCTTTGTGACCCACGATCCCTTGATCCTCCGCCCATCGAGGCTGGCATAGGCAGGCCATTGCTAGTCGTTCGTGATTTCGTCTTACTGGATCGCCTTGATGGTTTCGCAGGCTCCTGCGTAGGTTCAAACATGATGCTTGTTGGAGGTTCGCTACCGTCGTCGTCTTCTTCGTCTGCGAGCGCCGGATGTGCATGAGGCACGCCGTCTGCCTCTTGCAGACTGCGCCTCGGCTGCATGGGGGTGCTGGTGCCATCTTCTGGGTCATCCTGAGGATCCTCCTCATTCTCTTCCGGCACGGAGTTCGCGATAGAGTACCCCTGATAGTGGCGGCCAAGAGGATTCAGGAGATTAAGGAATGGGCGATGGTGTGAGGTACTGTAGGTAGAGGATGCTGAGAGAGACGGCGAAGGTGGAGAGAGCGCCCGCGTATGCCGAGAGCTAGATGCACGAGGCAGCGACTGATTAGACATAGCGGTGGTCCCTGCTTAAGCCATGTAAAGTAGCAGGTGTCTTCGTCGAGCACGAGCGGGACGACAAAAGGAGGGCCGACGAGGACAGGAGTATAGGCCGTTGTTTGCTGAGAGGGGGCTGCGTGTCGTCGAAGGCTGGATAGAATGCCTCCGAAGACGCGGCGTGACTGATTTCTTTCTCGACGCGTCTTGCTCTTGAACGACCATCTCCTCGAGCTTCGTTCGATATACGCTTACGCTGTCCGGACACCCAAAGGAATTACTGCGCTCTTCACGACGTCAGAAATACCAGAATCAATCTCCAATAACTCAGCTCGCTCCTTTATCCATGTCGAATGCTCCGGATGCCAGAGCATCCTCTCTTCCCGCCTCTCGCGCAGGCCTCTGGCCCCTAACTCATTGCAGCGTGTGCTCTCTACCATTCTTTCCGCAGCACAATCCATCACTTCCTCCTACTACTCCGTTTTGGATGACAGAGTGTGGTCATGTCATGTGCAACGCTCACCTGAGTGCGATCAGGGCATAGGAGGCTGCTGTCAGGAAAACTCATGGCTCCCTACAGAGCCTGATCAAACATGTGCTCGTTGCAATGCCCCAAACGTTCGTCCCGTACCGCTACAAGCGAATGTCAGAAGAGATCTGGTCCATGCATACTTACCGCAACTGAACTCGGACTCAGACAGCGGTCGACTTAGCGCCGTCATATCATCAATTCTTGCCGGATTCGCTAGCTCAATTGGCCCGAGTAGCTCAATATCAACATGATGCTGCCGCAACCCTCATAGCAAGCTTGCAAGACAAGAAAGAACGGTGCGAGAGGCAGGAGCAAGTATTACAGAAGATCAAACCCGAGCTAGAGAACCTGAGGGTCCTACGACGGTATGAGTACCCTCCCTCATCGTTGAAGGGCTTACACGAAATGGTCCAGGCAAGTTGGTAATCTCAAAAGGGAGAACGCAGAACTGCGCCGGCGACTTGGAATGGATCCGGGTGGACCGCCGCTTTTTCTGTCAACATCGGAACCTACAGCTTCCAGCACAACCACTGGGGAGGCAATCGTGCATGACACCGGTCGGAACGCAAACGGGAAGCGCCCGCATGTCGAGGAACAGTTAGCGCTGCTTGTGACTTGCGAAGGCCAATTCTGATCAGATTCTGCAGTGCTCCAATGCCACCGCCGCCGACGATGCGCCCTCCTTCCGTTCGACCTTCTACATCACTGGGGCATTCCGGCTCCTCTGAAACATCATCCTTTGGGGGCGTGCCCCGACCTCCGAGCCGTATTACCCTACCACCACAGGAGCAGGGCGCCGGAGCTGGTATACTGCACATCGAAAGAGGGATGATGACTCCCAGACCTACCCTCCAGTATTTCCTGCCTAACAAACATGCGCATATATGTCCTGACATTTCTTAGGCGATTCGAATACACAGTGCCGGCAACACCGAGCGGTTTCGCTCCTCCAATTCGAGCTCCACGAACATCATATCGTCATGACAGTAGAGCTGGACCAGCATCTCACCATCATTCTAGCTCATCTGCGTACCCGGGTATGGGTCCTCCTCCAACACCAGTGCACCCCAGAGCTTCAGCGCAACAACCGCTGTACGGTAGGTCCTTCAAGCATGATATATGCGTGCATACATTGACTATTTCTCAGGAAGTAGTGGCCCCCTTCCATTCCCAATGCCAGTTCCGCCTTCGCGTCCTCAGACTGCGCCTATTTCCGATGGAATACACCAGCAGTACTTCACGCCCCAGGCGCAACACATGGCTGTTCCATCCACCCCAAGAACCAACTTCCCTCGTACGAATCAGCCTCTTCCCCCGCCTACGCCTCAAGGACCCAGATTCGGAATTGGGGCCGCCGAAAGGAGTAGGAGATTTGTGCCTGCTACTGGACCCAATGGGACTTGGACTAGAGTCAGCGATATGAGAGTCTGACAGCGCTGTATGCTTCCCGTGGGCCCGCAAAAGCGCTTCTAGCTGCCGAACTGGACGACTGGTCGGTCGAGCGCGATTCCGTCTAGTCATAATTCGTGTAATAGTTCTTACAGAGCTTTGTAATAATATCATAGCCTGGTACAGCATTGTATCCATCGTCCATACGTCCCATGGCGCTGTTTCCCCGATGAACAGACAAAGCCTCAGGATTTCTCTGCGGCAAGGATCTCCTGCACCCGCTTCAGCTTGCTCTCGTTTCCCGTCCCAGGCTCGAGCTTCTTATCGATTCGGGTGCCAATTCGGATATCCGTTGCTATCCTCGGTGCTCCTTGACCATGGACCGCCAAGCTGAACGATTGTAAGTTCTTCGTGTTGAGGCAGCAGGGGGACAAGACGAACTGGCAGTCCCGAATGGCAGCGCATACAGCATCCCACGGCCCTTCTACACCGCTATCAGCACGAGCCCACAAATACCCAGGAAGCGCAGACGCACCGAGGTTCGTCCCATATCCGCTGGGCAAGGAGATAGGATTCAGTCGAGTTGTGAGACGAAGAACCAGCTTACTGCATCTGCACGGAGTCCGTCATCAGCAAGAACCGGGACAGGTTCATCAAATGTCCGTACTTTAAAAGTCAACCCCGACTTCTCAAGCACCCGATGACACTATCCCACCATGATCAGCTCTTATTCGTCCATTCTGAGCGGCTCTACGAGTGCGTACCTCCGCAATGTATGGACCGACCTGGCACGTCGTCAGCCGGCGATCAGCAGGTTCTCGGAGCGACACGACGCACCGACGGCTCGCCCGTCCCCATTGGGATAAGACAGAAGTCCGCTACTGCGTATAGCTCTTCTGCTGGTGTGGACATGTTTGATATCGCAAGATTGGTTCGAGTACAGCGGGTAATGTCCTGAAGAGATGTATAGTAGTAGTGTGGTACCGACAGCTCAGGACCGGGCGTATCGGGCGCTCTGCCCGAGATCGGGTCGGTCCGATGTGGATCCGAAGGTTAATGCTCTCCGCCAGCATCGATCGATTTGCGAATGTTATTCAACGAAGTATTTCAACTATCTGATTACTAGGGCGAGGATGAAGATCAACGTGCATATACTGAGAAAGGTCCCGCAGAAGATGAGTTCCGCAGACTGTTATCGCTAGGCGACGCTGCCGCATAGATCAAGCTGAAGCCGCTGCCCACTCATCCGCCGGCTCCCACAACATCCTATCCGGCCACTGTGGCGTCTCCAACGCATCCTTATCCATCCTCAAGATATTCTCATGCAGCCTTTTCCTCCATTTCTGCGCGGTGGGGTGCGTCTCGCCCAGAGCCTGCGATCCATCGATACTCCATTCTTTGCCCAGCGCTGCGGGCGGGCGGGGGAAATCGAGTTTGTTGACGAGGCGGGCGAGGGCGGCGGTCGAGTCTTTGGGTTCGCAGAGGATCCAGAGGGTGACGTAGCGGATCAGGCCGCGCAGGGTAAGGCCGCAGGAGAAGCTGTTATCTTATCAGCAAACTGCACAAACCGCTTGCGCCCAAGAGTACCGACCTCTGCGAGTCTGGGTCCCAGTAGTCTAGATACTCAATCCCGAGTTCGGCAAATACAACTCGATGGAACGGCTCTTTGTACGTCCAGAAAACGCCATCGTTCTCCCATTCCCATTCGAGGACGTACAACCGACGAGGGTCAATAAAGTCCGATGGACCAACAACTTGATGATCTACACCACTAGTATCAGCATCCAACGCTGCCAGCACGCGTTCAGAGGCGGGAATGACTTACTGATCCAGAATTGGATCGCCCGACAGAGGGAGACCAGTTTATGTGTCGGCGCCCCGTTCGTGTACACGAGCGCCTGCTGCCCAGCCGGATGGAACGTGCTCTTCGGCGGCCTGCGGTTGTCCAAGGTATCGTCCCATGGCTCCCTTGGCCTAGTATAAGGCACGACGATTTCGTCCCAGTTCATCTCCGTCGGCCAGGGAGCAGGAGCAACCTGTACCCTTCCTCGGCGAGGGTGAGGCGAGCGAGAGCGGCGGCGTTTACGAGTCTGAGGTGGCGGAGCTTGTCCCCGGAGTGGACGGGGAGAACGAGGACGGAGGAGGACGGGTCGTGCGTGGGGAGAAGGACGGTTACACCCCGGGCAGCGGACTTTTACCCATGGGTGACCGCAGTCCATGCAGAGGAGGGTGACCCCCTCTTCCGTCCTGCGCTTCAGGTCGGCCCATGTGAGGGGGGAGACGTAGTTCACTGGAGAGCCGTAGTCGAACACCACTGGCGACGGGTACGGAGGGATGGGTACGCTCGTCGGCGCCGGAGGAGGTGTAGGCACCGAAGGTCGGCAGAAGAATGTGTTCCAGTACGGTACGCGGGGTTGAGGGGGTGGTACATATCTGGGCGGGACAGCCACGCGTACAGGGGAAGGGGGAGGGGGCGTCTGTGGGAAGTGAACGCGTGGACCCGGTGGACGAGCAGACGTCGGACGCGGAGGATCAGGTTGAGCACGAGGAGTCGCCGCAGGTGGAGGAGGCGGAGGAGGCGTATGCGGGCGTAGCGGACCAGAACGAGAGCGTACGAAGGGCGGAGGGGGAACGCTAACAGCTGGTTGAGGAGGCGGAGGCGGAGGAGGCTGCTGCGGCGACGACCTCGCCTGCCGCATCGCATCCGTGCCAAACTCGGCCATCGCCGCCGCATACGGGGGACGACCAGGGAACGTCTTCCAGCAGTGTTGGCAGAAGGGATGATTCTTGACCTCCGTCTCCAGCTGACAGTTTGGACAGCTCATATACAGCCCCGTTGGGTCCCGGATGAGGTCGGGGTCAAGCTGGTTGAAGTGGGTGTGGCCGCACGAACAAGCGCCAGGGTTAGCGCGATAACGCGCTTGACATCTGCCGCATTGCCAGACGAGGTTGGAGGAAGCCATTTGGAGTTCTAGTCAAACGAGTCGGGGCAGGAAGAGATCAAGAGGATGGAGATGCCCCCCACTCCCGCTTGGCCGCCCATCATTTTATATCTTTGGAGATGAATGACCAGGTGAGGAGTCAGGTGCCAATGGACGACAGGCTGCAGCGTGGCCGTCTGGAAGGAGCAGGAAGAAACAGGGCTTCTCCCTGCTCGGTGGGAAATCCAGGGCCGCCGTCCTCTTCCCGGGGCGATATAGCGACTCTTCCGGTTGCATGGGTCATCTTCCCGACTTGTCTGATCACAACTGCCCATCGAGCTTATTGCAAGGCCAATAACCTATCAATACAATAAACATCAATAACAAAAGACGTCCTTCAAGCTCGAAGGGGCACACAAGACGCAGCCTTTAGCTCCCCTTTGTCGCCGGGCCGCCTCATGCGAGCAAGGATTCACGTGCGAGATGCGGACGATGATAATCCCGTGGGCGGTGCAGCCGTGTGGGGAGGTGGCCTTGACTTTCCCTATTTGGAAGGTAGAGACGTCAACGTCTTCCAGAGGTTGTTATCCTGCGAAGCATTGGCCGGAAGCTATTGTTTCGGGATTCCATGGTGGGTTCTGCAAGGCCAGCTGCAGATTTTCGCTGAAGTGGAATAAGGCGTGACGATAGAATGGCTGACAGAGTGACAGATTGAGCGTGATCTCCGCGGATGAGGGACCCAAGCAAATTCAAGGCAGGATCCGTGCAGAGTTCGAAAGGCAAAGTAAGTAATGCGATGTCGCATAACTTGAGAAACAAACCCGGAATTGCACCTCGCACAGTCTTAACGCGCTGGAAACTGCGGGCGATGACCTCGGCATGAGAAGGAACCGCGCCGGCTCCTCCGGGAACCCATCTCGGCAACCCGCTTTCGCTTCTGAACATCCGAGCCGCATCTCCGATACATTCCAGCGCCTCCCGAGCCAGCCGCGTCACTACGCGCCCTCCACAGCTCACCGACATGCGATGCCCCCTCAGTGCCGATGTACCTTCCGGTCGCTCGTAGTCGGACTGAGAGCGGTGCTACACGTGCGCTGCGCAGTGAGTTCAGGTAATCAGGGTTGTGGGGCGTTGTCCCCTACGACCTGAGAGAGGGAGAGCTATAAAGGAGGGCTGAGGCCGCGAGCTGGACATCTACACTTCAGCTCCAAGCAGCACCAGCTTTAGGGGAAGAACGAACCAGCACCCCAACACGAACCTATACCCAACCCCATCTTCAACCCACCTCTCTTCCTAGTACTGTAGCCACTCGACACAATGGAGAACCTCCTCGGCTCCTTCTTGGGCGGCAATTCCGGCGGTGGTGGCCTAGGCGGCCTAATGGGCGCCGGCGGCGGCGCCGGGGGGATGGCGAGCATGTTTGGCCAGGGCGGCCCTGGCGGGTTGTACAACATGCAAGAAGCCGAACGTATGCATGGGCAGATGTATGGTTACCAGGGGTATGTGCAGCCGCATCATCAGGCTAGCTGGACGCATGAAGGTTCGCACCCCTCTCTCTTCCCAACGCATATATGCGGTACTAATGCGTTGGATTTGTAGCCGTTGCTGCTGCTGCTGGGTTCGCAGCTATGAAAGCGTGGGAATCGCACCTCCGTGCGACGGGCCAACAGCCAACACACGAAACGATGAAAGAGATCCTCGCTGCTATCGCCGCTGCCGAAGTTGACCGTTTGGCCGAGACGAAAGGACTGGACTTCATCGACCGCCAACGCGCAAAACACCAGGCTGTCGCTCAGGCTCACGCGTTCGCGAGGGAGAGGTACGATGGTGGCACGGGGTGGGAGCACGCGCAGCGCTGGGGAGGCGATGCGCGTGAGTACCAGTTTGGAGGTGGAGGGTACGGGCAGTATCAGGGGATGTATGGACAGTGGCAGCAGGGGCCGTGGGGCCAGCAAGGAGGTTATGGGGGAGGAGGAGGGTACGGACAGCCGGGGTATGGACCGCCTGGGGGAGGGTATGGGCCTTCTGGGCAGGGGTACGGTCCTGGGCCGGGGTATGGACCTGGGCCGGGGTACGGCCCGCAGGGAGGATGGCAAGGCGGCGACGGTGGGTATGGCGGCGACAGCGGTGGGAGGCATCATCACCACCACCATCACCACGAGAACTGGTGAGGCGCGTGAGAGGTTTGTATGCCAGTGGTCAACTATACCTGTATAAAGTATGTGCACTACCAGTTAGGATCGAATCAGAAGCTGTAAATTACGAATATGTGACCAGTGAACGGCAATAGCGGAGCAAGTCCGTCCGACGCCTGTTAATGCCCACGGGCAAATCTAATTGGACAAAAGCGAGACCGAGTCGATTGGTAGGTACAGTATCATGATGGCCCAAATCTTCGAAATGCGTTCATCGCGCCGACAGGAAGTCGGCCCGATCGAGGGAGCTCGATCGGCGTAGCAAAGGTCCTCCCACATATGATGTCCCCGAGGTGTCGCAGGTGAAGTGGCTACAGTACTCACTTTACTGTGTTCTTGACCAGAAGTAAAAGTTGGATTGGCTGTATAAATGGTCAGATCGGCTAGCGCTGTAGACGAGCGACAACGCGTCCAGCCAACGTGCCGGTTCTGAAACCAGTGTCGGCTGACGGCTGCAACATCGTCGAACAAGCACAAAATACTGGGTATATTTCACCCAGTAAGTACTGTATCCCGCAGCAGTACGTACATACCAGCGATGAAACGCGACAAACCGTCATCAACTTCCTGGGCGTATTCGGGGTAACTACATAGTTATTCGGAGACTCACTAGTTAATAGCGGCCCGACTTCGCGCTCATCATTGCTTCCGGAAGATTTGTCTCACCTCCCGTTTGGGCGCTGCAGCGTGGGACTTTCGTCATCCGCTTCTATCTTGCTTCGATCTGCCAAGCCGAGAAGGATGGGTCTAAATGAACTGTCTGATGGACGGTCGGCGCTTCTTCTTTTGCAAACTCTACACGAGTCTCTTCAGTCAGCTTTTTGGAGAACCAGGAGGGATCTTGCGATGTTGCGATCTTGAGGGGTGAGAGCGAATTACGCCCGACTTCTGGCACTTTGAGGGCAGTGAACCAAGGTCGACGCGGTTGGTAGGCTGGTGGTGCGGCGAGCTCACCGCCGAAAAGGAGACCAGTTTCGTTCCCCCGCCGGCCTAGCGGCAGATAGAAGCAAAATACTTCTGCATGGCCTGGTACGCACGCCACGCGCATGCGTATATGCAAGCGGGAGTGGATTAAAGAAGGCAATAGGTCTGATCTTTACTTGCACATGGCTTGCCGGGGAAGGGGAAAGGCGCGTATTGATGACGCTTGTGCCAGTGCTGCTGCGCGTATTTTTGGATCGGGGCTGTATAAACTGGACGATTTGGTAGATCTTCGTCCGCTTGGCTTGCACCCTGCTGTTGTCCGGTCTGGCTGTTCAGATGGCGCTCGAGCTCGTCAACAAGTCGTTCACGGCTGTCTTTCCGCCTCTTGTCCCACCCTCCACCCCGACTCTACAAGGTCTGACGCACCTCAACGGCCTGCAGTACACGATTTGCGTGCTCCTCATCACCACCGTCCCACCGCTCATCGGCGTCCTCTCCCCCTCACTCGAGACGCGTCGAGCGATCATCTTCCTCCTCCTGGCAGAAGGCGTATGGCTAGTCAGATCCACCACGACCGGCGAACTCCGGAAGGACGACATGCTCGGCAACGCAGTGGGCGCCACCCTGCTCTGGTGCACCGACATCCTGCTGCTCAGTAACGCCCAGCGCGACTTTTGGAAAGTCGGCGAACCCAAGTTCCACGACCTACCTCGCCGAAAACGGTTCGCGTGGGCGTTCGACCTGGTGCACAACTACTTTGGCATTGGCTGGAACTGGGAGGAGACGAAGGCGCACCCGCCTCACCCGTCGGACGAAGGTGGGAAATGGCCTTTCGTGGCGTACGAGCTTGCCAGGCTGCTATGGGCGAATCTAATGGTCGACCTCACGATGACATTATGGAGGAAAAGACCGGCCATGCATGTGGGCGGGTCGATGCTCCAAGATGGTCCAGGTTGGCTGGCGGTGTACGTTGTGGCTTGGCATGTCGATTTGGCATTCCGGATGATTAGGGGTCATGCGGCTATCCATTGCTTTTTGGTGCTGTTCAACCTTGAGAAACCATCGAACGCGCCGAATCAGTTTGGCGGGATCCGGTACGCATATAGTGTGCGCAAGTTCTGGGGGTGCGTCTCGCTGCTTTCCTCCTTCTTCGGGACAACTCTGATATCCGGAACAGGAAATGCTGGCACGACCAATTCCGCCGCTTTCTCACCACCAACTCAAAGTACGTAACCCGCGAGCTGCTCGGACTCCAAAAGCCCAGCAGGCTCCGCCGATACCTCGAGCTCCACCTCGTATTCCTCCTCTCCGGGCTCATCCACTGGCTCGGAACATACATGATGCTCCGTTCCCTGCGCGGCCCAAACCTAACCGTCCTCTACTTCGTCCTACAAGCAAGCGTGATCATGCTCGAAGACCAGCTCGTCTCGTTGGGCAAGCGGATGGGCGTTAAAGATGGTTGGAGTGTGAGGCTGGTGGGGTATGCGTGGACGTTGGGCTGGACTATGGCGTTGTTGCCGTTGAGGGCAGACCCGATTGTTAAGGCGGGGTTCTTTGATCATGGGAATGCGAAGGAGTGGTCGTTTGTGCAAGGCGTTTGGGAGGGGAAGTGGTGGGCTGAATTTGAGCGGACCATGAGGTAGTTGGAAGGTACGTCACCGTTGACGCGCATGTATTGTCGCTCGAAGTGATGGGGTTCGAAGGGGCGGGCTGTTTTCGATGCATCCATCATTGTAATGAATTTACGTGAAATAGATGTCCTTTGTTAGAAGAGTCAGTGTCTCACTTTATGCGCCTCGGACCCCTACTTTTCGACGCGGTCGAAATGCCTCCGTTGACGCGACTCACCGCCGCCCATCGCCCGAATCGGTATCGCCCATCATCCAACATCGTCTTTTGAGTCGTCCTCGTCGCCGCAAGCGGCGCGATGGCGTCCTTCCCGGACATCGACTCACAGGACGAGCTACGTTATGCCTATGGGCGAGGGCCACATGCTCCACATCTTCAGCCGGGTTGGGTCGAACCGGATTACCAGCCCGCGCCGGTTGCGAGGCCGTCTGAATTGGGCAGCTCGGTGCCGTCCAGCGGGGACGTATCGACTCAGCCGCTCTATCTCCCTCACGAATTTGACGACTCCACTGCGCCGTCGCACAACCCGCCCTCGATCATGCGGAGCGATGGATCAGTCAGTACGCAGTCCCGGAGTTATACGACTACAACGACCGGAAGCGGTAGTGCGAGCAGCCTGAGCGTCCCGCATGTCCGACGAGGGGCACACATCGATTACACCTCGTCCGAATCGGGTGCGAGCCGCGGCAGCACAGGGACGTTCAACTTCACCATAGCGGAAACGACCACCGCGGGCGACCCGGCAGGCTGGACAATGGAGACGCACACGAGCACGCGTACGGCTGGGAGCACTGATGAACACGATCATCAACACGACGCGCACGGGGGCGGTGCAGCCAACGAGGCGGCACAGTCAGAGGGCGTGCTCGCTCGCGACAACACACTCGAGAGCGTCAAAAGCCGCGAGGTCGCCATCTATCACCAAGCGGGTATGATAGGGGCTCCCCCACATGCGTTGACTGGTCAAGAAGCGTATATGCACGCAATGCGGCTGCAAGCGGACGCCCGACTCCTTCCGCCTTTTGAACTGCCCCCTCCATTCACTCTCGGTGCTCTGGATCAGCACAACGACGATCACCAGGAGCCTCCTAGCACGAGGGCAACTGCTACTGCCGTCGTCCGTTCTGCCGCCTCAGGCATCCTCACGCCAGTCAGCGAACCACGGTCGACAGTTGCAAAACCGGAGTACCCGTTGCACCTGCCTCCCGTTCTGGAGGAACAGTCTTCCCACGCCGCACCTATGACCATCCAAGAAGATAACCACTCCGCTGAGGAACGGCCGGCAGCTCGCCGACTGTCTCATCCTCGCACGCCACCGAGCACAAAGGAGGAAATACCCGAAACACCCTCGCCTGGTGTCCAGCACCTCTCCGTAACCACCCAAGACCCCAGTGCAGAGCTAGGTGATCCACCAATGTCTCGTGCGGCACCACCCCAACGTGACACTGCAGAGAGGTCGGGTCCTATTGAACACCGCTTCTTGCCACGCAAAGGGGAGAAGGCACCTAGTCCTGTGCCGCCGAGCCGCGAGAGCAGCTTCGGATTGATGAGTCCCAAGACGCGGTATCTTGATGAGGCGGGGAAGCGGGAACGTGATGGGAAGGCGAAGAACAGAGCAGGAGGGCGCAAAGGGAAGGGCAAGACAGCCTCGCCGCAGATTGACGAAGAGGAGGTGGATCAGAAGAAGGCCGGGAAGAGGAAGAAGCCAGCCTCTACCGCATCGGGTCGGTCGAAATCGAAACGCGCTGCTTCGCCGCCCCCTTCACCTCCCTCCGATTCCCACGAGCTTCCGCCTGCAAACCGGGAAAACCCAGAGTCCGCGGGTCCAGAGACGTTCTCCACCCATCCTTCAACGGCAATCTCAGAAGTCGTCCGCCGCTCCTTTGCACCGGACCCTTCGGTTCAATCCAACAGCATACACGTATCTAACGGTGTCGAGCCGGATCCGAATCGGACTGGCACAACTGGCACTGGTCTGGGTATGGAGATTACGGTTGGGAGCGGCCAGCGGGTCCTGGTAGAAAGTAGCAGCTCCGCACCCATTGTGGAAGAACCTGAGCAAGAAGACCTTGCTGCCGCCGAAAGCAGCCGGGTTGAACCCGGCAGTTCTGAACGCCGAATTTCGGGGTCATTCCGTAGTCGTGCGACGAGGGAGACGGAGTGGTCGAAAGACAGCAGCAATGGCGTGCCGGCGAAGGCTGGGCGGTCCCGTTCTCGAAGGGAGGCTAATTCTGAACCGTCTGGCGAGGGGGGAGCCGTTGAGAAGGAGAAAGATGTTCACGGAACTCAGGAACTCGCTTCGCCCAGCCAGAAGAGATCAGCTTCGCCTCCCCGTACGCGTGGTAAACGTGCACGAGAAGTGACTCCCGACAATCAAACCGGACCTTCGAAGCGGCGGAAGGCTGCACCGGAACCTACAACTCCAAACAAAGCTAAGGAGGCGAAGAAAGTGTATTCTGTAAAACGGAACAGGCGAGATAGAGATGTGGAGGAAAGGGAAGAGGAAGCTGCAGTTGATGATGAGGGCGCTGAGGCTCCTCAAGCCGAAAAGCCTTCGTGTCGCGCGACGAGCAAGCCGACGAGCAAGTATGGACCTTCTGAACCTGCAGTTCCGTCGAAAGGGACGAAACGAAAGGCGGACCAGGAATCTTCTACCTCTGCTCCCCCAGAGAGCAAAAGGCCAAAACGAGGTCATTCAGAGCCTGAGCCATCCGATAGAGGCAGCGTCGCCTACAAGCGCCCTCGCCGGGGTCAAGCGCACAAAGACAAAGAGGACGATGACGCCGATGAAAGAGCGACTTCAATCACAACGAGTCAGACCGGCAAGAGAGGCTCCGCAAGAAAGGCGGCCAAGAACATTGCTGCAAGGCCGAAGATCAGCGATGTGATGGAAGAAATCCGTGGGAACGTTACTTCGCATCCTGGCACTGTTCCAACGAGCGAAGTCCAGCTCGACATCGCTGTACCACCGACGCCTTCTCCGTCGGTCAAGGAAGGCGCACCGTTCTCGAGGGTGTTCGCTGCCTGGACCGATAAGTGCTACTATCCGGCGACTGTTGTTGGTCGTGTGAGCAGCGGTCGCAAAGCCGGCCAGTTCAACTTGCTGTTCGATGACGGCTGCGAGCTATCTGTCCCTGTGGAATCCCTCCGCGCCGCTGTTCTCAAGGAAGGCGACACAGTCTTCATCCAACGCGACAATAGATGGCGAGCAGGGCGCGTCATGGAAGGCGCTTTCGGTGTCGTGCAGCAGGACACCCTCGTCAGGGTCAGATTCGATGAAGGATCACAGAGCACGGAGCAAGTCGTTTGCAAGCTGTTGAAGGTTCCCAAGAATGCTCTGGCGGAGTGGGACGATCGTAAGCTCGCTGTCGAGCAAGTGACTGCCCAAGTCATCGTCAAGCGAGAAGGCGAAGACCGTCGCAAGAGATCTGGCACGGCCGGTCCAGCTGGCTCGGTTTCCGACTCTCCTGTCAACGGCCCCTCTCAACGCCGTCGAGCTCGCGTCACATCCTCCATTCTGGAAGGACATGCGTTCGTGGTCACAGCAAAGGAGGAGAAGGCCAAGCATGAGCTGGTGCGATTGATCGAAGCGAACTCTGGCGAGGTTGCTGACGACCTGGGCGACTTCTTCGAGATCAAGGATCGCCGTATCATCTGGAAAGGCGCGGATCGCGGGCTAGTCGCTGCCTGGTGTATCGCTCGGGAAGTTTCCACGACGCCCAAATACCTCATGGCGCTCGCTCTGGGTGTACCCTGTCTTGGCTTCAAGTTCATCTCGGACGTCGTGGACGGCACGACCACGCTCGACCGCTGGCCGCCTTACCTTCTTTCAGCTGGACGGTCTGATTACCTCGGCACGGAATGCTCGCAAAAAGTCGATTGGCACTGGGGCGTCAACGACCCGGACGGCCGGGCGTTGATGGACGACATCATCTCCAGTCCGCACATCTGTCGTCCGCTGCAAAACAAGCGGATCCTCGTGACCATCTCCAAAAAAGATATCTTCCTCAAAGACCGGCTTGCGGACGCGATGTGGGCCATGGGTGCGGAGCATGTCGAGTCGACCACTGCGGTCGATGCGGACGAAGATTTTGATTCTTACGATTTCCTGTATTGGCCGAACGAGGAGATCAAGCTGACGATCGCGAAGGAGAAGCGGGCCAAGCTGGTCGGGCCTAATTGGGTCAAACAGTGTCTTATCACGGGGCTTTGTGTGCCGCCTGAATGAGTGCTGTTGCTACGTATATTTCCCTCATGCAACCTTGATATCTGTAACCGTCCCCATACCGCTTGAGGCCTTCTTGAGATCCCCTGTTTTGCAACCTGCTGTATGCACATTTCTTGTAGATTCATTTCATCTTGTAGCTACATACTGTAGGCACTCACACACTTGTAAACCCCCTCTGTCCGACGTACACTAATGAATGTCATGTCCGCACCCCTAATCCCACCCATTTACTGCTTATTAGCAACCCTCTGCGCCTCCGCCTCCAGCTCCATCTCGACCTTCAACAGCTCCTTCACATCCTCATCTTCCCACAGCTTCCTCCCCTCTTCGGGCTCCAACGGCAGCAGAGGCCGTCTCGGCGCCCCACCATAGCCATACATCCTATACAGCAGATCCTTCGTGCCCGCAATACCCGCAAGCGCGACAGCCCGATCGCCGCGCGCGGCAATATCCTGCAGATGCTGCGCCGCCTCCAGAGCGGTGGGGTCGCGCAGCGCCTCCTGCGCAAGTTCCCAGCATCTCACCAGTACACGCGGAGCTACATTCCCCAGCCCCGCAATAGCTCCTTGACCCCTGGCGAACGCACTGGGAACGAGAAAGTCGGCGAACCCGCCCAGGACGAGGAAGGGCGTTTCACTGGCCCGCGGGTGGGTTTGGGCGAAGGAGGGGAGTGAGGTGAGCGAGCTGATGCGCGTGAGCTTGCCGACGTCGCCGCAGGTTAGTTTAACGCCGGATGTGTTGGGGGAAGAGAGGGCTATGTCCTCTATTAGGCTGGAGTCGAGGTTGATGCCGCCTGCTGCTCCGGGATCTACCGTCTCTCGTGAGCCAGCGAGCAAGAGATGGTAGAAGGAGGAGTGAAGAGGGCAGGGTGGGAGGAGAAGAAGGAGGAGAGACGCACAGTTGTAGATCAACACCGGCACAGGACTCTTCTCGCTCACGTCGACCCAAAACTTCTTCAACGCCTTCCTGTTCCCCGCCAAAGAGCCCGCATAGTACCCGCTCAAAATAACGAGCGCCGCGTCCGCCCCGGCATCCGCAGCCTCTTTTGTCAACTCGATCGTGTGCTTCGTGCTGCCCATCCCTGTCCCCGCTATGAGCGGGAAATCGGTGAGGTTGACTTCGTCGAGTGCTGAGCGGGCTTCCTTGATGAGCTGGACACGCTCGGAGGGGGAGAGGTGGGGGGCTTCGCCCATCGAACCGCAGAGGACGATTCCCATCCCCTTCTGGGCAAGGGAGGTCACATGTTTGCGGAACGTAGGGATGTCTGCGACCGACTCGGTCAGCTAGGGGCGTCTAGGACGAAAGAGGAGGGAGGGGCATACCGAGTTCTTCGGTGTCGGGGAGGAAGAACGTGGGCACTGGGGCGTATACGCCTGGCTTGAGCGGGCGGGGGGTCTTCGGCCCCGTAAGGTTACCCAGTAGGCCGGCCATCTTTTCTCTCAACAATGCTTAATCTAGCGGACGGAGAACGTAGTGGTTTTGTAGTACGGGCTGCTTCTGAATGTCGGTGAGGGGCCATTGTGATTTCTTGTCGATGGCGGGGTATATGAGGGAATGGAAGGGAGATGCGCGAGTGGTCGTGTCTTACCCGATGGGCTGGGTGTGGCGTGCACCGATGTCATGAGCGACGTCAGCGCATCCAGCGCAACCAAGCGCTCAATCGGTTAGCTCCAGTTCCCTGGGCTTTTCAGGGTTACCGCAACTTGGATCGGCCATACGGACGGGATAGTGTATGTTTCAAGGTGGCTTTGTAGGTCTTTGGGCTTTGCTGTGGGATCGAGTGCGTTGTTAGGAGGAGAGGAAGCGCGGCCCGTGCATGACGCGGCTACCCCGCACTCTTCCTCCCCATAACTGCAAATAGAAAGCAACCTCACAACACTCCCTCATAAGTACGGTATCACGAATAAGACTAGCTTCCTTTATATTCATCTACATGACTACCCTCTAATACATCCACATCTTCCCATCTAACCCTTATACTTCAGCGACCCCTCAATATCGTCCAGATCGATCGCTTGCCAGCTACACAACCTATCAGCTTCTCTGCTTTGAACAGTGTAGAGCAGAAGACTCACTCGGGGAAGACCATCGGCAGTGTCTCTGGGTCCAGCTCGGGGTATTTGGTCTTGATCACCGCTAGTAGAGCCGCATACACGAGCTGCACCGCACACGACTGCGGTCAGCAACTTCCGACAAGGCGAGCCAAGAGAGAAACAAGGAAGTAGAAGGGAAGGCTGAGCGCACGCACCTGATACCCTGCCGGGGTCAAATGCAGCCCGTCGCTAAACAGCTCATCCCACCTCTCCCTCGGCACCTTCTCAAACTCCTCAAAAAGATCCACCACCGGCACGCCCACCTCCCTGCCAACCTCGAGTATAGCGGCGGCGTACTGTTTGGTGACAGAGACGTCACGGTCGGGAGTGGAGGCGCCGATGAACGCTGTGAACCTGTCCGGCTGGACTGGGGGTGGGGTGAGGAGGATTTTGGGTGTTTGGGGGGGGAAGAGGGAGAGGATGGATTTGACTTTCTCTTTGTACAAGAGCAGGGGGACCTGCGGGGCGGGCGGTCAGCCTGCGCCCCAACCCGGCCTGGCATGACACGACACGAAATGAGGAAGGAGGAGGGGGGAGAGCGCATACATGCTGTCGCGGATTAAGCTTCGCATCGGTCGAGTCGTTCGCCCCTACCCCAGCCGCATCAGCACATGTTCAGAACGCATACAGCTAAGGGAACGAACCAATGAATAGCGTAACCAACGCGACCTCGCTCAGCCCCTTCGTACCCTTCTCCACCACCATCTACCGCTCTATAATCAGCCCCTTCCCCTTCCTCTTCCTCTTCGCTGCATCGCTGGGAGAGTAGAAGGAAGTGCTTACCTGCTTGACGACCTCGTACAGGAATTTGCTGTTATACCCTACCCGGAAACCTATCAGCCAGCGCCTTTCTTTCCCTCATAGAGAGAGATGGGGGAGGAGGAGGCCGTACCTCCATAACCGCGGTTAACGACGTCCAGTTTGCGGATATACGCCTCTAACCCCCCAAGAACGCGTCAGCTTCCCTACTACTCCGAAGAAGGAGGGAGAGGAGGAGGAGAGGATAGGAAAAGGGAAGGGGAAGGGGAAGGGAGAGTAGAGGAGAGGGATGGAAGGGGCGGAAGGGAGGGGAGAGAGAAGTGCGTACGGGAAAGCAGCTGAGAATAACCGCCCGGCTGGGTCGCTTGCTGCGTTATGCTGTCTCCGAGGAGGAGGATAGATTTCGAGAGCGGGAGGATCGACATGTTTGCTGCTACGGTCTAGGTTTGCGGTCGCTTGCAGCTGGGAAGAGGTGGGGGTGGGGGTAGCGAGCAAGCCTCGAGCAGGGGATATGTAGCTATCTGGCGAAGGAGGTCGTATGCAGCAGCTGGCGGCGAGGAGCGAGTCGGCCCGGCTGTCCACCCACACGAGCATGGTGTGCTCATTCGCCAGAATCGGGGTACAGTACTGCCCTGAGCCCCGGTCTGGGGAAATACAGGGTGACGTCCGGGGAATTTGTCGGCGCTATTGGATTCATTCTCAGCCGTTCGGAGTTCGGGAGTTCGGGTGAATGGTCTTCCGGGGTTATTCGCTGTGTTCAGGCCGGACATACGGGTTCGGGGATGATGGGCGGGGAATATTAGGGCCGAGAGTCATTAGAGGAGTTGGAACAGCGCTGACTGTGAGGACGAGGACGAGGATGATGATGATAATGATGATACATGGTTCGTTTCTGCTATGCCAGATTAAGCGTACATAAGAAGTCCACAAGGAGATACAGCGATGATCCATAGCTATCGCATCCGTCATGAAGAGAACACCTCGTTCCACGACCTCCATCCCTCCTCTCCAACCCTCCTCACCTGTACCCTCTCACAATTCTCATACCCCCCAAAATATCCCGCCGACCGCCACATATCCAGCTCCCGCTTCCCGAACGGGCCGAATACCTGCGCAGCCGTGGTGGGTTCTGCGGTCCCGCCCGCAAGAGCAAGATATTCGGGGGACCAGCGATACTCGTATTGGGAGTTATCTGGCGGAGGGGTGATGTCTCGCGGTGGTGGGGTTTGGGACGGTGGGATCCATTCGCGTGAGACGAGCCCCGAACGGCGGACAGAGCGCAGGAGCTCTTCGTACGTCTCTTCGTAGATGTCCATATTCCCAAGCCCCATGAGCGTCGAGGCGAGCTCGGTGACCTGCTCAATCGGCGTTTGCTCGACGTGTCCGTTCGTATGTGCGTGTCCGTTTCCATTTCCGTTCGCAGCAGCAGAAGGCTCAGCAGCATCGACGTCCATCGTAGCCGCCGCAGGACCAGCAGGTTTCCGCTTCGCTTTGTGCTTTTGCGCCCCGCCGGACTTCTTCGCCTCTGCTCCTAACCGTTGAAGCGTCTCCATAACCGACTCGCCCTTCTTCATAAAGTTGAGCAACTCCATCTCGTACTCTTCTTTCCTCTTCGCGGCCTGTTCCCTCAGCTCGCGCTCCTGTCGTTCCCGCTCCTCCCGCTCCCGCTTCTCGTGCGCCTTCCGGGCCCGCTTGATCTCCCGCTCGCTCGTTCCCTCCAGCCAGCGGTCGTGCATCTCGTGCGGGTCTTTCGTCCGGACGAACGTCCCGTCATCGACAAACTTGCCCTCCTCCATCTCTTCTTTCATGTTAAACCCCGTTAACTCATAGCCCATCCCCTTCTTCGCCCGCCGCTCAGCCTCGTCCTCGTCCGCCGGCTCATCATCATCGTCGTCCTCGTCCTCATCAATCCCACCGCCAACCTCTCCAAACTCCTGCCCTTCGATATCCCCCAGCTCAAGCACCTTCTCCTTCTTCCTCCCTCCTCCGAGCTCATCATCGTCATCATCATCCTCTTCCCCAGCCCCGCTAACGCCATCCCGTTTCCCCTCCTTCCCCGCCGCCCCAGACGGAGCAAACATATCATCATCCTCATCCGCCACCTCATTCGCCCCGCTCCTCCTACTCAACACGACCCCCTCCCCATCATCCGTACTGTCGGACTCATACCCGTCTGTCTTCACTCCCCTCTTGAGCCGGGAAGAGAGCTCGAGCGACGCGTCGACTGACTCTTCGAACGCGCGGTCTTCGGCCGCGGCGAGGGCGGCGTCGTCGAACCGAGCACGTTTGGGAGGGGGAGACGGGGAGGAGAGGTCGCGTTTTCTTGATCGTGGGGGCATGAGGAGTAGTAGGGTACGTCACGAGAGATGCACGGATGTAGTATCGAGACTACTTGTCGTTCAGTGCGCTCGTCGAACTCGAAGTACCTATAAATTGGTTCCGCTCACTCATGATCCCAAGAGGCGCACTGCGCAACTCTTCCTTGAACCACCAGTGGAACTGATTCCTAGCGCTGAACCAGGACTGGCTTATTCTTGCTCAGTTGGAAAGAATACGTCTGCATTCAATCTCCAGATCTTTGACGACCTCTTCTGAATCGGAAAAGGCAAAAATGCGCTCGACTCGAGCGTTACACGAGTCGAACAGCGCGCCATATGGGCGCGAACCGGAAGTGGACGTGCTAGCATTACCCTAACCGGCAATGAGATTCGAAACATGTTGCGCATCTCATCAGGAACGTGTCTTTCGCGAGATGCTGCTCTACTAAAACACTGTCTGTATGCGGTCGGATGTCGTGACTCGGAAGGGCTGGTCTCCTTCGCTCATGTGTGTGTGGCGGGCGGGGGCGGGAGGGGATACGTCGCCTTGGTCTGGAGAATTCAACTGCTCGCGCTCGAATGAGCGGAACGCAGTCCTTCTGAGAATGCCGGATGGTTATCGATGATGATGCGCATATATGGGCGTTATTTTTTTCTTTGGCGGAAATGCCAACATCCCAAGCGCGATATTCCGAAACATTCCAACGCATCCGACGGATACACCCAGCGATGTCGATGGTTCTACGCGAAACCATGAGGAGCAAACGGACGCTTTCTGGTACGAGCCTTTACTGGGCGAAAGACAAACAAGGACTATGCTAGTCGTTCTGGCATCCAGTACACAGCCGAGCAACCTGGTCACGATTCTAGATTTACATGAAGACGACCATGCAATCGCGAGCGAGAAATACATTTCTTGTTCTCTTCTAGTTCTAGGCTCTCGATCTCGTGCCAGCATGAGGCTTGAGCTCGCATATAGTTAATGTTCCTCTCCGAAAGGAAGAGGTATCTCCACCGTCCGCCTCGCCTCCGAGTCAGGCGCCATCTTCGCCTCCTGCTCTCACGCTCACAGCTCGCTCCGAGTAGCTGTCCTCAGACTGACCCATTTCGCAACCGGCCCCAACCTTCTCCAAGCGTTTTCAGCGAGACTCTTGAGCTGTTGCGCGTCCATCAATCGACGCCATTTCCCGTCTGCGACAGACTGGATGACCGAGAAGCCTTCTTTGCCCGCTTCGAAGAACCCGGCTTTGACGAGCGGCTCGGTCCGGATCGGAGTGAGGATGATCATCCATGCTGCTACCCAGATATATCCCGCCAGCCGGACAGACCAGGAATCTTTGATCCCCATCTGCTTCCCCAGGCTGATGAGGCGGTCTTCGAGCGTGATGACGACGGCTTGCATGAGGAAGAAGAAGATTGTCTGGGTGGGAGCGACGTAGTCCCGGAGGACCATGTATGTCCCGACCCAGTGGACGCAGCCGGAGAGGAAGAAGGAGAGGTAGAGCTCGACATAGGGCCGGATCGGGTCGCCCTTCTGCAGACCGAGGAGGGTGCGGGAGACGTATTGTGCGTTTGTGGTGAGGAAGCGGCGGTAGACGTCGTGCCATGCTCGCCTGTGACATGTTTAGCTAATCGGAGGGATGGGAAGAGGAAGTGCTTACCCCCAGAATCGGCGCATGCTGTGGGCTTCTCGGATATCGCCGTACAGGTTCACTCGCTCGGAGGGCTTGGCGAACCCGAGAATGACGGAAACGGCGCAGAAGACGGCATGCGGCTTGATAGCGGAGAAGCAGACCTGGAGATACCAAGCCAGGACGTACACCGGTAACCACAGAAGGCCATCTTGGTAGAAAGAGCCTCCCGTGCGGCAAGCTTCTCGACGCAGGATGACGGCACGAGCGATGTCGATCATACAGTATGCCATAAGCCAGCGGCCAAGCTGCTTCAGGCCGAAACGCCAGCGGCCCATCGAGTCGGAGGGGTGTGGCGGGTGAGCTTTGACCGCTTCCCAGTTCCAGCCGATACCGCGGTAGTTGTTCACCAGGTCGATGGCCCATCCCAGCCGCTGCTTCCGGGGAAGATCGTGGTACTTGCCTTCACCTACGCGCCAGAAGTCGCGTTGCGGGTCAGTGAGGATGAGGTAGTCGATGGCCATGAGGAGGTTGCTTGCGAGCGTGTTTCCCAGCTGGTGGTCGTCCTGCATGTTGCCGGTTGTGGTGCAGAACACCAGGTAGATGTCGGCGGCAATGATGCACAGGAGCAGGACTCGACGGACGGCCATGTACCGAGTGAGAATTCCAGCGATCAGGAGGATGCTGGTGAGCCGGATGGACCATTGAAACGAGCTTAGCTCCCTCAACTGTCCTGTCGGAACCACCGTCACGCTAGTTTCGGACGTTTTCGAGGTGAGGTTGACCATCGTCGAGAGGCGGAGAAAGACCGGGCAATCTTTCGATAGCTTGGCAGTCTCCCCATTCCGCCTTATATTGGAGTACACATGAGTTGGATAGCTTTCTGGAGATAGACTGAGCGCCTACCATGCAGCTTCATATCGCTGGGTGAGATGACCATTACGAGCATCGCCAAGACATCAGCGAGCTAAGTGCCGACCCGACAGCTCGAAAAGTCCTGACGAACGTCTTGTACGACCTTCTGCGGCCCAGAGTTGGTATTGATTATCTCCATCTATTCCGCATAGAGCTGGGCGCCTGGGCGAAACTCCGTACGGCCTCCGTAATCTGGTGGTCCCGCTGAACGGATTGCAGCGCCTTTTGATTCTTGAGCGTGCAAGACGGAGATGAACGCTCCATTTCGTGATAGGTCATTACGGACAAGTGATGGAAGGAAGACCCATAGCCAATGCGAAGCAGTCCTAATGGCCGGTCCGCCCAGAAGAAGTTCCAGGTGGATGGAAAAGTCGCATGTTCATAATTGAGTGGTGATGACTGCAGCGCCCAGACGAAGGAAGCCGTAACGCGAGGGACAGGCACGCGAAGTCATGTGGAGGCACGGCGGAGCGTCAAACGATGATTAACGCGGATGTGAGCAACATATTCCAGCTCGTCGTCTCTTTCGGCTTCTTTGATGACTGAATACCGTCGATTGTCCAGCGCGCTTATTCCAGGGTAGGTTAGATATGACCACGACTAACCGCTTATCTGTTTATCAAGAAGATAGGGACAAAAAATGACTCCTATATGTAGTCAGCCTTTGCGGGACCTGGGAGGAACTACGCTCACCGAGTTCACCCGCTGCCAAAATCAGTCGCACTCAAACTGCCTGACTCGGCTATAGGTCCCGGACTTCTATCTGACCGAGGTTGCCGTACGGACCCCTGTGTTCGGTTTAAGATTTTCAATCGATTTTGGGCAAGACGCCGTCAGTTTCGTCAAGGCAGTTCTTTCCGTCCATAGTCAGTGTGGTCATCCCCCGCCATCTGGAGAGACACGGCTTGAAGGTCGCCATGACGATCTCGACATATGGTCCACCTGGTCGGATAGATGGCCAACTTGCGCCCGGGTAGAAGATGCATCTGTTCATCTTCGTTCCAAAGTGCCGGACAGACCAGAATAGCGGCAGGCAGGGATCGAAGCATACGGAATCTCGCCTCCGAACGAGAACACAGCCCAAGCCCGTGCAGGATCGACGGCGGTCCCTAGTCCGCCGATCTCAGGCGCCTGTTCGGCAGGCACGCAGGTGCGGCGCTGCTTTGAAGCGGTCAGCGAGCGTATGTCCGACACGTACGGCAGTTCGGCAGCCAGCGGTGAAAGGGATCGCCAGCTAGATTTTGGTTGCTAGCGCTGAGAATTCCGGGCAAGCGATGAGCTGGCCGATATGCTGCGGATTGCGCAAAGGAAATTCCTCATGCGGTTTTGTTCGGCAATGTCCTTCGTGAAGTGACTGTTCGAGCAAGAATCAGAGAACATGATGGTTTGCGAGCTCGGCGGTTACATCGGGATGAAGTATCGGCGGTTGGCGGTGCCGCACCAAGCTGTGATTTGGTTCCGCGCCGCTGCGGTAATGCACGAAGCGCCGCCGAATACAAGTGTTTATGGTTGCTGGGCGAACTTTCCGCGATGCAGCACAAACTTGCCGCAATTCTGTGCCTTCACAGAGCGAATTGTCGTAAGCGAGGTATCGTAGAGTACGCATTCCTGTTCTGGTGGAACGATGCCAAGCCCGTATACGTTTGAATGGGATGATCTTTACGTGGAAAGGAGATTGTGGCTCGATATTGGGAAGTTCAGGACCGGACCCATCGCAACGGGCCCCGTGCCTTCGTCTTTGAGTAACCGGTTGATAGCAGCCGAGGCGTTGGTTGGGGGAAGTGCCTTTGGTCGCCGGTAAGAATGCACCATTTGCGGAGGACATCGAGCCATATAGCTTGTAAGCCCGACTCGTCCACTCTGAAGTAGAACGAATCGAACCGATCTCGTTCCAAGTTGTTCATCGTGAGTATGGACACTGATAGCAATTCGAAAAGAAAGAAGGGCATAAAGGTGCCTCTATATGGTCAGATTCTGTGCAGGAACGACATGTCGATAAGAACGCAGGAACAATTCGTCACATCGCTTCTCGTTTGTGGGAGAGCCGGACAGGGGTAGGGTCGGTAAAAAGTCTTCACCAAACATTATCGATGGGAACGTGGCCAAATCGCTCTCCCATATCTTCCATCTCTTTGTAGACCAGGTAGGACTTGCGATGATACCACGCCGCCCAACCTTTGTTGTCTCGCTTGGGATACTGCATGATGTTCGTTAAATCGTTGCAGGGCTCATGAGTGAAGACGACCCACGCGGCGCGAGAACTGTACCCAGTTGATGCCACGCTTCCAGCGTGGTTTGTAAGCATGGAGCAGATAACAAGCAACGAGTCTGGCATCATCTTCGTCTATCAGACTCCTCTGGGCCAGTCTATACGACCTGCCGGTGTATGCCTGTAGAGCAGGCGTCAGAGGTAGTGTTTGTCGTCTGACAAGATGCTTACCCACGAGGACCTCCTGGGCGAGGTCGACGTCGCGGCAGGCGTGTAGCTGTTTTGGGCGGTATAGCTGTCCTCCCAATTCATTTCCACGGGGGAAGGGTGCGCCGAACTAAGACTGGCGCCATCAGACTTGGCGTCCATAGGACTCATTTGTTCCTGGCCATTGACCGCTGCAGCTGTAAGGTCGTTGTCGCCTTGCTCGGAATGACCATGTGTTGCCTCAGCATGGCCATCATCGTCGCCTGGTAACATATCCTCCATATTTCCTCGCTCGATGTGTGAGAGCTGCCCTGTCTGCCGACCCGGCTCAGCGTTTATGTCACTTTCCGAGTTTGTCGCTGGCTCGTCAATAGACATATCGCTGGTAGTGACCAGACGGTCAGCCTCGTCAGGGAGGATGTCATCTTCTCCATGCAGGCCTTCTTCTTCGCCAGTTGCACTAGATCCAGCTAAACTCTGTGCGTCTTCAGGCATTCCCCATACCGGAGTATCTGATTCGCCCACCCTGTCCATGTCGATGTCCTCGACGAGCTCGACCCCACTGGGGGCAGCCGGATTGGCAACTGGGTCCAATGTCCGGATCTCGACTGTGACACAATGTCAGAACGAGACGCATCATACTTCCGTACATCGCCTACCAAAGTACTCGGTCTCACAATCTGCCAGAGCGCGGTCGATCGTGTCGCTGCAAATATCCAGAGCTTCCAGCGACCGCGAACCTTCTGGAAACGTACGCTTCAGTCGAAGCAGTTCGTCGTACTTGCGCACTATAGCCAGAAGAACCCGATTGGCCTTGTCGAACACTTCCAGACTCGGCAAGTGTGCGTCCGTACTGTCGAAGTGGGAGGATTTGGTACAGAGGCCATGTCCGGTCACGCTTTCGCCTTCAACCACAAGCTCTGAAACGCCTGTCTAGCAAAGAGTCAGAACTGCGATAGCCAGCAAGCTTCTCGCCGTCTTCCGCACTCACTTGTATTTTCGCATCTCGAAGATATGGCGGAGACAGGACTAGGGGCGGCTCGCTGTGACTCCTACCTGTGTCGCCCCTAGTGGAGACGGTCTCATCCTCTCTTTCCGGCTTGAGGGATAGTATGCTCGGCACTGCGGGAAACGCTTTCTTGCTTCCTTCTTCGAGACCACCCCGAAGTACAAAGAGCCCAACTGCCGTTTGAACATTCAATATAAGTCGTTCAAACTGGACATATTGAGATATTGGACGTACCTTTGTAGGCCCTCGCGAGCTGCGGAATCGAGCTCAAGTCCTGGACGGCGAAGGCGGGGTTTTGGTCAAGGCTCCCAGGAGCTTGATTATGAAGAGCGTCATGGTATAGTCGCAAGCTGGCTCGGACTTTCCCACTGACTTCCCCAAAAAATTCTGGGCTAGGCGGTGGCATGCCGTGCAAGGGCCGATGGTGGTGGTGGGGATGCAAGGAATGCGACCTGGAGGATGAGCACGATTTATGTTTATATACTTCAGACCGACCTCCAACCTAAAGAAGGATGGCAGATAGTGGTCCGTGCGCAGAACGTTGTCTTGATAACACGTGTTAAGGACTTGTTCGCCTGAACAACTACATCCTGCACCGCCACCAACTGGATCGGGTGCTTTCGTATTGTCATCCAAACAGCAACACGAATGGGTCCTTTGCAGCTCTCGAGGCGGCAGTTCAGAGGTGGGTGCTTCTGGATCATCGGAACAGTCGAAAGTACTGTGACACGCGATTCGCTCGGGGTGAAAACGATTGTACCACGATCGTGTGGACAGTCCGGGTGAAGAAATTTCGAAAGGAAGACTGTCCCGACTTGTCAGCAAGGCGGCAGGCATAGATAACATTATAACTCACCTGTAGTGCCTTCCTGTCCTCCAGCTTCTCAACTTCGTGGTGGAAAGGACGACCGACAGGACTGGCGGTGCAAAAAGAAGTGTAGACGAAAGTCAGCCATCCGGTGGTCTGAACGGATGGTACCTTCACAAGGGACGCAGACACAGCGGGCGGATCGCGACCGTCGTTCAGCGTCCGCCAGATCCGATCAATTCGCCGCAAACAGATTGCATTAGAGGCCCTTTAGCGAGGGAGTCGAGGTAGAGATAAATGTTATTGGAAGGCGTGAGGCACGGAGCGAGGACATTGGCCGCTAACGACGAAACAGGAAAGCGGCCAGATTTTGCAGGGCCTTCGAGAGATGTTTCCCCAGCTTAGTGCTCGGCGATCCACCAAGCCAGTAAAGCAGAGCGTGGACCGGGGATTCCACTTGAAGTGTTGATCTACCACTTTCGCAAGTGTAGAGACGACGGCCGCCAGGGCACCTTGTCTCTAGGCATTAAAGCGAGTGGATCCAGAGTTTACGGGGACGACGAAAGAAAATCGAGAGAGCCGACTCGATTTCAGGAGGAGCACCTTAAACCGCGGAGATGTTATTCGATCTTCTCATGGACGTCGTGTTCCATCCAGTCGTAGTGTACAATAAGCTGTCCGAGAATAATAGCGTTCGAGACGACGAAGCCAAGGCCAGCCATCCACAGGGGAAGATAGACATCGCGACCGTTGAATTCGAGCTGGAAAGCGATGGATAACCACGCCGCCTGGCATGTATCCGTTACTTCACTGACAATTGTTGCTTGTTGCGCGTACCTGCGAGCCGACCCATAATGCTAACAAGACCATGCCGCGGGTCCAGCTGAGTCGAAGGCGTGGTAAGACGAGGGGGAGAAACCACATGTACCACATGAAGTACTGAAAATGTTGTCAGGTCCTCTGCAGGAAGTATTTAGAAGGATGCGAACCTGCGATGTGCAGACCTTGTTCAACAGCACGAAGGCTGCAGTTTGAGCGGCCCAAGCGCCTTCCAGACTCAGACAGCCGAACTTCGCTCCCAAACCAAAAGTCAGAGCCATTTGTGGCAGAAAGCCGACGAGGGAGGATATTCGAGACGTTGATGATCCATAAGTCAGGTATGCCAGATAAAAGAACGGCGAGAAGTTGTGCCGATGATCTTGCCGAGTTACATGGTACATATAGGTATGCTGCAGGAAGGGGTATCCCCAGCTATTGGGAACGCATCAGTACACGTATTGCTACATTCGAGATGTAGACTCACATAGCATACATGAGCGCTCCAAGCGCAAAGAATGTCACCGCACTTGTGGCAGTAAACAGAATCGCTTGGTGAGAAATCCAGCCCTTCAACCCACGTCCGCAAGCCAGCCAGGCAAGTACTGAAACGCCATAGACAAAAGGGTATATCTTGAGGTGAGTCGCTAGGCCTAGCATGATGCCGCCGCTGACAATATGACCGCGTTTCAGCAGATAAAGACAAGAGATGACCGCAAGACCGATCAGAGCCTCAGAGGAGCCTCGGGTTGATATGTTCAGAGGGAAAGGGTTAAGAGCCCACAACAGAGTCACATAGTTCGTATTTGTGCTCTTAGAAAGTAGGCTCCGGAGCTGCAGGCTGATTAGGATGTTGGAGAGCGAGAACAGGACTTTGCCCCAAGCCGGATGCACGGTGATGTTGGGAACAAGCAGTAGAGCAAGCAGGGGAGTGTAGCGGTATGTTGAACGGTGGTATGGACTGCGAATGATAAGTACATGAGAGAATGGTAACGTTGTGGTACGCACTCGCCAACTGACAACTGCAAGCGCCTCGCTAGCCATCCAGTAGCATGACCACCTTCCTCCGGTCGCAGGATGAACCTGGCAGCATCGGTGAAGACCTGATAGTCGATGTCGGTATACTTCAGCGCAGAATGTGCATCATGCCAGCCGCCATAAATGATCAGTGCAGCATGTAGGGTCGTAGATAACAGTAGTATTACAGGAAATGGAACCTGGGCTAGGCGGGTGAGCATAGCCAGGAGGGAGAGGCGTTGAGGGAAAATACAACCTCAGAGGAAGACCAAACACTCGTTTGCCTCCGTTGACGCACGGTCCTCGTCTATAGTGGAAACAGTAGTTAGACCATATAATGCTTTGGTGGCTCGAACATCAACTGCGTTGTTAGTACATCGGTAGTATTCCAGCCTTCCAAGCTGGAGAGCTGGGTTCGATTCCCAGGCAACGCATACATTTTGCTTTTCTTCCTCCTAGCCTCGTTGCTTCCGCGTGATCAGGTTACCAGGTTCAGAAGCTCGCACTCGTCCTCGCCGACCCGCATGAGAGGTCCACAGATTGACAGCATTATAGCGATTGGAGGTGTATGACAAAATAATACAAAGCTATGCTTGCGTATATTACAGTGTGATAGCGCCTTTCCGCTACTTTTAGTGATCACAGTCCGTGCTGAAATGATGCTTGCGGGGAGCTCAGTGGGGAATGCAGAGTCATGAAGTCCCTCCAAGGTAATGTTGCGAGAGGTCGAGCATACCAGACCCTAGTATTGACGCCATCAAAAGTCCTGCGTCCTCTCCAGCTCTTGGAGCTCGTCGTCCGAGAGGAGCGCTTCTGGTGGTATCTGGGAAGCCGACGAGTCAGCTTCAGAAACACGATCTATGAGATAGCGCTCACATCAAACTCGACTCCGTCAGGAATCGTCTTCGTAGGTTCTGGCTGTTTCACAGTCCAATCTCGGTCCTCGACGTCAGATAGTGCCGCGCCGGCAACAGCCAAGCGGTCCGCCGCCTCATTCCCCGGGATGCCCACATGACCGCGTACATGGTACAGTCTGAGCATGCCAGGCCTCTCGTCCATCAGGGCCGAGAGATACAGCAGAAGCTCTTTATTCTTCACAGTTCCTGATCCAGTGCGAAAGCCATTCTTTCGCCATTTGGGCAACCAATCCCGGATACCTGGTAACGCGTCGGCGGCACTGGCTGGTGGCGAATCTAGAGCGGACACGTACATTGTATAGAGTATCTTGAATCAGTTTTGAGCATAAGAGGTGTCGTAGGATCGGGATCAGTCTCCAGAGCGCGGATCAGAGCCTATCATTGCGTGAGAATCTGATACAAGCGCAAATACGTGCGTTTCTCACGATCAACTCCGCCCGATTATTGGTCTGCGCTCCTGGTAGACGTTCGGAAACGTTCCTGCACAATGAGTGAGAAGTAGTCATCATCGGTACGAGAGGTCGCGCACTGCATGCCCGGGCCCCAGTAAACACCAATGCCACCTCTCGCTCCTGTCTGTCCATTACTGGAGCAGGCTCCATCCGTGTACACCACCCTCCAAGTCTTGCCGTCTACTACCTCCTCCAAGCCTATCTTTCCTGGTTCGGGCACTTCCGAAGATACGAGTGGGGCAACTGCACTGTTCGTCTCCGGCTTCGATGACGCAGGTCGATCGTACGGCAGCGGTTTCACAGACGTCGATTGTGGGCCGGAAGTGACCCCAGACCCCGCTAGGAAAGCTTCTGCCTCAGCTCTCGTCTTGAAACCTTGATGGGCTGCTCCAGGAAACCCATGCACTTGAGCCTTCGCTTCGTCCCTGAGGTCCGATGAGCCTATATCGAGATAACAGGACATGGCTATATGCTCACCACGTTTCGTACACCCCTGGCTGTCGACCTCGTCGTACCGCGTAGAACTGTGGCTTCTTCGCCTTGGGCATTGCGCCCGATGGTTTCGACTCAAGAGTATATGCCACAGCTCGGGTTATTCTAGCGAAAGTTATACGTGCCAGGTTGCGTGGTAAGCCCTCAGGCCGTGGTATAGAGGTGGGTGGTTGAGGGTCACTGTCATAGACAATCAGGACCCTAGTTTCGTGCTTCTAATGTTCTGATATCTTCACCATCACGTGAGGGATAATGTCGCGTCTCGCTCATCAGAAGATGAAAATGTTGTCGCGACGACTCCGGTAGTCGGCGACCTCGGCTTCTTGCTTAATCATGCGGCACAAAGAAAAGAGCCAGCATCTATTCTGGGCTGTTAAGGCGGCAAACGGGTCGAGCATCTTCAAGCACAAGTACGTCTCCTGTTCTCACTGTCCGCAAGCGCTTGAGTCATGTCGAACAGAGAGGATATGGTTCATCGCTTGAGGAGACTGAAGGGGTCGAAAGCCCGACCCTTCTACTCCTGTAAGGAAGCAAGTAGGTGGCTGCGATCCGCATCACGACCCCCAAATGCAATGGATTCGTCTGTCGAGGATGCGGACTATCAGCGTTCACTCCTCCGCGGGCTGGGGAAGGAGAGCGTTCAATGCCGCCTGTCTCTCCAGCTTGCCGCTCCGAAAGGCAAGAGATAGAAGACAAAGACGAACGCACAAGTCTCGCCAGTCAAGAGCTAATGCACTTCCAAATACGGTACCCGCGACGCAGACTACTGTTTCTACGTCGCCCGATATTTCGAGCGATGATCTCCAAAGCGGCTGGACGTCTGTCTACACGGATGGGGCTTGCGTTAATAACGGCTTGTTCGGAGCCAAGGCAGGGCTCGGAGTGTGGTGGGGTGATGGTAAGAACTATGTCGACGAACCTGACAAGCCTTCTCGTAAATTCGGCTGAATGCGCCATCAGGAACCTCTCGGAACGAGTTCCTGGTGCACAGACGAACAATCGAGCCGAGCTACTGGTAAGCTTCTTAATCTATCAGTTCTTCCAACTCCCGGACCGAAGTCGACACGCCTCAGGCTATCATCCGTGCACTGTAGGAAGATCCGAATCCTGAAGCCGATCTATGCGTGCGCACTGACTCACGCCACGCCATCCGATGTGGGTTCGTGCTACTTCATTGCGCAGCAGCTATTGACAGCGGACAGGCATGACAGTGTGGTTCCCCTTCCGGCGACGAAACGACTGGCGGTTGTCCAATGGCAGATCTGTGCAGAATCGATAACTTATACAATGACTGGCTGCTTTGATCATCGATCGCCCCGGCAACGTGAAGTTCGAGTGGGTGAAAGCGCATCGAGGGATCAGGGGGAATGAAATGGCCGATGAGCTTGCGAAGGCAGGACGCGATCTGGAGTGGATAAAAGAACGCGATTGGACCATTCGAACTCACGAAGAAGTCGCCATAGCGAGTGAAAAGCTGGAGCTGCGCACCCAGTCCTCGCCCTCAGTGCGAGATTCTCTTGACTTTGGAGACCCGTCCATCCTGCTCTCCGACGAAGAGCTCTTCTACATGCAAGCGGAGCAAGTCTTCTTGTGATGGCTCCCACGTTCCGGTCTGGCCTCATACCTAACCATCGGATATCCCAATCGTGTTATACCTTGCCGTTCAATATACCGTTGCTTCGAAACCGTACATCCGAAATGCCGGCCAAGTTGCTGAGAGTGTATCGCTCCACTAAATCATCCTTTCTGCACGGACAGTTTCAGCTCGCACGACATTGGTATTATGTAGTCGTACAACATCAACCTCTACTCCCTATCTCTCCTCCTCACCGGAGTCAAAACCCCAGCTCTCCATCAACGACTCCCTGATGTACACAGGAACACAACCCAACATCCTCTATGTACATCGTCGCGACGCGCCAGTGACGCACGCACGACGTGGTGTACGACGAGAACGGACGAACTCCGTACAAACCAACCATACGATGTTACTCGGAGAAAAAGCCAACCAGAGGGGAAAAAAGAGGGACTGCGACGAGAAAAGATAGCGGTATAGATTTCGACCAAAGAGCGACAGGCCCCCAGGGGCAGAGGAAGAAAAGCTGCTTGCAAGCGGTGGTGGTGATGTTGCAGGGGGGAGATCGACAGGCGACCAAGCGATGGGGATATTGTGGAAGTATGGGCCCCTACAGCAGACGAGCGGTACATGTATCGCAGTAACAGTGTAGAGTGTGGCGGAGCAGCAGCAGCAAGAAGCAAAGCGTAGCAAAAAGCGGACATTTGGAGTGGTGGAGACAGCAGAATTTCCAACATGAGAAGAACAGCCGCGCGGTTGGCGCACGGCTCGGGTATACCAGATCCCAGGGTCGATGTTTAAGCGAAAAGGCTCAGGCCACTCGCCGCGTAGCCACCGCCGACACCCACGCCAAGAGTCATGTTGGACGACATCCATGGCATGGTGGTGCCCAAGGCAGGTGCGGGCTGAGGAACAGCCAGGCCGCCGGAGGACGTGCGGCGCGTGTGCGAGGGCATGAAAGGCACGCTCGCGGTCGACATGCCGGCAGTTACATTGGCGGTAGTGACAGGCACCGGCGGGCTAAGGGAGAAGTGGCCCTCGGGGCTGGCACGAGAGTGAACGCTGGCGGAGCCTGAGCGAGCACTGCCGGACGGGCTCGAGTGCACGCTGTTCATGCCGTCGGCGACCATTGGAGCGGACACCGAGACGCCAGCGTCGCCGTCATGAATGCTGGACGGCGGGGTTATGGCCTGCGTGGTGGGAGCCTGGAACCCCATTCCCGATAGGGTGGGGATGGCGGCGCCGGAGCCGGGAAAAAGTTGCGCATTCCGCTGGTAGTTGGCAAGAAACGCCTGCTGGGCCTGCTGCACGAGCGGGTTAGACGCCGGCGGCGTGGTGGCCGCGGGAGCCGACGCGCCGTGCGAGCTGCCCGGAGGAGTGAACATCGACATTGTGGGGTTGGTCTGAGCCAGCTGAGCCTGCTGCCATTGCTGGGTCGGCATCTGCTGGTTCTGGTTCTGCATCATGTTGATCATTTGCTGTTGCTGTTGTTGCTGTTGCAATTGCTGTTGCTGCTGCTGAGTCCAGGCAGCGGTCTTATCCTGACCACTGTCGAACATGGTAGGGGCGGTGGAAAAATCCAGGCCCATCTGCTGTTGAGAGGCGCCATACTGGTGGTTGGGGTGAGTGGGAGTGTGTTGGGGAGCATAACCGCGCTGCGGCATCGGCATGCCCATGCCACCCATGCCACCCATGTTCATAGGCATCATGCCCATCGGCATGCTCATGCCATGACCCATGTTGTGGCCGTAGCCCTGCATGCCCTGTCCAGCGCCACGTCCGCCGGAAGCCGGACGATCAGAGAGCTCATCCTGACCATCCCCGTACTCATCCTCGTCGGCCTCGTCGACGGCGTTCATGGCAGCATAGGCGGCACGCTCCTCGTCGTTCTCTTCGACTTCCTCAACGGTCATGAGGATGTGGAAGTCCTGAGAGCGCATAGGCTCCTCGACGGGAGGCATGCGGGCACGCTCACGCCATTCGTTGACCTCGCGACGGAGCATATCAGCCTCGGACTTGAGCAGACGAAGCTCGCGCGCAGCGACGCCACGAGCTCTGCGCTGCTGGTGGATAAGAGCAATGGAGCTGTTGACGATGGCGGACTTGGAAGGGCGCCGCACAGACTGAAGATTAGGGAGCATACCAGCCAGATCCAGGAAGCGGCCATTGAGGGTCTCGCGGCGCTGCCTCTCGACGGCATTGTGGGTCGCACGCCTTTCGGCAGTATTGGCACGGCGGCTGGGCTTGCGGCGAATAGGACCGGCGGCAGAGTCGGTGCCGCTCTCGGTCACAGCGCTAGAGGGGACAGCGCTGGGTGGGTTGGAGTTGTTGGCAGCAGCGTCCGTCTGCAGAGGGGCGAGATCCGGCGCACCCTCGTGCTTAGGAACTGGCGACACAGTGGGAGACTGCTTGTTGATAGTGGTCGACATTTTTTTCCGAGTAGTTGGGTATGGATGACTGTGGTGTCGGGTTACAGGTGCGTAGGTGTAGTTGTTCGAGAAGTCGAGTGTAGGAAGTCGGAGAAGAGCGGGTCAATGACAGTGTCGGAAGGTAGGAGAGACGGTTGATTTGGGAAGCGAAAAGCGCTACAAATCAAACCGAGGGAGGGGTGACGGAGACGGTGGTGGTATTGGAGGATCGGTTGCAGCTGAACGGTTACGCGCAAAAGGCAGCGGACACCGAAGCAGAGCAGACGCGGTTCGCGTAATTAATGCTTGTGTGGCGTGGAGGGAGAGCGGGTGAGAGGTGGGTGCACAAAAAGGGTCGCGAGATCTACAGTTAACGACGCATATAGTCAGCATATATTCAACACTTTGCATGGATTGTGGCCAAGGCAGACGACGAGGGCATTATGTGATAAAAATTGACCACATCAAGACATTCCATATTGATGTCTTGACTGCACCTCGTCGCCTACTCGTGTCACAACCATGAATAGGAGAGCTAGCTCACATCAAGCGGTATCCTTTTTGGCGGGGGGATGGCGGGGTGGGGGGGAGAGAGGGGGAGAGGGGAGCGAGCTGAACGCTGTCTAACGACGGCGAGGACGGTTGGACGATGAGGGATGAGGGGAAGGGGGAAGAGAGGGGCCGCGCGGGCGATGTGGCCGGGAATGATAAGAGCGCGGGCCGGCACAGGAGCAGACCCCGTACCTGAGACCCATGAAGAAGGAGCAGGGCGCGAGCCTATGCATGGGTCTGGGTAACCATTCAGGGTTAGGCCAATGCCAGACCCAGTTTCACATGCTGTGCGTTGCGCTGCTCAAGTCGCACCCATTCCTGCACCGGTTAATAGCCCAATCAGATCCCGCTATTGGCCTTGTCTCACCCGGGTGCTTCCGTTCCCCCTTGCTTCTCCATCTTCCTTCTCCTCTCTCTCTCTTCCCCGCGGTCTCCCCCTCTTTCAGTAGGACCCCGGTAAGCATTTTTGATCCCATACATAACAGTCCCTCCTTCTCCCGGTCCTTCACTCGTTCTCACGCAGCAGATGGGCGCAAAAGAAGGCGCACAGACCGACAACCTCTAACAGAAGACCCGTTCGATAGGTTTATTGTTCTGAAATCTGCTGCCACCCCCTCTTTCATAACCCTTCTTCCGGACTCAATAGATTCCAACCCAATGACGATTCGGCAGACCCTGGTTGCTTTGGCAGGGATAAAGAAGCCCATCGTCTCCTGAATATTCGCTGAAATCGTCTTATTGGCCGATCCCATCTCCGAGCGCGTATCAGCAACAGAAGCTGCCCAGCTTCTCTACCTCCTGGAAATATATCATCCCGGGGCTCTGCTTAAACGTGCAGCCTGCGTAAGAGGTTGCCGCCCGCAGGAAATGCAGATCTTACGGCACTGCTATTCACCGCTGCTTAGCGTTCTTTATACCCGAACCAGTGCTCCATCAGCGGTCAGCTCCAAGAGAGAACTTCTGACCTATTACTTGGGACCAACATCGCTATGAATTGTGCTCAATTACTCTGACAGCGCTGTCAGCCTCACTGCATCATTTCCATGTCTGCTGCCAGCAATGGCGCTCGCCTGCGGTGAGCCGGTCTGTAAACCTGCTTTAAGGCGTGCTAGCTAGTGTCTTAATCAAGCCTCCTCAAAGGGCCAGAGCGCGCAGTGCTATGACCGGGCGGGCAGAAGCACCAGGATACGCCGATAATATTTCGCAATACCGCCGAAACCGCGCGAAGCCGCTTTCGCGGCCCGCTTATCCACCGCCATATATGGCAAACCGTCTCGTTTATTAGGGAAGTACATCAAGCCAAGCAGAGTCCGCTCATCATCGCCCATCATCCCCTCTTTTGCAGCCCAAACGCATTCATATATTCCCACCGACGATGATTATTGGATGCCTCCGCCGGAATGCACCGGCCTGCTTCCGAACGTTTCGCGAAGCAGCTTCGGACGAAACGGAACGGCGGTGCTCACAACGATGTTCCACTCCTCCGCAACAAGCCTTTGTTCCTCTCCTATCTTTCTGATCTGCATACCTACAAAATATTCCCATTGCTTCCCAAGTTACGAAATCACAGTACAGAAGACGCGAAGCAAGCAGAAATAAGAAGCCCGAAATATCGTACGACGATCCCTCTGCCCCTTTCCCCCTTCCCCTATTTCCTTCCAAGGCGTTCTGTTGCCCTTTTGTCTGCTTCACCTAAACCCACATAACCGGTTGTTTGGCTGGCGTACCTCTCCGCACCCTCCCTGTTGGCAGCACATGACCTGTTCTGCGAAAAGGCGTGATTAGGCTTTATCGCTGCTTGTTCGCTGGCAAAGTAGCCATGAGCTGTAGCCACCAGCTTCATGCAACCTGGCCAGAAACAGCCAGCAACGCTCGGCTAGTTCTCCAACCATCCCGGCAATCTTATGACTGTATGACTGTATACCGCCGGCTGCCCCGCCGGTCAGTGCGTAAAGCAGCGATGAGCCAGACCAGCGGGCGACGCCACACGCGACCTGAAGGCGTATCAGCAGGCCTAATCGCGTCGTCGTCGTCGTGCCATATGTTCACGCACTCACGTGCCTCCTGCCAACTCAATTATGCTGCGCGGATCTCGTTCTTCTGCGGAGGCCGAGCTGGTTACGCATGCAACACGAGCTATTTTCTGTCTCATTCAGCCTCCTGAAGAGGAAAGTGCTTCAACAGGAGAATGGGTTGCCGGACTGAAGGAAATATACGGACGAGTCGTCAGGTCGATGCTGGATGATTGACTAGCGCAATATCGCAGTGTACGTGAGCGGAGTGATGGCCCGTTTCGAAATGCACAGCAGTTACGTATGTATATGCGGGACAACGTTGAAGCGCTGCCCTATATTATGACTGCGGCGGCGACGACACAATTAGTAAATGAAGGCTGACATCGTTGGGAAAGCTGCTTGGGAATGGGGCCTCAAGCAAGTATATAGCCAAAGCGAGAAACTTCACAAACGTGGGAAACTCCCGAACGTGCTTCACGGCAGTGTGGTTGCTGAATAAATCCCCTCATGCTATCGCTTCCCCAGCGTGTGCGCACCGAACAACGAACGAGGAAGAGTGTTTCTTCGACCCATATATACGGAGTGGTTATTTCTAGAGAGGCTATCTTATCATTACAATGCCCCCTATCGCCAAAGTAGTACGACTTTAAGCTGGTGAATAGCCGGTTCCTTCCCAAAGACCCAACAATATCAGCAGCTATCACCTAGACCCATCTCATAGGATAACAGGTCTAGTATTGGAAAGGTCTAGCTACAGTCTGTCTGACTCTCAATCAGGATTTCCTGTTGAACAGGGCAAACCCCAATTTTCGCCCAGTCCGAGGAAACCTGATGAGAAAGAGAGCTTGACATGTCTGAGTTCTGGTCTCGTCATGACAGTTTTCCGTATTTCAACTCCCGGTCACCGCAGAGCACCGCATTCCTGAGTAATGCCAAGCCCCCATCACCCGTCAGGGAAACAGTCCCCTACAGTACCGGAGCGTTCCGGACACCATGGCAGGGCTGCCAAAGCTGCTTTCTGACCCTTGTAGCCTGTTCCGAGGAACGGATATCATTGCCCGGAGTTGGGTAGGTGTAGGTCTCCTCGGCCCTGGCGTATGACGTACACCCCCAATCGGCTGAGAACGTCGGCTCTCACCAAGTCGGCTGGGCCGGCGGAGCTGGCTTTCCAGCGCGCAGTTCGGAGACCGCGGTCATCACACGGTTTGGTTGATAACAGGAAGGCATATCGTTCACTCGGAACGGTGAGTCGACTTTCCCGAGAAGTCGATGCCACCTGGTACGGTTCAGCCCTCTGCGGTGTTCGGAGGTCATCGCCAAAGAGCGCCTGAAAGACAACCATGGACAGCGGTCCCGCCGGTCTCCGCCGCGGCAGAGCTACTGGAACGGGACATTCCGCATTTCGAGCAACAGAGGGAATGATGTCGCATTAAACAGTACTGATTGCACAGGGTGACTGATTGCAGTGAGATCATAATGAATGAGGGGGGCGTGCATTAGCCGAGAAAATGATGCGCTCAGCGGTCCATTAGTTACACCGTCGTACAATCCCCTTCGCCATGCCTTCCATCATCTTCCTCCGCGACTCGAGCAACTTCTTGCCAACTCTGTGGACGAAGTCGGGCTTGAACTGATGGCGGATCAGGTCATGAAACGGAAAGGATACTACAGCAGTACGCACCTCAGCTGATTTTACTAAAGAGTCACACTGAGCTTCGAAGTCCGCTAGCGGCTTCGCACCGCACTCGTGAGATAACCTCGTCAACTCGTCCGAGAACTTGCGCATGCTGTCAACCGCATGCTGCCGGACGACTTTGACGCTCTGGAAGACAGGGTCGCTCTTCTTGGCCCTTGCGCTCGGAACCTTGAAAGGATAGGTGAACAAGTCGACCAGGACAAAGCCTTCAAGTGCGATCGAGACGACGTGAAGCAACTCCCACGGCAAGGCGTCGGACTCGACCAGTCGCTGTAACTCCGCCCATTCATCTACGAACTGTAAGAATAGGAATTATCAATCAAGCCAAGATAGACGCACTATCGAAGAACTGGGTGACCCGCTTGCTCGCCTCCAGCGCGTCTTCTTTCGTGGGTTCACCATCAAAGAGCTTCACAGTCCCGTTGGCAGTCCCGTTCGTGTGGCCGTTCGTCGGCTTATCGGCCACTTCCGGAGCCGTAGCGGCTATCGGTGCGAGCCAGACCAACAGATCGTCTGACAAAGCAACAACGGCCCGTTCCGCTCGTGTGAACTGCCTGATATCAGCGAATGTGGATGAGCAAGACTGGACCGCTTACCTCATTACTCTCCTTGATGGACGCGGTGAAGCTCTCCGGTTCGGTATAGACATTAGACAGAGCACGGAGGGCCCGGAGGTAGATCTTGGAGAAGACGTTCACCCACGCCACGCCGCTCCTCGGGCCCAGTTCGACCTGCTTCAAGATATCCTGGCCAGCCGGTTGGTAGTTCGGGATAATGGAGAAATCGCGGTTGTCGGGGTTCGACTTCCTCTGCAAGTTCAGCTCGAGATCCTGGATCTCCTGCGGGATGCCGAGCATCTCGACGTTATTCAGCAATTCATGCGTGAGCGTCATGCGGAGATGCTCGATCCGGATCAGGTCCCGCTGGAGCGAATTCTCGATAAGCTCCTCGAAGTTGAGGAAATCGGGGATTTGCGAGTACTTTTCGTATTGGAACGCTTTGGTGATCATCTCGCCCGTTTCGGTCCAGTTGTCCGCGTAGATCGCGCTGGCTTCGAGGCACTCGGTGAGGTAGGCGATGTCCCCGCTCGCGCAGGTGGAGAAGGTGGTGGCGCGGTTGAGGACGAGCCAGGAGAGGGTGTCGTGTTGAACAGTGCGAACGTTGGTCGCACGGTAATGTTCCAAGCATAAAGAAGACGCGCCTGGTCGAGCCGTCAGTCCCTATCTCCTTCAGACAGGTCGACGAGACCGATACGCACCAAGCAAACGATACAAGCAGATAAGCAGCAACCTCAACTGATACGCCTTCTCGCTCTTCTGCAAGCCATACTCAAGAACACAAACAGCCTGCAACAAGTGCTTGAGCTGGTGATCCAAAGACCAAGCGCCAATCAGAGCCTGAGCAGCAAGGAAGGCAAAGTCGTCCGCCGGCTGGAGCTCGACAGGCTTGAGGTCTTTGCCCAGAGGCAGGGCGTCCCGGTAGAGCTTCAGGTAGGCGAACGCTTGCTCGGATTCTTCTGCCGCTGTTAGGTCGCCCTGCCGAGCCTGTCTGTAGCGTAGCAGCTTCTGGATGTTCATGGTGCTTTCCAAGGCTTGCTGGGTCGTCTGCTACGAGTCAACATACGGTTCGACAGCAAAAAAACAACCGGGAAGACGTACAACATCAGGTGTCCAAGACTTCAGATGCTCAGTCCACTTAGCAAGCTCCTCCTCGTTCAACACTTCCACATAAGGCTTCAAATCATCATAGCAGCACGGCTTCTCCGAGAACTTCTCCAAGTAAACCTTCAGCTGATCGACGAGGCTCGCACCGCCCGTGCTGATATTCTGCTGCCGTGCACGCTTCTCAAGTTCCAGCAGCCCCAATGAGGGCGCCCGCTCCTTCTTGCCGATCTGCTCGACCAATCTGGTCAACAGCGCCCGGGCCTGCGAAACTCTCTCCGAGATGGGCGGCAGCGGCGCAATGTCTTCCGACTTCTTTTCCGCCTCGCCATCTGTCGGCGCCGCTTCTCCATTCCCGTTCGCCGTAGATTCAGCAGCAGCGAAAGTCGAGTCCAGCAAAGCGAGGTACGTCGTCCAATTAAAGTCGCCCTTCTCGATCTTCCCCCTCGCCCTCAACCTCTCCCCCTCCCAATCTCCCACTTTCCTAGCCAACTCCGCCCGGGTCTGGTCGAGCGCCAGACTGTTCCGACAGAGTTCCTCGCCCTTCTCGCTCTTCATCAGCTGGCGAGCGGTCTGGACGTCGTCCAGGCCGAGGAGGACGGAGATGTGCAGGTAGAATCGGTCGGTTGCGACCCATGAGGGAACGTCGGCGGTGGCGAGGTAGCGGGCAGCGACGTTTAGGAGGACTTTGCGCATGGGTTCGGGGGTTTCGGGGTCGGAGGCCTGGCTAGCGGTTAGCGCTCGTCCACATGCGGACAAGAAGGGGTCATGCGCACCTGCTGGGTCACACTCATCAAGTACCAGTAAAGGTATCGATCATGCTTGACAGTCTTCCAGAGCTTCAGGCCGACCTGCCAAGAATGTTAGAGATGGCCAAATTGGCTAAGGGTGGATCATATGCGCACCTGTTGAGCTGTCTTCCAGCTTCGGACCTTGATCATCGCCAGGAACGCTTGGGCACCAATCTCCTCGTTGTCGGGATGCTTCTTGAAGGCATCGTCGTACAGTGTGACAATATCCTGGTCTGAGCAGCAAAGCATCAGTACAGATTTCTCAGTAGGGTGGGAAGGCAGACGCACGCCGTCCAAGAGGTCGTAAGGTCAAGTTGAGAGCGAGCAGAGTGCTCTCATCCGAAGGCTTGTTCTTCAAGATCTCATCACAAAGAGCAGACGCCTCCTCAGTTTTCAGTCCGCGCTGCAAAGCGAGCGCTTTTAGGGCCTAACCGAGGGTTCAGGAGGATGATCCCGGCATCGTAGGACTCGGTGGACGCACCTTGACAACATCCCAGTTCGGCCTTTTCTTCAGCAGCTTATTGCAGTGCTGCAATGCACTTTTCAGGGAATTCGTCTCGAGGGCAGCTGCAGTAGCTGATTTAGCGTGCAGTAGAACTGGATTTCGGGCTATGACTTGCCATAGATGGGTTTTAGCTGCCTCTCCTCTAATGGGTCCATCCCTCGTGCTCCAACGATGCGCCGTTCTTCCCCTTCAACAGCAACAGCACTGGCGAGCTACTGTAGTGGGCGTTCGACCAAGTATACAAAGTCCAATGCACAGAACTGCAAATATACTTAGAGCAGGAGGAGAGATGGACCCGATGCCACTACTACTTCCAATAATTGCAAAAAAGTGGCGCCTGTGTTGCCGGCACACCTTTACGCCCAGAATTTCTGGCGCGTCTCCCGGCCCTTGCCGACACATTCGGCCGATCTCGCGTCCCAATCTTCGTAAAACAGTCTTATGCATCGAATTGCAAAGAGCGGGCCGGCGGTCAACTATGTCGGTCATCTCGGTGCTTTCGGTGCTAACATGCTGGTCAAAGTGGGAAATGTGGGGTCGATGGATATCTACGTGGTCTATTGTTCATTAACACGATTGTGCTAACGCGTACAACGCGCAAATTCTGATGATTCGACGCGGAGCAGGGTTCGGCAGACACACCGGCGCTCTTTCTCAGTTCGGCGCCAGTCACCTGCACGGTGGATGGCAACTCGTGGACCACGTCCGGCCAGCATGTTAGCCCGAAAGCCAAAGCTGCTACAATGGGGATGCACGCTGCACATCGATTGAGGGCGGCTTGCTGCGGCGATTGTAGGAAGGATGGAAGCTCGGCCCGAGCTTGGTCTCTTTCCCAATCGAACTGAATAGACTTGGTCTCAAGACCTGGCTCCGCTGGTGGAGGACCTCCGCACAACTGGAGGTATATACTAGTGCCGCCATTGGCGTCTGCAAGTGGGCGTGTCCTCTCGACCCACTGCCGCACTAGACGACCTCGTTCCCGGTCGAGCTGCAACATGGCGATCAAGTACGACTACCTCACCGCCGAGCAGCGCGAGTTCTTCCTCAAACATGGCTGGCTCAAGATCCCGCAAGCGATCAACAAGAAGTACATCGATGAATGGATGAAAGATCTCTGGATCCGGCTCGACTACAAGGAAGATGATCCCTTAACCTGGAAGGAGGAGTATGTCAAGTTACCGAGGCATCGGGAGGTCCCGGCGGAGGAGTTCGCGCCTGATGCATGGAAGGCTGCTGTTGAGCTGGTTGGGGGTGAGGATCGGTTGGATCCCGTCCGGGAGCGATATATGGGGGATCATCTTATCTTGAACCATGGCACGGAGCACTGGCGGACGGTAAGCTCTTTCTCGCCAAAGTCGAGCGCCTGCTGATGTCGTCTCAGCACGAGTCGCCCCCGCAGGAGACAAGAGGCTGGCACACGGACAACGACTGGTACCGCCAATTCCTCGACTCGAGCGGCATAGCCCTCACCTTCATCCACTGCTTCACGGACATTGAGCCCCGGGGCGGCGGCACGTTCCTCTGCGAAGACGGCACTGCCGGGGTGTGCAAATACCTATACGACCACCCCGAGGGGCTCGAAGTCCCGTTCGACGACCTGTTCAAGCATGTCAAGGACTGCAAGGAGTTCTTTGAGGTTACTGCCAAGGCGGGGGATACGTTCATATGTCATTGTTATCTGATGCATACGGCGAGCAAGAACCATCTGCGCAAGCCGAGGGTGATCACGAACCCGCATGTGTCGCTGAAGGAGCCGTTCAACTTCAATCGGCCTGATCCGTCAGACTACGTGCGTCTTTCCCTCCTTTCTCTCTCTACCCCCCTGTGAAGCAGCAGCGCTGAGAATAGCCGCAGTCCCTGGTCGAGCAGCTCATCCTCAACAGCCTCAACCGCACCTCCCTACCCGAATGGGCCCCCACCGCCCCCCGACGCTTCTTCTACCCCAGAAACTACACCTTCAAATCCGCCCGCATCCCCGAAGAGCTCGAACGTATGCTCGCCCACGCCCGTTCTCAGGGCCTGGGACCCGAGTCGGTAGACTCTATTTACTTGAGAGGGGAAGAGGCGATCAGGGAACATTATAGGAGGAACGGGTTCGATTTGCCCCATGGGCCGAACGATTTCCCGGAGGGGACGAGGACGTATGTGCATGATATGGAGATTAAAAGGGCGGTGGATGAGTAGTAACTATCATGTTTGTCGCTCCTGAGATGGAGTTGTGTTCTGTATCTTCCCTTATAGACGACGATAATGATCGAAAGTAGGGGAGAGGCTCGCGGTCGATATCAGCGGAATGTTCAGGAATCGGAATGTGCCGCGCCGAAGGTGACCTATCCGTACCTCAACGACGACCTAGACCACCCCTGTCTCCTGCGCGTCTTTTGTCTCGTCCACAAAGGGAAAACGATCCAAGTCCGTAACTAACGAGGTCTCGGAGGTTGAAACGCCGCACGACGACAAATCGGGCTTCGAACTCGTATCATCGAAGACGCCCTGCTTCGCGAAGCATCCTCCCTGCAGCTATGACGTCGACACATCGACCCTCGAGCTGGCATCATTCCATTCCGATCCAAATAATGTTGAGACTATTGTGTAGGCCAGCTTATCTGCTCTCTTTGCTCCCTTGAGACTTGAATGGCGTCTTTTGGTCCGACTGATTGACTCTATGCTATGATCTGGCCTCTACGCCTCCTATTGGGCAAGCTCAAGCGTGTGTTGCTCCTACTGCTCTGGACTGTTCAGAGGAGGAGCCAGGCGATCATCGTCCGTGCACGTGGATGGCTGCTATCTTTCCTCTCAGCAGCAAAAAGGCGGTACCTACATTCTCGGAAGGAGCATGCCGATGATGGAGATGCCCTTGTTCGGCCCGATACAACGGCTCAACCTGCTGTAATCTCCGCTTCACTGGTACCTCCTTCCGCTCAAACAACACGCTACTCGCCGTTGGACGCCTCTGAACAGAAGTAAGTCCTCTTTTCCGTTCCAGACCCAGATTAGTGCCCTAACCTGGCTCGCAGTCCCTTTGCCCAATATGATTCCCGCCCAAGCTCACGACCGACTTCGGAGGATGGCAAGCTCGACCTCACGCACGGCAAGACGGGGTCGGACTCGCATATCGCTGTGGAGATGACACCGCTGGATGGGGAAACTGAAGCACAGTTGCCTATCTTGCGTGGGAATGCTCCGCGACCGATGTCCGCGTTCGATGAGACTCAGCCAAAGTACACATACGACCTTTTGCAAACTGTGGATGCTGACGATCATCTCAGTGTGGCGTACCTACTCGAAGAACTGCGAGAGGCGGGATTACGGCCGATGAATCCGCCGTGGGTGTACTCTCGCGCCGGACCTTGGGGTTGGGTACAGCCTGCTGCTTCCCCTCGTCTTAGCTGTCGCTGACGTCTGTCGTAGGTGCGGGATCCAAACGATATCATACGGCAACGTGTCCCTCGTGGTCCATTCCGATACAAGGCTGAAGTGGAGTATGTTTTACCTTCGCTTGCTGACCGAACGCTAACACCAGGACAGCGCGGAGCTCGGGCTCATCTCACCGAGCGGCTGGATCGAGCTCCTCACTCCTCGCGGAAGACCATACTTCATCAATCCAACCACCCACTTCGTCACAGACATGTACATCCGCCGACCAGACATCTACGACGTCTTCACCCGCTGGGCAAGCCGGATACGTAACCTCATTTCGGCACTGCAGAAGCTGCCTCCGAGCGTATTTTCTTGGCCGGAGAACTACGAGGTCTTCCTATACGTCGAGTCGGATACGCGCTGCTCGTATTATATGGTCAGCCATGAGGACCGCCAGGTGTTCTGGATCGAGAACCTGCGGAACATGCTGCCCGAGGGCAGTCGCTGGTGGCCGTCCTGTCGAATAGGTTTGCCTCTCCCCTCAGCCTTCGCATACGCTCATTGGTCTTGGATGCAGATTTATGGCTGCAAACCCAGTATTGGTGCCATGTTGCCGAGTTTCCGCATGAGGCACCCCAGGAGGTTGGCTTAGAATTACAGAAAACTTTGATTTCCGCCCGTCTAGGTATGGCATGTCCAGTTCTTACTTCAATCACTTACTGACTGCCATGACAAGACGTATTAACCTTTCCTGGTTCTACATCACCCTTTTCGGCTGCTGAATGCGACGGGTTCTTGAAAGACCTCATGCATCTGAGCGGTATGGATTCCTCATAGCGGCTGGTAGCACCGCCCGCTGACACGTATTCAGAATTCGACGCAGAACCGTCTATCAAGAACGCTTATGTAGCTCGCTTGATGCGCAACATCAGTACGCGTCACTGCCTCGCTGTCTACAGGTGTACTATAACGGGTTACAGCTCACAACCGCTTGCACTACCACCACGGTGAAGAAGGTGCTCGCAGCGACCGCCGCGAACCCTCCTACCCCGCGCGAACCGACGTTGTCAGCCCTGCAGAAAATGGGTCACACAAGCGGTTCTCCGACGCCATGGTTCTTTTCGACCGTGTCTTGGTCGCGCTCTTGACCTTTGGCGCCACGGAGATGCAGATGACGATATTGAGGGAGGCGAACGGGATTGACAATGTTATCATCCCGCAGTCTCACTCCTGGAAGTCATACTTGGACACTTCGGTACGACAAGCCAAGGATGGCAACATAGTCGTGAGTTGTCCTCTTCTCGTTCTGACCATCCTCTGAATCTCCACCGCAGAGCGCCTTGATATTCGTGTAAGACCCATGCGCTCGGACATGCGGTGATTACGGCTGATCGCCTAGCAGGGCGAATGTTGCATTCCTGGGAATTGCCAACCTCAACACGTTCATGATCACCCTGAGCGCCATATCTACACTATGGGCTCTATTCAGCTTCATATCCGGCCTGCTCCTCATTCGGCAGCGCGACGCAAAGAGCGACGAAGCGATCTTACATTACTCCGTTCTCGGACTGCTGGGACATGCGTTCCTCTTCTCCCTACCGTTCGCCTTCCTGTTGTGGTCGGTCCTCACCTTCAGCATCTCACTCGCGGTGTACATTGGACTGGAGATACTAGGCGGCGGAGTTGCCTTGGTGCTAGCTCTGGCTTTCGCGGTCGGACTACTGGCAACCGTGGCCCTGTCGTTCGCCCGCCCGGATTGGCTCCTCGCCCTCTTGGGCTTCGACAGGCGGCGCTTCTGGAGATCAATACTCTCGTGAGTCAGCTCGTTGCGACGAAACAACCTCGACTGACGTGGGCCGCCGAAGCGCCCCATTGTCCGGTGTCGAATAGTGTTGATTGCTAGATGCTTTGCCTGATTATACTCGTACAATGTGTGCAACCCTGCAGTATATATCCCTTGACAATCGTAGATACCTGGATACGACGCACATTAGATCTACGGACAATAGGAAGATAGGATAGCTTTACTCACCAATCCCAGTCGGACTCGTCTTGTAGCGACCAGACCTGTCGAGCAGGTCGCGCCACAGCGGGGGCCCCACAATCAACTTTTCGGCATCCTCAACCCATGTATGTTGTACTTCAGATCCTTCTGCTTCTCCGCCATCTTGGTGAGTTCATACTCGACAATCTTCTCTGCTAGCTCGTCAACCTCGCGCGCTACCTTGTCACGGTTCTTAAGCTGCTCCTTGATGAGCCCCTCGATCGCGGCCCATACGCGAGGCACAGCCGGTTCCGGCTCGGTCCAGAATTTGCGTTCTGAGCCAGACAGCTCTCCCAGGACGAACTCGGCCATATCCTGTCCTTTCTTTCCCCTGTCATATTGGCCGATTCCCAGTCGCACACGGGCGAACTCGTCCGTCCCAAGCGTCTTGATCACGCTCTTCACTCCATTATGACCCTTTGCGGATCCCTGCAGCTTGGGCTTGATATCGAGGACATCATGATCGATGGAATCGTGGATAAGGATCAACTTCTGAGCATTATCATCGGACTTTTTCTTGCCTCTAGGGGCCTTCGCGGGGGAGGTGAAAAGTGCTCGCATGGCATTAGCGATAGGCGGCCCGGAGAAGTTCATTGGCTCCACTATGAGTGGAGGCATGAGTAAACTGAAAGGACATCGAGAGACGGCGTACGGCTGTTTGCGAATATGAACTGGACGTCTTGCTCACGCGGACTGCCCTGCAGAATACGGACGGTCGTCTTCCCCGCCATGACTTTCTCCCTTCCATGCCGTTTCAGCTGGACGCCGAAGCTTCGGGCGAGGTTCTCAACCATGAGCAGACCCACACTTCCCAGATCATGGAATCAGCATACACTGCGGTGTACCTTCGAGAGAGAGTGTGCTCACCTGTGGCGGGTGTATGGCATGCCGGCGTTTCCGATGCCTGCTATCATATACTCGAGGCCCTTCGAGGCGCCCTTTGTGGTCATGATAGCAAGAATCGGTCCAGCAGTGTTATGATCGGTCAGGCATACGAGCAGGTCGTGGTAGGGACGAGGTGAAGAAACTGTCAGGGATCGATGTTCATGTAACACGCGTTGCTTTCACACGATGAGCGCATGACTCCCTAAGGTGCTCTGCTCTGCGCCTTCCTCACAACCAATGAATCAGTACACCTGTCTATACATCTGAAACGTTGCTAGACGATCGAACGAGAGCTGAGAGACGAAATGTCTCCCGGCGCACCGGCGACGCCTTCTCGCGCTGAGCTGGTGAGACCTCATTTCGCTGATCGAGAGGGCCGGGTCTCACGCGACCGTACAGAGGAAGCTTGTCCTCAACTATCTATACCACTACAGCTTTGTAGACACTGCGAAGGCGTTCTCGAAGGACGTGCCATTGCAAGGATGGTACGAAGATGAGCAGGATGGGAACGGGCCAGAGAACGTCCGGCTGAGCGAGGAGCAATTACGGACTCTGCAGCTCAAGAGAGGTAAGTGCCCGGGTTTACCTCACGAGACCTAGACTCATAGCAAGCAGAGATCAGAGAAGCCATCCTATCTGGTCATATACCAACAGCGAGAGAACTTATCACCACCCATTTCCCAAGCGTCTTATCCGATGATCCTCCCCCGCCTTCCCAACCCACGATCATCCCCCCACCTCCAGCCACGATACCCACCACGCCCGTCATACCCTCCTTCCCCTCCTCTCTCGCACCGCAAAACATAAGTCTCACCCTCTCAATCCAACAATGGATCGAATCCCTGCGCACCGTCCCGCTCCCCTACCCTCCTCCCCCTACCTCGGGCCGCTCACCCCAATCCTCCGTCAGCTCGGCCCCTGTGCCTCCCACAGCAGCAGAAACACAAGACCAAACCGAGCTCGTAAGAATGGGCCAACAGCTATACGCCAAAGCGCGCCAGCTACCACCGCCTTGCAACGAGCACTTTAGGGAGGAGATCGTCAGTATTGCAAGTTTGATAGCGTATAAGGAACCGGAGAAAGCGGCGGAGAGCGTGAGGCACCATCTGGAGTGGAGCAGGCGGAAGGGGGTCGCGACGCAGGTTAATAGTGCGATTCTCCGTATGCCGTCTCTCCTATGTACAGTCAGCTCGTTGCTGACGAAGGTGCAGACTCGCTCGGGTACCCACCTTATGTACCCTTGGGTTCCCTGGTCCGGCAGCTCACGTTCGTGTACCAAATGCTGCATGAGCTGGGCGTGCGACCTTCCGATGGAGCTTATCCAGAAGGTGTAGACGTGCTAGACGCCTCAGACGAGGACCAGGAGTGGGGCATTGGCGTATGTACATTACAAGCGGACCTGAGAGTGGGAGACTGACGGATATATAGACTATACCGGAGTTCAGGTTGTCGGCATATCTGAGCCATGGCAAGAAGGGCAGAGGAGACGTGGATGAGATGTGGCTAGACGAGGATGAGGATATGGATGCCGACGGAGAGGAAGTGCAGCCTCCTGCTGAGGAAGGCGAGGCAGGGGGTGAAGAGACGATGGAGACCGAAATATGAAATGAGGTCTGATGCTGATGTAGAGAACTACTGTACTGTATCCGTATCCATATTGTGAATAGTAACACGCCTCGCACCAGAAACGCGGACACGATTGCTCGGAACATATGCATTCCCTAGGTAGAGTTTTGGAAAACGGCATACAGCGCATATATTGCATGTCGTCCTAACGCATCTCCCTCACACCGTCTCAACTCAAGCCACGCCACACAATCGACATCTCAACACATCCCAAGCCGGCACCAGCCAGCTTAGTTCATCTGCCTGATGAGGGCGTTGATGTTGGTCTCGCGGTTGCCGAGGTCACCGCCCTCGACGTAGTGCTTGAACTTCCTCGTGCGCCAGCCGCCGGTAGGGTTGGAGAGCTTGAACGGCCAGAGGAAGTTGGAAGCCTGCTTGAACGCAGGGCCGGCAGTGACGATCTCATGGACGAGGTCCTCCATGCAGAGGATGTCGTACTTGCCAAGAGCCTTCTCGATCGTTGCGTTGTCAGTCAGGGGGATGCGCTGCTTGTCGACCTTGCCGTAGCCGCGCTTGTAGATGAGCTCGCGGACGGACTTCAGGTTCGGCTCGCCGTACGTGATGTACGGCTCGACGAGCCGCAGCATCTGCTCGGTCGCCTTGGTGACCTTGACGAACACGCCGTTGTTGATCTGGCGGAGACGGAGGAGTTGCAAGATCTTCCTCGGTTTGGGAGCAACCTTGGAGATACTGCACGACGATGTCAGCACAGGAGCAACATCGCAGCTGGCGATGGTACGCACCCCTTGATCCGGACAACGAAGTACACCTTCGGTTGAGCAGAGACGTAGAAGTCACCGCTCTTGCGGGCTTCCCGCTTCAGCCTGATCTCCTCCTTCTCATTATCCAGATACTCCTTCGTGTAAGCCTCAGCGCGCTTGAAGATCACCTCGCGCTTTGCCTTGCGTTGCTATTTAGGAAAGAGCAGTCAGCACGATGTTCTGCACACATAGAGGGAATGCAAGAGGAAGAAGATCAGTCCCGAAAGATGGTTAACTTGACGACCTCACTGCCGCAGCTGGTCGAGCGTCGAAACGAAATCGTATCATCATAAAGCGCCCCGGTATCCCACAGATTCTCCAAGGGCGAAGAAACGCAAGCAGACAAGGTGAACACACCTTCTTAGCCTCGACCTGAGCGGCCAGGCGCTCCTCCCTAACCTTCTCGTTCTGCTTGCGCTTCTTGAGGAGCGTCTCGGGGACCTCGACGAACGAGGCGGAGGGGACGCTGAGCAGAGTGTCAGCTACAACATCCAGAATCAATAACAAAGTAATAGAACGTACGTGGTTGACATTGTCGGTTGTCGAGGAGGGGAAGGGGGGAGTGTCGGACGGCGATTGAGGGACGGCACCACTTCAGACAGCGACGAGCGAAAGTCAACAGAATGCTTCCGCTTACAGGCAACAGGAACTGTACAGTTCGTGGCTGCACACACCCGGTTATGGGCAAGGGTTCATGGGTCTCGTTGGTGAGCTTAGCTCTTGCTTCCGTGAGTACCGGAGCCGATGATACCCCGAGCGCCCGTCGCGTCATCAACGAAGCGCTGGTGGAGAGCATCAGTCTTAGCGAGCTGGCCAACATGCACTCTGACTCAACGACCTGGTCAATACAGTCCATGCACTCTGTACCATAACCTCACTACTTCATATCTTTATATCTATACGCAAGTCACCTGATACCCCTGTGCACTTGAGTGCGCTCGACTTTGTCGTTCTGCTTGCTTTGGGAATGGCTGCGACGGGTTCGGGGTCAAGCAAGAGAGTAAACGACTTATTGGCAACCTCAAGGTAAGCACGGCTCTCTTATGACGTCGTCAACTCTCGCTGATATCTCTTCAGAGCTGAGCATGCAAGACATATCCAAAACCTCGCCCGCGTAGCGCGGCGAGCACCACCCCCACCCGTTTACTCACCAACCCTTCCCTTCCTGCTCCCAGCCCCAGCGACAACACCCGAACCGCCCATCCTCGCTGGCGGACAGCCAGCAGCCCAAGCGCCAAAGAAACCAGCCGGACCGCCACCACCACGCAGTTGGGTTCACTCTTCCACTGCGTCTAGCTCAAGCATAGACCTTCTAGCAGCGACTCCGGAGAGCAGCAAGCTAAGGGAAGAGCTGTTGTCGTTTATCTTTCGCCGATTACCTTCGTCTTGGGAAGTAGAAGCACTTCCGACACTGGTGGACTGGTGTGTGCTCAGCCTGCTAGACCCATTCGACGAAGAGGCAATCCAGGAACTCCCGTCGCACCTCCGCCAGAAGCTGATCCGCCTAGCGGCCATTCGTCGACCGTTATTTTGCAAAGAGCTACGTATATGCTGGGGCGAAGACTACTCCGGAACTGGAGGGGAAGCGATCGTCCTAGGCCGAGAAGCGTACGGCGCACTACGCGAGCTCCTTCGGGCCCTCAACCGGGCGAGCGAAGCCCCGCCCCCAGTCGAGAACTGGGATACGCCGATGTACCTCCTTCCCAGCTCGCCTCTGCCGGTCCTACATACCCTTGTACTCGTCCGCACACCACTGCCGTCGTTCTCTCTTCTTCCGCGTACGCTTACTCACCTCTCGCTTGTCCGGTGTACGTTCGACCCTATCCGCACAGCAAGACATTTACCGAAAGCACTTCCTTTGCTCGAGTGGCTCGAGATACAGGAGTGCGAAGGAGTGGAGGGAGGATGGTTCGAGACGCTCGACTGGCCAAAGTGGACGGGGTTGAGGGGCGTAAGGCTGAGTGTCGTGAACCCGCTGCCGCCTGCGGAAGGGGGAGAGACACCGAGGAGGATCGAGGCCGAGGGATGGAAGGTGAAGGTGAGGAAGAGGATCGAGGCGGGCAGAGTTGGAGAAGTGGAGATCTGGCTGGAATAGAGTGTCATCATACCGTACTTGCATTGTACTATACTACGCATACTGTATCTGTTATACATCCTGGCCTGGACTTCACTGGCACCCTGTTGTCCTCTATTACGTTATCCCATTGCCTAGAGTCCCTGAGTCTCCCCGCATTCCCCAACTCCTCTCCGACTGTTCGGAATGCCGACGGCGACAGAATGATGTGACTCCCACCAGCATCACTAGTGATCGTCAACATCTACGTGGGCAGTGCAGCGCATGTTCGTCCGAGCATGCCTACGAACGACGCCCCTCTCTCTCCCACCTTCCTTGCTCAAGCCTCCCTATCCCTTCAGCTCACCATATACACGTCCTTCTTTGCGTACTAGTCTGGCGCAGAAGATGTCAATCTACACCACCCCACGCGAACCCAGAACGCCGCACTGGGAGGTCGCTCCCACCTCAGCGCACAACGCGACCGTGTTCTTCCTCCATGTATGCGCTCTTGTCTTTTCTCCACATCATAGGAATGTTGATAGTGGACGTTAGGGGTTAGGAGGATCGGGCGAAGGATGGTTATGGGTCGTCAACGAGCTCGCGAAGCGGGAGGGACTGAAGGGTGTCAAATGGGTTTTGCCCAATGCGTGCGTCCCTCCTTCACTATTCGCTACATATGTGTTATTCTACGGACTCATATGTGATGTGACAGGCCGCGACGTGAGATCACCGCCAACTTCGGACAAGAAAGTACGTCCTCCCTCCTCTCTCAACATTCACAGACTGACGCGAAAGAGCAGTGCCAGGATGGTACAACGTCCAGCGCATCTCATCCGACTCCGTCCCTCCTCCAGCAGACGAACAAGGTCTCTTTGAGAGCGTTGGCCGCGTCCACAAGCTACTTGATACGGAGATCGAGCAGGCCAAAGTGCCGAGTGAGCGGGTGGTCCTGGCAGGCTTTAGTCAGGGTGCCGCGGTTACGATGGCGGCGGGGTTGACTTATGGGAAGAGGTTGGCAGGACTGGCTGCTCTGAGTGGGTATTTGATGTGTGCAGAGAGGGTCGAGAAGGTGCCCTGCTATTCCAGGCTCCACTGCTGGCCAGCCAGAGCTAATGCCATGAGTAGGAGAAATCCGAGCATATACCCAAGGTGCCGCTCTTCCTAGCGCATGGGAAAGATGACGGAGTTGTCAGTATTGAACGGAGCGAACGCAGTGTGCAGACGCTCAAGGACAAGTTTGGGTATAAGCTGGTCGGGGAGGGGGATCAGGAGGGGACGTTGACAGTGAAGTATTATGATGATCTGGGACATTTTGCAGGGGACGACGAGGTTGTTGATCTGGGTGATTGGTTGGAGGGTGTTCTGTCTGCGTAGTGTCGCTCCCTAACATGCCCCAGAGATCAACAGTTGTGACAATGAATCTATTGATGATCTGCGATCCTTCGCTGTAACTACTGAAGAGTAGTACGATGATGCCGTCGCGTCCACGACGCGTTTACTAACAGGCGCTCATGATGGGCGCTCTGCGGAAGCAGAACAGCCAATCACAGCTCATGCGGACTCAAACGCAGCTCTCTCACCAAGTCAGCCTTCTCAGTGTTGATATCTGCTCTGATCTCGCCGATTACGGATTCCGAGGGAAGGCGACGACAAACAGCAGATGCCCGTCTGAAGTATCTACCGGATCGCTTGATAATCAGGGCTCAAGAAGAAGGGACCAGAGTCTGGGTTCGATTCTCGTCTTCGTCAGCTCGAGCAGACTTTCGGCGCCTTCCTCCTGCGCCATCAGTGCATACATCGGCGATGGACGAGCTCATCAGAAGTTGCCTTCGTGAAATCGCCTTTGACGGGGACTACGGTACGTCGCGAGTTCGACTCACGCACATATCTTGCTGACGAGGTTTTATGTTCGATCCCCGTTTGTGTCAACTATCCTTATTTACACCCATTCCCGTATAAGGTTGCGACGCGTCTCGCTTAAAGACGTTCATCGAGAAGTTCTACACCGACAATGGGAACGTGCAGCAGACTGTGGACGATGGGTTTAACGCGCTGGTATGGTCGTACATCGTCCAGAACCCGTCTGTACTCGTTGGGTTCCGGCCCGCATCGGTCAAGCAAGATGTCTATATAGCTGACAGCGTCGACGCCGCTCGCGGAAAGGCCAAAATCCGGAAACGATGGGTGGACCAGACGAACAAGCCTGGGAAAGAGGCGGACGACCCTAAGCTCCCGCCGCTGGAGTGTCTGCCTCCCTCGGAAGTCGAGAACTCCACGCTGGACGAGCTTCTGCAGAGGTACGGCAAGAAACTCCGGATCGCCGTCACGCCAGAAACTTGCTTTCGCGCTATTACGGGGATGTCGATGACTCCTGCAAAGATCACTCCCATGACCTATACGGTCCTGCAGTTGATTGCTCGAGCACGAGAGAAAGGCTGCACTTTTGTGGAGATTTGTAAGGCGACAACCTATAGCCCCGGAACAGTCTTCTACCTCGTCAAAGTCCTCCAGGAAGCCGGACTTGTGTAAGTCAACCACATGTATTGCTACTGTCTTGGCTGATCCGTGCGTTGCGATTAGGAAGAAACTTGCGACGATCACCAACTCCGGTACCCAGATGGCCGTACACATGCATTTCTTCAACAACCACCCGGCTTGGACCAAAGTGCACGAGGAAGCGAGACGTGTAGAGGAACAACGCGATGCAGAACCTTCCGCAGTGAACGCTGTCTCTACTGTCCCCGCGACCGAAACTGGTGGTGAGACGCTGGCCGCAGAGACGCACGAGGAGGGCGAGGCGGACATCCGTTTCGAGCCGATGGATGATCGGCACCTGTCTAGGCCAGAGATCGTCCTCGGCAGAGTAATCAAACTCCTCGAACACTCGAAGAACCATTCACATCGGCAGCACGACATGCTCGTCCGCATCGTATGTGCTTCCCTCCCTTCCAGGTGGTGAAATCTGACACGCCTCTAGGGTATGCAGCGTCCCTCGAAAGTTCAGCGGCGATACTTCAGCAGGATCATCAATGTCGCTATTCAGCAAGGCATCCTAGAGCGACTCTTTGTGAAATCGCTTACCTCCAAAGAGGCCGAACGGATGGCTCGTATTCTGAGGCTTGTCCCGGGGCAGCGAAAACCCCTGAAGCTCGGCGACCTGGAAGAAAAGAGCGGAGAGGCGGAAGCGAATGCCGACGCCGAAGAAGAAGAGCTGGCTGAGTCAGGCAAAGCGTCTCTCACGGGTACTCGATTCCTCGCTACTATGTCGCTTGAACGCAATTTGGTCGAGGTGGTCAATTCTGCCGGGCCGGACGGAATCACCCATGCTGGTATCATCCGCGAGCTGGGCCTCGTCGAGGTTCGGACTTTGGAAATGCACCTGTCGAAGCTTGCGAAGAAGGAACACGTTCTGCCGCATCTTTCTGATCTGAATATCTCCCTCTTGGTAGAGAATTACGGTCGGGAGCGTCGTCTGCGGATCTTCACAACCCGCAATTTTGCGCTGTTCTTAGCAAGAGAGAAATTCGAGAACCCGATCAAAGACCAGCCCCAGGAAGATGCGCGGTACTCCGAAGGGTTCATGTTAACCCCCGCATCACGTTTCTACAAAGACGAAGCAGACCTATGGGAGTTTATTCATTCCTATAAACCGAGAACGTTCGAGAAGCTCCCGAAGGCACCCCGACTTCTGGGCCACCGCACGCCGAAGCCAAAACTGCACAAGAATCCAATTGGGCCGGATGGCAAGCCTATCAAAGGAAGACCGCGTAAGTATCCTCCTGGGGAGAGTGCTATCTCGTTGGAGCGGAAACGCAAGTTGGAGGAAGGAATCCCAGTCGGTCGTGGACGGCGACCAAAGAAGCCGCGGATTGATCTCCTTCCGCCTGAGGAGCCCGACCTTCAGGCTCCCGCAGTGGTAGAAGGAAGCGTTTCAACTCCAGTGTTGGCGGAAGAAGGACCCAAGAAGGTTCGCTGTTCGTATGCGGATATCGAATGCGTCTGACCTCTCATTAGCGTGGACGTCCCAGGAAGAACCCCTGGGCAGCTCCGGGCGAACCTGGCGATCTGACGGCTGAAGCTGCGGACGGCCCGTCCAATGCGACTGGGCCCTTCCTGGGTGGTGTTATCACTTCGGGGCGTCGAGGTCGTAAGAAGCGAGCGAGGCCGGCAGATGATGGTACTGAAGAACCGCCTGCCAAGAAACCTTCTACATTGGCGCATTCATCCAAGCAGGAATTTCCGAACATGACTCCCACACCGTTGCCGGAGACTCCTAGTCACCACCTCGGTGAGGTCGCTGGAGATTTGATAAGCACAACGCAGGAACAGCCCACGACTGAGTTTTCCTCGCCTCAGCCCGGCGCCCCGCAAGCAAATTCACCGCCAGGTATGCTGTTTTCTGTATTGAGTGTCTCGTATCTCGTATCCTCATGTACTCCCCGCAGCAACACCCACCGTCCAGTCCCGTCGTAGGGAGCGGGCGGGCGAAAACGCGGCCCCTAAGACAAACATTTCCAATGCAAGGCGCGCGCAGGAAATCATGGAATGCTTGAGGCGCAACAATGGGGTGTTACATGCCGGCCTACCTTTGTTGCAGGCTCACAAGAAGTATCAGGAGGAGCTAATAGCGTCGGGCGAGCGACAGAAATCTTTGGCCGGACTCATGGACAAAAGGACTCTCGTCACCGCGATCGACATCCTGCTGCGCAACAAGGAGATCAAGATCTTGACCACCGACTCAGGCGCCTGGGGCAGGGCGAATCGCTCCCTCAAATTGCTCTACCTTCCCGACACCCCGCCGGAGGTCATCTCACGATACCGGCGCTCCTTGGAGAAGGAAGTTCGTGTCTTTTCCCTGTGGCCCCAAGAAGGACCGATCGGGACGATGGAATACTCGGAGTTCAAGCGCGAGCGGATGCGGATGCTGAGAGATCCACCACGGCCAAGAGAGAGGAAGTCGAACAATGATTCTGAAGGTCAGGCTAATCTCCGGGAGAACTCAGAGGGGGTCAAGCTGCTAGCCCGAAAGGCGCGCCAAACCAGAGAGAAGTTGGAAAACGATTGGCAAAGACTTGTCGCAGAAACTGTAGAAACCCTGCCCCCGGGCACATACGACATCAATGCGCCTGGGCTGAACGACGTAAAGAGGACCTGGTTCATTCGTGCCGGTGGCATGCTACTCGATAACGCGAGAGATCGCATCATTGCGGCAGTCACAGGCACTCCCATGCCCGCTATCAAGAAAATCACCAGACGGTACTTTCAACCTAGCCGGGAAGGCCAACTGCGTGACGTACCTCATTGTTCACTTTGCGAGAAACACCTTGAAATCATCCAATCACTGGTTGATCGACAAAAAGAGGAGCTTGAAGCCAAGGAACTGCAAGAAGCGGCAGCAACCGCAGGTGAGCCTCTTGAATCTCATGTTTCGCGTCTCTGACATAATCAATGGCAGAGGGAGACTCTCGTCGTTCCAGATATACATGGAGTCCGGAGTATGACGAACTGGCTCTGGACGCGGAGGCCGTCATACGTGCGCGATGTCGCCCTGATCAACGCCCACCGATAGGTCTCTATGAGAGGATATTCCCCCGGTTACGTGCCCACAATATCAGAGGACATCTGAAAAAGCTTCGGGATGAACGCCCCGGCGGCGTGCAATATGTGAAGCAACTACAGGCCGCCTGGAATGCTGTGCGTTTCCAGCCCCACGCGGATGTATCCGATCCAGTCCCAAACAGTTTGGTTCATTTCCCGCTGGAAAAACACATCGCCTATCTTCGAGCTCATGTAGATAAGTCAAAGATGTAAGCCGACCACTTCACCGGAAAGCATGGTTGCTGACAACTAGCAGTGGCCTTGGTCAAGCGGAACCACTTTTGCCTACTGCTGACGATCTGATCTTCGCGTTACCGAAGGATCTGTCCTATCTCGAACAACATTGGGATAAATTGCACACAAGAACTCCCGCTACTGAATGGGACTTCATCTGGTCGGTGGCTACCGATGAGATGCGGGGGAGGAATTTGCACCACGAAGCTTTCGTCTTACCTTCGATACCTTCAGCACCTCATGTTGACCTCGAGGAGTCTACGGTACGGAAACGAACCGAAACGGCAGTGAAGGTATAATTACGGCATCGGAGTTACCGAGCTATGCTGACATTTTGTCAGATGACTGTTTCCCCCAATGAAGATGTTTATAATGCCGCACAAGCTGCGGAAATGCTACAGTTACTGGGAGAAGGCCATGTCGCTGAAGCCTTTGGGAATCTTAAACGAAGAAAGGTCATCAAGGCATTAGAAAGGAAGCCACCTTCGGGCAGAACGATGGGCATTTCGGAAGCGTGCGTACGAAAATGTTACACATGAGTTTGGCTTACACTCCTCAAGTCAGTTCGAAGCCTTTCATGGTCCCATCGATTGGCGGTTGTATCGGGATGCCAATCTACTGGAACGAGATCTCCTGCAGGTCGAGCAGGAACCGTGGTCTGTAATGGCAAGTGATGGACGCACCGCTGGCTTGTTGGATCTCGTTTCGGAAGGGCATGTAAGTTGAGCGCTATACGGTCTTTCCAGACAGTCGCTGACACCTAGCTCAGGTTGAGTTGGTCATAGATACCAGCAGCTGTCGAGCTCTGGATCTCGATCCCGCAAACGGTAGTCGGGAGATTCGTCAGTATTTCTGTATATTCCCCCCGTGTAAATTTGACCACGTGCGCACAGAGGACGATTACCTGGAGAACGATGTCTACGTTACTACGATAAACGAGAGCCTACTCGATGGAGCCGTGGAGAGACCGCCACTCGTGGCGGAGAGCCACAAGGAGAGTCCAGTGGCTCTTTCAAAGTTGACCACCCTGCACGCGGGAGAGGACATCAAATGTGCTGTAGGAAGGGCGGGAGCAACGAATTGCTCAAGCTGTCTGGATATAACTTTCGAAGAGCTCACGTGCAATATGCAAGAACCGATCAGAACGCAACTGTATCAGTTCCGAGCGGAGCTCACAACATCGCAAAAGAACGGGCTCACCGTAGACGACATTCTGGTAAGTGACCACTTTCCTACTCTTACGCTTTGCAGTGCTGATACCGATTAGGACTGGTGCCGGCAATCCGGAGTTGACTTCGAACAACTACGTCAGCGTATTGGAGATCTTGCTCGTTCCGCCATCCCAGTTTTCGCATGCGTGGGCTACGAGATTGGAAGGATCGTCTCGTCGCAATTTATTGGAGAATGGTTCTTACAAACCCGTCGTCAGCCATTCGACATGGTGGCACCAAGGCGCTGGTTACAGCCCTCCGGACAGCGCGATGATCAGATATGGTATATGTCGCTCCGCAACGTGATGGGCTGGATTCTGGTCCGACCTGGTCTCTCCGAAGTGCGTGCTACTCCCTTTCTAGGAAAGTCAGGTTGACAATCATGCCAGGCTGTCTTGCGCGAACGGAGCTCCGAATTATTCGACCGGCTGGAGATGAATGATCTCCTTCAAGCGTTGTCGGAGGCCGGCTATGCTGTCCGCAAGACTACTACCGGCGAAGCAACGCCGGAGTTGATCGGATTCAGCACATTGGAGGAAGAGGCTACATGGCACTGGCACAGCGGAACAGTACCTTGGTACCACCTACGTTGAAGTGGCAGACTGTATCGATATCAATACCTTTCGTGCATGCCCGACGTCGTATATCGAGGCCCATCCTGTACAACAAATGTATCCATGAATGGAAGTGGATCACGTATGAGGTGGGTGTGCCCATCGCACGTCACCAGTAACTCGGCCTTCCACAGGATTGTCACCAGTACTCGGCCTTCCACAGGATTGATCAAGACAAGAGGTGATGATTCTCACTTCTGAGAGGGTGACGTACTTCAAAACTCCTCAATCCAGGGTATCCAGATGAAGTGGAAGTGATAAGCTCACAGGACATCATAGCTCAATGCACGGACGGTCAGATTTCGACCGAGGTTGGTGATCGTCACATGGTGAGTTGTGTCGGGATCCAAGTACTGCGTGACCCAGAGCGTGGCGTCATCGTCATACGCCGGTCGCACGGTTGACAGCACCTTGGATGGCTTGCCGTCCACAGTGACGAGGTATTCTCCACCGTGTGGACCGACGGAGCCGACAATGGTCGTCTGGACACCTTTGAAGGAGTACCCTAGGGTAGAGCCGTACTGCGGACTCTGATCAGGAACCCTGAAGGCAAGGATGTGGTCGAGAGACAAACCGCCAGCGTCTGGAATTGGGTAAAGTTCCTGAGGAAGTATTCCTGTCAGGCTAGTCAACCGACGCTGCCCACCGCACAACAGGTGACTTACGGAGTACACATCTTTCTCCTGCCATTTCCCAATAGCAAGAACCTGGTCTGGGGTGAGATAGTAGAGCAGGTCTTCCCTATCAGGCAATCAGATCCGCTCGAGTATTCGTAAAGATGCCGCTCGCGCACAAGCCCACGGCTCCTTGAGATTCCGCAAAGATAACATCCTCAAAGGTCATGGACTGACCCTCGGCGCACGCTACATCAAGCTCCACATGATACTGACCTACGGGGAGATTGAACGGCTGATAAAACGTCTGATTCTGGAGGATCCCATTGATGGAGACGTTGTACGCGCAGCCAGGCTCCCCGCCAAGCTCAAATTCATCGCCGTAGAAGTCGAACTGGACCGAAGCGATTGATGCGGAAGTTTCGTAGTACACGACTGGGAAGTCTGTCTGTGTGTACGCCGTAACCCAGTTTTCGATGGTGTTGTATCCGGGATCGGGGTAGTAGGTGAAGAGAGGGGAGTCGGCCCTCACCAGCGCCGTGTATAAACTCATGTTGCTTCAGACGTGCGCAATATACTCGAGGAAGGCCCACCGTGCTGAGCGTGAGTGCAGCTTTATACTACTGAAGAGCCCGCTGGTCTCGGAGCTGAACATGGGCATTGCGTCACATTTTGAGCACAGACGTTGATGGTACAAGGCACCTCCCGAGAAGAGCGGAGATAAGATAAGCCAAGTGTAGCTGGAACGTCCACGGACCGCATCAGATAGTTGCTGATGTACATTGTTTAGCATTCACAGGCGTCGGTCTTTCACTACAGGGAAGCAACGACGGAGGCCGCGTGGCATATTGGTAATTTCGTCTACGACGTCTATTTTCGGCATGGCAGCACATGGCGCTGTGGTCCCACCCCTTCTTCACCATTGTGCCACAAAATTCCGACCATTTGGCCGCTCCGGGCATCCTGATTTTGCCGTCGAAGGGTGCCTATTTATCCTGTTCATACGCAAGCTCACGAGAGGTAACTGGAGGCCCGGTCTAGTCTGGTTCTCCGGGATGGCAGAACAGGAGTCTCCGGGCCGCTGACAAGGCGGAAAGGTACCTCGGGGATTAGGTTACTTCGCCTTGGTACAGCCGAGTTCCAGTTGTCATGATATACTTCATTGATTGCTTTACATCCGTCAAACAGGGTACAGCGAGACCACCGCAGACAGCAAAAGCCGGGCCAACAATACGAAACCAGTCTGCACCAGTCCGCAGACGAGCAAGTCCTGAGCTCTTCTTCCGAGATCAAGATTTCCACGCCAAGATGATTCCCATGGTCACGGGAAAGGACAGCCCGCCTTTGTCTAATCCGGCAACCTACGCTACCTTTCAGTCCACGAACGCCTCAAAAGCCCAGACAGCGTGAAACTCACAGGACATCATAGTTCAGCGTCAGGACCGTCAAGTTCCTACCCAGATTCGTGATCGTCACTTCATGTCTCTCGCCGGGGTCCAAGTACTCCTGGAACCAAAGCGTAGCGTCGTCATCATATACCGGCCTGACGGTTGATAGCGTCCTGGAGGGCTTCCCGTCAAGCGTGACGATGTAGTTTCCACCGCCCGGACCGACGGAACCGACGATGGTGGCTTGGACGCCTTTGAACGAGTAGGAGAGGGAGGAGCCGTACTGCACTGTCTCAGTCAGGAACAAACCGAGGGAAGCTGCTTTGGATTGACGAACGGTCAAAGTCTGGTACTGCGTAAAGTTTAGCAAGAAGTACTGCTATAGAACATATTAATCATGATGGGCCTCGCTAACGTGCAGGAAACGCGGGCGTACCGACCAGACATACTCTTCCTTCCATTCTCCAAGAGCGAGTATCTGATCCGGAGTAAGATAAATAGTTTCATCCTCCCTATCACGTCATCAGATCGGTTCGATGCTTTCAAACCGCTCTCCAACACACGCGTTGCCCGGTCCTTGCGACCCAACCAGGATCACACCCTCAAAAGCCATCGACTCTCCCTCCGCACAAGCCACATCCAGTTCCACACGATACTCCGCCACCTCCGGCAAGCTAAACTCCTCATGAAACGTCTGCGTCTGGAGCTCGCCATTGATGGTGATATTGTACGCGCAACCAGGCTCGCCAGGCGCCATTAGGGTGAACGTGTCGCCGTAGAAGTCAAATTGGACTGAGGCAACGGGGGAGGAGGTCTCGTAGTATAGCAGAGGGTAGGCTGTGGGACGGTAGGTGGTGATCCAGTTCTGGGTGGGGTTGAACCCCGGGTCGGGGTAGTATGTGAAGAGGGGAGAGTCGGCAGGGATCACTTCATTGTAGAGGCCCATGTTGGAGAATAGCAAAAGCAGAGAACCGGTCTGTAAGCCAGAGCCGATATGTCCTGAGTTAAAGAGCACTGAGATGCCTCTTTATGCGACGGGCAAGACCGCTTGTCTCGGAGACGAGCATCAACGAACACGTTGCTGATAACCAGATTAGGACAATATGGCCCAGACCAGCGGAAAGACCGAAAAGAACGGAGGCGAGGTACTGTAGACCAGAACTCATCGCGGTACTGACCGTGCGTGACAATCAGATGGTCAGCACGAGTGTCTTCTTCTTCGGACCAAATAAGGCAAATCGCACCATGGATGCTGATCCATTGCTCCACAGAGCGGCATACATTCGCCGAGATTGCCTCGGTATTTGAGTCATATCGGGATGCTCCGTTATGTCGACCAGATGTCTCTGAAGTCTCTCCCAAGCAAGCTTGAATTAGTACCGAATTAGTTGGCAACGAAGGGGCGAGTTCACAACTCCGGCAAGAACCTTCTCACTCCCTGCAACTCCCACCACCTCCCCCTCACCGCCCACCTCACCAGCAACCCCAGCAAGCCCAACTCAACAACCCACCCCACAGCCCCCACCACCCTGCCGACCCAAACAGCCCTCCTCATCTCCTCACTCTCGTTCACCCTCGGGAACTCGCCCTCCGGCACGGGGACTCCCAAGAACTCGCACAAAGGCTCCCAACCCTGCTTCACATTGAACACCAGTAGTTTCTCCTTCGGCACTTCCCGCTTCATGCGCTCTATGTGCGCCTTATACGCTTCGGGCCCGTGCGAGCCATAGATTTGTTTCCTCCACGCTCGGGTGCACCGGCCGACGCGCCAGAATGTCCACAGCGGCGGGAGGGAGAAGACGAGCACGCCCGTCCAGAGACTGTCGATCCGCGCTAGCGTGGAGAGGAAGGAGGAGTACCACGCTTCTGGCGAGTCTCGGACGGTTAGGATCACTTTCGCGTTTGGGAAAGTGGAGAGGAGGGGGAGGACGAAGTCGGATGTTGGTTCGTCGAGCGTGGAGCGGAAGCCGTGCATGAGCGCGCGCCAATCTGTGGGCTTCCCTGTTCTCACACCATCAGAAATGCGGCCAGGACGTAGAGTTCTTTTGGGAGACGCGCCTTGGTAGGCGTCGATGAACGCCTTACACCTCCCTATCTTCCCCGGTCCCGCAAGGTAGGACATATGATGGCACGGCCCATAGCCCAGTATCTCCAGGGCGGCTTTCCTATCCCACACCACACCACCGTATCAGAGCCTCATTCTGCAGATTGGCATGGAGAAGGGGCATACAGCGAGCTCGTCCCTGTTCGTCCGAATCCAGCGCCGATTATCTCTAGTTCTCCGTCGTACGCCTCGGGGGTCTTGGACATAGTTGCTTGCTTCAGGAGGAGGGTAGGAGGACAACCCCGCTCGGGGCGGGCGAATCGCCCTTATGTAGGTGAGGGGGATGCCGGCATGCCGACTTGTGTTCGACAGAGAAGGGACGTCGAGGACGTGCTCAGGGTGTTGCGACTCACTTGGGAGTCGGCTTTGTCCTGCATTGGCCTGCGGGCGCCTCCGTGCCGATCAGCCTGTGAGCGGCCAAGAACAACCCGGTAGCTGAAGGTGGTACTCTATAGTGTTACGACATACATAGCAGGATTTGATTGCATTGATCAGTTCAGTATTGCATAATTGACATTGCTAAACGATACAGCATAGTGGACTCCTCATCCATTCACTCATGCACCCACTTCCGCTTTTACATTTCGAGCTCGAGCTCGAGCTCGCGCTCGCTCACCACTCAGCCCATGTAGCTCCCGCCATTCGGGTGCAGCGTCTGCCCACTCAAGTAGCTGCTGTCCTCACTCGCGAAGAAGACGAAGCACGTAGCCACTTCGACGGGCTGGCCCGGTCTGCCGATCGGGACGGAAGTGCCGAACGTCTTCTGCGATTCTTCTGTCATCGTTGCTGGGATTAGGGGGGTCCAGATCGGGCCTGGGCAGACCACTGGACTTTGCGTCAGCAAGGAGTCCAGAAGAGCAGGACAGAAAGACAAGAGAGAGAGAGAGTGGGGGAGAAGGAAGGAAGGGAGGAAAAGACGCACTGTTCACCCTGATCTTCTTCTCGCCCACAATCTGGTTGCTCAGCGCCCTCCCAAACCCAATAATCGCGCCTTTCGTACTGGTATAATCGAGCAGCTGTGGATGCCCAACAAACGGGTTGATACTCGCGTTGAAGACCATCGTGCTGCCCGGCTTCATGTGCGGCAGAGCAGCCTTGACGAGGTAGAAGAACGAGTGGATGTTGGTGTCGAAGACATGGTGCCACTGTTCGCTCGAGAGGTCGAGGATGGACTCGACGGCTTTTTGCGTGCCGTGGTTCAAGATCCTGTCATCCGCATCATTTCGCATTAGCATCCATAGTATCCTAGCATATTGACAAGTGAGAGACGCGGACGCACAGGTTGTCGAGCGCACCGTGCGCCTTCATATGCTCCTCGATCGCCTTCTTGCAGTTATCCTCCTTCGTCAGGTCGATAGGTAACAGCTTGACCTTCCGCTTCCCCTCAGTGTACTTCTTGATCTTCGCCTCCGTATCCTCCGCATCCTTTTTCTCCTCAGGAAGGTACACGATGCTAACATCGGCGCCCTCGAGCGCTACACTCGCATCAAATCAGCACCTTTCTTCTCTCCTACGTTATGCACAGCGGCGGGGCGTACCGAAGAGGATAGCGATCGATCGCCCTATCCCAGAATCGCCACCCGAGATGAACGCCTTCTTCCCCTCTAGCTTACCCGCAGGCTTGTACTTCGACCCGTCGGGCAGCTCGAGGTCGTGCGGCTCCGGGTCGAGCTTATGCTGTTTTCCAGGGATCTCGTCCTGCGGCTGCAGGTCGGGGACGAAGCCCTTTTCGTATTGCTTCGAGGAGGACATGATTGTTCAACTTTGGTTGCTTAGATGTGATGTGTATGCGGGGAGGTCGAGGCGGGGTTGGGTTGGATGTATGCGCCCCCAACCGCCGGTCGATAGAGGCTTTATGTATGCGCATTGTACTCTGGTCGACCCAAGCCTGGCCAGAGCCACCCAAAGAAGAACGAGAGAGCCGTCATCGCCCAACCATCGGCGTGTGTGACGTCAAGCCATCGCGTTGGAGAGCCACCGTCATCGCAGGACTCGAGCTCAGTCGCACGAAGCGAAGCGAGAGGAAGCCTGGGTCGAGGTATTCCGCTTCCGGAGATCTCGACCCCTGGAGCGCGATGGCCGAATCGGGCAAGATGCCGCTCGTGGATCGGTGGGTGCCGAATGCGGTCATCATTACTTTTTGACTTCGAGTTTAGACTTTACAACGGTTGTTAAAGAACAGCGGACTGTATCAGGTGGATTATACGGAGAGTATAGTCGTGTATTATGCTCGCTAATAGTTCATGTTCTTGTATCTTACTTGAATGATGATCTCGGATATCGACTGCAGACTGCTCCCTCGTTTCTGCATTATTGCACCACGACTTATCATCCGCCCACGTAGAAGCACCTATCATAATTCCCAGCCTGGTTGTTTCCCCACCTGAAGCCACCCATCAGGATTTTTTTTTCTCAAACAGGAGAGAAAGCACGCACCAAGCAGGGAAAGGATACGCCGTCCCCGCGGCGCCCTGGACCGCAAAAGACAATATGAAGACCATGACCTGGGTCCCTCCATCCAGGGCAGCAGCGAGGATATAGTTGTATTTCCTGAACCATTCGGGGTGTTTCTATTGTTGATGGGTTAGGTTCTAAGCAAGGAAGAGCGCAGGGGGGTTATGAAGAGGGGCAGGGACGTACGCGACGCAGGTACCATTGGGAGAAGAAGGCGATCGCAAAGTATGAGGTGATGGAGCTGTTTATGCCGACGCACAGCCAGCCGATGTAGTACGCGATGACCGGGGTGTACTGTTTCTCCATCAGCTTCTGCTTTCCCCTGGTATAGGGCCTGAGCAAGGACGCACAAGATAGTCAAACCCGACCTTCGGCCAGAACTTATGCGCGATCCAGAACGGCACGGGCACCGCCAGGCCCAACACATACGCCAAACTAACCCACTCATACCGTCCCCCAACGGAGAACAGCTCGTGTGCCAGTCCACCCCAAGCAACGGCTTGCGAGTTGTACTGCTGCGGTTGTTGGCCTGACCAGATGTTCGTGCCTTCTATGGACAGAAGGATGTCTCGCTGGTTGTCGATGATCGAGTTCATCATTACCCAGTTTAGGACGGCACCGAGGAGGGTGCCGCAGACTTGGACGGTGAATGCGCAGCGGGGTGGGATCTTCACGTCTACACAAGCAGGTCAGCATTCGTTGAGGAATGAGAGGGAGAGGAAAGCGCACATTGAGCGATCTTGAGATCCCGCAGTAGCAGCTGGCCTTGGGTTACACTGTTGTAGCTGAACAGCACAAAGTACATGTTCGCCACCGGTCGTCCAGGGTGCAGGTACCCACCAATCATCTGCACAAACGGCTGTATGATGAAGCCCAGCCCCGTGATCGCATACAGCGCCCCAAAGAAAAGGATCGAGATCCAGGCCAGGATCATGCTGATTATGAAGCCCCACCAAGGGAGGGTGCTGTTCGCTTCGTATATCACGACGAGGGCGACGATTGCACTTAAGAGCCAAGTGACGAGGTACCACCAGTTCGGTGCGTCTTTGTATTTGAGCATCTCTTTGTAGTGCGGGTCGAGGTCGTCCCCCTCGGGGATGGACTGCCGGGACCCGTCGTCTTGCCAGAAACGCCAGTTGAAGTTGGCCCAGGTTTGGCGCAAGCGGGAAGGTGTCGCCCAGGCCCATGCACCGGCCAGGTCTCGCCAGTTCCAGAGGAGGAGATGAGTGAACGTGGCGGCCATACCGACTGCAGAAGCTCATCAGAAGGACATACAGAACCCAGGAGACAAACCCACGATTGGTTGACAGCAGCTGGACAACCCATGTCGATGCGTACCAGGGCAAGCCGACCTCTATATGTACCATAAGTGCGTCTCCCTCAGGAGGAGGGGCAGATACGCACGAGCAAGCTTATCATAGTCCACCTCAAAATTATCATTCAAGATCAGCAGCTGATCATACTCTGTTCCATTCTGGTAAAACAGCGTCTGCGACAACTACACCGATTCTTAATCAGCTCATTCTCTTACTAGGGTTCAGAGAGTGGCTTACGAAAGGGAAATTCTGCGCCTCCCAGATATTGCCGTACCATACGCCGCAGAAGACGGCGAGACAGAGCAGGTAGCCGAGGAAATTGGAGAATTGAGCTTGGAGCGGGATCGCCAGTGGAGATACACCGCCAGAGATATACTGCCAGTCGAAGCAGATCGAGAGGATTCCCAGACCCCTGCAGATATTGCTTGATTAGCGCAACTGCCAGGCATGTTATATAAACGGCGCAGCACGCACTCGTTGCCGTTCGTTCCGCCGAAGATGTATGTAAAGTTGGGCGAGTTCGGGTTGGCCAGGCAGAAGATCGAGAAGCCTGTAAGGAGGCCGAACATCCACTCTGGCAGGAGTTCCCAGAAGAAGATCCTGTTGATCGCGTTAGTAGAGGTGGATTTGGAGAGCAAGTAGAATGAGGCATACGCGAAGAATGCGATGTAGAAGAGCTTGAGCTTCGGTCGAATCTCGTGCTTGTTCGTGCCATAGAAGGCGTCGAACATGCTGAAACACGGTTAGCCTATCTCGTATGGAGGTCCTCGATGAGGGCTGACCTGATAAGAGGAAGTACACCGGGGTACAGCATCCTAGTTGGATACAGTAAGATCGAGCGCATCAGCCCTACCACGGGTATCAGTCGCATACGAAGGTCGGGCAACAAATGCGTACCGGCCATCCCATACCCCATCAGCTGAGAACAGAACAGCAAGAAGATCGAGCTCCCGGCATTCGGGTTCTGGTCATAGTACAACCTCTGGACAGCGAGGACTTCCGTTCCCAGGGCGGAGTTGGCAGCTGCTGACGCCATGATCACGATCGCTGCACTGTTTGAGAGTGAGCTGGGTACTCGATGTGAGGGATGGGAAGGGGATTTACTGTTCTTTCTTGTTGAAAGGACCCGGGTTGATGTACCGGAAAATTCCATGGGAGGGGATGAAGTGCGACATCGCTTCGCCTAGGACGTAGCCTATGTGCGATCAGGAATGCAAGAGAGAGGAGGTACTGGGCTGGGCTGACTAATCATGGCGAGGAACATAGTCGACACCAGCACGGTTTGTCTGGATGCACAGTTATGGCAAGCCCCGGTGACGATGACACTGAACTCACGGCTTGAAATAGTAGATTTCTTTGTGTCACATCAGCCCCATATCAGGCAACAACCAAGACGATCCTCAATACTCACCAGCTAGAACACCTCCGAAAGTAGCCAACCCCAACCCAATGAACCACATCCTGAACGTCCACGGGTTCAAGCTCGGATCATCTTCAGTCGAGATAACCTCCGTGACGAGCTGCCTCGCGCTCGTGATAACCTCGCCCTCTTCGCCCTCATCCTCGACACTCATCGCCTCCGGCTTGCCAGAAGGCGTGGAAACGCCTTTTTCGCCGAGGTCGGCATGGTCGTCCGAGGAGTCACTTTTGAGCCGGAAGGCTGAAGGTCGCTTGTCTGCTTCGAGGTCGGGTGAGGCAGCGATCCCCTCGCCGGTGACGGGACCGACGTCTGTGTTGGAACGATGAAATGGCTGACGGGACGACATGATGCAAGTCACTTGGACACCCTCGCTCAAGGTGGAACCGAGCAGAGCAAAGGACTCCCCTCCGCTAGTCGAGCAACAGCTTATATTCGTAGCTCAGCCTGTGCATCAACAGCCGATGTCATCGGGCTGGCTCCATCGCGCGTTCATTCCCAGAGCATACAGTCCCCCGACCAGAATAAAGAAGGCATCCATAAAGTCCGGATCGCCCCTCTTCCGTGTCCATACGTAAAATTAGCATCACTGCGAGGCGACGCCGCCTCCGGATCCCTGTTCGTCGGCTCTTGCGCGCATGGACACCGCCGTCATCGACCGGATTGCCAGCAGAAGATATTCTTGGAAGTCCCGCTCCATGCGTGTGCCATCACAGGATCCGAGGTGTGGGCGGTATGGAGCGCGCCATACTAGTGCAGACGTCGTCAGAGGAATCATTGACTCCAAAGTAGGGGACACAAGGTATTAGGCAGAGATAAGGCAGCACACGACGTCGTACCGGTGGGCGATGCCGATGGGACGGACGAGGAAGGCCAACAGATTAAAATGGAGAATGAGCCACAAGGCGTAATCTGTTGTTCCACGTGGTTCTCGCCGCGGAAGCTCCCTCGGCCGGCGTATTCTTCATCAGTGCATCACGGAGGATCATGACACCGCCCGAGAGTTCAGCGCGCGTCATGCTGCCTCCCACAGAGCGTTGTATTAAGATTTGGAGTCGGCTTTAACAGAAGCTCGAGGTGGCGCTGTGGCTTCGTTGGTCAATTCTCTAATCCACATGTTCCTGGGAATGGAAACCGACTCACCAGCTATAAATAAACGCCAGGAAAAGTGTTTCTTGCCCCAGATCCGGTCGGGTCGGAGTAGGATAGTAAAGCACATTGCCTGCACCTTATCTTCCGGTTTGTAGTTGAACGGCTACGTGCTAGACGTACACTATAATGCCTGGATGATCTGCCAAGTCAGTCTGGTTCATCAACCCCCTCCGGCGGATCAAGGCTTTGACCCGAAGGGCAGCGTTCTGATGACAACCAGTCACATCTCGCGCAGCTCCAGAAGTTCCAAGAGGCTCGCGCAGTCCAGCGCAGTATCATATCCAATACTTCAGTCCAGTACAACCTCGACGTTGAACAAGAAGTTCAAGACGCAAGGACGGCCTCGCAGTCGACGCGGGGCTGGGGTTACGATCGGGCTCCCGGCCGGGAGAAAACGCGACGCGTCCATCAATCAATGAAAGATCGATCGGACCGATCATCGCGCCGCACAGTAAGGGACCGACCGCTTCCACCCTCCCGCACCGTTCATGCTCCTCCGCTGTCTAAGGCTAGTCATCCCCAGGCCTCCTCCTACCCTTCCTCGTATACTTCCTATCCAGTCTAGGTCTGTCAGCTTGCTTATGTCTACCCGACCGCGTAGGAAAAGCGGGCGGACTTCTACTGGCGCCACAGCTGAGGTAGTTGTCGCTACCGCTGCTGCTGCCGCTGTTACTGTGGAGGGCAAGCACATCACGCGCAAAATGTCGACTACGCGTGCTGTCCTCGCTGAGGTTCAACTTGATGCACCGCCGAAGGAAGAAGAGAGCGACCTGACCGAGCTGGAGGAGGAGGATGTCAAGCCCTCTAAGAAGAAGCCCAAACGAGCTGCAGCACCGAAGAAGGTTGTACGCGCGAAAGTGGCCGCGAAGGAAGAAGAGGAGGAGAGCGAGTTGTCAGAGTTGTCGGAGGATGAGAAGCCAGCGAAGAAACGGAAGAGGGTGAAGAAGGCCGTCAAGGCCAAGGTTGAAGAGGGCGAGGAGGGCGAGGAGTCGCGCAAGAAAAAGCCGAAACCGAAGGCGAAGAAGGTTATGGAGGAGGTTGAGTACGTGCCGCGCGTCGAGAGTGGGATGTGGGTCGGCGGGCACGTTTCTGCTGCTGGAGGAGTGGAGAACGCCGTTTTGAATGCTGCTGCTATTGGGTGCGTGTTGCTCGCCTATGTCATCACAACCTCGTTTCTGAAGGTCAGTCAGAGCGCATGCTTTCGCGCTATTCCTCAAATCTCAACGGAAGTGGATGTCCCCCCCAATGACGGAGGAAAGCATATCCCTGTTCAAGTCCCGTCTTACAAAATACGGCTACTCCCCCGGTATGGTCCTCCCCCACGGGAGTTACCTGATCAACCTCGGAAATCCAGATGCGTGCGTGTCTTCTTCCCTCAGCTGTGCATAATAGGGGTGCTGATGGTCATTCTGATGTGTAGTGAGAAGCGCGAGAAGGCATATGAGTGCTTTCTTGATGAGCTGCAGCGGTGCGAGCAGCTCGGGATTGAGCTGTACAACTTCCAGTCCGTCACTTCACCCTTCCCCTCCGGTTGCAGAGTTTGACCCACTCTGCAGTCCAGGATCGACAGTCGGTGCACCGCTCGACGAGAGCCTAGCTCGTGTCGCAGACGGGATCAATCGGGCACATAAAGCGACCTCCTTCGTCTGTGTATTAATCGAGAACATGGTTCGTTCTTGACCCATCTGCGCATGACTTCGCCTGCTGACGGGGGAATAGGCAGGAACGGGGAACGTAATGGGTGGTCAGTTCTCAGATCTTGCGGAGATCATACGGCTGGTGGAGGATAAGTCCCGCGTTGGCGTCTGTCTGGATACTTGTGAGCATTCGTTTGTGGCTGCTATCACGAAGCGCTGATGACATCTATAGGTCATCTCTTTGCTTCGGTAATTGTCGCCATCTGCAATCGCGATTATCTGCTGACTTGGGAGTAGGGCTATGATATCCGCGATAAGCTGGCTTATCAGGCAACAAGTGAGTCATCCATCGTCTACCGATTATCGTTTTCGTGGCTGACGTTTCGGTAGTGGAGGAGTTCGACCGCGTCGTCGGGTTGAAGTACCTCAAAGCCTGGCATTTGAACGACTCCAAAGCTCCCCTAGGCTCAAAGAAGGACAGGCACGAGAATATGGGGCTGTACGTTCTCCTCCTCTCCTCGCCTTTCCCGCTACCGATTCGAGCCAGTGCTAATGCATACATAGCGGGCACATCGGTCTCCCAGCCTTTCAACATATCCTCTCCGACCCCCGCCTAGCCCATATGCCCATGGTACTCGAAACGCCCAACTTCGAACAAGACGCCGTCTGGCAACGCGAGATCTCCGTCCTCTACGGACTGGAGAGCGCGCACAAGAAGGGAGAAGAAGTAGGGTGGGAAACGAGGAAGGGCGAGGTGGAGGAGGTCGTTAAGTGGGCTGAGGGGATGAGTAAGAAGGGTGCTGGGGCGGGGGCGCGGAAGAAGAGGAAGAAGGGCGCGGATGCGGAGGCGGAGGGGGAGGGGGAGGACGAGGGGGAGCATGTTTGTGATCATTGATCTTCCCACTTTGGCCGTCACAATAGGTTCCCTTGTATGACACTTGCATTTACCTTCCGATAGTGCCTACGCTCTTACCATGTCTCCGCGCCCGTTGAGATCAAACTGCGCCCAGTGCTCGTCAAGCTAGCAGTGCATGTACACTCTGTTCGCAGTGTATGCGTTCACGTGACGGGTCGCTCTGTGGGGAAGGGAGACCCCGAGGTGGAAGGGGTCCTACGATGTCGATGAAGGAGGAAGACTGCGGAAGGCGCTGTCCTTTCAGCCCGAGCTGTTCGCCGATTGGCTTGCCACCATCCGTCTCCACACCATGGAGGGTGAATGAGTCGGCGATTTGCAACAATGGGATATAAATAGTGTTCCGCCAAGCATTCCATGTGTGCTCGACCAACCCTTGGCCTCCTTGACTCAGAAGTCCCAACATGTCCACAGCGAACACCGAACCGGCCTCGCAAGACGTTGAAGCGGCCCACTCCGAGCTGTACGAATCGGCCATCCGGACAGGTCAAGTCCCCGCTCAAGTCCAAGAGGCCGAATCCCGTTCCATCTCCTCCACGCACCCGCAGTCCTCCAGCAGCTCTACAGAAGGAGAGTACGAAGACTCCCACATCATCCTCCGCGCCTCCGACCGCACCCTCACGATAAAACACTGGCTCATCTCCCATCCCACACTCACGATCCCTCTCTCCTCCATCCGTTCCCTCGTCCCCGCTAGCGAGCTCAAGCGCGCCAAAGCGGTCAAGCCCTGGGGAGTGAGCATAACCGGTATTGGCTGGGCGAGGGACTTTAAGCGCTTGCTGCCGGTCGGAAGGGCGTGGGAGAGGAGCTGGGTGGTGGATTGGGATGGGAAGTGGGGAGGGTTAAGGGCGGGGTTTACGGTTGATCGGGTGGGGGAGTTTAGCAGGGCTGTGGAGGCGCTCGAGCCGGGTGTGCTTGAGAGGGGGAGGGAGGGAGAGGAGGGGATGAGGGGACATGAGGGGTATGCGAAGTTGGAGGATGAGAAGTGACGGTGCGGTGCTGTGTTTGTACTTCTATTGTAGGATATTGTACCATTGTTAGGCTTGCAGTACCGAACAGAAAGTTGTAATAATAATCTTGAACGACTTCCGCATAGAGTTCCGCCCGCCCCCGAGCAAGTCGGCAATCCCCATCCCATCCTTCCCCACATTCACATGTCGCAGTGCACGTTCGTCGCGCCCTAAGTTAGACTCACGCCTCACAACGACGACGCGTCCCGCAACAAAACGCGGAGAAGGCAGCAACGTTCCGGCCATCACCGACAGAAACGCGTATGTACGTAATGCAGAAGAGGGTTAGTGCCGACACGGCGGATCCGTTGCTGTTGATGCGAGGGACTGGGAATGTGAGAGGCTTGAATTCAATCGTGATCATCAGTCTGAGCCTCGAGGACGAGGCGTGAGAACAACGATGTGAGCTCGAGCCGTCGTATAAACAACCTCTCCTCGTCTGCCTCTCACTCGACACCCCACCCCACCGCGATCAGCAAGTCATACCTGCCTGCCTGCGACATATGACGTCCGTCCAAGCACTGCTACTACCATCAACAAGCTTCCCGCTGAGCCAAAAGCTCTTCGCAGCCGCGGCCGCGTCGTCCGCCTCCTCCCAGTCGCCAGAGTTCGTACCCGAGACTTTCACCCCCGCAGAGGCACCCGTGACCTCGATCGCCTCAGCGTACGAACAAGACTCGCTCCATAGCGCCATATACTCTACTTTCTCCCTTACACGCAAAGTACCAGGTTCGGTGTTGGACCGCGAACGACTGCTTATGATGCTGCATTGGCTTGCTTCGGGACATGAAGCCCAGGGAATGGGGATGGGCGTGGGGAAGGAAGACTACTCGGACGAGCATGTCGAGATCTCCACCACGAGGAGAACACTCACGGTCCGACACTGGCTCGTTGCCCACCCGGTGCTGGTAGTACCGCTTAAGGACATCGTATACATCTTACCAGCCGAGCAAGTCGTACCGCCCGACGGGGTCGAAGACTGGGGCGTAGGCCGAACAGGCGTAGGCTGGGCGAGAGACGCCAGGCGGCTAAGCAGCAGTAGCGGGCACCAAGAGCGACCCGGAGCCTGGACGGGGCACGAGCATTGTGAGCGAGCAGAGGACGAGAAGATGCGAGCTGGGACGGTGGAGGGCGAGCAGAGTTATGTTTGCAAGATCAAGTGCGAGTCGGGGCATGCTTGGGCGGGGTTTACGGTTCAGAGGCCGGGAGAGTTCGTGCAGGTGTTGGAGGATACGTGGTATGGCGATTAGCTGCAGGACTCTCTCGACTGCCCGGCTGGAGTATGGCGGGTGAGGAGGACGATGGACGAGGGGACGACGAGAGTCAAGTGGCAAGCTCAAGGACGGTATGACGAGGCGACGAGACACCAGCCGGCGCTTCCCCCTTCCAGCGCTCTGACCATCGATCGATCGACCTGTGACACGTGACCGCAAGTCCAGCTCGCACCTGTACCATATTCTCAGTACCACTTATCCTGGCATGTATATTCTCGTGGACGTTTGATACCATCTTACCAGCATGTAAAATAGTACGCATCTGATATTCCTTCCTGCAATCATCTTCCCAAGAAAAAAAGAGCACGTCATGGCTGTGCGGACGCATATCGCGCCTGGAAGAAGGGTTGAACCCTACGCCAAACTTGTAGACTTCCTCCATTCCAGTCAGACTTCATCGTTCTGGACTAGAACACGTCTGCTGCCAGTCACTTGTGCGATCCCAAATGATTGGAGGGCTCTTAAATCTTCATCAGATGCTTCATCTACCTGCTTACATAGCTATCGCATGCTTTGTGTGCTCTTCTGTCCTCGGAGGCTGCAATCTCGTCACTCATGACTGTGCTTCGGATGCTGTATCTCCAACAGAATACGCCCCCTGGACGAGGTATACTTCTTGCGGCTATTAATCAATCGACTGATTGTGGTTCTAGCTCTGGAGGCGCTGCATCAAGCCTGCGTATTCGGCGTAGCTGTGACCGGGAAATCGCGTCCTACTTGCACGGTCGTTTTGACTTCAGCAGCGCAATCGCGATCGAACTCCGCTCGTCCTGTCCTCTCCCGGTTTACTCTTGCGTCTTACCTCCGAGCTTACGGATCGACGGCGCAAGAGAATAAGGCATCCTATTGTCTACTGGATATCGAGCTTCTACGTGGCTCCACCCTGCATATGCTCTAACGCGGTCGAACGACAAAGGATAATCCCTGAGGATATCCCGCACTCGCGCACCGCTTGTGTGCGATAAGCCTCCAAAGGTGCTATGGTGCTATTTCTGCTCCAGCAAGCAACAACCGTACCTGACCGACCCCCTCCATCGGCTGAATAAAGCCCTCATGGCTCGATATCTTCGCTAGCACCCGTTCCACGTGCTTCGGATGCGCTTATCTGGCTTCGTCAGGCTTTGACAGCATCATCTCCTTCCTTATTTGTCTTGCTGCGGTTCGTCCTCGGAACATGATTCTTAGTTGTGGAAGAGTGCTTGCTTGCCTAAGGAGGTCTTGATCTATTGAGGCTCCCCGGCAGGGAGGGATATTCTTACCGGCGGGGCCTGGCGCATTGCGTATCTCACTGTATCTCGCTCGGAAGTAGTGGTCGGTGGTGGGATCATGCCGCCTCACGCGGTATCACGCCCCGTCCCGACCTTATAGCCCCAGGCACGACTGAAGACCTCCACTCCTCCTCTCCGTTACTGGTCGTGCCCCCCAGCAGCAACTGCAACACCTCGTTCAGGTTCTGCGTCGCCGCTCAACCGAGATGGCCTCCGCAGCCGACCAAATGGCGCATCAGCGCGAACTGCAATACGACTATGCCACGGGCGACCTGTCCAACGAGCTCAGGAGCGGGTTCGACCAGGCTGGCAATAAGTCACTGTCGCCGTTGGACGAGAAACACCCGAAAGCTGGCCATGGAAGCGAAGCGGAGTTCGCAGCCGTGGCCAAGGTTGGCAGCTTCGAGGTGGACGAGTCCGCTTCTGCCTCAGACGAGAGCAGCCAGAAGGAGGTCATTACCGATTATCGCCAGCTCGTCACTCAGGTTATCTCGACGGAGGATGATCCCAGCCTTGACCCGTGGACGTTCCGTATGTGGGTCGTTGGCCTCGGTCTCGCGACGTTCGGCGGTGTCCTGGCCGAGATCTACTACTTCAAGCCGTGAGTCACTCTTCGGGCATACCATCAACATTCGCTTATATGCATTATGTAGGCAAACTGTGCTAGTGTCGACCATGTTCCTGGCGATCATCTGTACGCTACCACCTCCTTCATCGACAGAAGTTAGCTTATGCTTTATACAGCGTACGTCATTGGTGAGGCCCTGGCCGTCTTCATCCCCAGAACCGGTTGGTTCCGCTACCTCAACCCCGGCCCTTTCAACAAGAAGGAACATGCTGCCATCGTAAGCCTTCACTTTCTTACCACCAGACCCTCACTAATCGGGATGATAAGGTCATCATGGCCAGTGCCGCCGCCAACAGCGCTCTCGGTACGGAAATCCTCGCCGTCCAGCGATTGTACTACAACCAGACTCCGAACCCTGCGTTGTCCATCTTCATGCTTTTCAGCTCTCAGCTGATGGGCTACGGAATGGCTGGTCTCATGAGGCCGATTCTGCTCTATCCTACTCGCATGCTCTACCCGACTGTCCTCCCTCTTATCAGCATGTTTGAGACTTTGCATGGCGATCGCAAAGAGGTCAGGTCGAAGCTCAAGCTCTTCTGGATCGCTTTCTTCTGGTAAGCCATCTCAAATCGAAAGAACTGCGCATTCCTGACCACCCTGTAGCATCTTCTTCTGGGAGATCTTGCCAGAGGTCGGTCCCTTGTCCCGCTGCTTTCGGTATCCGTTCTGACCATATGCACAGTGGATGTTCCCGCTCCTCACGGGCTTGTCCGTGTTCTGCCTCGCCAACCCGACTTCCATGCCCTTCACACTTGTCTTCGGTGGAAGCAACGGTAATGAGTAAGCGGCTGTCCACAACCCATCGGCCATCTCTGACGACCGTTTCCAGAGGCTTGGGTGTCGGCTCCCTCTGCTTTGACTGGCAATACATCTCCGGTGGTGTCAACCCGCTCGCGATCCCTCTGCAAGCGCAGATGGCCAACTTCTTCGGCTACCTTCTTTGCATTGCGGTGTTCTGCGGTGTCTGGTTCGGCAACATCTATCAAGCTCAGAACTTCCCTTTCGTGAGCAGACAGCTTGCCTTAATACAGCTCGTCCTGACAATCATCTCAGCTGTCTCAAACGCTGTTCTTCGCCAATGGCACCCAGTACGATCAGCTTCTGATCCTCGACGAAAACTTCGAAGTGGATTACACCAAACTTGCCGGTATGTTCGATCGGGCCTTGGCAAATCCAGCGGAGTCAGCTGATAAGTGCGTCAGAGGTCGGACTGCCCTGGTACGCTTCCACCTATGTGGTCACCTTGCTGGTTTCAAACAGTACGTCAATTATCCATAGTTACGAGAACTGTTGTAGCTGAGCGTGCTCCAGTGTCGTTCTCGGCAACCATTGTCCACTTGCTGCTCTGGTGCGCTTGAAGACTTCTAAACCCGTATGCCATCTGAACGCTGCTGGCAGGAACCGAAAGGATCTCTCGGCTGCTTGGTCTTGGGCTACGCCGAAGAATATCGTTCGAATTGTCCGCAACATCAACTGGTGCTTCTGGGAAGCTCCTGCAGAAATGGCCGCACCTGTCAATGAGGAAGACCTTGATCCCCACTACAAGGTCATGCTGAAATATAAGGATACCCCCGATTGGTGGTAAGTGCACACGGCCTGCACGCATTCTGAAGCTAAGCACCGGGATAGGTATGCAGTCACTTGGGTCCTTGCCATGGTTGTCGGCTTGATCGTCATCTATGAGGCCAACTCGACTCTCCCTTGGTGGGGCTACTTCATTGCCATCATTCTTGCGGTGATCTGCATTTTGTTCTTCGGTTCGTAATACCCGATGGTGTATCTGTTACCAATCCTAACGTCGAATCAGGTGCCCTTGGTGCTATCACTGGTTTGAACGCCACCTACAGCTCCTTCCTGCAAATGATCGGAGGTTATCTGTAAGTCATTATAATCGGGCGGCCGGGTTCGCATGCTTATTATGCTTCTCAGGCACCCGGGGAAGCCTGTGGCCAACATGTACTTCGTACGTTCGAGTATGTTTAACGTTGCATTCAACCTGAACACCGTTCCAGGTCCTCTGGAGCTACAACAGCGTCAGCCAAGGTATCTTGCTGTTACGCGATCTGAAGATCGCCCAATGTGAGAGTACTTGACTTCTTCCATTCCACATTTGCTGATTCGGCGCAGACGTCAAGCTGCCGCCTCGCTGCACGTACACCGTCCAGATCATCGGCACCCTGCTGGGTGCGCTGCTCAACTGGATCATGATGAATTCCATCATCGACAATCAACGGGAGATCCTGCTGTCCGTCGAGGGTACCAACATCTGGTCCGGTCAACAACCTCAGTGCGTACTGCCATCGCTTCTTCACAAGGAAAGCTGACATCCCGTCAACAGAGCCTATAACAGCCAGGCTGTTGCTTGGGGTGGTCTTGCCCATCAGCTCTTCGACGTCGGCCAGCAATACCAATGGGTTACGATCGCTTTCTTGCTCGGTATTGCTGCACCAATTCCATTCTGGGTTATCCACCAGTTCTGGCCCAAACTGCGGATGGACTACTTCGTGAGTTTCTGCACTTCCATGTAGCACTCTTTACTGACTAGAACTTGAGTACACTCCTATTATCATGTGCGCACCAATCTTTTGGACGATCTTCACGGGCATTCTGATCTGATCTGTCTTCACTGCAGCTCGTATATCGGCTGGCTTTGCGTCGGCATTAATTCCTCGGTTCTGAGCTACTTCGCCATCGCATTCTTCTCGCAGTGGTATCTGCGCAGGGTACGCCTCGTCATCCTGCTCGCCTCTTCTTCCGGTACTAACGAGGTTGGACTACAGAAATACCCGGTCTGGTTCAGGAAGTACAACTACAGTGCGAGACCTTCACTGCCGTATCTCTTTCCCGGCTGACCTTATGGTCTAGTCCTGGCCGCTGCCCTCGACGGCGGCACCCAAGTCATGGTCTTCATCCTGTCATTCGCCGTCCAAGGCGCGAGTGGTACGTCCATCTGATCTCTTCCGTGTCAGCAGCCTCTCACTGCCCTTCGTTTTCAGGTCAAGCCAACCTCTTCCCGCAATGGTATGCATTTCTCTCTTGCTTCTTTCGGAATGCGTCTGACAGCTTGATCCTAGGTGGGGCGCAAACCAAGGCGGAAACTACGACCGCTGCTTCTACTATTACTAGACGAACTGCAGTCGCATCTTATACACGCTTTCGAGTTGCGCGTTTTGTCGGAGGATCAACGTCCGGTGGCCATCTATCAGGCTATCTCCTTCCACTCGTTTCTAGGTGTTAAATAGTAGAATAGACGAAGTTATCTATGTACAGTCAAAAGCGTGGGCCTATTGACTGGGGAAAAGCCACACGTGACGCGGGTCAATGCGGATAAGCGGGCACTGCAGTCGCGCCTCGGGCGCCTACGCCGCATCCTTCCTCATCACCGCCCTCTGTCCATGACCGCCATCGTCAGTCGGACGATTTCCCTCTTCCGCCTTTCTCCGTGCACATAGCCATGGTGGCCCTCTTATCCCATCGGCGGCGGCGGTACCCTGCAGTACGATAGGTATGTATATGCGGTAAGACATCCATTGCAAACCCATATTCACCGCACTTTCCACAAGGCGCCGTCACACACTATACTCAAAAAGTGCTGACGATGGAACACTCGTCCGCCGCCACACCACCGCTGGTCCTCGAACCATACCTAGGCAACCTAACATCCGAGCCAGAGTCGCTCAGCCCCGTATCTCTCCCCACAACCTACCAAACTGCGCCATCGGACACTGAGGGGTCCCACGTCGGGCTAGCCAACACCCATTTCCTCGACTCGGTCCATCTCGCTGTCTCCCAGGATCACCGCTACAGGGAGATCTACAACACTTTCCGCCAGACTGGACATGTTCACCCGCTGGCGAGCGAGAACGAATGGCTCTCGCTGATGCAGACGCGGTTCAGCTCTGGCGGGCCGGCGGGGTCACCGAATAGGGAGGATTATAAGGATGCGCATGTGAGTGTTTGTGCGCGGTCGAGGACGTTGACGGTCAAGCACTGGCTTGTTGCGCATCCTACGCTTGTTATTGAGCTGGGGAGGGTGAAGTATATGCGCTCGGCAGGGGAGGTCGTACCGGACGAAGGCGTCGAGGTGTGGGGTCTGGGCACGACGGGTGTAGGCTGGGCGAGGGATGGAGAAAGGGTGCCGCCAAACGGAAAGGGATGGGAGAAAAGCTTTGTGTGCTGTTTTGAGGATGGTGGAGAGGAGTGCGTCGCGGGGTTCACGGTTGACCATCCGGAGAGGTTTGGATTGGAGATGGAGGCCCTTTTGCCTGGTGTGTTCAAGCCGATCGTGAAAGAAGACTTCGGCGAGACCCAAGCTTGATGAGCCGTCAGTTTGATGGATTCACGGACTAGGGTACGACTTGCTGTGTTTGTATTTTCGTCTGGGACTTGGTAAAGGACTCATTTGACTGTTTGCTAGAAGGACTCTTATGATAGGTTCCCGCTACATAATGGTAACAACACTTGACTCTTCTACTCGGCCAAGGTCTCTCCCCCAACTCTAACGGGTCATCGACACTCGCTGCTCTAGACATAGTCGGGGTAGCATTTCATCTGCTACAGCCCGTTATCCATTCCCTTGTCGTCGATACGTGACCAACAAGGAGGTGAGGGTACCAGATATGGCAGGCGAACCGCTCACCAGCGGGGTGGGGCTTGCGGTATGCCCTCATTAGGACCTAAATGAAAGCAAGGTGGTTGAGCAAAGATAACAGTGGGTGCAAGAGCTCCTTCGTTCAAGATACCAACACGCCGGACTCGACCTAGCCTATCAAGCCCAAACGTATTTCCATCATACCACTATCGCGAGACATCCGAACATCAGTCCATGACGAGCTCCGGTTCCCCACCGGCTCTCACCTCCTCTCCTACCTCCGCTCCTTCCCCCACCTTGCCGACATCCCTAAACGCTACCACCGCCTCACTCGAGAACGTCCCCATCCCCAGCTGCACCATACCTACAAACCCCATTGATCGCTATGCATCGATCGGCTCACTCCCCTCACTCTCCCTACCTGAACCGGAGGAATACGACGACCCTCATGTCAGCCTTTCTCCGATAACGAGGACTCTGACGGTCAAACGGCGCACACTGATACATGGGCATGGCTTGGGCCATGGGGTGCTCGAGATCGCGCTGGAGAGAGTGGAGTGGGTATTGCCTGATCCGTTAGCTGCCAATGGCAGGCGGGGAGGAGTCCAGCTGCTAGCCCATGCTTTGGGAGTTGACCCGCCTGACGACAACAGTGAACTGGGGGCAGAAGACGACAGTCCGAAGACAGAGAGAGGGATGCCACACGAATTCGTCTGCCGCTACAAGGACGGATGGATGCCCCTCTCCCATCAAATAGGATTTACGATCGACGACCCCGATAGGTTCGTGAAGGCTCTTGAGGGCGTAGGGATGAGCGTGCGGAGGCGGGCGATGGAGGTCGTTTATCCTGGGATTGTGAAGCTTGGAGAGAGTCAGAGGCGGGAGGAGGAGAGGAGGAGGAAGTGGGCTGGGAAGGGGGATGAGGGGGATGTATGACTGATTTCTTTCGGATTAACATTTATTGTTGTACTATCTTGGTTTTCGCCGACTGGTGCTGGCGGTTCGAGCGCTGTTATAATGCTGATAATGGAGAGTCTGGTTGACTGCGACGTAACGTTACGTCCCTCGGAGCAAACAGCATGGCCCTTCCAGGCACTTCGAAGTCTACCGAAGTCTATCTGCCAGACGTGCGAAGGCAACAACAGCTGGCAAACGTGCTCCAGCACTCCATTGACGGTCAGCACAATTGCAGCTATGCAATCGATCCGGTCACGGTTAGCCCAATGCTGGAAGAATCTCGCTTCCCACCCGGCGGGACAGCGCATACAACAGCGAAATATACTTTCAAAAGCTTTGATGATGTGCGCATACACCTGGGCCCAGCTTTCTCGGGAGCTCCTTGACCGTGTCGCCGAGGATCGGAGCGCAGTAACACGACGGAGCATTGTGATCCGGATTTCTCCTCATTGCTTTAGCAAACCAGATAATACAGAAGAGAACGGGAAGAGAGTTGTATAACCCCGACGTGGTCGCAGATACACTGCACATGTGCGGGCTTAGGCATGCCAGAGCCGGCGGATGAGCTCAGTCAGCCCTACCATTCCCGGGTCAGTACGAGAAAGAGTGGCATGGTGTATGAGAGGAGAGCATACCAATATCGTTCGTATTGAATTGGTAGATCCCGACCAGCGCGGTGGCCGTCAGGCCGCGCACGAGCCACTTGGCGATGTTGCCAATCACGGGGAACTTGCGCGGGTGCAGGTAGTCGACCTACTCACACCGTCAGCACCTCCAAGACAAGAGTGGAAATGACAAGGTGGTACGTACGAGCGAAGCGTCAAACCCGATATGACTATGAACGACCAACGACACCGCCAGCAACCCGTCGAGGATCGGGTGCGCTGTCCCGCTCACAATCATGGACGCGCCGGTCAGAGGGATCAGAGCTGCGCTGAGGAGGCGCTCGAATGCCCAGTGGTGGGAGCCGTGGGATTTTGACGGTGGGGGGTAGGGGGTTGCGTCGTTTACTGTTCCGCGGAGGATGGCTGTTAAACAACCAGTCGTGTGAGCAACGATGGACAAGCAGATGATGAGAAAGAGGACGTACGTCCACCGGGCTTGTAAGGGAAGTAGTCGGCGGCGGACTCAGCGCCTTGCGTGAACTGGGCAGGAGAGGGACGGGCTAGAACAAACGATCAGCTACTTTGTTCTGAATGGACTGCATTGCGGGGAGGGTACGAACAGGTCGTGAACCTGGCAGCGAGCACCAAGCTCCTTGCAGCACGGACGTTCCTAGCTGCCGCAGCGGCACGAGGGGTCATCAGAGCCTGCATCGTTGGTCGCTGCTGTTTGGAGGATGAGGCTAGGATGGAGACGACGGCGAGTACCCCAAGGACGACGACGACGACGACGACGACGAGCAGAGCGGGATGCGTTCACCCGTCCCAAGCAAGGAGGCAGAAGCCGGGGCAATCGCGAGCCTTGTGATTGGCCACTCGCTCACCCCGCCGTGTATGGTTGCCTCCGACCGTCGGGCGACCTCGGAAGGTGTCGCTCCCTTACCGTCGGGCACGTTCGCGTTCACCGTCCGACCCTTCTCTGAGAGTGTTGCGGCCGAGTACGGTGGCGGTGGGAAAACGTCTGCCCTTTCGCCACTCTCCGCCTTAGCCTTACGGTGGCTGCTGTGTGTGGGTGGGATCACGGTCCGCTGTACTACCCAATTCAAGCTCCGACTACGTCAGTGAGCGTAGGGGTGTTGGGCGCATATATTCACCCACAGCGGACATCGACATCCTTGCCTGCTTGCAACTTGAAGTGCTTGCTCATCGTCCTCCCTTTGCTGGTCTATTTGCTGTCTATCTGCGCTGCTTCTATCTCTTCTTACCCCGCGTAATAATCTACTGAAACAATGGGTGTCCTCGATGTCGTTCCTGTGCGTTATTCTCGCCAGCATGTGCGAAGACGAAGAAATGCTGATACAATGATGTCCCATACAGGCTGGTGTCTTGACCGGCGACAACGTCCGCAAGCTCTTCGAGTACGCAAAGAAGGAGAAGTTTGCCATCCCCGCTATTGTGAGTACTTCGTCCCTGAGCAACATTTTGCCATCATTTGCGGGGAAATGAAGCGGCTAAAGGTTTTCGCAGAACTGCACTTCCTCGTCCACTGTGAACGCTGTGCTCGAGGCTGCTCGGTATGTGCCGCTACGCCTTCCGGTGCTGCCCGTAAGCTAACGTGATCGTATGCAGCGACATCAAAGCGCCGATCATCATCCAAGTGTCGCAGGGCGGTGCTGCCTACTTTGCTGGCAAGGGGCTCGACAACAAGAACCAGGAGGCATCCATCACTGGTGCTATCGCCGCTGCTCACCATGTCCGCCTGGTAGCAAAGGCGTATGGCGTACCGGTCGTGATGCACACCGACCACTGCGCCAAGAAGTTGCTCCCGTGGTTTGATGGTGCGTACTTTCCTGCGTGAAGATGAGGTAAGGCTTTACTGAGGCGATGGCGTACAGGCATGCTCGAGGAGGACGAGCGGTGGTTCAAGACCCATGGCGAGCCCCTCTTCTCTTCCCACATGCTCGACCTGTCCGAAGAGCCCAAGGAGGAGAACATCGCCCTCTGCGCCAAGTACTTCGAGCGGATGGCCAAGATGGGCCAGTGGCTCGAGATGGAGATCGGGATCACTGGCGGTGAGGAGGACGGAGTGAACAACGAGAATGTGGACAATGCGAGCCTGTACACCCAGCCTGAGGACGTGTTCGACGTGTACAAGGCGCTGAGCAAGATCTCGCCCAACTTCTCGATTGCTGCTGCGTTCGGCAACGTGCACGGTGTTTACAAGCCCGGGAACGTCAAGCTGCACCCTGAGCTGCTGCAGAAGCATCAGCTGTACGCCGAGGAGCAGCTGGGCGCCAAGGACACCAAGCCTCTGTACGCACCTCTTCCACCTTCCGTGCATATATGCAGCTTACTCACCTGATCTCCGTAGCTTCCTCGTCTTCCACGGCGGCTCCGGCTCGACTAAGGAGGAGATCGAGATGGCGGTCAAGAACGGCGTGGTGAAGATGAACGTCGACACGGACACGCAATACGCCTACCTCGTCGGCATCCGCGACTTTATCCAGAAGAAGGCCGGCTACCTCCAGAGCCAGGTCGGTAACCCGGAGGGCGCCGACAAGCCGAACAAGAAGGTGAGCGGCCTCTGGGAGCGAGCGTTTATTGCTTGTCTCTTTATCGGTTTCTGTGAGCGGCGCTGACAAAGCTGTCTGACAGTACTACGACCCGCGTGTCTGGGTCCGCGAGGGAGAGAAGACCATGTCCGAGCGCGTCAAGGAGGCCTGCCGCGATCTGGGCAACATCAACCGTCTCTAAGCGGCCTCGCAACCGGCGCAAGGGCAAGGGGTTGAGGGGGGATAGTCCGTACTCCCCGCTCTTCCCTAGCTGTTCTCTCTCTCATTTTCCTCATTGCAGACGGCTGTAGCTGGTATGGCGTTCACGTGTGGCTTTAGGGGAGCAAAAGGGAAAAGTGAAGAAATTACTGTAGTCTGACTGTGCAAGTGCAAGAGAAAACCAAATGAATTATCACTTACGACATGTCTTCTATCTCCAGACGTGCGTGTGTTACTTGTTTATGACCAGCAAGCGGTAGTCGTGCCTACTTTCCGTGTCAGAAAGCACAGGTACCTACTTAGTTGGCATAGTGCCAGCGAGGTGTCTATAATCTGGTCTTGGCACCTGCGGCGACTGGTCTCGCCGACTCGCCTCAGTATTCGCCCGAGCGAGTCGGAGGAGCTCACCGAGCGTTATAGGCGCCCAGCTGATTGTGAATCAAACCGACGACCACGCCTCACCCCAAATCACTCGTCCTCCCAACACGCCCGCCACATCCTCCTAAAAATAGGCTTTCCATTACACAAAATCCAACAAGATATTCATCTGCCGGGCATGATAGCAAAACGGCAGACAACACCCTCAAATCAACAAACAGACAATACGGACACCGAAACGTGATTGTCGGCGCTCGGACGTTCGCTCGGTGCCTTACCAGCCCTGATTCTCGTCTTCTTTGCTTCTGCAGATTTAGGGGTCAAGCGACTTGTACCTCAGTGGGCGAGGAAGTTCCCAAAGATCGTAAGTGGGCATGAATCAGCCTGCTCGGCATCTTTATCTACTAAATACCTGACAACCGCAAGCATTCTGTCTTCTTCCATCTACGGCCTTCCAATCCGAAGCACCATCAGCTGGCTTCACAGCAGTCCTGTACTAAGCGCTACACCCGGTTCGGGTCACGTGCTGAACAGCTGGCCGGCCTCTTGCCCGTATGCCCCCCCCCCCCTCTCACTGCTCAGGATGACCGAGCGCTGGCCGCCGTAAAACGATCGGCAAACTCATCCCGTCAGCAATCAGCCCAGACCTGGCGCTCTTCTCGCTGCCGCCTTCATAATACCTGGTCTGGCTCTGGCGCCCGGGAAAAGAGCTCCACCGAGCGCGAGTGCAATACACAGCGGGTCGAGCTGGACTTGATCTTCGGTTGCTTGCGGTGAAGATCGTGCCGAGCGCTCGAGCCCACATCGTGTTGGATCCCTGTTGGACCGAATGGAGGGAAGAGTATCGCTTTCTTCAATCCATATGAGATGAGCAACCATGCTGGTCGCTTCGGCCGGTCGCTTCGGATCGAGAGGGCTATAAGCACGGCACGTCGAAGGCTGTCAGGCTGACTGACCCCCATCGCGACCCCACTTGCCCAGGCTGCCTGCTTACGCTGATCCTCCTCTCGTTTGAAGAAATTCTTCTGCAAGCAGTTCAGATGGGAAAGAGCTCCTTTTTCTCCTGGCCGTTCCTGGCCGACGACTGGATCGGACTGGATCCAGATCCGAACGTGACGGAGCTTGAGATCATTGGGGGTGGGATGCCTCGCACAGGGACGGCTTCATTGTGAGTCGGAGTATTCCTCCCTTGCCTGGCGTGGCGTGTTAGACTTTGGATCGGTGGTTGACGGAAGACGCGCAGACAAAGAGCCCTGGTTATGCTGGGTTTCGGGCCTTGCCACCATGCAGCTGCGTTTGGACCACATCCGGATCGTAGCCTGAAATTTATAGAGGCGCTCAAGAGTACGTTTGTCTTCTCCGCTGTTTCGAGCATATGGGCTGATATCGATTCTTCAGGTGACAAGCCCGACTGGCGATCGGTCATGCGCGGCTACCGGTCCACCGTCGACGGCCCGACAAACGCGCTCGTCCCGGAGCTCCTCGCCGCCTTCCCGAACGCCAAGGTCATCCTAACCGTGCGCGACTCCCCCGAAGTCTGGAAAAAATCCATGCTTGAGACGCTCCTCGAAATGGACAGCAAACTCTATTTCTTCAGCCTGCTCGTCTTCCGCTATCTCCGCCTGCACGCCCGTGTAAGCCGGCTGACGCTGGACACGCGGATGATACCTCTTTATGGACCGGACATCAAGCTGGAAGTTTATAGCATGCATAACGACTACGTCCGCTCGGTGACGCCGCCGGAGAAGTTGCTCGAGTTTAACGTCAAGGATGGGTGGGAACCATTGTGCAAATTCTTGGGCGTGCCGGTGCCGGACGTGCCGTTCCCGAAGACGAACGAGAGTGCGAGCTTGAGGGAGAATATGAGGAAGACTATCGTGCTGGGGATGACGATTTGGGCGGGGTATGCGGCGCTGTTGGCTGTGGGGGGTTGGTGCACGTATAGGTGGTGGACGGGCCGGGCGGTAGGGTTGCCCTGGACGCCCTGGGCTTGAGATATGCGTACATTGTAGCTTGTAGCCTCCTTGGTGATGTTGCTGCAAAATTATAGATCGGACACTGTCGAGCCACGATTATGCCATCCTTCATGTCTTGCTCTGCCTTCCCAGCGGCCTTACTTGCGAAGGGCAAAGCTGCACCGGAGAAGTTGAACTGCCGGTCACGTGCAATGGACGTTCTGGCCCGGGAATCCGGTTAGCTTGCTCCCAACCTGCTCAGTCTCTGCGAGGCTCGCCACACAGAATTTCGACCCTCGCAAGCTTCTGGTGGCATGTAGACCCTACCTGTCCGCAGTTCAGGGGAACAGGAATGCAAGGTCGCACAGCCGCCGAGCATGTTGCTGTTCCTGCCTGTTCTTCCTCTCTCCACAATTTGCAATCCCGGTCTCGGGCCGTTGTTGCCTGGAAATGATTGTCTTGGCCATTTCCTCATCCCTTACTCGGTTTGGACGCCAATGACGCTACAATGTCTTCATTAATTCCCCATTTGAAAAAGTCGCAGAGATTACACTGATTGTCTTGCAGTCTCTGTGGAGGCGCGGAGAGAGGTTGCAGAAGGAAGACGGAAAAGAAAGAGGGAACGAACGTCAGAGCGCGTCAGGCGGGACGTTCTGGCCACGCGGCGAAGCGAGCAGTCCCTGAGACCCCGAAGGCTGTGTGACGTAGCTCGGTCTTCTGCTGCGGGGGCGCTGCGGTGTCATTTGAGACCCTTTCCCAGGACCCCGTGTGCGTTACCCCAAGTGACGGTGATGTCATCGAGGCTGAAGTTCCGCACCGTTTGAAGCGCTTATAAGGAGCGGACTGATCGTCGTTCATCAGATCTTCCTTCGCCAACCCGCCTTCGACAAGCCCCGCAACGACAACCAGCGCTCTCTCACTCGAGTAGCAGCTTAACGACAATCTACATAGCACAACTAATTCTCAACAACCGACAACACATCCGCAGCAATGGCTTCACCGGCATGGCCAGGCCTCTTCTTCTGCTTTGCGGCAATGGTGCTGCTCATCTTTGTACGTGTCGCCCCTATTCCGATACTCTCGGATAGAGTAGTACTGACTTGTTCCATAGGCATCCATCTCCGTTCCAGTATGGAATAAAGTCACCTTCCTAAACTCAACATGGAATGGCAGCGAGGTCGACTTTGGTGCATGGGGATACACCGGCAGCAAGAAGATGCTCGGTTACTACTGGACGTCCGCCCTGCCAGGCATCACCAATTCCCGCCTGACGCAGAACATCTTCCACAACCTCACCTACGTGCTCGTCCTGCACCCGATCGGTGCCGGCCTCGCAGCACTCGCCGTCCTCTTCGGCCTGTGCGGCGCGGGCTACTCCCGCTTCGGCACCATCTTCATGTCCCTCGCTGCATCACTCGCGACCGTCGTCACGCTCGTCGCGTTCGTCATCGACCTCGTCATGTTCGGCATCGCCCGCAGCGAGATCCGCAACCACGGCGGCTCAGCGCAGTACGGCATCGCGAACTGGTTCACCGTCGCCGCGTTCGTCTCGCTGCTCCTGGGCTTCTGCACCGGCGTGTGCGGCATCTTCGGCAGCTACCGCGAGCGCCGGTATGCCGCCAAGGTGTAAACGCCTTCTTTCCCTTCTCCCTGCCTTCTGTCACCCACCTATGTGGGCGTTACGACCCTCTTTTCTCGATTTTCTACTCTTGACGACCTGCGGACTTGGATCTGTATGATGTGGATCGGAGCGTAATGATCGACGAGAGGATATTTTACTAGTGAATAAGCTGATCAGTGTTGTTGTTACATATCCTTGATAATATGATATCCCAAAACATGAACCGTTCCACTGCCGCTGTTGAAGCTCAAGCGCCCGAATGAATCGCTCCCGCGTTTGACAAGAGCGAGCAGGATACCGCCCGAACCTTCGTCCCAGCAAACTGGAGGAGATGGTATCCCTCCCATGTGGGCTATCAGCAAAATCTCCGTGACAACTGCCAACTACTGTGAGAAGTGAGAAGGCTTAGACCGAGGATGAACGCCGCACCATATCCCCACTCGGATGATTCACTGCTTGGAGCGGCGGGACATGGCGGTCGGCGAATGTATGCGCCTTATTAGCCACAACGAGAACCTTGAGATTCCCCGATCCGCCTGATCGTCTATAGCAGGTCGAGCGAGTCCTTTTCCAGCAGGAATCCGTCATTGATAAGTATTGTCGATAGCGTCGCTCGGGCTGATTGTCGGTCGGCCATGTGGCTCGCCTATCAAGACAGCGATTGCCAGCAAGCATGAAACTGTCTTTCACCCCCGCCATACTAGAGGCACTGGCCGATCACCAGCAATAGGAGGCCTGGCCCAAGTGGCACGGTTTGGACGATGCAAAGGGCAGCCGAAACTCCAGGCTATACCAGGATAGGCCGCCTGGATGGACCACTGTACAACGATATTGTGAAGGCTGCGACGGCGTAGCGGACGACATCCAAGATGTTCGGTTTGCGTTTATGCCGAAGTCCATGGTGTAGGGCAGTCTTATCTCTAGAGGCGCAGGCAGGAAGAGCCACGACCGTCATCCTCGCCTTGGGCAGGCTGAAAATGCCGGCAGGCGACCCAGGAATCCTGGCGGATCGCAAGTCAAGCAGAGCCTCAAGAAAGAATAAACGAGATCCATCCGAGAATTGAACAAAGCTGCCAGACTAGGCCTTATAGCTTTCTAGAATTGCACTAGGAGGTGATCGTCGGTGCAGAAGCAAGTGCTGGGACTAGGGCAACCGCGGCTTAGGGATCCAAAAAATGAGGTAAGCGCGATTTGTCAAGCACCCTTTGTATATGCGCGGGGTTTTGTTGACCCCTGCCCATCAGACTCTTCCATCATCTCGTCCACCTTGTTTCTCCTTCAGTTCAGGGCGCCAAGCTCTTCTAGAAGGCTAACCAACAAGGGACATCAGCGACCTAACCGCTCAAGAAGAACAGCCCAACCATCCTGAGAGCATGACCAACCACGCGTCGCGTTCGCAAGCGCCCATCCCCTGTTGTTGCGGCGCCAACCTGCCTCCTGGGAACAGTTCTTGTTACGCATTTCCCATATGCACCATAATTTGCCCGGACTCATGATGCTCATGTTGGAAACCACCTGCTGCTGGCTTATCACCGAGACTGTATTCGACGACCATTCGTCCGGCTCCCGGCAGATGATCTTTGCCTCTATCTGACGGCGCACCTTTGCTCGGGGGCGGAATATCCTCCTTGGGCTTCCGATGGGGCATCATATTACCACCTTGCTTTGCTTGTAGACGTGATGTCTTCGGCGCCCTCAGATCAGCTCATGGACTACACTTGGCGCAGGACAGGTGCGGTACATGGCAGTGGCACACCTGGGCTGCCAAATTGTGCGCCCTCTGGCTGTACTTAAGCCCCTCTTGGCGGGCGTAGTCCAGGGCTATCTTCATCCTCTGTCTGCTCTGGACCGCCCTCTAGCTTGACAAAGAACCCTAAGACAAGATCTGCAAACATGGTGGCCAGCTTTTCTTGGCCCTTCGTGGACATGGCGATCACCGGGGCTGACCCTGATCCCACTGTAACAGAGCTGGAGGTCATTGGTGCTGGCTTGCCGAGGACAGCAACAGCCTCTCTGTAATGTCTCGTAAATTGTTTGACGGACATCAGGCTGATCGAAGACAGCCAACACGCGCTCGTTATACTCGGATTTGGACCGTGTCATCATGGAGCGTCCTTGTTCCGAAACCCCGGCAGGATCCTTGCTATACGTGACGCGTTCAACGGTGTGTTTACTATTCTCCACCCTTGCTGTCGCGTTCTTACCCATCTGTTGCTAGGCAAACCGACGGACTACAGACAGATCATGGCCGGCTATCGCTCGACGACCGACGGGCCGATGTGCCACTTGGTCCCCGAGCTACTCGCCGCGTATCCGAAAGCCAAAGTCATCCTCACCCTGCGCGACACCCCCGAAGCATGGGGCAGATCCTTCCAGCAGACTATTATGCGCATGGCCGACCCCAAGTTCACCTTCGCCATCCTTCCCCTTTCCTACATCCGACGGTACGCCCTCATGTCGATCGCCGCAACCCGGCAACGCTGGATCCCGTTGTATGGCAAAGAACGAACCGTTGAGGTCTACAACAGGCACAACGACTGGATCCGCTCCGTCGTTCCCAAGGAGCAGTTGCTTGAATTCAACGTCAAAGAGGGCTGGGAACCGCTCTGCAAGTTCCTGGGCGTGCCTGTTCCGAACGTCCCGTTCCCACGGACCAACGAATCGGCAATGCTGAACAAAAACGTGGACGACGCTATCAGGATCGGCTTAACGCTCTGGGCTGTAATCGCTCTGGGTGGTGTGGGCACTTGGTACCTAGTCTATCACTATATGCGCTACATTCCGTCACTCTTCTAGGGGGTAGAGGTTTTGTCGACTCTGTATTCTCAAGTTGATCAGCTAGAAGGTTGGATTATCGGGCGGGCCGAGGCTTTCCCCAATCGTGACTTATTCGGGTACCTGAATGTCCCTTTCGACCCTTCCGAAGTTTGGCAACTACGAAACATAACGCGTGGTCTACGTTCGAAGGACGAGAGTGAAAATGGCACTTACGATCCGGAAGGTGTCGCCTCCCCCCACTTAGAAAGAACCCGCAGAATCCATCAGATGATGGCAGCAGTGCAGTGTTGTCGGCAACGGGACCAGAGATTGTCGGCGCTCTGTATCCCATGCCGCTGTTACGCCCGACTGCGCTGGCGACGGGTTGATGAGGAGGGCGTTGATGCGCAGATGTTCTATCGTATGGGACGTTCTTTCCACCAGAACTTTGTTGCTCCTATCGACGGCGTTGAGTCAGCGTAAAAGATGCAGGGCCTCTTCAGTCTTCAGATCAGACAGATCGAAAGCCTTCTGCTTGCATGAAGTCGAGTCTTGAGCTTTGAGTCATAGGCAGTCAGATCGCGAGATGATCGGAGTCCAGTGGGAGGGGAAAGTCGCGCCAGAAAGATCATACTCCTGCTCGGTCGGGGCAAAGCAGACTTGACAGAAAGTAGAGGTCGCCCAATTCGACAAAGTCAAGTTCCACGACCCGTTTGCTACTTGCCATTACCCGTCCTGGACGCCAAAGTGCAACTACGCCAAAAGAGTTGCAATGGGATGTTGCAGAGTTGGGAGAGCCGGCTGCGCTGCTCGACTCTCGGTGTGTCTGGAGGACTGGATACAATCGGGTCAGGCTTGCTGCACTCGCTCCTCTGCGGATCCAATGCCAGTATCATTCACGCTCTGCCACAGGAGCGCTCCTGAAGGCTTTGAATGGGCGTAAAATGCCAGCAGCCGAAGGTTTGGTTCTTGCTGGAAGGTGAGACGTGGCAAGCGGTGCGACGTCTCTATCAGAAACCAGGCTAGATCAGAACGCGTTCGGTTCCCGGACATACGTATCTCCGTGCCAGCATGAAGGCGGTGTCTCGCATGCGGTTACGGCTGTGACTCTCTGCTGCACCGCAACACCCCTGGCTGTAAATCGCCCGTCTAGAAAGGCAACATGTCAACAAGCGCCCCTATTGCAGCCACCTTGCCTCGCCCAAAAGGGTAACGGGCGATTGAGTGACGTTGCAAACGGAGTTAAGCGCTCACTGATCGACCGCGTCTCGGCCTGGAGAACTCGGTAGGCGGCCCGATCAAGCTGGCAACAAAGACAACCGCATAACACCGCCGCAAGACAGCAGTGCCTGCATCAGAGGATTGTCACTGGAATGGTCATAGACAATGGATGCTGGATCCGCGACGGCTGACGCTCTTTCCTGTCAGGATGTTTCGAGTCAGCGCTGTTTAGGTATAAGAGGACCTTGGTGCACGCAGCTCTTCCGCCAGCAACGACAAACAGTACACTAGTCTCCTGAGCTATCTTACCTACTACCAAACCGACTCCACACACTAAATATGGTTAACCCCACCGTCTATCCCGCTTCCGCTACAGGTGCTGATATGCATCGCGCACAAGTCATCGGTATCGGTCTGCCGTTGACCGGCTCCGCATCACTGTACGTTCTCTCTCCCATCTCTCCCAACTCCGGCTGACGTGAGAGCGCTCAGTCAAAAAGCTCTGAACATACTTGGCTTTGGCGCATCCACCTCCAAGCCAAGCAACCTATCATACCGACGCCGCTTCCTACCCATCCTCAACCCTGGCAAGCCCGATTATCGTCAATGCATGCGAGACGGCCGCAGTATGGTGGACGAAGCCAGTTCGCTCCACGTTCCCGAACTTATGACTGCCTTCCCGCACGCGAAGGTCATTCTCCTCGGGCATGAATCGTCTGACGAATGGTGGCGATCGTGGAACTCCGCGCAGGCTCACTCTGCCCCAAACTCGTACTTCTCCGATCATGTTATCCCCGCTCTAGGCGCCCCTACCGACGCTGCCTGGCATGATCGGCATCGGCGATGGGTACGTGGGCTCGTGCCGACCGAAAGGCTGCTGGAGTTTAATGTCCGCGATGGGTGGGAGCCACTCTGCCGGTTCCTTGGCGTGCCGATACCAGCTGTGCCCTTCCCCGGAATGGAGGAGTTGAGCTGAAGGCTGCTTTCTCCAAGCTCGATCCCGATTCCCAAACAAAACCTGGCTGTCAGCGAGTTACCGCTGCCGGTAGCTTGCATAGCCAGACTACCATATCAGGAATAATGACTTGCATACTTAACGTTAGTTTTTTTTGCTTTACTCTTTCTCTGATTTCCACATCTTACCATGTAAGCGCTCGCGCCCTTCTTTATTATGAATTCAGATAGGAATTGAATAATTCGACTCAGTTAATGAATGAATGATGAGAGATATGATTCATGCCGGCAATCGTCAAGAGAAGTTGATGGGGGTCAGATGTAAGGTTGATCCTATAGGACTAAAGGTCCCTTTTTGCGCCCAAATTGCCCTTTTGCTGTGGCAAATGGACTTCTGCTGAAGCAGAAGCGGGTTTGCTGGAGCAAAAGACCCTCTTGCCGCAGCAAAAGGGCTTTTGCTGCGGCGAGAAGCACCAGTGGCCGTGCGTGCTTCTTAGCTTCTTATCAGGGACCCGTGGCTTCTTTGCTGACACTGTGGGCAGGGGTCCTGGCTTTCACGCCCCGAGAAAAGAAGGACCCCGCAGGATGCACTGCACCCGACATTTTGACGAGAGCAAAAGGAAGCGGAGAAGCAGCACAGCCCCACCTGCTTCTCGCTGCAGCAAAAGCCCTTTTGCTGCGGCAAGAGGGTCTTTTGCTCCAGCACACCCGCTTCTGCTTCAGCAGAAGTCCCCTTTGCCGCAGCAAAAGGGCTTTTGCTGCAGCAAGGGACCTTTTGTCCCATAGGATCAACCATACAGATGGCGCCATTTGACGCGTCTCTGTAGCAATACAGTCTGCTACTAACACATATAACTCGACCGTGCAGGCTCGCGCATTTCCTTTCTGCCCCTTCAGTTCGGTCTGCTTTGTTTCGATGTCTGCTTACTGTCGCTGTCTATTATTGCTGTCTCACTCTGGACTGTTCAGGATGATGTTGCGGAGATGCTGTCACGTTCCACCTGGCTGATTACGTCAGGCGCCGCCGATCCCCGACAATCCTGGGCTCAGAGCTGTTTGTCGGCGACGCGACGGCGAGGGCTCGCCGCACATACAGTGCCGTGCTCAACGCGTGTGCCCCTGCCGTGCTCGCTATTATCATCGTGGATCTATACTGTCCTTCGACTTGAAGTCCAGTCTAGCCTGCTATTGTTACTCCTCTCTTGCTGTCTGTGACGCAGCCGACTAAGTACGATGTCGGACTCGAAGTTAACTGTCTCGGCTCAGCCGAGCATCAAGGTCATTGGTGCTGGTCTGGGAAGGACTGGCACGATGTCGCTGTGCGTTGCAGTCCGAGGTGTGCTTAAGGGGTCATGCTGACTATCGATCAGCAAGAAAGCACTAGAGATATTGGGGTTCGGACCGTGTCATCATATGTCTGTCTTGCCAGGCAGGCCAGACCAAATTCAGGGCTTTGTCGATGCATATCAAGGCGCGTTTATCTCCTGCAGTCCACCTGATACGCGCTAACATTAGTCTTAGGCAAGCCCGTCGACTTCAAGAAGCTCTTAGCTGGCTACGGCTCCATCCTTGACAATCCTGGATGCGACTTCGTGCCCGAGCTGATGGCCGCCTTCCCCGACGCCAAAGTCATCTTATCTGTCCGCGATAGCCCCGAGGTCTGGTGGAAGAGCGCGTCGGATACCGTGCTGCGAGCCATGACACCCTATATGCGTCCCTTGACGTTCTCTCTGGGACCGAGGCTATTCGGATTCATGCGCGTCCCGCACGAAGTTCGACGCGCCTGGATCCGCAAGTACGGCGAGCTGGGCCCCAACACGTACACGAAGCACAACGAACGGATGCTGCAGATCATCCCGAAGGAGAAACTGCTCGTGTTCAACGTCAAGGAGGGATGGGAGCCGCTTTGCAATTTCCTCGGCGTGCCAGTTCCAAAGGAGCCGTTCCCTAAAGTCAACGACTCTGCGCATTTCAAGAAGATGATAACGAGAATGCAAATGATGGCGGGCGCCGCATGGGTTGCCGAATTGAGTGTTCTCGGATTAATCATCTGGCAGATCACGAAGCGAAGGCTTTGGGAGACGTTCAGCCTCAGAAAGCTGTTTGCCTCGTGGCACTGAGAGCGAACGTGTTCTGCTTGCTGCCCTCGGGGATCCATGCTACGTATGTCCCTAATTTATCATGCTTTATACCATATTTGAGATCTGCTCTTGCCTGCCGCGAATGCACAATTTGGACTGGTTATTGCGCCATTGCTCTTTTCTTTGTCTCGACGAAACTCTCGACGAACTCTTGTCTTTCAACCTTGACGACCACGAAATGCAGCCTTTGAGCTCTATTGACCTACTCAAGTTCAAAGATAATATCCTCGCAATGGTAGTCTGTCTGGTAGCGATGACGTCGGACCTATATTGTTCATCCGCGTCGCGTGTTCTCTGCTTCCTGGGACTTCTTTCGCCTGAGACCAGCTACCTAATGGGGACGTCTTACTGCTGCGCACCTCTGTGACATGCACCTGCCTTCTACCGATAAATCGGTGCCCGCAAGTACGGCTGACGTCTCTCTGTGCTGCACGTATCGTGCATTGCCGACAATGCAAGTCGTCTTTCGATGATTTAGTTCTGAAGCTCGCAAGCGGTCGAGCGACGTCTCGGATCGCGTCGCATAGTTCCTACCGCCAACAACATGTCAGACACACCCCCACAACTGCGTGTCGTTGGAGTTGGATTGGGGCGCACTGGAACGAGGTCTATGTGAGTGATTATCATGCAATAGTTCTATCGAATGCTGACCGTGTTCTCCAGGAAGGAGGCGTTGGAGATTCTGGGTTTCGGGCCATGTCACCATATGGTCTCCTTGTTTGAGGATCCCAGGCGAGTCGATATGTTCCTGGATGCCTATGCTGGTGCGTATCTCGCTTGAGGGCAGTGGACTCTCAGAACTGATCATTGTCCAGGCAAGCCAGTCGACTGGCACAAGGTCATGGCTGGCTTCGGATCGACTGTCGACCATCCGACTACCGAGTTTGCGCTCGAACTGCTCGACGCATTTCCAGATGCGAAGGCGATCCTCACGACGCGCGACAATGCCGATGTTTGGTGGAAGTCGTTGACCGCGACGATCTATGCCGGCATGCGCTGGCAGACCCGGCTTTTGACCCTGTCCCTGCCCAGCAACTGGAAGTTCTCCGGTATTGGGAAAGGGGTAGGGGACTGGTATCGCCGGAACTATGGACCTATGGGACCGCAAAGCTACGAGAAGCACAACGCGCGTATGATCGCGTCCATCCCGAAGGAGAGGCTACTCGTCTTTAACGTCAAGGAAGGGTGGGAACCGCTTTGCAGGTTCTTGGGCGTTCCGGTTCCCAATGTGCCTTTCCCACGTTTGAACGATAGCAAGGAGTTGTCAGCGAGGATCAGGAAGAACCAGATGATGGGAGTTGGGATGTGGGTTGTCGAGCTTGCCGTTGTTGGGCTGCTGGTGCGACAGGCGATCCGTGCAAGGGTGTGGGATTCGCTGCCCATCGGAAATATGTTACGTCTGGGATAGATGCCAAGCTTCTCGTTGCTACATCAATATTGCACCTACAGTTGGCATGAGAGGAGCCTGCACATTATGCAACCATGACATCATGTTCAAGCACGCGTTTTTCTTCTTCGTTCTGTACGAGATCAACTGTACTTACACCGGCTTTCGAATTTACTGTAGCGGACCATGTTCGCCTCAGCGCTTACTATGATGGACCTTACGCGCTGCAGACTAGGGAGAATATGGCGTACAGTATAAGCATCAATGTGGAGTAAAATTTACACACGGGCATAGGCCAATTGGGATCTGGGCTGACGGGATTGCTTCTTGTCCAATAAGAGCACGAAGCGGCCCGAGAGAGGGAAACTGTACAGCACTCATCCCTCTCCCCGGCCTTGCCCGGATCCTTCTTCCGGCGATCGGCGAGACGGGACAACAACACCTGCAGAATGCGAGGTTGTTCCAAGCAGGAAGATAGCGCTCATTAGTATGCTTTGCCGCAGTTTGGGTGACGATGCTTACGTGTTGATGGCTTGGATTGGCTCGATGCGGTCTCACGTGACTTCCTTGATGCGGGGTTGTCCAGTGGACGCGGTCCCTTACCTTCGAGAACGACCATCAACGTCGATCCACGATTGGTACATACCTGCCGTCAACAACCCATCAACCTCCGGATTATCATGCGCCCAAGCAGTGCTGCGCTTACACGCCGGGCCAGATGGACCGTACTGTACTTTTGTGGACCTTCTGGCCGCACGTTCGCCTACCACAGTCGGCCGGGATCGCGGTCCTTCCTTCAGCTGTAGGGACGAACCAGGGTGCACCCTAACATCCAAAGTCATATAAAGACATGGCGGTAATCGACAGAATCTAATGTGACCTCCTGCAAAAGAGCCGAGAACTGCAATTGCCGTCTGTGTACTATGAAGCCGATACCAAGCCCGCCCGCTCTTCCCATTCTGGGCCATGTCGGAACAGGGCAGCTCGACCCGAAGCACATGGTGGTGTCGTTCCATATACTCCGACAGAAGTACGGCGAGATCTACAAGCTCAATCTGGTGGGCACCGTCCTCATCATCTGCTCGTCCCAACGCATCGTCAACGAGCTGTGCGACGAAAGCCGATTCCACAAGCAAATTCGCGGGCCGCTGGAGATCTTGCGGAATGGTGGAGGAGACGGACTGTTCACTGCTTATGATGGCGAGGAGAACTGGGGTCTTGCACGTACGTACATACTGGGTACTTTGCATCGGCTTCGCTCATTGTTCTTCAGATCGGATTCTCATGCCGGCCTTCGGACCGTCCAAGATCCTGAGCATGTTCGACGACATGCTGGACATCAACTCTCAGCTCCTGTTGAAGTGGGAGCGCTTCGGTCCTGACGTCTCATTCGACCCTGCCCAAGATTTCACTCGGTTGACATTCGATACGATCGCGTTATGTGTGATGAACTATCGGTTCAACAGCTTCTATCGGGAGGACATGCATCCGTTCATCGGCGCGATGGTCAATTTCCTGTCGGAGAGCGGGTTCCGGTTTCAGCGACCCAAGCTCATACAGAGCTTAATGACTGGTACCAACAAGAAGTATGAAGAGGATATTAAGCTGATGGTCCAAGTATGCGATGACAGTACGTCAATTCAATCAGGACCCTTACTTTTATACTTACCTACCCTAGTCGTCGCACATCGGAAATCCCATCCGCTGGAGGGGAAAAGTGACTTGCTCACCCTCATGTTGGAAGGCAAAGACCCGAAGACGGGGAAGAAGTTGCCGGACTCGAACATCCGCAATCAACTGATCACCTTTTTGATCGCGGGGCACGAGACGACCTCTGGCCTCTTGAGCTTCGCCCTCTATTATCTCGTGTCCAATCCGCCGACATATGCTGCTCTGCAGAAGGAAATTGATACAGTGCTGGGCAAGGAGCCACTCAATGTGCATCACTTGTCGAAACTTGAGTACGCGAATGCGGTCCTCCGAGAGTCGCTTCGTCTCTCGCCCACCGCTCCTGGCTTCGGCCTCAGTTGCGTCAAAGACTCGGAGGTTCTCGCAGGAGAGTATGAAGTGCTCAAGGACTGGACATGCGTCGTGAACCTTCACGATCTCCACCGCGACCCCGTCGTATGGGGTGATGATGCCGAGGAGTTCCGCCCTGAGCGCATGCTCGTCGGCAAATTCGAGGCTCTCCCTCCGAACAGCTGGAAGCCCTTCGGCAATGGAGCTCGCGCTTGCATTGGTCGCCCACTCGCATGGCAGGAAAGCTTGATGATGCTCGCTACCCTGTTCCAGCGCTTCGACATCCGCTTCGACGATCCGAGCTACCGACTCAAAGTCAAGCAGACGCTCACCATCAAACCGGAAGGGTTCAGAATTCGTGCCATCCCTCGTCAGGGCATTCGACCACTCGCGCTTCCCGGTAGTTTGGGCGCCGCTGCTGGTGGTGCGGCTCATACCAACGACCTCGCTTGGGAACGGAAGAAGCAAACCACGGTTAGCGGAGGTGTACCCATGCTCATCCTCTTCGGCAGCGATAGCGGCACCTGCGAAAGCTTCGCTCAGCAAATCGCTGGTGATGCCGGCGGACATGGTTTCTCTCCGAAGATTGGCTCCCTCGACACCGTCGAAGACGTCAAGCTTCTGCCTCGCGATGGACCTGTCGTAATCCTTACCTCCAGCCGCGAGGGACAGCCACCCGAAAACGCCGTTCACTTCGTTCACAGCATTGAGAACATGGACACGACAAACAAACCCCTCCAGGGTGTGAGATACGCCGTTTTCGGTGCAGGCAACCACGATTGGGCACGTTCGTTCCAGAGGATACCCAAGCTTGTGGACTCCCGTTTGGAGGATCTGGGTGCTGAGCGGCTCGTGCCGCGCGGCGAAGGCGATGCTGGTGGGCCGGACCTTTTTGGCGCCTTCGATGAGTGGGAGAGCGCATTATGGTCAACACTGAGCAAGGCCTTCAAGACGACACCCGCTTCTCCGGCGGACGATAACGAGAAGACAGGAGACCTTGTTGTGACAGTCACTGGCACGGCTCGGAATATCCTCCTTCGCCAGCCGGACTTGACCGAAGGCAGATGTATCGAGAACCGCCTGCTCACCGCGCCCGGCGCTCCTGAGAAGCGTCACGTCGAGTTCCGGCTTCCCGAGGGAATGGCATATCGTCCCGGAGATTATTTGGCAATTCTTCCAGTCAACCCGCCTGAGCTCGTTCGCCGTGTTCTCACCTATTTCAACCTGCTTGGTGAAACCAAGGTCTCGATTCGCACAAGCACCCCCACATCACTGCCTACCGATGAGCCGGTCAGCGTGAAGGAACTCTTCTCGGAATACGTCGAACTAGGTCAGCCAATGACGCAACGCAATTTGGACGAGCTCCTGCGTTATGCGCCGAAAGAAGGCAGCGAACGGCAAGCTTTCGACAAACTGGTCGCCAACGCCAAGGCCGAAGTTTTCGGTAAACGTTTGTCATTGCTAGACTTCCTGGAACGTAGCCCATCTCTGAATGTGCCTCTTGGTGTATTCATCAAGCTTCTGCCCGCTATGCGTATCCGCCGCTACTCGATCTCCTCTTCGCCTCTTTCGAAGCCCGGCCACTGCACCCTTACCTTCTCAGTCATCCGGGGCCCCTCCCCGGGTGGCAATGGCGAGTTCATCGGCGTGGCAAGCAACTATTTAGCGTCTCTGAAGCCTGGAGATGGTGTCTCCCTTGCCGTACGCGCAAGTGCGGTGAACTTCCACCTGCCTGCCGACAGTACCAAGCCCATCGTCATGTTCTGTGCCGGCAGTGGGTTTGCGCCGATGCGCGGCTTCATCCAGGAGCGTTCGGAGCAGCTCGCGGCGGGTCAGAATGTGGGGAAGGCCTTGCTTTTCTTCGGCTGTAGGGATCCCGAGAAAGACTTCATCTATGTGGATAGCGACCTTGCCGAATGGGTTGAGGCCGGCGCTGTGGACGTGCACCCTGCTTTCTCGCGCCACCCGGAGCTCTCGGAAGGCTGCAGATACGTTCAGGAGTGAGTCCCATTATTACCTACCATTAACACACCTTGCACATCGTACTCACGCCCTTGGAAGCCGAGTCTGGAAAGACCGTGAACTCATCCGACCACTCTTGCTAGACGAGTCGGCCCGGTTCTACACCTGCGGTATGAGCGAGATGGCCCACGCAGTGCGTGAGCGATGCGTCGACATCCTCGCGGATTCCGGCCAGTATGACAGAGCGCAGAGTGAGGAGTTGTTCGACAAGATTATTCAAGAGAGGTTTTCCACTGACGTGTTCGGATGAGCATTGCTTGAAGTGGCTAACAAGGTGTGGGTTAGGAATCTTCAGTTACGTCGGCAGCTGTTCTCAAAATCGTTGTGAATGTCATGATTTTTTTAAGCGCCGTTGAAATCGAACCAGGCCACCCAGCGTAGCTGGCCCGTGGTTCCGAGCCAAATTCGCAGAGCCTCCAGAGGAATAAGAACATAGTACTAGTAGGATCAGACGTCTGGTCAAAGTACTTGGACCTGGATAGGGTGCGGGCCCCGGGAGAGAGACTCGAAACCTACTCTGCATGACATCCAATGTTACATTGCGTCCTCTCAGTACTCAATGAGCTTTTCTCGGGACAGACCTCTGGAGTGGTGCTCGTATTTCAACCGTAATTCATTCGTTTGACCGCTGACTAGTAGGCTCGCGCTTGTCTCGGACATAGTTCGTCGGAACCCCGACCATATAATCTCACTTTCGGCAGGAAACGACCCGGCATTACGTGGCCTGTTCATGCACTCTTTTATGGGTTAGCTATAGCAGGGACCTCTCACTTGGCCAGAGAATCGAAGACAAGAACTGCAGTGAGTCGTGCGCGGTAGAGGAGTTGCCCGCGAGCTGGGGCGGCTGACTACTGATTACTATTGTTACGGCATGTCATATAGTAGAGATGAACAACCAATCTGGATTCCTGAGCGGCAAGAGCCATCTCTACCGCTTTGTTGTTCTGGAAGAGTAGCTGAAGACCGCCCAACAGCGCAGTTATCACGTGATTCGAAACCCGCGACCGAGAACTGTACAGCACCAAGTCGTCTTCTCCGGGCCAACACCGAGTTCGTTCTCGGACTTCGCTGGCTTCGGTGCTGGCTACGGGGCGCGGATGGAGCTGGTCAGCGGCCCCTCACAGGTGCTTTGCCGTCCTTTACCAGTCAATGCTTACGCTATACTCTCAGAAACTGGCGAGCGATGGCATGCTGTCACGTGCCAAAGTGATAGCAGGGTCCCCTACCGTGGACCGGACGCGTCTGTTCGCGCAGCTTGACCACAGTAGTCATGAATATCAAAGCAGAAGCTAAATCTCCACCGAAAGGATCGGTCTATCATGCTCTGCATGTCTTCTGCCGGCTGCGACGGGCTGTACCCAGCGCTGGTCCTGTATACACGGCATGAACTCGTCATCTGGCGGCCGGACACGTTGTCCGCTCACGTTGCGCCTGGAGTTGACACGGCCCGCTCGAGCACGGCTCAACAGTGAGAACAGTATATAATGGCAGCCAGGCTGAAGCTCGAACCGGCATACCAAAGATCCTACACTCTCAGTGATTTTCTCTTGAACAAGATCTCTAGCGATGACTGCTGTTGCGGCGATTCCCAGCCCACCAGCTCTTCCGCTCCTCGGCCATGTCGGTACGGGATTGCTCGAGCCTGCACATATGCAAGCATCCTTTCATCTACTGCGCCAGAAATATGGCGAAATATACAAGCTTAATCTGGTTGGGAACGTCGTCGTAGTCTGCTCATCGCAGCGCATCGTGAACGAGCTCTGCGATACGAGTAGATTCCATAAGCAGGTCGCTGGAGGACCACTCGAAGTACTTCGGAACGGCATTGGAGATGGACTGTTCACGGCCTATCATGGTGAAGAAAACTGGGGAATCGCACGTAAATTGCTACTACTCTGCATGCGGGCGTGTACTGACGGCACAATTGACAGATCGTATCCTCATGCCGGCTTTCGGGCCATCAAAAATCTTGAGCATGTGCGATGATATGCTTGATATCAACTCGCAACTGCTGCTGAAGTGGGAGCGATTCGGACCCGACGTAGCTTTCGACCCTGCTGAAGATTTTACACGGTTGACGTTCGATACCATCGCACTGTGCGTCATGAACTACCGCTTCAACAGCTTCTACCGAGAAGGCATGCATCCTTTCATCGGAGCAATGGTCAACTTCCTCCTTGAAAGCGGGCTGCGTAGCCAGCGACCCAGTCTCATCCAAGGATTGATGACCAATACAAACAAGCGGTACGACGATGACATCAAGTTGATGGTGGATGTATGCGATGAAAGTGCGTTTTCCATATCTTGCCCCACGCAACTCTTGCTTACTTTGTTCAGTCGTCGCGTATCGTAAAGCGCATCCGCTTCAGGGCAAGACCGACCTCCTTAGCCTCATGTTGGAAGGCACAGATCCGAAGACCGGGAAGAAACTGCCTGACTCGAATATTCGCAATCAGCTTATCACGTTCTTGATCGCCGGTCACGAGACCACCTCCGGATTACTCAGCTTCACACTGTATTATCTCGTGTCTAACCCATCCGCCTATGCTGCCTTGCAAAAGGAGATCGATACTGTTCTGGGCAAGGATCCGCTCACCGTGCAGCATCTGTCCAAGCTGGAGTACACCAACGCGGTGCTCCGCGAAGCACTTCGCCTTTCGCCAACCGCCCCGGCATTTGGGCTAAGCCCGAACAAAGACAGCGAAGTGATCGCTGGAACGTACGAGGTCTTCAAAGACTGGACATGTCTTGTGAACCTCCACGACTTGCACCGGGACCCTGCCGTATGGGGAGACGATGCGGATGAGTTCCGTCCTGAACGGATGCTGGACGGCAGGTTTGAAGCCCTTCCGCCCAACAGCTGGAAACCGTTCGGTAACGCAGCCCGCGCTTGCATTGGTCGCCCGCTGGCGTGGCAAGAGAGCTTGATGATGCTCGCTACATTATTCCAGCGCTTCGACATCCGTTTCGATGACCCAAGCTATCGCCTCAAGATTAAGCAGACACTGACGATCAAGCCTGAGGGTTTCAAGATCCGAGCCATTCCTCGTCATGGCTCTAGACCAATATCGTTTCCTCGCGGTCTAGCCGCTCCTTCACCCGCCAATGGTCCCGCTAATGGCTCGGCACCTGAGCGCAAGCAGACCGCCATCGCCGGAGGAGCGCCTCTGCTGGTCTTGTTTGGCAGCGACAGCGGCACGTGCGAGGGCTTCGCACAGCAGATTGCCGGCGACGCCGGAGGGCACGGATTCTGCCCAACCATTGGATCGCTGGACACAGTTGAGGACGTAAGACTACTCCCCCGCGATGGGCCTGTCATCATCATCACCTCGAGCCGCGAAGGTCATCCGCCTGAGAACGCTGTACACTTCATCCACGCTATCGAGAACTTAGACCGTTCAACGAATCCCTTGCAAGGGGTGAAGTACGCTGTTTTCGGTGCCGGAAACCACGACTGGGCTCGCACTTTCCAGCACATTCCGAAGACGGTGGATCGACGCCTCGAAGAACTGGGCGGCGAGCGGCTTGTGCCACGCGGCGAAGGTGACGCTGGTGGACCCGACCTCTTTGGCTCCTTCGATGAATGGGAGGCCAGTCTATGGCCAACCTTGGTCAGAGCTTTCGACGCGAAAGCTCCCGCCACGACGGAGGACGACAACAAAGTAATGGACCTCGTCGTGACTGTCACGGGAACCGCCCGCAATGTTGTCCTACGCCAGCCAGAACTGATCGAAGGAAGGTGCATCGAGAACCGCCTCCTGACCGCCCTTGGCACACCTGAGAAGCGACACGTGGAGTTCCGCCTCCCTGAAGGGATGACATATCGCCCTGGGGATTATCTCGCCATCCTGCCCGTCAACCCGCCTGAGCTCGTGCGTCGAGCGCTCAACTACTTCAACCTGCTTGGAGAGACGAAGGTTGCGATTCGAAGCCAAGCACCGACGACTCTGCCGACGGACGAGCCGATCAGCGTCAAGGAGTTGTTCTCGGAATATGTCGAACTGGGTCAACCGATGACGCAGCGCAACCTCGACGAGATTATGCGTTACGCTCCGAAAAAAGGACAAGACCGTGAAGCTCTCGACAAGCTAGCCGCAAATGCTAAAACAGATATCTTTGCTAAGCGACCTTTCTGTGCTGGACTTCCTGGAACGGCATCCTTCTGTCAACCTCCCGCTAGGCGCCTTTATCAAGCTTCTGCCCTCCATGCGCATCCGAAGATACTCCATATCTTCTTCGCCGCTCTGGAAGCCTGGGCACTGCACCCTCACGTTTTCCGTCATCCGCGAGCCGAACCCCGACGGGCAAGGCGAGTTCATCGGCGTAGCGAGCAACTACTTAGCCTCGCTCAAACCAGGAGACGGCGTCTCCCTGGCAGTTCGCGCGAGTGCGGTTAACTTTCACCTACCCGCAGATACCAGCAAGCCCATTGTGATGTTCTGCGCTGGAGCTGGATTCGCCCCAATGCGTGGGTTTATTCAGCATCGTGCGGAACAGCTGGCAGCGGGTCAGAATGTGGGGAAGGCGCTCTTATTCTTCGGCTGTAGGGACCCGGAGAAGGACTTCATTTACGCTGACAAGGAATTGGCGGAATGGATCGACGCCGGTGCAGTGGACGTACGGCCTGCGTTCTCCCGCCGGCCGGATCTTTCCGAGGGCTGCAAGTATGTGCAAGAGTAAGTGTTTTCGCTCTGCTTTCTTCGCACAACCGAGCTAACGCGTATAACAGTCGCGTGTGGCACGATCGCGAGGCCGTCCGCCCTCTTCTTATGGACGATTCCGCCCGATTCTACACGTGCGGGATGAGCGAGGTGACGCATGCCGTACGAGAGCGATGTGTCGACATCCTTGCTGAGGCACGAGGGTCTGATCGGAAGGAGAGCGAAGAGATGTTTGACAAGATCGTCCTGGAGAGGTTCTCTACCGATGTGTTTGGCTGAACATGCCGCCAAGTACAGCCGCGTGGTGATTGGGTAAAGGATAGACAACAATAGAGATATTGTTCGCGTTCCATAGATTCTCATGGCATGCCATGTTTTCCGTTGCTGCTTGAGAGGGCGTCGATGGTCTGATTGGGTGTCCCTTGCAGTGCCGGAAGTGGGGTGCGTCGACGCGAACGAGCTGAAACAAATAATCCTGCGGTGATCGGACGGAGGTTACTATCCAGTTCTATGCGGGTGCATGAGGTGTTTGGCAGTAGCAACAAGCGGTACCGCAGGCTCCGAGGTAAGTCCAAAGGGAACGATGTCAGAATATACGGACATCAGCTAAGCGCCGGTATCACCGGGTGGTGCAGAAAACATGGGGGTACAACAGCACCCTATCACCGAACTCCCCTGCCAGACATCTCCCGTCCAACCGCGAATCCACCGGACGTCCGGCGCCGTTCTTTTCTCGGCCCGTGCTTCTCTCTTCGACAGTCGGTATTCAAACCCCAAACGATGACCTGCTGAGATCATCGCCGTCCCTTTCTGTAACCCGGTCAGCCAGACCCGTCCAATTCACACGCAAACATAAGCGCACAGCCGGCTGCATGTGAATTTCCCCAACACGCGCACGGACCCCTAGAAGCCGATGCACGGCGCGTCACACTCCCAATTCACTCCTCCTCCCCCAAGCGCCCACTTTCCGGGTGTTGGGCAGTGCCGTGCAGCAGCACCCTCTTTCTTCATCTTTTCGACTGTGTGGGTGGGAATGGGGGCCGAGGTCGCCGTTGGGTTCTTCGTCGCCTGTTGAAATGATGCGTGGGGGATGACAACCGGGGTCAATGGTGAGACGTTCGGCTGCAGGTGACAGAGCAGGGAGGCGGGATGCATATAAGTCGGGAGGCTTGAAAGCACTGTATTGGCATCCAACAATCGCATATCATCGACTACCACTGACCACCTCTCTATTTCATCTACCACCGAGCTGCTAGTCTACTCGCAACTCTTGATCTGAACCCCAACCCTTTCCCGAGTAGCGAGCGACCCGACAGCTGAAAGCACGAAAGGACCATGTCACTCAAGCCGATCCCCTCTCCTCCCTCTTGGCCCCTGGTGGGACACGCCATCACCGGCCTCGTCGATCCAGCGAACACCCAATCCTCCTTCCGACTCCTTAGGGCAAAATATGGCCCGGTCTACACGCTCAACTTCTTCGGTCGCGTCCTCGTGCTTGTCTCGTCGCAGAAACTGGTGAACGAGCTATGCGACGAGAGCCGGTTTCACAAGAAGGTTGAGGGTGGTGTACTGGAAGTAGTCAGGAATGGAGCTGGAGACGGGCTGTTCACGGCTTACGATGGCGAGGAAAGCTGGGGTATCGCTCGTACGTCAAAGCTCCCCTCTCGAGGTGCATACATGCTGATAGCAGGATCGACAGACCGCGTTCTCATGCCCGCCTTCGGGCCCTCCCAAGTCCTAGGCATGTTCCCCGCCATGCTCGACATCAACTCCCAACTCCTCCTGAAATGGGAGCGTTTCGGGCCCGACACGCCCTTCGACCCGGCAGAAGACTTCACCAGGCTGGCTTTCGATACGGTAGCGCTATGTGCGATGTCATATCGCTTCAACAGCTTTTATCACCAGGAGATGCCGCCGTTTATTGGTGCTATGGCGAGGTTCTTGCTCGAGTCTGGGCTGAGGATGCAGAGGCCGAAGGTTGTGCAGAATTGGATGAGCGAGACGAATAGGCAGTACGAGGCGGATATTAAGCTGATGGTGGATGTATGCGACCAGAGTACGTCTTCATTCTGTTTAGCTTGCACGGTGCTGATCATTTCGGTACAGTCGTTGCATACCGCAAGTCCCACCCACTGGAAGGCAAGCCCGACCTGCTCTCCCGCATGCTGGAAGGGAAAGACCCCAAGACCGGCCGTGGCCTCACAGACGCCAACATCCGTAACCAACTTATCACCTTCCTCATCGCAGGACACGAGACCACCTCCGGCCTGCTCTCCTTCACCTTGTACCACCTTCTCTCCTCCCCAGCCGCCTACGCCACTCTACAAAAGGAGATTGACGACGTCCTCGGGCAAGATGCTATCACTCCCGCCCACCTTCCAAAGCTCGAGTACACCAACGCCGTCCTACGCGAATCTATCAGACTCAACCCTCCCGCAGGGGCGATCGCCGTCGCCCCCGTCGCGGAGACCGAGATCCTCGGTGGAGAATACGAAATCCGGCACGAATGGAGCTGCGTGATCGATATCTACGGGCTGCACCGCGATCCCGCCGTCTGGGGCGAGGACGCCGAGCTCTTCCGGCCCGAGCGTATGCTCGGCAACAAATTTGAGCAGCTCCCCCCTAATGCCTGGAAGCCTTTCGGGAATGGCTCGAGGGCTTGCATTGGAAGGCCGCTGGCGTGGCAGGAGAGCGTTATGATGCTCGCCACCTTGTTTCAGCGGTTTGATATCCGGTTCGATGACCCGGGGTATCATCTCAAGATCAAGCAGACGTTGACGACAAAGCCGAAAGACTTCAAGATCCACGCTATTCCGCGGAAGGGAGCTAGACCGGTTGCGGGGCCTGGAGGCGGACCAGCTACTGCAGTGCCGGAAACACCTGTGAGAACGCAAACTGCGCCACTCACCCCGCTCGACTTGAAGGGGAAGAAGACCTCGCCGATGTATGTCTACTTTGGGAGTAATACCGGTTCTTGCGAGGGATTCGCACAGCAAGTCGCGTCTGACGCTGCCGCGCACGGGTTTGCGGCTGCCCTTGCCCCGCTTGACAGTGTCGAGGACATCTCGACATTGCCGAAGGATGGACCCGTGGTTGTCCTTACTGCGAGCTACGAAGGTCAGCCGGCCGACAATGCCGCCCACTTCGTCCAAGCGCTCGAGAACTCTTCGACAGAAAATTCACCGCTGAAAGGGGTGAAGTATGCCGTCTTCGGAGCTGGCAACCGCGAATGGGCCAGAACGTACCAGCGTATCCCGAGGCTAGTCGACGTCAGGCTCGAAGAGCTTGGCGCGCAGAGGCTTGTACCTCGTGGTGAAGGAGATGCAGGCGGGGCAGATCTATTCGGCGCATTCGACACGTGGGAGAAAAACTTGTGGCCTGTCCTCGCTCAGGTATTCGGCACCACAGCACCTTCGCCCAGCAGCCTCGAGGCTGAGGACGACCTGGTTGTGAGCGTCACCGGCACAGCACGGACGATCCGCCTGCGCCAGCCTGATTTGGGGCAAGGAAGATGCGTCGAGAACCGCCTCCTTACCGCACCAGGAGCGAACGAGAAGAGGCATATCGAATTCTCCCTTCCTGAAGGTGTGGAGTACCATCCTGGCGACTACCTCGCCATCCTCCCTCTCAACCCTGCCGAGTCGGTCCGTCGCGTGCTCAGCCACTTCAAGCTGCTCGGCGAGACCAAAGTTGCAATTAAGAGCAAAGGTCCGACCACTCTCCCGACAGACGAGCCTATCAGCCTACAGGAGCTGTTCACCGAATACGTTGAGCTCGGCCAGCCAATGACCCAGAGGAACCTGGAAGATATCATGCATTACGCGCCTGCCAAGGGGCCAGAGCGAGAGAAGGTCGACAAGCTGGTACAGAACGCCAAGAGCGAGATCTTTGACAAGCGACTGTCGGTGCTCGACCTGCTCGAACGGTATCCGGAGCTGGACGTCCCACTGGGAAAGTTCATCAAGCTCCTTCCCTCGATGCGTATCCGACAGTACTCCATCTCTTCCTCGCCGCTCTGGAAGGCGGACCACTGCACGCTCACAATCTCTGTTCTCCGTACGAAGGCCTTGCACGGCGATGGAGATTTCGTCGGCGTGGCGAGCAACTACCTCGCCTCGCTCAAACCAGGCGACAGCGTCTCCCTCGCCGTCCGGCCCAGCGCGGCTCACTTCCACCTTCCAGCAGACAGCACGAAGCCCATAGTGATGTTCTGCGCCGGAAGCGGGTTTGCCCCAATGCGCGGGTTCATCCAAGATCGCGCAGAGCAGATCGCGGCTGGGCGGAAAGTGGGCAAGGCGCTCCTGTTCGTTGGCTGCAGAGGTCCGGAGGAAGACTTCTTGTATGCTAATGCTGAGCTGAGTCAATGGATCGAGGCTGGTGCTGTGGATGTAAGGCCGGCGTTCTCGCGTCACCCTGAGCTTTCGGAGGGATGCAAGTATGTGCAAGAGTACGTCCTTGCCTCCTCTTCCCTTTCTATCTGTGCTGATGCCAGATTCAGCCGTGTATGGCGCGACCGCAAACTGCTCAGCCAATACTACGAAGCAGGCGCGCGCTTCTATACCTGCGGTATGCTCGGCATGTCCCAGGGCGTCAGGGAAAAGTGCATCGAGATCATCGCCGATGCAACTGGATGGACTCGGGAGAGGGCAGAAGAAGGCTTCCAGAAGTTGTCGCTGGAGAGGTTCTCGACGGACGTGTTTGGTTGAGACGGAAAATTGCGTAGGATTGGGAAGGAGGTGATAAATTACTGGAATGGATTCGTGTACTTGTATGGAAGGTTGATAAATACTATCTTGTCTCTCCACACTCTTCTCCTGCCTGTCTCAGTTAGACAGCTACCAACGTGGGACGACGCGGTATGAAGGTTGTAGCGACACGCTGGGGGCTTAATCGCAGAAGGTGATCGCAATGTTGACCTATTGCACAACACTTTGTCATCTCATCTCCTTGCGTACACCCCGGAACAACTAAACTTACATTATCAGAAGTGCATTGCCTCTGAGCCGAATAATCCGTCGACGAGCAGAACGCACCATACGGGCAGCAACTCGCGGACGTGCCTGCCAACCAACCTCATCAGCTCCCCGTCCTCCCCAACCCCTTCCAAACAAAAAAAAAAAAGGAAGAGCCACTCACAATCATTCCCCACCCCATCACACCCCCCATAAAACCCAAATCCCGCGGTGTTAGAGAACGCATGCGGCGGGATCAGACTAACATCCGCACTGGACATCTTCCCCCCATTGGCATCGGGGTTAAAGAGGCTAAACTCGACCGTCGTGCATCCTTCGCCGTTTTCGCCACAGGAGCCCGTTTGGAGGTAGGCGATTGCTGCCCCGAGGGGACCGGAGGAGGTGTAGGGCGAGCCGGTGGAGAGAGTTTGGCCGGATTGGAGGAGGGTGGGGGTGCCGTACGCACAACTTTTGGAAAGGGCGTGAGCGGGATACGGGCAGAGGGGGAGGGAGGGAGAGAGAAGGAAGGGCGTACTTGTTGGTGAATGTTACGGTGTGTGATTCGGAGCGGCTTACGACGGCGCCGGAGACGGAGGTGAGTATGGCGAGGAGAAGTAGGGCGAAAGAAAGCATCTTTCTAGCTACAGAGAGTGGAATGTGGGCCCTTTGGGAATGCTCGACGAAGGGCCGGGGAGTTGGTTGCCTTCAGATGGCTCGTGCATGAGCAGTATTTGTACTTTGCTAGATTGGAGACATGAGTTCGGTACAGTTAGAGCAGAACCAGATCAATCAGGCTTCCTTCCTTCGCACATGGTGACTACAACTCTGGGTCATGTCGCAAGGAGCTCAGGATCAGCCAGGAGCATCCCGAGTCCCACTCCCAGCGGCAGAGCAACTCCAGGAGGGAGCAGCGTCAAGCATGTTCGACAAGCAAGGAGCTGAGGTCGAGCGGAACAGCGTGCGAGTGAAGGATGCGTAACAGACTTTAGAAACCGGAGCTGAACTATCGGCGAAGAAGCACCGAGGGCAGTGCGACGAACGCGGAGCGTCAGATCATCCAGCAAAACTGGTCGGAATTGAGGCTGTCAGAGAGACATCAAAAAGCGCTCGCCACAAGGAGTTGCCTTGCAACAGGCGCCTGGAAAGCAAGGGACAATCATGAGTTGCGTCGCAAGTACCAGGAGTGTACGAGGAGCAAAAGGGTGTCAGAAAGAAGATCGCCAAAGTCGCCACGAATTCATCACTCCTCTTATCAGTACAGCCTTTTAACACGTGACCTACTAGAAGCCAATCAACGGAGAAGCATCATTGTCCATCACTGATGACGAGAAGAACGAACAAGAAGAACAGAGAAGGACAAACTCCACACATCATCTCCTTCTCTGGGGTGAGAACGCCGACACCAGCGGGAGTAGTCGGCGATAAGTAGTTCCCGATGCCGATCGCCGCATACATAGCCGGCGCTTTCCCGATCGAAAGGGATCGCGTCAGCCAAATTGCCAAATCGGTAAACCCATCCACCGATCCCGGGGCCATCGAGTCGAGCTCATCACCGTCTTCTTCACCTCTCCTCGTCGTCTTCCTTACGTCCTACCAACGTCCTTCCCCCTCCCAGAGTTAGAGGCAGAAGTGGGAGATGCCAGACGATCGTGCTCCATCGACGTCTTACGCTCTCTTTCTTGCGGCGTTATGGCGCTGGCTTCAGTTTCTGTGGTGGTATTTCCCCCGAGTTTTGGCGGAGAGTACGTATCCGGAGGTGAGGCCTGAAGATGTCGGGATTCCCTTGAAGGTTAAGGAGGATGTGGTGAGCGTGAAGGACTTGCCGGGTGAGGGGGAAGAGGAGGGTGTGTGGGACTATGTTGTCGTCGGAGGTACGTCTGCTTCTTCTGCCCAGGAGACGAGAGGGGTGACCACGAGGATAGGTGGGACCTCAGGATGCGCCTTAGCTTCAAGACTGAGCGAAACTCCCAATGTCCGTGTCCTACTGCTGGAAAGAGGCCCAGTATCAGACACGTTCCTCTCCCGCGTCCCCCTAATCTCGACCAACTTCGCCCGTGCCAACTCACCAAACTACCGCTGGCTGCCCGTCCCCCAGCCAGAGTTCGACGTCGGCTCTTCCTTTTCCTCTTCCTCTTCTTCGTCGCAGGATGGGATGAAGAGCAGTTCTTATACCTCGAATGGAGGGGAGAGGGGAGGGGACGAGCAGGGGAAGGCGGATATGGCTATGGTTAGTGGGAAAGTGTTGGGAGGGACGAGCAGGATCAATAGTATGCTGTATACGCGCGGAGCTGGCGAGTGGGAGGCGATGGCCAGAGCCGGGCGAAAGGGGTGCGTCTCCTCCATTTCCTCCTTTCTCCTGCTTACGTCTCTCGACGGGATGCTGATGCATGATTAGATGGGGCTTCAACGACGTCCTCCCCGACTTCCTCAAATCCGAACGCGCCCTAGGGCCCCTTTCCCTCCGACCAGGACATTCCCAATCCGGGCGCTGGCAAACCCGCACATACGGACATTACCTTCTTCCATCGTACAACCCGTGCGTCTCGGCCGCCCAATCCGTCGGTCTGCCCTATATCAAGGACCTCAACGCTCCCTCGCGAGCGCCGTATGGCGTGGGAGATGTGGACGTCAGTATTGACGGGAGGGGACAGAGGTGTAGTGCCTACACCGCCTTTTTGCCCGCGGAGGTGGCGCTCGAGCGGAAAGGAAGGCTGGGAGTATGTACGGAGACGATCGCCCGAAGGATCATATTCGACGAGCAGGAGGGGAAGGAGCCGAGAGCGGTAGGGGTCGTGATAGAGGACGAGGACGAAGAGCAGGCGAGGACGAAGGGCAAGTTCGTGGTTCGAGCCAGGAGAGAGGTGATCCTTTGTTCGGGGGCGATTGGGAGTCCGCAGTTGTTGCAGTTGAGCGGGGTGGGGCCGAGGGGTTTGTTGGAGGAGAAGGGGATTAAGGTGGTGAAGGATCTCCCTGGGGTAGGGGAACATCTGGTTCGTCTCTCGCCTCTGTATCTTTCTTTTGTGATTGCTAACATGGCGCCTGCATGTAGCAAGACCACTTCGGCGCCGCCGTCCAATACCTCACCCCCCTCACCCACTCCTTCCACGCACTCGAACGTCCCCTCTACGCCCTGCGCGATATCCTCCGGTACATCCTCTTCGCTTCCGGGATCTTCCTCGCGCCCATCGTCCAAATCTCAATCTTTACCAAATCCTCCCTCATCTCACCCGTCGACGGGACGTGCACTGCAGCGACCAAAGCGGCCCAAGCGGGGGAAAGCGCGCTCGATCCGGCTAATATCCCGGATGTGGAGATCATGCCTATGCCTGCTGGGCTTTCGGTGCCTCCTCCTCCCGGAGAGGGGGCAATGTCGTTCCTCACTGTACTTGCTACTCCGTATTCGAGAGGAAGGCTGAGGATCGAGAATACGAATCCGCGCTCAAGACCTGCGTGCGAGCTCAATTTCCTTTCGGACCCGAGGGACTGGGAAGTCATGAAGCGCGGTCTCAAGCTCTCGCTCGCCATCGCCGCTCAGATGAAGAAACAAGGTTATCCGTTAAGGGACCAATGTACGCTGCCGATGGACGCGAGTGACGAGCAGGTGAAGCAGTTTGTGAGGCGGCATGGGAGGACGACGTATCATTATTCCAGCACGTGCAGGATGGCGCCTGAGGAAGGGGACGGGGATGGACCGGGGGTGGTGGATGATGAGCTGAGGGTGCATGGGGTGAAGGGCCTGAGGGTGGCGGATGCGAGCATCTTCCCGAGCATATTGAGTGTCCATCTGCAGGCGCCGTGCGTTATGGTCGGGGAGAAGTGTGCGGATATGATCAAGCGGGAGTGGGGAGATGTGGACCAATAATGGTGGTGACGGTGTAACTCCTGCGATTTTCCGCACGAACATTCACCTCTCCTCTTCGTAGTATGATTGTTAGTATAATGGGATGGTTTTGCTAGCTCTACAGATTCAAGTGAAGTTGCGGCGGTTCGGAAGTTGCCGCTATCTCCGATACGGAAACCGCTAAGTCCGATCCTCTGTCGCTTGCTCGTGAGGGGCATGTCTCTTCTCCGCTTGTGTCAAGGCTGGTCGCGGTGGTTCCGCGATATGTTCCTCGTGCATGGCAGGTATTGTCATGGGTGCTGTATCGGGCGCAAGGACCTCCGCATTCTGGACAGCCTTTACGCCGATAACGCCGATGCCTCGTAGAAGGACGAAGGCAACCACCGCAGCTGAGAAATATCATAAGCACGAGTAGAAAGCAGAATTTGACGACGTACCTCCTGCGGCGAAACCGAAACATGTCCACTGCGCTCTTCTGTAGCCGTACAGCTGGACGTCGAGGGGTGCATTCGAGCTGTCGGCGTTAAGTGTCAAGCCTTGGGCGGCCATCTGCTTGCGGACCGAGGTGTCATACACGATCGTCGTAATAGTCGTGGTAAACGAGACGCCGAGCTGAAGAAGAGTCAGCGCTGAAGCACGCATTGAGAGGTGCTGACTTACCGTTATAATCGTGTTGAAAATGCCTCCGGCGAGGCTCTGCTCCTCCAGCAGGGCAACCTTTGCTACGAACAGCGCTCCACCGCCCATCGTCGTATCAGCACCGAATACGTCCAGCACTGCCGCAGGGAAGCCGTACGCCCAGTATATCGCATTGGTGTCGATGATCGCGAAAAGAAGACAGGCAATGGCCGTGCCGATGCAGCCGATTACTGAAAGGGGACTCAGCTTCGACTAACAGATAGATGCCAGGAATACGCACCAATCAGGAGATGCCCCGAGACATGCGCCGCGATGAGAGCAAAGAGGACGTTGATGGAAATTCCCACAATCTGCATGGGGATGAACCGAACGGTCGTCTCGATTGGTTCGAATTGTTTGTAATCCTGATAGCTGCGGAGTAATCAGTACAATGGAGGGTATTCCGAAGCAAATGAGCACTTACTATAGAGTGGCCCAATATTGCCAAGCGGAGAAAGCGCCCATAACCAGGAAGGCGACGAGAAGCATCGCTGCGAGCTTTCCCTTGCCCCTCTTGAAAATGTTGAGGCGGATCAAAGGCGGAAGCGTCAACCGAGTTTCGACGTAGTGTTCCCATGCGAGGAAGCAAGCGAATAACACTCCAGCGAGTATAAGAAGTGCGATGATATCTGAAGATGCATGTGAGCTGGAGAAAATATCGGGAAAGAAGACGCGTACAAGGTGTCTTCCACCCCTGAGGAGCGATCTCTCCCTGCCCGAGGCAGAACATGAGGAAGATCAAGCTTGCAGTGATGAAGAACGCTCCAAGCCAGTCCACGCGCTTGTCCTCAAAATGGCCAGGATGGTTCGGGAACGCCAGCAGACCCATGATGAACACAACTGCACCGATACCCGCGGAGACGAAGAAGATTGCTCGCCAGCCTACGGGCGCATACTGGGTCGTCAGACCACCAATGATGCTCCCCAGGGCTCCACCGGTAGGGGCTCCCGCTTGGAAAGTAGCGAATGCGATCGTTCTTGCCTGACTCGGAGGGAAGGTGTGCGCTAGGATTCCGACCGCACTCGGTACGACTGCTGCACCGCCCATACCGCCCAGAGCGCGGAGCATGATGATCCCTATGCCATTCTTGGCGAAACCGCATCCGAGGGTGAACGCGACCCACCAGACGGTGCCGGCGAGGAAGACAAGCTTGCGGCCGAATATGTCTGCTAACCGGCCGAAGAGGAGCAGGAAGCATCCGGATGTCAGCGCGTAGGCTGTGACGAGCCATTGGAGCGATGCGGAGTTGATGTTGAGCTCTTGCTGCATTGAGGGAATCGCAATGACCAGTGCTTGGATTGACGAGCTCTGATACACTGTCAGAAGAGCACCATGGGGCGACGCGGTATACACGCATACATTCATCATCATCGCCAACACAGCACAGATGATAATGCTGAGCGAACGCACGGACGCCAATTTTGGAACGACCTGGTGTGATCGTCAGCACTTTCAAGCGCATACATTTGCGATACAGGCGCACCAGAGGTTCCTTGTGTTCCTCAACGCTGCCTGCTCTGACAGGCTCAGCCAGCTCCTCCATCTCCATCTTCTCACTGTCCTCCATATGCGAACCAGGAGCCGCCATCTCTGATCTTATGGGCAGCGTCTGGAGATTATCGGTGTCCAGTCGGACGCGGGTGTGGTCGAGAGCTTGCTGTGTCTTGTTGAAGCCTCTTTTGCCTCGCTGCGCTTGCCCGATACCAGCCCGATAACGAGACTTTTCCCACAAACCGTACCACCGACAGCCAGCCAGATGGTGGAGGTACAAACGATCCCCTCCCCGGTCCTCCCTAATCACCCCCCCAACCCAGAAGAGCAAGAGCGGCGTCGTACACCCCGCATCCCAGCGTCGGGTAAGAGATAATTACGCCTGAGCATATTCGGGCGCTTTGACGGGCGCTGGATGGCGCCTAACGTTGCGGTTCCGAAGTCGTTCCGCTGGCATACTGAGCGCGGGGATATTGGCGAGAGACTTCGGGTGAATGAACTCGCGAGCTGTTTTGGTGGGGAAGAGTAGAGACGCGACAGGGACGATAGATCTTCCACGGCGCGTCTTTCGTTCTTGCGATACATAGGCGCTCATCTCTGAGATGACAACTCAACAATGACATGATATTCAAACGATATGGATATGCGTCTTCTAGACGACCTACGGTGGACCTGCACAGCAAAGAATGGGATGCTCGGCATCCTGATAGTAGAAGTTCAACCGAATCAAACGGTCTAAGGATATCGGGATTGACGGCCTAGCCTATAGGCGGTTTTAAGGACAATAGACGATGGTGAAGTCCTGAGCACTGCAAGCCTTCACAGGAAGGTCGATGACCGCGCCGCAGCCTTGCTCCTCTACAAATACGCATTTAGTACAAGGGTACGAGAATATCAAGTGGTAGAAAGACGTACGACCGATGGGGTACGCCTGATCGCACGGGCAGTTGGCGCTCGTGCAGGTCACAGTCTCGCATTCCCCGGAGCTGGGAACGATCTCCTGCGGAATGGTATACCCTTCAATGTTGGAGATGTCGTAGTACGCCAGACCGCCGTTGTCCATCTACAGATCCGGTAAGCAACTTTGAATGCGGGCGGTGATGAAGACGTACGTTGAACTCAACCATGCTCTCCTGGCCCCAGCAGTTCCCGCAGTCATAGTTATGGCAGATCCGGCTGTTCCATCCCGAGGGAATCGTAATCTGGCTCGATTGGCCAGGCTGGAGTTTGAGATTCCTCGACCCGGTGTAGGCCACGCTGCCTGGCCAAGAGTCACTATTGACATTGTGTTAGCTCCGAAAGTTACAGGACAGCTTGGGACCAGGAGACGGACATGTAAAGGGGAACAGCGTAGCTGCATTGGTTTTGCAGAGTGAAGGTGTGCGCACTGGCGCTGATGGAGAGAGAAAGGAGCGTAGTGAAAATGAGGGTGAGTGCGAGCATCGCGGTGTTATGTTTTCAAGGAGTGTGAAGGACCTCTACTTTGGAGGCTTTTGCAGACAGGAGGGGAATGAGGAGGATGTGCAGGGCAGAAACGGGCAGTCAGGCACCGGGCTTATGTGCCTTTGTAAGGGTATTTCGATTTGAACTGAATCTGCTGGAGGCGCTGTTGGACCTGGCAACGGTTACGACACAGAAGGAATTGAATGCCGGTGCGGTAGTTACGCAGGAGTTCTCCGGCATGCCTGCCAGGAACGAGGATGCAAAATGCATACCGTCTTGGTAGAAAATGCAGAACTTGTAGAAAGCAAGCAGTTCACGATGTACAACTAGACCATTGATGACTTGGGTTGGTAGTGGATGATGGACAGAGCCAGGCTTATCGTCAAAGTTTTGACTACCCATTGTCGCCATGGTTCCTGACCATCACGTGCAGATCAATAAATTCATTCGGCGTGTCACACATTCCAGCGCGTCTCCGTCTGATCCGTCCCTTCATGCAAAACACATCACATTCAATCACTCGTATCATGCTACACATTTGTCGTTTTGAACTATGATGTCAACTTTTATTTTGGATCTTTGAGCGATCATGCAACAGCTCATGCTCAAGGGCAGTAGGTGATGGTGAAGTCCTGGTCACCGCAAGCCTTGACCGGCGCGTCGTCACCGCATCCGCTCTCATCTGCAACGCCCATAAGCGATGGTCTCAAACTGAGAGTAATAGAACGGCATACCTCCAACGGGATAAGCCTGCGAGCAAGGGCAATCGGCGCTCGTGCAAGTTACAGTCTGGCAGCTGGGGTCGGCCGGCGCGATCTGCTGTGCGATGGAGAAGGCACGGATGTTCGAGATATCGTAGTATGCCAGGCCGCCGGCATCCATCTACGCCGATTTCAAGCTCAGTCACCGAGCAGAAGGACGTTCATGGAAAGAAAGACATACGTTAAACTCGGTCATGGAATCGGCTCCCCAGCAGTCCCCGCCATCGGCGTTGTGGCAGATCCGGCTGTCCCATCCCGAGGGGATCGTCAAGCCGTAATACTGGCCAGGAGCGAGTGTGCCAGGCTGGGGACCAGTGTATGCGACCGATCCGGGCCAGGAGTCGCTATGCATCCTTGTCAGTAATCCGCAGATCGAATAGAAGGCGACGGTACAGACACATAGACCGGGACGCTGTACCCGCAGTTGTTGTGCAGGGTGAAGGAGTGCGCCGAGGCGAGCCCAGCAAGAGCGAGAACGGGAGCGGCAAGAAGTGCAAGCATCGTCAAATGTATGCGCTATGGACTGCTGAATCTCCTGAAGAGATGAGGATCACTCCAGACGTCGGTCGTCCTTATATCCTGCTTTGCCTTGCCAGAAAGGGTAAGTGCGTCTCCACCGGGGTTCTGGTCGTTGTTCGGAACGCTTCTACGACGAACATCATCGGCATCATCCCTTCCTTCGATCCATGGAGGAGGTCGTGAGGCAGCAGCATGTTCGACGTTAAAGTTCGCCGAGGTCCGGGAGTTGAGCGCACCGGCGCATGCTTCACCTCGTGGGTCTTCTGTTCGGGGTTCTGTTTCACGTTTGTTCGGACAATGCGAACGTTCGTCATGCAAGCATCGTCCATCTCAACCGGGAGGGCAGTACCATCTCGGAGCAGCCTTGCCGGGAGTTCGAGATCCCTACGCGTTGGAATCGCTCTGCCGATCTCGCATCACTCGAGGAGCATCAAGCTCGACCGCCGACATTTCATCCCCTCCTGCCCTTTCAAGCAAGTAACGTGACGTCGCACGGTCAGCACGCGCATGGTCGTCCAGCACCAAGTTCAGTCACTCGAAAGAATCTTACGTCACTTGGGGATATTTCTGCCGTCGGCGAACGCTCATTGTTCAAAGCGCTGGGGTGCTTCTGATAGATTCGCAGGATCACGTGCGTCCGCCCTCTGATGCCCTTAGCGACCAATGCGGTACAGCCCTATTGCTCCCGCGGACATGCATGCCTCCGCTGGCTTCCTTCCCTAATGGTCCTTGTGCTCGTCCTCCTCTGAACTCGCTATAAACCGCTTCGCTTGTGTACAGCAGCTCCGGTTCTCGGGAAGTCTGGACCTCAATATACTGGAACATACTGATTGAACGGCATGGTCGAGACCTGTGCACGAACCATAAGGTCTTGATGCCTATTGACGCAAGTTATCCGCTGCCCGCGGGAATCAACATCCATTCTCGTTCGGGCAGTGTGAACATCGTCCTTTACCTCGGCTCGGTCGAGCACAATGCTTCGTATCCGACAACTGCATGATCTAGATGGTTCGAAGACGGCCTTTTCAGATGGCTATAGCCGCTCCAGCGCGGAGCATCTGATGCGTCTACGTTGTCTCTGGGGTCAGCTGGCTAAGTGGCTTGCTGCAAAATGATTGTCGGTCTCGAGGCTCGGTCTTGAGCGCTTGTACTGCTTCGCATCACTGCTTGTCCTGGAATCCCGATGCTTACGTAGAACGTCCATGCCGGTAGATGTCTTGCCGGGAAAGTGCTGGACATGTGCTGCTCGGAGCTTGCGGTGCAGGAAGCCTGCGTCATGCTGTTCTTCTCCAATGATTCTCCTTGGGCAATGTCCCGAAAGGTATGACTTTCCCTCGGAACCCCCCGGGCAAGTCCATGCTGATGTCTAGTCACATCGCCGGACATTACGCACGTTGATGGATCGGCGGTGCTTGGAGGATCAGATGCTCCTGTTCATGGTGGGCCCAACAACGTCGCTCCGAAAACAACTACCCTCTGGGTGTCACGTTGCATGACTGTCGATGGTTCTAGTAACTCTGTCCTCTTTGGGATGTCCTTCTACCGCTTGGACAAGGCCGTCCATGGGCGATCTATTGTATAAATACTTGCCCTTTCGCTCTTGATATCTGCACATCGCGTCGCGCCGGTCTCATCACCTCACGCCTCAACGCCATCCACGAAAATCCACACATTCAACCGATCAACATGAAGGGATTCATCACTGCTGTCGTCTCTTTGGCGGTCGCCATCGCCGGTGTTGCAGCGGAAACGCACACCGTGTCTTTCACCAACAAGTACGCCTTCTTTACCTGATGTGTGACCCGAGTGACCGTACCAACACTCCTTAGTTGCGGCTATGGTACGCCCATGCTGATCCAGGGAGGCAACGTCCTCTCCACCGGCGGAGCGTATACCTCAAACGGACCTCTTGGTGCCGCGATCGCTTATCTGCAGACCGGGAGCTGCGGCTTCAACGGCGAAGGCTGCACGATGGTCGAGCTCAGCTTGTACAACCCGGACACGAACAACGGCATGATCTCGTCGGCCGATGTCACCCTGATTCCGCCGCATGCGTTCTCCGTGACATCCGGCTTCGGCTTCTACAACGGCTGCGACGGCGTCGGCAATGACTGTAAGTTTACCGATACCCTTCTTTCACGAGCGGAGATATCTGATTCTCCATCGCAGGCACGTCGGCCAGCTGCTGCCCTAACGGTGCATTCTGCACGCCTACCGACTATCAGGCTCAGAGGCAGTGCACAGCTGACAACGTAAGCGCTCAACTCTTTCGCATCAGGCAGAACAAGCTAACGCCACGTAAAAGGTCAACCTGGCTGTTACCTTCTGCGACTAAGAATGGAAAGCCCCTCGCAGGATTCCAAAAAATGCCTGATGAAGTTCGTAAAATCAGAAAAAGGCCGTTTGCAGTAGTCCTTCGGAATGTAGCCTGGAATAGTAACAACGAATTGAAGATGAAGTTGTATGCATGACTGATGCCTTCGTTTCTTATGAAATGTGCGGGAAGTTCATCACCTTCCGCCGAGCATGATCTTCGGAATCGAAGTCATGCCTGATGCTGCCCCCGCATATCTGGTCCGCGAGAGACGGCCTTCATCAGACGAACTTGATAGCTATTCTTAGGTTGCCGGAAGCCCGATAAATAAGGCGAGAACTCCCTCGCAGTGTTTTGCAAGAGTCGCTTGGGCAAGCGAGCAAGTCCTCGACTAAGAGCCTCTTCTAATTCTGCTACTTCCAGATGCAGATGAAACTCTTCACTACCGCCTTTTGTGCCGTCATTGCTGCGGCTGCGGTGGTAGCTGAAGAGCACACTGTCAGCCTCACGGACGAGTTAGTACCGCCCAAGTCGTACATGCCTCGATGATCTTGACAATATGGACTGTAGCTGCGGATATGGCACAACCACTCTGGTACAGGACGGAGAGATCATATCCACGGGCGGTGCATTCACAACCAATGGACCGATTTACAATGTTATAGGCTACCTTCAGACCGGCTCGTGTCGCTTCAACGGCGAGGGCTGCACAACTGCAAACATCACCCTGTGTAACGAGGGCGATCCCGGCTGCAACGGATCGAGCGTGATAGTATCATCGGCAAGCACGGAGTCGATCGGCGTCACCTGGTCCTACGCCGAGTGCAATACCCCGGGCACGGGTTGTCCGTCTGACGGCCAAGGGGACCAGCATAGCAAGCTGACTCTTTACAGGTCACGGAAATATTTGCCCCGGCGATATCGTCGGTGAACCGATCGTGTGCGATTACTCGAACGTCCGTACATGCTCCTCTGCGGCGGGAAGAGCTGACACTGATGATATGATCAGGTCGGTGTCGAAATCACCTTCTGCGGGTAGCCAGATCAGGCCGGAAGTCTTTATTGCAGTGTAGCTGTTGTAGGCTGAAGAAGAATGCACGAAGTCATAGGAGTTCCGATGTCCACAAGAGCGAAGATCCCTGGATATGATATTGTAAATGCTGTACAATGCATGTGAGAGCTCAACGATAAAATACAGGCATGCCCTCCCAAAGCCTAGCTCCGACGCTTGTACCTCCCACCTCTCTCAGCCTCCCGCTCAATCTCCCTCTCCTTCTCTCTATGCATCTCCGCAGCCTTCTGATTAATCCTCTGTGCTTCAGGCGTGCTGGGAAACCCGATATCCCAGTAATTCGGCGGGGTGTTGGATTTCTGCCATGCATGGCGGTGCCGCGAGACTTCTTGTTTGTGCGCTTGGATCGCTTCTGCGAAATCGTCGTGCTCGTTCCCCGGACTGACGAGCTTAGGTGCGGGAGGGTTGAGGTTGAGCTTCCGTTTCTTCCGAGGAGATGGCGATTTCCAGAGCGGTGGTTGGAGACGTGGAGGAAGCGGGCCGACGGCGTCGTAGTACTTGCGACAGCATTCGCAGTCGACACCATGCATCTGTTTGCGAGCTTCGCGATTACGGACGACTTCGTCGTACTGGAAGTCCATGCCGTTGTTCTTGCTCTTGTCGATCTCGTAGCGTGAGTTGATGCCTTCTTCGCCCGGCCTGTTGGAGTTTCGTCAAATAATAAAATGCAACTGCGTGACGGGCACTTACCTGGGAAGGTTACCAGAATACCGACCCCGTCCCTTGAATTCCTTATACTGGTTAAGATACTCAGTCTTCGGCAACTTATTCAGATCTCGCAAAGCCTTCGCCCTTTCATCCCGATCCGCAGGAAGCTTCGCAACTGGTGTAATATTTTCTGATTTAGTGGGAATAGGCGCATGAGGGTTCCGGGAGAAAGCGGTAGGTGTTGTAGTACGAATTGAGTCGAGGTCTGTATGGTCGCCTTCGCGTTCCGCTTGCATGAGGCGTCTTCGAGGTGCCGGTTCGGCCGATATACCGTGGGCAGGCTTGGGGGTGACCAGTTCGGGCTTGATGATGGCACGCGAAGTGGACGCCGATGCAACGGCGTTGAAATGGCTGGTAGAAGGTGCATTGGCAGAAGGTAGAGGACTGAATACCATCCGTGAGGAGTGAACAGCAAGAATCGGTAGATTACGTACGGTAGATTTTGCTCCTCCAGATCAGTCTCGGAGGACGCGGGCACGAGAACCTGGCTCTTGGGCGGAGCAGGCGGTGCGACGGCGTTTTCCGCCTGTGAGGAAGGAGGCATCGAGTCCTCCTCATACTGAGTCTGCGATTCAGGAAGAGCGTTGCGCTTGCTGGGTTGGCCCATGCCCGTGCCATCCCTCTTCCTCGGAGTGACTGGAGTCCCTTCACCAGCTAGGGTCTTTCGCCTCTTTGATGGAGTAACTGGATCGCTCTGGACTTCCCGCTTTCTTTTCGCGTCCTTGGCTTGTTGTCGCTTTTGTGCAGCCCAAGCCTCCTTGAACCCTTTCCATAACTTCTTTTCCTTCGTTCGCTGACGCACGTTCTCACGATGTATGCGCAGGAGGCTGTCGTAGCGTTCTTGCAGATCCTGCAGTTCGGCTTCTTTCAGTTCGAAGGCGTTCGAGGCGTCTTTCTTTGGTGTCGATGCAGCAGGGCCAGCTGGGGTGCGCGGAGATGAGAGGATGAAAGAGGATGACGGAACTTGCAGTGATGACGGGCTGGACGGAAAGGCGTTCTCCTTGCCAGTGGTCTGAGAAAGGAGGCGGGTCTTGAATGGTGCTGTCGTCGATCGGAGCTTAGCGATCATCGAATCTCTCTCGTGCAGCTCGAGGGTGAACTCGGCAACTTGGCTCTCGTACTCCGTTTGCTCCCATTGTCGGCTGATGGTGATCTCCTTGAGGTCGTCCTCTAGCTCCTTGACACGTTTTAAGGCGGCCTCGTGCTCCATACGCAGTCGATGGAATGCCTCGGCCTGTATCAAAGCATCTTCTTCCAGATGGTTGATCTGTTGCCTGGCTTTATCGTACTCGCTCTGCAGCTCGAGGAGGGTGATGTCGCTATCCGCCAGTTGAGTCTCCGCCTCCTTGGTGTCTCTGAACCCAAGCCGCTCGGTCGCCCATCGCAGCTGGTTCTCGAGCTCAAACTTGTCCTTCAGGAGTTCGTCGTTTTGGCGTCGGACGTAGTTGTACTACAATCTCCATCAGACAGACTGATATGGACTAGACGCCAGATGTACCTTTCTATTCAGCTCTGGACGATCTGTCAGCTATGCAGCATCACCCGGTCTAACACGCGCACCTTTGATCTCCCTATCCCTCTCCACAACCGGATTCCCATTCGTCAACGGCACCGCTCTACCTCCTCCGTTCATCTCGAGCGTCCCAGACAGAGAATAGACAAGCAATAGGTTAGACGCTGGTTATGATGATAGGCCAGCACATCCAGGAAGGTGTCGACATCATGTCGGAAGCTCCGGAAGCAAACGACGCGTCGGAGTCTCATTGACACGCGACGCGACTGATTTCTGGAGCGCGTGATTCCGGCCCTGAACACGGTCGACGACTCAGCTACCAACGACATCTTCAACAAGCATCTATTGCTATTTGATTCTCTTTTTCAGCTATACTTCTTGGTATATAGAACATAATGGACCGGGACGACATGCCCCGTATTGGGGTTGACACATTCGAGGATATCGAGCGGATAAAAAACGACTTTACGCGACAGATGTTGAGGCTGTTCCAGGAGCAGCTTGGGCAGAGCGGGGGGGGCAGTGAAGCAGATGCGGTAAGAGCGCATCTCGCAGCTGTCCGTACCATCATTTTGCATTTGCTCTGTACATTTGCTGACAAGAAGTGGTAGTGGCGAGATCGTACGTTCGAGCTGGCCAAGCCTAACTTGCGGGTAAACGGGGTGAACTACGAAGACCATAACCAAGAGGCAGACGGTACGCCCTGCCGCTTCTCATACCACTCCGATACATCCCTTACGCTGCCAATAGAAACCGAGCCCTTCGACGAAGCCCTCGACCGCCAAATTTGGGCCAACCACGACGAGAAGCTGATATGGGACAAGACGCTCGCCGATTCCCGCCGGATCAAGCCCGTCCAGATCCAGAAACTCGTCGAGGACCTGCTTGTTAGGCAAAGGGTGGAGGAGGAAGTGGAGGAGAAAGAAGGTGATGAGGATGGGGATATGGATGACTTACGTGCGTGCTTTTCTTCTTTTGACGGTGAGTGATGGGTTGCTGATGGGGTGATAGCGAGTCCGCCGCCGGAACTGGAGGAGATCGAGAGGACGCATAGGCAGACGATGGCATATTTCGAGGAGGCGCAGAAGGTCTGTACCATCCCATACCGTCGTCCGCAATGTCAACCTGACAGCCGCCGCAGAAGATGCCGGAGATACTGGAGAAGGTCGCGAACATCACAAAGGTCGAAGAGGATATGAAGCGGCTTGAACCATAGTTCTGCGAGCATTTTTGGTTACTGTCTTTGGGTATTGCTGGCGCTTGTATACTCTATTTCGTGATCTTAATGTATACCATCGGATGGCTGGACGCATCATTCTGCCTAACGCAGCCAATGTTCGCCTGAATCACCTATACGTCGGTTCCGTGTGAGAGCCAGGCTTGGACTCGTCGGGATACGAGGTGACAGATTTTCAACCCGACTAAGAATGCTTAACACATAAAACGGTATCAACTGGCATACAGGAGTATCAACGTGCGTAACTCGAATTTGAGGGGAATGTGGCATGATGCGTGTTTTTGCAGATTGGGTCATGAACAGAGGAGAGGATGGGAAAGCATGAGACACAGGAACCCGAGATTTGCAGGACAAGATGGAAACCATAGAAAAAGGAAATGATGGCCCGCGAATGTGGTGCAGTCCGTCAGTGTCTGGAGCGACCAGGAAGAAAAGAAAAACGGGAATGTACAACAAGTGAACAGGATTAAAGGTTGCGTCGTTAGGTCCGGAAGCCTTCCCACATTTTGCGAGTTTGCAGGTCGGTCACCCTCGTGAAATAGTACTCGTCATATCGGTCGCCGTCGTTCGAGATTTTGCAGATCGTCCTCTTGATTTATGAGAGCCGGCTGAGGCTCAGAGCGCGGAATTTCCTGTCCCCGCTCTCCCACTCCAGTTTCCCAGCCTATGTGTCCGCTCGAACAACGCCATCAGAGCATCCCTCGTGCGCAGGCTCCCCGCCGGTTCCACACGCGTCGCCGGGTCCACAGCTCCGGCAGCACTTTCCGGAGGAGCGCGAGCAGGCCAAGGGGCGGTGCTATCAACCTGCCTTTCACCAGACGCACCAGTCCGTGACGGTCCCGCATGCTGGTATAAATTGACAGGGGGGTGTCCTTTCCCCGCCGCGCTCGTGCTAGGTCCCGCCACGGGTGATTGCTGCTGCTGCTGCTGCTCCTCAGCTCCACCTCGTCCGCTGCCAGCGCCATCAACGCGCAAGGAGCCGGAGCCCAAGGGACCAGGGGGGAGTCGCCTTCCCTCGGCAGGAGCAGTCGAGGCAGACCGAGGCTCTTGTGCCCTTGGTGCAGTTTGCGTGGTGGCAGTCGCCGCGGCAGCCTGCATCTCAGCGTCGATAGCGCTAAACCGAGCCTCGTTAGCGCGAAGCCGAGCCTCAATTGCTCGGATGAACCCCGCGTGGTCGGCAACCCTCCTCGGCGCCTGTTCAGCCTCGACCCTCAGCCTCTCCGCTCTGGCAGCGTGCCCCCGCTCTATATCGCGCCAAAAAACTTCGGCCTCTTCCATCCCCCTAAGGAACCGCTCATCCAGTGGTAGGTTCCGCGCTGCTCCGCCTGCTGGGTTCGGTGGTGGTGGCCGAGGCGCTGCTGCTCCGCCTCCTGCTAGTGGCGCGGGCGGTGCTTGCGCAGGAGGCGGTTGAGCAGCACCAGGCCTCAAAGCAGCATCGACCGCCACCCCACCCGGATTTCCTGGGGCAGGTTGGGGCCGGGGGAAGTTCATCCCTCCCACATAAGCAGGCTGCGTCGCCGCTGCCATTCCTTGCTGAATAGGGAGTGGGAACTGAAGTTGAGGCCGAGCCTGGGGCTGTGGCTGTTGCTGAGGTTGCTGAGGTTGTCGTGGTTGAGGTTGCGCGTAGGCCAGTGGGACATGCATATAACGCGTGAACCCCGGGAATTGAACTTGCACGACCCTTCTCTGCGCGTTCGGCACCGTTACGTACGCTCCTGCTCCGGGGGCGGCGGAGGCGGCAGGTTGCGCTGGTACTTGCTGGGGACGCGGGGGAGGAGGCATGGGCTGAAATAGGCCTACGTCGAATGTGTAGTCAACTACGGCTAGGGGCTGCTGAGGTCGAGCTTGGTTTAGTGCTGGTTGCGGTAGCTGCTGCTGCTGCTGCTGCTGAGAATGATGATGACGATACTGAGGTGCAGCAGCCTGCTCCGCCACAGCGCGTTCTTCTCGCTCTCTCAATTGGTCTTGTTCCTGGAGTACCCGCCTCCACATTCGTGCGCGTTGCTGCGTTTGGAGTGCGTGCTGCTGGAGGTGTAGGGCGTGGAGTTCTCCAGCAGTGGGTTGTCTGGGTGCGGCTGGTTGGGGCTGTGCTGGGATAGGTCGGGCGTCAGGGGCGGCAGGGGCGGCGCCTTGCTGATTGGGATTGGGATTGGGATTGGGATTGGCGGGGACGGCGGTGTCGTCCGGGAATATACCACTCCACAGATCTTCGGCCGTCCTTCCACCCGACCCTTCCGACGGCTGCCCCTCAGGAGGACGTCGAAGCGCCAGCAGCTCCTTCCCCTCCTTCGCCTCCACCAGCGCCTTCAGACTCCAATTCACAGCCGGCCGGCCCCTCACAACGCCATTACAAAACGGACACTTCTTTTCCCTCATCAACAAGCTCGGGTGTTCACCCATTCCCACAGCCTTATTCCGCCACCACTGTGCAAGGCAGGTCCCGCAGGCCGTGTGGCCGCAGGACATGACCCGGGGGCCGGAGAGCGGTTCGTAGCAGAGGTCGCATTCGAGCTGTTTTGTGAGTCCGCTGACGAGGGAGTCGGTCGCTGCGCTGGCGAGCTGCTTGGTTTCGGACCGGTGGAGAGCTTCGGTGAGCCGGTCGACGGTGGCGAGCGCCTTTGCGAGTGCAGCATGTGTGTCTCTGGATGTAGCGACGAGGGAGTGACGGAATTGACGTGCGCGTTTTCGCGCTGGCGATCCAGGCGTGGACGAAGATGCGGTGGTAGATGCCTAGTACGCTATAATCTCCACAGGCATATGAAAGCTATGGAGGTAGCGTACCTCCGTGCCTCCAACCTCGTGCTCCTCATCGTCCTCCGATGACTCGCTGATGCTCAGAGCTCGCTATATGCGCATATATCAGCATTCCATGCGTTCGACGAGGATGGGATGAGGAGCGGACGGACCTTGCGTTGACCGATGACTTGGATCTCCTCCTCTCCGTCCTCCTCTTCGTCGTCGTCGTTCTGCTCCTCCTCCTCCTCTTCTCCGCGGGCAGACTCCATATCGACATCAGTGACATCAGGTAGTGGCACCGTGCGAAGTTGAGGTTGGGCTTGCTTGCCTTTCCGAACAGCTACAGCTACGGTTTGGCCTCTTGTGAGTCGCACCATGACTCACCCGACGAGGAAGGGGGGAGATGGTGGCAAGAGACAAGCGCCTCCCAAACCAAGCGCCAGCACCCTGCCTTATATACCCCCACGCCCAAAAGCCAAAAGGGATCAGATCCCCACCCGAAAGCCAAAAGGCAGACGAAAGGGCAGAAGGCGCTAGCGCGGCCTTGCCACAAACCGCTCGAAGCGCCGTTTGCGTGCCGGTGATGGGATGGTGGTTTGATCAACGGAGTGAGGACGGAGACGGAGGCAGAGAAGGCGCTAGAGGGCAGACGGTCAGCGGGTGAAGTCACGCGTCAGGTACACGGGCTGGATTAGAATTGACTTACTTCGGGTTACTTGCTTGGAATTGACTTACTTCGGCTTACTTGCTTGGAATTGACTTACTTCGGCTTACTTGCCTGGAATTGACTTACTTCGGGTTACTATGGCGCGAAGGCGCGGCGTCATTCCGCGGCGCGGTGGAATGCGGTAAAGTATGTGCTGGACTATATGGTACGGTTAACCGGACGGTACTGCCATCTGACCGCGACCGCGGGTTTCACTTTCTGACGCTCTTCGAACGGCAACGACAACGAATTAAGTCACAAAAAATATCCGGACTAAGACAGAAGAGGAAATCCACGAAGGGTTCTAGAAGTGGGAAATCCGGCGATGCCGAGCATCCTCCCGGATATGCACCGAGCACTCTCCTGATGAATGTCTCGGAAACGGTCTCGGGGTCGGCGTCTATTCCACCTTTCTTTCCTTTCTTAACGGCAACGATCGGAAATAGGATGCATAATGAGGTATCGATATGTCCCCCTCCGTACATCTAGTACAACAACAGCTCCGTATTCTACCACAGCACATCGTCATGCCCCCTCAGCCATCTGCCATCTGCCATCAGCGGGATGGGCGCTTAGGGTCCGTGGGTAGTGGGGAGAAACGAGGTAGGAGCTGGATCACCCAGCCCGCATAGCCAGCGTCTCCAAAAACTTATGCAAGTCTTCCTTGTTCACTTCTACTACGCTCGTGTCAAATGTCACTTGTCGTGTGCGCGCGCCGGACCGGTCTCGGGCTTCGAGGAAGGCGAGGTTGAACGTGCTATTCCGTATCGTCAGCACCGCTGGTGAAGGAAAAGGCCGAATAAGGCAAGGGGGCCATATATGGCAGGTTGACCAAATAAGGGAAGAAAGCTTAAATAGGGGTGCAGAAGCGCAAAGTCCGCGGGAGAAGAAAACACAGAGAAGACACAAGGCAACGAACGGAAAGGAAAGGAAAGGGGACGCAAGGCAACGGAAAGAAACGAAATACAAGGCGACGAAAAGAAACGGAGCACCAAGAAAGGAAACGCAACGCAAGCAACGACCCGAAAGGCAACGAAACGACTCACTTCGGCTTAACATCCCCCATCTCCTCCGCCCCCGTAACACCCACAACAACATAAGTCCCCGCCTCCTCCTTCGCGCACGCCACCACGAACGGCAACAACCGTTTCCGCCTCCCGACCTGCATGCTCTGTACCCAGTTCCGCGTCGCGTCCACTAACCACAGCGCCAACCGCGAGAGAGTGCTCGGGTGCGCGAAGAGGCCGAGGTCGGGGCCTTCTTTGATTGTTGCTAGGCGGAAAGAACGGGTTTGGGTTATGGCGCGCTTGGAGATTAGGGAGGTGCCTTGTCGGACTATGGCGCGTTGGAGGGCCATTGCCAGGGGGAGGGAGTTTCGGAGGAGGTTGATGCTACCCGCTCTATCAGCTGCTGTCCGGGGGAAAGATGGGAGCAGAGGATGGAGAAACCGGAAAAAAGGAAAGATGACGCACTTCATACCAAGCGCATCGTACGCCGCCCAGAAATTAGCGACCCACCACTCCTCCTCCTTCTGCTCCCTCTCCTCTTCCTCCGCCTGCTGCGTGTTCTTCACCGTCTCAGCCTCTTTCGCCCCACCCGCCCCATTCCGCCCATTAGCCCCAACGGGTTGGTTCTCCTTCCCCTCCCCCCTCCCCGTCCCCGTCCCCGAGCCCGAGCCCGGCAAGCTCCAAGCCCTCATCCCGCCAAACCACTCCCCCCCGCCCCTCCCCCCCTCCAGCTCCACCTCCAGCTTCACCCCCTGCGCAGCCTCCAGCAACGCCCCCACGCCCTCTACCACATCGGCCGCGCTGAGAGGCTGGAGGCGGAAGCCGAATGAACGTGTGAAGCTGGGGTAGGCGAGTTCGACTAAGCCGTATTCGGGGGCGTAGTTGTCCATTTTTGAACGGAGGGAACGTTTGAGGTCTTGGTCCATGTGCGTGAAGGCTTGTTGACATTGTTGGAGGGAGAAGCTGCGACACAAGCCCATCAGCAAGCAAGCGAGGAGCGAGAGCACAACAGAGAGGAGGAAAGGAAGAAGGAGAGAGGAACAGTAGGGAGGAGAGAGTGACAAAGGACGGTGGAGAGAGACAGAATGAGAGCAAGAGCACGCACCCCATCTTAGCCAACATCCCCCCCAGCTGTTTCTTCCCCTTCTCATTCCACGCCCTCAGCCGACTCATCACATACGCCGAATGATACATCGCATCCCAAAGATTCCAATGTCTAACCAACATAAACCTCAGCTCCTCGCTCTGTCGTATCCCCGAATCGTCCGCCGTCAGTTGTTGTTTCCCCCCCGGCTCAGCTACTACGCCCGGGGGGAGAGCGTTCAAGCGGGCGACTTCGTCGGAGAAGAGCTCGTGCATCTGTTCGTACGTGCCGCGCTTGATACGCGAGGTGAGGTATTGATGTGTTAGGCCGAGGATCGCTAGCCAGAGAAGGGCGTTGTCTGCTCGTTCGAGGGCGGTCGCGAGGACGTAGATTATCCCCGCGCTGGACTGGCCGTACGAGGTGCCGGAGGCGTAGTATCGCTCTAGACGCTCGAGGTATTCTTCGCGTTTTTCCCGGCGTTCGCGTTTTGACATCTTCCCGACTTTGGTCAGAGTCCGTACAGAACAAAGAGAGGGAAAGAAAAACGCACCCCTCCATTGAGCTTCCGCTTCTTCCTCGGCGTCCCTTCCCCATCTTCGTCCTCATCCTCCTCATCTTCGTCCTCATCCTCATCCTCGTCAGAATCAGAATCACTCTCACTCCCATCAAACATCGTCTCCTCAAACGCCCTCCTCTCCTCGCCCATCCTACTAACCTCGCCATCATCCCACACCACCACCCTCTCCTGTCTCTCCCCCACTCCAAAAAGGTTCGGCAGGCTCCTCGGTCTCCTACTATCAACGACATGCACTTTCACCCCAGGCCCGAACTCGCCAAACCAGTCTTCGCTCGCCAGGTCCAGCAAGCTGCCAATATTAAGCAATATCAACGTGTGCAGTTCCTGACTCCTTTGCAGCTGGTCTCGTAAAGCCACGAGAGCCGGATAGCCAGAAACAGGCTCGATCCGATGTTGTACCCCGTCCCGCGTGAGGAGTGAGGCGAGCATCCGACATGCGCAGAGGGAGTCGACTTCGAGTGCTGCGAGGAGGACGACTGCGGAGGGGGTATTGGACCGTGTTCGGCGTTGGGCGAGGATCTCGCGGTAGGCTGTGAGGTATGTTTTGCCCGCGTCGTGTGCGGAGGTTGGGGGGAGGAGGTATACCATCCCGCTTGGGCCAAGTGGGTAGTGGAAGGGAGAAAAGGAAGGGAGGATGGAGAGGGAGGGTGATGATGCTGCGAAGGCGTGTAGGCTGCTCTGTGGGTATTGGGTTACGGGAGCGGTAGGGACGTCGCGTGCCTTTGAGAATGAGACGCGTCGATTACATGACATCAACCAAAGAATGGACGCGTCTCGGCGTTAATGCTGGACATCATCCTGTCGGCGTTAGATGCAAGGACGGAAAAGGCCGAAAGCGCGTCCATCCTGCCCCCATGCGAATGCGATCTGCAACTTGCAATGGTATAAATTGCTCATAACACGGGCCGAGCAGTCCTAGCGAATGAAGACCGATATAAAAGCGAGTAGCTATGCTCTACGCTCTACGCGCTACGCCTTCCCACCCCTCTTCCCCTTCCTCTCCTTCCTCTTCTTCCCAATCAACGCCCCCAGATTCTTGCCCAACGACGTATCCCTCGCAGGCTTCCCATTCTGCGCGACAGCCTCACCCTTACTCTTCTCCTTTCTATCACTTGGCCTTCCCTTCCCCCTGGGCGGCGCGTCATCATCTCTGGACTGCTTTGGTGCGCCTTTACCGATCTTCTGACGTTTTCTGGGCCGTTCCTCTGCTGCATCGCCTGCTTCGGATTCCGTCTGTATCTCTCAGTCAGCAAAGCGATGACAGGGAAGAAAAAGAGGATAGCACCTGCCGACGCTTCGCCCTCTCCCTACTCCCCTCCACCAACTCCTTCCTCCTCTTCACCACCTGAACATTCTCAATCGAGAACTCCAAGATCAACCCCCTGCCTCCCCCTTCCCTCCCCCTTCCCCCTTTACCCTCCTCACCATCAGCAGCAGCAGCAGTCTGCCCCCTCTCCTCCGCCTCCTGGATCAACTTCACCCTCGCCCGAATCTTCCTTATCCTGTCATTCAACTCCTCCTTCTTCTCCCTCTCCTTTTCAGTCTTCAGCTGCTCGTCAAGCTTCTTAAGAGTGTCAAGGAGCTCGGTCTTCCACCACCCCGACATAAGCGGCACCACGTCGGGGTTATTATTCGCCCATCTCAGCACTCTCAGCGCATCAGCATGAGACCGCATCTCCAAAAACCCATATCCCTTGCTCTTCCCCTTCCCCGACAGGGGATCGACGCGCTCCGCCTGCCTAACAATCTTACTCTGCACAACGGCAGTCTGCCTCTCCCCCTTCTGCTTTTTCTTTGCTGGGCCGGACGAGGGAGGCGTATCGTCCCCCAACTCGTCGCTCGTCAGCCCTTCCCTCTCGCCTCTCTTGACTTCATCCTCGAACGTCCGCACGGCGTGGATCGCGAGTCGTTTTAGCGTGCGGTCGGTCGCGAACGTCGGGATTTGGCGGACGGAGAGACGGGTTTTGGAGATGTAGAGCGAGGGGTTTGAGCGGAGGAGCGTGCGGCGGGTGTTGAAAGACGCTACGCGGCGGTCTAGTTCGGCGGGGGGGATTGTTGCGGCTGCGGGGGTGTTGGGGAAGATTACTGTTTGCCACCATCAGATCAGCTTCTGTCAACGGACACCACCAGGAAGGGTGACGTACCCCCCTCGCGCATGAGGTACAGATTCCGCTTATCCTCCTTCTCCCTCCTCTTCTCCCCTTCTTCCTTAAGCCTAGCAGCCTCGTCCCTCGGAACAGCCCTCGCAACACTCAACGTTCGTCCATGCAACACCAGCCTGCTCGCCAGTCCGCTACTCGGATCCGGCGTCAACAAACTTTGGACCGCGAATGGGTTCTGTCGTTTTTCCTTTTTCTTCTCCCCTGCGCCCGGGAGGGAAGAAGAGAGGCCGGTTTCAGAGGCAAGCTGTTCGGCTTCGCGGATGGCGAGATCGGCGTGCTCTTTTTGCCAGAAGCAGACGAAGCCTGTTCCGCGGGAACGGCCGGTGATGGGGTCGAGGGTTATGCGCGCGTAGCGGAGGGGGCCGAAGGCTCGGAATCTTTGCACAGGGAGGTTAGCTGTGTAAAGCGAGAGGGAGAGGAAGGGGGAGGGAGAATGGGAGGAGGCTTACGTGGTGCGGAGATCGTCTTCGGTCGCTTCGAAGGGGATGTTACGGACGAAAAGGGTGGTGCCGACGTCTGTTTGGGGAAGGGTAGGGCGGGTTTTGGGGCCGTCTTCGTCCTCGTCTTCCTCGTCTTCGTTCCCTTCCTCATCTTCCGAGTTGCCGGCGGATTCCTCGTCATCATCATCGACCTCTTCGTCCTCCTCTTCATCTTCGTCATCGTCTCCATCCTCCTCTTCGTCATCTTCCGCAGACTCAGCATCTTCTGCCTCAGCATCCCCCATCTCCACATCCCCCCATCTCTCCCCCTCTCCCTCTGCAGCATCTTCCTGCCCCTCCTCCTCCACTCCCTCGTCCCCCTCTCCCACCTCAGCCACCTCCCTCTCCCACCTCTCCTTACTCAGCGCCCAATCAACAGCCACGACCCTCCCCTCCTTCCCCTCTTTCTTCCCCAGTACCTTCCCATTAACGCCCTCAATAGCCCGCTGCGCATCGGACTTACTCAACATCCATACGAATGCGAATCCCCGGATCTTCGGTTTCCGCTTCTTCTCCTTTCCCTTGGATTCGTCGGCGTTGGCGGCTGCGGAGGATTGGGAGGCAGGGGAGGGAGAGGGAAGGGTGGGTATCTCGATCGAGTAAATCGGGCCGTACGGCAAGAACGCCTCCCTCAAATCACGTTCGGTTATGTGAAACGGCAAGTTTCTGACAATCAACCTCCCAGCCCTATTGGGCTTCGCCTTCCCCACCCCCTGCCCAGCAGTCCCAGCAGCAGCGCTGGCGTCTTCTGCATTGGACGCCGGTACGATGGGAGGGACGATTTTCAAGGATGCGTCCAGCCGTTTCTTGAGTACGACGCTCAAGAGAGAGCCCTTGAACGTGTGCGCATGCAGGGCTTGTACGGCTGATTGGGCGTGGGCGGGGGTGTCGAATAGCACATGTGCGGTGCCCTCCACAACGTCTCTCCCATCACCTTCTTCTCCCTCAGCCGCACCCTCTGCTTGAGCAGCAGCAGCAGCAGCGGCAGAGGAAGCATAGACGGGAAAGATGACTTTCTCGGCCCCAGCTTGTTTCCGGACTTTTTTCCAGATCTCTTTGTTCGTTATTCCCGTTGGAAGGCCGGTGATCACTATGGTGCGGATGGCGTTGGGGTCTTTAGGCGTGGGGAGGGGTTTGAGGGTACGTTTTGGGGTGGGCTTCGGTTTGCTTGGGGTGTCGGGTTTAGGTTGGTCGGGCTGGATTCGAGGGTCAGTATTCCAACAGCCGAAAAAGAAGAGAGCAGAGATGGTGACGAAGAGAGAAAGGCAATGGACAGACGCACCTTAGTCCCAGGCCACTGAACCCTCACCTTCCTCCCCCCCACTTCAAGTCCCGCACTCAATTCCTCCACGAGGCGCTCCGCGTCCTCTCTCACCGCGAACGTGACGTACCCCACTCCCTTGCTCACTTTTGTCTCTTTGTCCAGCACTACGAAGGCTTTGCGGACGGGTGCGTGGTCTGAGAAGAGAGTTTGGAGGTCTGTAGATGTGTAGGTGTAGGGGAGGGAGGTTATGAAGAGTGTTGAGCTGCCGATATCGTCAGCTCTTGGCTTGGGTTCCATAGCGGAAAGTAAGAATGTACCCATGATGTTCCTCGTTGGCAGCCTTAGGCTCTTCACCATCCCTTTCTTTCCTTTTGGTACCCATCTTCTTATAATAACAGGGAGCTCACAAACTGGAGGCGTAAGAAAACAGCTCTATGATGGGCCGCAAGGGTCCATAACTTTTCCTCTCATTCGACTTTCAGCTGCTTCTGCATAGCCACAAAGGGCTTCTCGAGCGGAGGCTTTTGGGGGACGCGTCGTCCCCGTCCCCGATGTTCGTGTGTGCATATACGGTGACGACGCCTTCCTTCCTCCTCACTCTCCTCCTCGCACTCTCGCCAAACCCCCGCTTATCCCCCGCTACAAGAGATACTTGCCCATCATGGTAGGCATCTTGAGGACCGAGAAGAGAGAGCCGTAGCTGATGCAGTTGGGCAGTCGATTATGGAATATAACGGTGGCTCCGTCATAGCCATGAAAGGCAAGAACTGCGTCGCGATCGCCTCTGACCTGCGGCTGGGTAATCAGGCCATGACGGTCGCTATGAACTTTGAGAAGGTGCGCGGACACCTGGTGCTTCCTCTATATGAGTATTCGGCTGACGTCCCGATGTAGGTGTTCCCGGTGACGGATAGCTTGTACTGTGGGTTAGCCGGGCTGGCGAGTGACGTTATCACTCTGTACGTATATGCGTTTGGGGTGGTAGAGTGAAGAGCTGATGATATGCGTATGACAGGCGCGAACGATTCCGCTACCGCGTCAACATGTACACCATCAAAGAAGAGCGTCAAATCGAGCCCTCCACGTTCGCCCAACTCGTCTCCTCCACCCTCTACGAACGCCGCTTCGGCCCCTACTTCGTCGAGCCCGTCATCGCCGGCATATCAAAGAAGACCAACGAGCCCTTCATCGCCGCCGCTGACCTTATAGGGTGCTTGAACTTCGCGAAGGACTTTGTGGTGTGTGGGACGGCGAGCGATAAGCTTTTTGGCGTTGCGGAGGGGCTGTGGGAGCCTGATCTGGAGCCGGAGGACCTGTTTGAGACTATTAGCCAGACGCTGATGAATGCTGTGGATCGGGATGCGTTCTCCGGGTGGGGGGCGGTCGTGCATGTCATGTGCGTCTATCTCCCTTTCTCTTCTCTTTCTTCTCTTCTCTTCTCTTCTCTTCTCTTCCCCGAGCTCCTCATTTTGCATGTTGGAACGCGAACTGACTTTTGGCGCAGAACACCGGAGAAGGTGATATCACGAACGCTCAAGGCACGGATGGACTAGAGTGGCCGTAGTACACGTAGAGGAGGAGAGAAGAGAAGAGAATGACATTTCCAGCCACTACGACATCACGCCCCATTCCCACTTCCCTGCTCGGCCGGGTAAGTATCCGACGAGTGACCCAGTCGGACCTATCCGGCAGCGGATCGGGTCTTGCCTGGCGGCACAGTTGGATGCCCTACTACGCTGTGGGAAGAAGCCACCCACCCATGCCACGTCCTTGATCTGTTCTTTGATCTGTTCTTTCTTCCCTCCTGGCTGAGCATCTTCGACAACGACCATGACGGGTCGATGTCGAATATACTCAGCCGGCTTCTCCCTCCCGCTGCTTTGGAAACGCCGTCCGAAGGTCGGACACCAGCATGACAACCTTTATTGTGCATTCTGGACGTTTATAAGGCACACAAAAAGCGGGGCGTGCCTGCGTATCAGAATGAGTCCCCCGTAGGACCAAGCTGACTCGCTTTATATTTCAAAGTCCTCCGAGGAGGACTGGATCTACAGAGAGCGCTCTTGTGAGCTTACGGCCCCTGAACTCGAGAGGGGTGGTGCGCAACAATGCAGCTTGATTCAAATAATGAGGGGATAGTGAGAGATCGCATGATTCTTGCACGGCTGAGCTGGTTACTGGTTAATGCGGTGTACTAAGTTCAAGTGCTACTAAGTTACTACTGTACTAGTAACTTAGTAGTTTGTGGTTGAGAAGTTGCAATCTGGATGTTTCTCCGGAAATACCATTGACTGAAGTCCATTCCCACAAGTCTACAAGACAATTCCAGCTATTCATCATCTCCCGCTGTCTGACTCCCTAGCCAAAGGTCAAGCTTTTGATGGTGTTCTAAACGCCTTTCCACTGAGCTGAGAGACGGTAGTGAGGATCCATCTTGGCGAAGCAAGCGCCCACTCACGCGGAAGCAACTGCGCCGCGTCGTATCACCTCTCCCTTCCCCGCTACGAGTGGTCATCATCAGCATCAGCATCGCCAGCTTCTGCTCTGCTGTCCAATTAGTTAGGCAGAGAGAGAGAAGGAGGAGTGATGGACTCCCTTCCTGTCAATTATAGGCCATATCAGGTACGCTACCCCCCTCCCTATCACTCGGTAACCCCCAGCTGATCTCGTGTGCGCTGTTGTGCTGTGTACAGAGCAAACGACACTCGCGCTCTCATTCTTCCATTTCGGTCAACTCGACTACTTCAAGCTTGAGGGCGACTTCTCCGCTGTCAAGGCAGCTGTCAGCGACGGGGAGCGAGCTCAGTCCGCCGGGGTCGCTTACTCTGGGCTTCAAGGGCGTTGAGGGAGCCGGGGAGAGGGAAGGAGGTGGGGAGAGGAAGTGGGAACCGGTGTTCTTAGAGGAAGAGGACGAGAAACGGCTATCCGACCGCATAGGAGCACCGACGACAGTGCAGGTGGTCATAACGCCAGAACCGAAAGCGAACGGGATGAACGGCACGAGCATAGAAGAGAAAGGCAAATCCGCCTCCTTCTCCTTGCCGGGAGCGCGCCAATCCCCACCTCCTCCTAAAGCGAGTCCACCGCCATCCTCAACAGCCTCTATGACCTCCGCTTCCCCTCCTCCGTCCGTCCACTCCACCCAGTCCCTCGCCACGTCAGCCGCAGGAGGCCCCTCAACCCCCGAGCGTCCTCAGCCCGTCCCCCGCCCATCCTCTACCTTCAGGCACGTTCCCCTGAGGGGAAGAGGCGGCCACACTCCTTCCCCACTCCGACCTGGTTTGCCACCCGTGACGAGGAGCTTTCAGGCTCCGCCGCCTTCAGCGGGTGGGAAAGCTACGACGACGGGAGGACCAGGGAGGGTCGAGCCCGGGAGGACAGTTTCGCAGCCTGTGATCCAGCTCCGCTCGCAGCCTTCCTCCTCCACTGCACCAGCATTCGGACCTCAAGCCTCTGCGCCTCCGCCTCCGCCCCCGAAAGACAACCCGAGCAACTCCCAAGCACGAGCAGCCCCAGCGCCAATCACGTTTGGAAGAAGCGCATCGAGCATAGCGCTCGTCTCCCCTCCCTCAAGCTCCGCTCCGACCCCAAGCCTCCTCTCCACGCCCTCCCGCGCTCTCTCCCCCTCCCCATCTCCCTTACCCGTGCCAGCACCAGCACCCTCCCCAGCACCGACCCTCCCTTCCGCCTCACATTCCGCCACGTCGACCTCCTTCCAACACCAGCAAGCCCAGCAAATGCAAAGCCAGCATGCTAGGCAGACCCCTTATAGGGCGGGGTTTCAGCCGAAACCGCTTTATAGGATCAGGACGGAGGAGTTCTTAGAGGTGAGGGGGAGGGTGAGCGATAGCAGGAAAGGGGAGGATAGGAGGTTGGAGAGGAGGTTGGAAAAGGCACGTCTCTGGCTCTCTTTCTTCTCCCTTCCCGCCCTCCCTACCCCCACCCCTCACCACTCTCCATCACTCTCGCCCTCCGCTGTTCCCCCTCGCTACGCTCCTGCGCAACAGCTTGCTGACCCCGCGCATCTAGTTAATCCAACTCCACTTCGCCCCCAAACCCTCCTCCTCAAACCCGCCAGCTCTCCCAAGGTCCACAAGTCTCCTCAACGAGCTCAAAGGCGCCGCGGCGCAGGAAGCGGCCGAGATCCGCGCTGCCGAACAGAGGATCGCGCCGTGGGAACCGGATGCGAGTGTGCGGGAGTGTCGGTTGTGCTCGTGCGTCTCTTTCTTCTTCCTTCTCCTATCTCATAACTCCGTCACCTCCGTCGCCGCCCTATCCCCCCTTAGGTAGGATGCCAGCGGTGGGATATATGCTGACCTAGTTGTGCGACAGGACGCCCTTCAACGCCCTCACAGTCAGGAAACATCATTGTCGGCTCTGCGGCACCATAATCTGTTCCCAACCTCCAAACCCAAAATCTTCCAGCCCGGCCCGTCGGCTGCCCTGCTCAGTGCTAATAGCGGCAGACTACAAGACCGGCCGGGTATGGGACGTGAAAGAGGGGATCGCGTATGGGGTCCAGCCGCGCGGTGTGAACGGAGTTGGAGTTGGGAAGGGAGGTAGCGGAGGAGCAGGGGGAGCAGGGGCAGGAGGCGGAGGGAAAGAGGAGGAGAAGGGGGTGAGGGTGTGTAGGGAGTGTAGGGAGAAGGTGAGGAGGATCCAGTATGTGCTTGAGAGGAGTAAGGTTCCCGCCGTGGCGCGGTTATACGAAGTGCGTAAGCTCTCCATCTCCCTCTCCCTCCGCTTCCTCTCTCTCCTTCTCTTTCTCCCTCTCTCGTCTACTCTGCCCCTCGCACGGCCGCTCTTTGCCCTCTTACCCCTTCTCGTCTTTGTCCTCGTTCCCAGAGATGAGACGCTCACCCGAACCCACGCACGCAGGTCCTCCTCCAACTAGAACAAGACCTCTCCTCCCTCTCAACAACATATACCGACCTCCTCCTCTCCCTCCCCTCCCCTCCCACCGCCGCCGCCCTCGCGCCAGCACAGGAAACTCGGAAACTGATATTGGACACGTGTGCGGACTACGATAAGGTCGCTAGACGGATCTTGGAGTTGCCGGCGGTCAAGGGAGGGGAGGGGGAGAGGGTGCAGCGGGCGGTGTGGATGCGGAGTAGGGGGGTGCTGCAGCGGGAGATGGGGGGGTTGCCGGTGCGTTGTTGTCCTCACCGTCTTTGTCACTCTCGCCTTGCTTCTTTCTTCGGTCTCCTCGCCACCGTGTGCATATCGACCTTCTGTCTCGCTACCAACTTCGGGGCAAGGGGCCCTATATGCGCATCCGCTGACCAAGTACGCGCAGGCCCTCCCCAAACTCCCCTCGCACAAGAAATCCAAGTCCACCCACTCCCACTCCCTCCCTGGCTCCGGCACCCACACGCCCAGCACCCCACAAGCAGACAAAGACGCCGAGCTCGCCCATCGGCTCCAGCCGCTCCTCGAGCAAGAGGCTTTGTTGGACCAGTATGTCGCCGAGGCTACTGCTGCGAGGAAGTTTGAGGATGCGAGGGCGTTGAGGCAGAGCTTGGAGGAGATTAGGGAGGAGGTGGGGAGGTTGGTTAGGGAGTGGGGTGGGTGAGTGGGCGCGGGGGGTTCATTGTCCACTCTCTCCGAGGCGGGCGAGGCTTAGCGGTTCTTGGGTTGAGAGAGAAGAGGAGGCAATATACCACGATAGCGCAGCCCTCCGTCGGTGCTGGTTCCTTTCATTTGTAGCTATAGGACAGGACTCTGCGGTATAGACTGTACACTATCCTCTCCCTACATTCTCAATCCTTCTCTCTCTGCTCTCCCTCTCTTTCTCCCATCTACTCACACCATCACTCCAAACGTAGCGTTACAGAAGCAGCACGCACGACTGCATTAAATCATGTAGCAACAGCCTGCACCTGGTACCAAGAACGCTCAAGAAGCAGCAAGAGTCCTACCGCAGATGGGAAGAGCGGGTCATCGTCTACGACACACAATTTTGTCAGCTGCACCATGCCCGCAACTGGTCTCTGCTCCTACATGCAGAAGAACAGCGGAATACATATGCCAGGGAGATCCGAGATCTGTACAATGGAGAGGGGAATCCGTGCATTAGAAGTTGAGTTGGTGGACACACAGAGATGGATCATGGGTGCCTCTTGTGCTCACCCCTTTGACTCTCACACGTTGCTAACACATCTTCAGGGCCGATTACTGTGGCTCGTGCATAAAACACAATTCAGAACTCTTTTAACAGCCAATACAATGTGAACATGTGCCCAAACGACAATTTGCTTAGCTCGCTGGGGAAGGCTGCTGCCTTGGTGGTCGGACTGGTCTTGAACTAGGGTACTTGCACCTGCCTGCTGGTTCTGTGTCGTGGAGCTGGCTGTCAGCCAAATGCATGCATATCAGAGAGGTTATTTCTTCTCATCATATTGTGCTATGGCAAATGAGAAGCATGAGACGTCAACCGAGCAGATATTGCATCCAGGTCAACCCACTTTGGGAATATGGGTTGGTATGACCTCATCCAGCATCTGAGAGTAGACTTACACAGCTCTAGAGTATCGAGATCTAGTCAGTGTTGGAGAAGCCTGTGGAGGATTGCTCAGTTCCAATGCCTGTCCAGTGGAGAAACAGGGAATGGAATTGGTCCTGAAAACTTGTCCTGTCACTACCCAGGACAAGGGTTTGGATTCAGTGTTGGCTCGTCCCCCAAGGTGGTGTTTGTGTTGTCCTGACTCCAGTCTACAGCCGACTCACCACTAGATGGTTGATCATCCTGGTTTGCTTGTATTTGGGAATGACATGGCACCATTTCTCACTGCCAATTGATCTCGACTTGCACTGCCATATCTTCAAGCCGGCTTGGGCAGCAAACATGAATTGTTTTCAAGCTTGATGTTGCCCAAAGTGTCTGTCAGCTGGTAAGGTGGAGTAGGTGGGAGACATGTTTGGGCTTGCTAGAAGGGGAAGGAGCTTGGTGATGCATACGAAGTTTGGAGAAGTGTAGGAGGTGGTGCATGCATGTAGAGCGAGATGGACGACAGGCAGCAGATTGAATAAGGACCCAAGGCAGTTCTCCCATGCAACAAGGGCTGTACAATCTTGATCAATAGTCAGCAAATGCTATGGGCGATGGGAGGCTGGTTGGGCACACTCAATGTTGTACCCCCCTGCCTCTCCAATACTTTTTCCGAGGTAGTTCCTTGCCATGCCTCCATCATAATCCAAGTACCTGAAGGGGTCGGAGGCCTATAAGACCATGGTGGACCTATGTGGGTTTATAACCCCTCTGTGATGAAGGTTGACAGTGCTTACCTGACACCTGGGTCACAAGTTCCGCCGACTTTTGATACAAAGCAGGAATACCGTGTAAAAACAGCTACTTGAGCAAGAAAGGCCGGGCGTACCACCTCCGCCATCTAGGATTGGGCATTGCTCTCATCTCCCTAGGTTGTTCTCATGAGTGAGCTGGTACCTCAAGATGATCAGAAAATCACCTTGTCTTGGTCAGCACATGAGGAAGCGGCCGAGTTCAGTTTGCTTCATGCCAGTTGGCCAAGCTCATCATGCAAACCATCAGATGCTGCTGTAGAGTGGGCCAACTTTATCGTACTTCAAGGTTGCATTGTTCTCTCTGCTGTGTACTGATGCCTACACAAGATTGTCTGGCTTTTCCTATATAAATGCGCCGGAATGGCATCTCGGCGCCCATCAACGCTCCTTGCCGTCGCAAACCGACTGATGAGCTACCAAGCCGCCGGCCAGAAGAGTTCTGCCAACGCTTATTCCTATTCCTGAGGAACGACCCTCCTCCCCGGCCTAGCAGGCCTCGCAAACCCCCTCTGAGCGCTCATAGTAGCCGCGAGCTGGGCCTGGCCAGTATTGGCGTTCGGATCTGTTGTCCTCCTAATGGGAGCGGGAGCGCCGCTGTCGACGGCAGCGGGGGTGTTGGAGGGGAAGAGCTCGGAGAGGAGGTGTGGGTGGGTCAGTTCGGTTAGGTCGGAGCTTTCCATCTACGAAACGTCAATGTCAGTCGCGGACAGAGGAAGAGAGACAGCGCAAGACGTACCCTCCGCGCGGGTTTGCACCCCACCGCTTCAGCTTTGTTGATTATGTTCCACCTCGAGGCGGAGTAGACCATCTTCTCCTTGAGTGAGGCGTCGTTCGGGCACGCATATATGAACACTGCACCCCATCAGCGCCCTCTTCCACTTCGACAAGAATAACGACGCACGAATACTCCTCTCCCCACCCTTACTCGCCGCCCAAAACACATAACTCGGCTCCCCCTCCTTCAACTTCCCCACCAGCCCCTCTCCCTCCCCAAGCTCCTCAGCACTCTTAAGAACAATCACGTCCCCCTCCTTGCCCGTCCTCACACCCAGCACGACCAGATTCTTCCCTCCTCCTTCCTTAAGGTCCTGCAGTGCTTGCTCGGCCTCGGTCTCCCAGGCCATCTCACCCGCCTTTAGGTGACTCCTCGGCGTCTGGCTGCGAGCCCGCTCACGCGCTTCAGCAGCCTCGATTTCGGCGATCTCTTTCTCCCTTCCGCTCAGCGGGATAAGCCCCGGAGAAGTGACGGCTCTTGCTGGTCCGGAGCTGCCGGTGCTACCGCCCGACGAAGAGCGGGAAGAGAGTGTGGAGGCGAGGTCGGAGGAGGAGGAGACGAATGCCGAGTCTGTGAAGCTTGATGCGCCTAGTCCGCGGGTGAGAGCGTTCCGGGTTGAGGCGTAGAGCATCTGTTGCGCGCCATTAGTATGGGTTCATTAGGACCATTCGGCTGACGCAGGGAAGGGAGACGCACCTTCTGCCGTACGCTGGCGGTGTCGGGCACGTAGGAGACGAGCGTCCATCGGGATTTGTTGTCCTGCTGAACGAGGAGGTAGGCGGGGGTGTCTTTCTCTACTATGCTGGAGATGGACTGGACGTCGCTCGACAGGTCGGATTTGAGAGGGAGAGTAGCGGAGACGACGAGTGATTCTGATGTATGCACAACAGGCGTGATTAGGATTGCCCGAGCTCGTGGCAGACTGTGCGAGACGCACCATTATCAATGGACACCTTGATCACTCTCGTTTCTGAAGAGTTCTTGAACGCATTTGACAGCTCCTCGGAGACCGTTATTCCTGACGTTACGCCCGACATCGTCTACCAATAATCTTTTAGAAAGAGGGAGCGTGGACGTCGTCGTGGGATGTTGAACGTTGATGCACCCTTCGCTGCGGAATGCCGCGCCGCGAACATCGTTCTCAACATGGACATTACGACCACCGTCTCGTCTCAGCCTTTCCTTCACAACGGCGTCCTACCCTCCGAGCTCTGTTCGACCCTGCTTCTCTGACTATCGGCGGTCCTCTTACTCAGACAATGATGACCCCTGCTGAACATTATAACCATCTATGGACATCGACTTCCATTGCCACTGCGGGACGGCGAACTACTCCCGACAATCCCCTCGCATCAATGCCATATCGGGCAGTCGTGGCGCTTCACCAACTGCCAGCTGGCACGTAGCAACATGGCAACACATGGACGTCGGAATTGTTTGAACCCCAAGTTGGTTGCGATTGTCTAATCGCCATCAAACCGTCATCAAAACAGACGTACGGACGAATGGATTCCAAACGCTTCTGCTGACAATACGATTTTCCGGCTTTTTCTTTGCTTGCTCTGGGCTCGGCTATGCATTTCCCTTGCTGGTTGAGCCGGTACCGCCCGCTCTCTGCTGCTGGGTTTAGCTTGAAGCCACGCGTCCTGGATCAATAGCCGATGTGATCAGACTGTCCTGCGATTCTATCAGAGATACAGTCAACAACGCTCCAGACTCCCAACTGCTGGAGCCTCGCCGCCGCCAGCACCTGCACCCCAACTTCCTCAACACACTGGAACCTTTGTTGGCCAGCACTTACGCTTCTTGATAACCCGACGATCCTACATCAACCGTACGACGCCATAAGGACTATCTACCCGATTTGGCAGCCCTCGTCCCCCCTCAGGCACAGCATCTCACTCTCAACAAGGCAGCATGACAGCGGCGATGCTCGCCGTCAAACAGCTTCTCTCGCAGAATATGGAGCAAGAGTATGTTCGTTGCCAGAAACTCTTTCGCCTAATGCGTCAGTTCCTGCTTGCGGATTCCTTCGCCTTCGGCCCTCTGCTCGGGCAGGTTGCAAGTCTTTCGTCTTACGTTGGAACATGTGGACGGACTGTACTTCTACATTTGCGGTCAGATCTGGGTATATAACGGGCCTTGTCCCCTACGCTGTCATTAGCAGTCCAGCCCCTGTCTGTCAACCTCAGCGCACCGCCCGCCGCCCGATTGCAGCCCTCCACCCATCGCCTTTACTGCCGTAGGAGAACAGCATGTCAACCGACATAGGCATCGACACCGCAACGATCGTCGCCGCCTGGGCAGAAGCGATCCTTTACGGCATCTTCCTCTGCCTATTCGGGGTGAACGTCTATGTTCTCTGCCCGCTCTCGAGGCGCACGACGGGGTGCACGAATGTCCCGCTTGCCGTGCAGTCGTTCGTCTTGCTCGTACTGCTTACGGCGCATACGTCGATCTCGCTAAGAAGGCTGCTGGAGGCGTTCGTGATGAGTGAGCCTGTGCCGGGCGCTGTGGCGTACCTAGCCGACACCACCCGATGGACAAAGCCTGCTACGTGCGTCGTCTCGTCCAGTTCCTCGTCCTCCGCCTGCTGACGCCGGAAGCAGGGATATAATATACATGCTCGCCACCCTCCTAGGCGACGGCGTCCTCATCTACAGATGTTATATCGTCTGGTCCCGCCGACTGTGGATCATCATCCCCTCCAGTCTTCTCTGGATCGGCACCGCCGTCACCGGCTTCCGAGCAGTAGGGATGGAGTTCCAGCTCGCGCCGAGCGACGGAATTTTCTGGGGTCAGATCAGGCCGTGGTTCGAGGGGACTTTGTACGTCTCCGTTCCTTCTTGATCCGCTCTCCGGCCTAGCGCTGACAGGACCGATGTCTGTAGTTCGTGCACGATGGCCGCTAATGGGCTCACTACCCTACTGATCGCATGGCGTATCTGGAGGACGAATACCGAAGCGCACAAGTTCGGTACATCAAACCTTGGCCCTGTCCTCGCTGTAGTACTCGAATCGGGCGCGGTGTACAGCATAACCGTCTTCGTTCTGCTCATGCTCTACGCCGCCAAGTCCAACGCGCAGTACATAATCCTCACCATGACGACTCCCATTATCGTAAGCTCCTTCTCGCCATACCCTGCCTGTTCGATGCTGAAAAGGAACAAAGGGACTGGTCTTCGGCCTGATCATCACCCGCATGGGCCTGAACCGAGCCATGCGAGCGGCTGAGTCTGGCATGCTTAAGACTGGGCCGCATAGGTCGAACCTGATCGGGTCTGGGCACGGGCACGAGCTTACGCATGTCTCGATCGCGAAGACTGTTGAGGTGGATAGCTTTGACGATAAGATGCGGGATAGTAGGGATATGAAGGGCGGGGTGGCGCATATGGTCTGAGCGCTTCCTTAATTCACATACGCGCACGCGGAAGGGACAAGCTTTGTTGTATGTTTCGGCTTTGGGACAGGTTACACTAGAACCGGCAAGGCGAATTGCCGCTTCCCGTATGTTTTGGGAGAAGTGGCATACTGCTTTTTAGTTTACTTTCGTAGTTTCATAGTATACCCTACTTGCACGCGATTTTCATCTGACGAAACAAGAATATATTCATGCATCTCTTTTCAGAGACGCCGAAGCAGGAGCTTCTTTTTTCCGTCCGCCGGCCAGCAGGAAAGCACGGTGGTGGTAACGCTCCGAGCCTGTGACACCACAGCCCCAGCTGAAACAGGTTAATTTCCTTCACTTCATCTTAGAAGTTCTCATTATTAGCTAATGGATGTATGACAATACCTCCCTTGCAGTGCTCCAGCTGGCAATCTTCCCCTCCGCCGTAGGCAATACGCGCGGAGGTGCACTTGCGAGCTGCCAGATCGGGAACTGTAACAGTTACCCCAGCACAGCATTTCCTTCTTTTAGGTTCTTCAATCGGGCAAGTAGGCTCCTCTTCTGATGACTCGCATCATCGCCGGCGCTGTCCAGGGCTTGCACTCGGCGACAATGTGCTCGTCCGCCAACATCTTCTGTTGAAGCACCCCTTGGGAGTGGAACAACCTGTGCTGTCAGAGGTGGGATGATGGATATGAATCGCGCATATAAGCATCCTCGAACAGCAGCGGCTGAACCATTCGTCTGGGTAATTTGGTTGCCCCGTTTGCCGCATTCGCGCTTGCTACAAATGACGGACATCGGCTTGGATACCGCGACGATCGTTGCTGCTTGGTGCGAAGCGGTGCTCTTTGGTGTCTTTCTGGTCTTGTTCGGTATCAGCGTGTATGTCCTTTGGCCGCTGTCACTAAAGACGACGGGGCGGGTCAATGGACCGCTGCTGGCAACTTCGATCGCGCTGCTCCTTCTCATAGGAGGACATGGCGCTGTCTGCTTGCGACGAGTCATCCAGGCGTTCGTGGATAACGAGCCGACTCCGGGGGCTGTCGAGTTCCTCAGCGATACAAGACAATGGACCGAACCGGTAACGTGAGTACTTGATCTACCCCGCTGACCATTCCCGCTCATCCACTGCAGGGATCTCCTTTACGGCCTAGTCACGCTCTTGGGCGACGGCATCCTCATTTACCGATGTTACATCGTCTGGTCAAGGAAGTGGTGGGTTGTCATCCCATCGATGATCCTCTGGATCGGGACCGCCATCGCTGCTCTTCGAAGCGTCGCGATGCAGTTCGAACTGCAAGGCGGAGAAGGCATCTTCGCGAGCCAGCTGAACGGTTGGATCGAGGCATTCTTGTGAGCCTTCTTTGCCCTTCCCATATCTGCGATCGCTGACCCTGTGGCCAGCGCTTGCACCATGGCCACGAACGGATTGACCACTCTGATGATCGTCTTCCGCGTCTGGAGGAGCGACGTCGATGTTCGGCGATTCGGGCAGTCCAGCCTTGGGCCTGTGATTGCCATCATCCTGGAGTCCGGCGCGTTGTATAGCGTGACGGTCTTCATTCCCCTCATGCTGTACGTGGCGAAGACGAATGCCCAATATATCGTGCTGGCCATGGAGATCCCGATCATTGTGCGTCCTTCGCTTGAATGTTGTGAAACCTAAAAACTGATGAATAACGCTAGGGGATCGTCTTCTCTTTGATCATAGTGCGCGTCGGACTGAATCGGACCATGAAGACGAACAGCGGGCTCCGAGGGCATAGTCAGACAGCTCGATCGCTCAGCTTGCGTGGCGTGAGCGTCGCCTCGAAGGATATGCACGAGATGCGCCGCGTGGCCATAGCCAAGACGGTCGAAGTGAGCAGTTTCTCCGACCCGGAGGATCTGGTCGACATCAAGTCAACCAAGGCGGAGGGCGAGCAGATGGTGTGAAATGTCATAATCCAAGCCTTTTCCCTTTGGAACGGAAGCACGCGCATATATGCGCTAAGGAAAACAAACCTTCCTAATGTAGAATTAGTTCACAGAATGTGTCGTACGGTAGAGCACTTACTTTAATCATCGCCTTGGCCGCTGCTCAGCCGGTTTGTATCGATGGTATGTCTGATGAAAGCCCCTCGCATTCTCTTTCAGCGTAACTGTCCGCCGCCACGCATATGGATAGTTATAGATACACCGATGCTCATTAAATGCAACAGCCCTAGACAAAGCATACAAGACAAACATTACCAACCACCGCCACCACCACCTCCCCAAGACCCACCAGCAGGGGTCGAAGCTGGCGGCGCACCCCAACCACCGTTGGAGGGTGTAGCACCACCAGCGCGAGGGTCGTAGCCGTATCCTCCTGCCGGTGCCACAGGTCGTGGCGTTTGGCCGTAAGGATTAGGGGTATGTGCCGCGCCACCGCCGTACGGGTTCGGTGTTCGGCCGACGGGCAGGTGAGAGGACGTCCGATAGCCTGGGGTGCGAGCGGAGGGTGTAAGACCGCCAGCGCCATAAGGGGTAGTACCCGCCCCATAGGGTGTCTTGCTTCCCGAAGGACGACCAGACCCAGCTTGGCTGGACTGCTGTACATATCTGGGGCACGATGAGTCACCAGGCGGTAATCAGGGAGGGGGAACGTACCTCATCTTGAAGGCATTGCACAATTCGGGCACGGACGGTACCTCACCACCGTCGAGCAACCGGTATCCACGGGGCGTGACCTTGATTGGCTATTGCGTACGTCAACAAAAGGCATTACTACACACGCTGAGAGAAATGGCGCACCCAAGTCTGCATCGGTATATTCTTGTTGACCATGAAGTCAACAACGAAGTAGCCCGGATGTTGACGATCCAAGCCAAAAGCGTAAATACTCTTGTTGGGGTTGGCCATGACGAATTCCGTCAGGTATTGGCGCCGCTCCGCATCGACCTTTTCTGGGCTTGTGCCCTTGTAGAACTTTTCGTGCTCCATCAGATCGCTGACGCGCTTAGCCATGGCGTTCACGTGATTGACCAGCAGTTCATCAAGATCCGAGTAGACGTATTCGCCAACCACAAGTCGATGGCCAACGCCACTCTGGTCGTTTCCGCCGTCAGGGTCATACACGTCTGCAGATAGGATGAGTTCAGTACACGAGAAGTATGACTATGGAACGTACCGATATGCTGGAAGAGTCCGTTCTCGACCTTCCACGTGACGACCAGATGATCAGGACCCTTGCTTGATGGCCGCACGACCACATCGCCGTTCGGCCTGGTAGCAAGATACTGTTCTGCCTGCCCAGCATTGAACTTGAAGAACAAGGGATGCTTGATGATCCTGCGAGTCGCGTTGAGCTCTCGCCGCTTCTTGCGCTGTAGGGCTTCTTGGTCATGGGCATGTCGCTCCCAGTCAAAGTCTTCAATGCTGCCCTTCCCATATAAGGGCCGAGCGCTCTTGAGAGCCGTCTCGCTGGTCGCAAGCTCGACCTGGAACTGCTCGGGCTTGATATCGATGACGATACCGTTAACTGCTTGTCCCTTGGAGAGGACTTCCTCTATCCTTGCGCCAGGATCGTCGGACAGATTGGCCTGATTGATAACAGCTTCGACACCGGAATCCAGGCGGGCCAGGGCGAAGTGCTGCTTCGTCCGGAAGACGATGGCCTGAACGGGGCGACCGTGATACAAGGTCTTCCTCGTCTCCCCAGTAAGCATCGTCAAGACGTCCCAAGGCTGTGGCACTGCGAACGGAGCGCGTTTCTCGCCGTATGGACGGAGCAGTTCTTCCTTGAGAAGATCGAGTGTGTGTCGCTTGCGATCGTTCATGCGCTCAAGCAGGTTGATGGCGAAGTCATCCAAACTGAGATCATCCAGCTTCCGGGCGGCGTCATCGTCTTGCATAAGCTGCGCAACGGGTGCCGACGGGTGCTCATTGACGAAGTCATCTTCCTCCAGATCCAGGGCATCAGTCGCCATCTTGCGTGCCAGCTCATAGTCTTCTGGATGGATACGTGTCTCATCGAGCGGATCAGGCTGGTTGTCGATTTCCTTCGATTTCCGGTTGATCTTGCCCCGTTCCTGCAAGATATACAGGAAGGCAGCGGCGTTGACGAAGACCGTCCAGCTCAGGATCTCATCCTTGACGAGTACAGCGCGATTTTCAACAGTACCACCCTAAACAGAGGTTAGTCATGCATATCCATATCGCGGTCCCCGACTCACATGTCGAATGATGTTAGCGACTAGCTTCTGGGCTTTCCGCGGACCAAGACCACACACGAAACGAAGCAGGTGTTGGTAGTACGGGTCACTGGTAGCGCGCAGGATCTCAACGCCAACCCGGTTGACCATCGATACCAACGCCCGCTCCATCGCAGCAAGCAGCTTCGGCTTGGGCAACTACCAGGTCCATCAGTGACCGGCTACAAGCAGGACGTCGCAAAACACTCACCAGCTTCTGATCCTCGTCACATTTGACAATGGCGATATCCTCCCCCAGGGCGGCATACTCGTTCAGCGGGTTCTGGACATACCTCGCCAACCCTACACAATACCGTCCAATAACCGGCAAGCTTCCGAACTCCTGCGCAGCACGGGTCGTGTTCTGGTATATCCGCGCCACCTCATCGGGGACATAGATGATGTCCGGGTTCTTGGTCTCGCTGTCGTCGCCGCTGGTACCGTTCGTGCCGGAGCGATTGCCCCATCCGCCGTCGTTTCCACTCCAGCCTGCGTTGGCTCCCGAACCAGCTCCGCCGCCGCCGCTACCCCAGGCATCACCACCACCACTCCCTCCACCTTGGCTGCCCCAACCACTCCCTCCACCCCCGCCTCCTCCGCCCCAGGCATCGCCTCCCCCTCCTCCTTGAGAGCCCCAAGCACCGCCCCCCGCCCCATCCCCATCTCCACCAGAAGACGGCGACCCATACATCCTCTGCAAATCCTCCATAATCCTCGCCGTATACGTGCTGAACCCCGCAACGCCAATAACGTCCGGTTTCCTCCTCGTCACAAACTGGCGGAACTCTTCCATGGGCTGCTCGTCTCGCAGGTTATCGACTTTGATCCATTCACGCATTCGACCATCTTCGTCCATGTAGACGGCGACGACTGCGTCTTGTGGCTCGCCTTTGCCGACTGAGAGAGCGATCACGCGCGGTTTGTCGTCTTCCTCCATGTGTTTGGTGCGGTACGGCGCGGCGTCGAGTCTCTGCTCAACGCGTTAGCCTTGCTTTTTGAGACTCCGTTGGAGAGAAAGAGGGTTTGGATGATCGCGAAAGAGGTAGCGGGGGACAGGAAAGGAGATGATATGGAAGAAAGACGCACCCGCTCAAGTTTCTCTGTCACGCTCTCCGACAAGAAATCCTCCTCCTCGTCCCTCAACCACTCCCTCACCCACCTCTGTCCACACGGCACCAAATGCTTCCCCAGCGCCTCATCGACCACCTGTCTCCTCTGCTCATTCCAAGCCAAGGCAACATCGGAAAACCGGTCAGACGTGTACGCTTTGTATAGGTCGTTTTGGAGGTCGCTGAGCTTGTCGGCGGGGAGGGAGATGTCGACGTGCAGGAGGCCGGCTTGCTCGGCTTGCAGGATCTGGAGGAAGAACGTGTTGGTTTGGAGCCGCTGGACGGGCTTCTTGGAGAGGTATTTGATGCGCTACAACGCCCACGCGGACCATCATCAGCATCCACGTACCCTGAGGGAGAGAGGTAGAGGAGGAAGGGGAGACTCACGAAATACGGATGATACTCGTCAATCTTGACCACTCCCTGCTCCGTCGGCCTCGTCGAGACAACCGCCTCCCTCTCAAACCTCTCCCTCACATGCTGTCTCAACAGCGGGTCCTTCCCAAACTCCGTAGCGAGTATGAATCTCGCCCTCGCGAGGATATCTTCCGTCGAGCCGGCGAAGTTGGGAGGGGCGTATTGTTCTGCTAGTGCGAGCGGAGAGATTTCGGGCTCGTGTGGCGCAGGTTGGACGCCTCGCTGGAGGAAACGGAGGATCGCGTCCGAGGGGGGCATGCCGAAGCTCTACATCAGACGAATCAGTCAGTCTCATGCACCTGCAGCACGATATCGCGAAGCGAAGAACAAAAGAGAGCCACAACACGGATGGACGGAAAGAGGGGAAGGAAGAGAGAGGGATTGGGACGCACATCAGCCAAAGCAGCCACAGTCGAAGCCCTCGCAACCTCATAAGCGCTCTGCCTCGCGGGTCTCTTCATCTTCCCTTTCCCCCGCCCCTGCCCCTCAACCTCTCCATCCCCATCCACTCCAGCTCCACCAGCACTAGCCAGCTCATTCATCTCCTGCACCTCCCTCAGCCTCTTCGCGTACCGCAGCCCGACCCACTCCAGCGCATCCGCGACCATCTCTGCGTTCTCCAGTCCTTCCCACATGTGTCCACTAAAATATGCGTCTTCCATTCCAACTGACTCGAACGTCTTTTTCAGCTGGGAGCGGCGTTCTACCAGCGCGCGATAGCGGTACCCCAGGGACTGGATCTTCCATAGTTCTTCTAGCGTGAGCAGGTCCGTACGCGTTCGGGAGCCGGAAGAGTCAAAGTGGGATATATAGTCGCGCTTATGTTGCCAGATATAGGGCACCTCCCATTTATTCACCAGGATATACTCGAGCGCCGTGCGCACCGCACTGACCAGTTCGGAAAGCAGGCGATGATGTTCCCCCCCCGGGACGAAAAAAGTCTGCTTGATGCGCTCGCCGAGTCGGCGGGTGACCCAGTCTGATGCTGGGTCGAGCTCGGTGGGCGGGAAAAGGGGGAAGGGGACGTAGGACGAGGAGCTGGAGAGGGTGGAGCCGGAGAGGAGCATGCGCTCGGGGACGTCGGCGGACCGGATTAGGTCGTCTTCCGCTGTCATGAGGCGCGCTTTGATCTCGGAGGGCTCGAAGACCTGCGTTGTGCGTCATTATAGGTAAGGAGGCGGTGGGAGGGAAGACAGAAGGGGACGGACCTCGTTAACGGTCGCACGCGCCTTTCTGGCTGCGGCGGCTTCTTCGTCCTCTTCGTCCTCTTCCAGGAACTCGTCATAGTCGTGTCCATCACCAAACACGTTATTCAACTCTTCCCAGGCGCTGTCCACCGCTCATCAGCAGTCATCTTCAGGCACAGTAAGAAAAGCAAACGTACGACTCATCGATCCCGACCAGTTCGGGCCTAGCACCCGTCAGCGCTCTCCTCTCCCGCCTCTCTTTCCTCCGCTCCCTCCGCCTCTGCTCTCTCTCTTCCTCATTAAGCCCCCTCTCATCCTCCATCTCATCCTCCTCATCCTCCTCAATAAAATCGTCCAGATCGTCCTCATCCCCCTCATCGTCCTCCCTCTCCTTCGCAAAGATATTCGCGAGCTCGTCAGCGCTCGGCAGGTCGTCGTCCGACCCTGAACGGGCACGCCGGCGACGTTTGGGCGAGGGGGCGTCGGCGTCGTCACCTGGGGAGGGGGAGCGATTTCGCCTAACACGGGAGAACCGTTCGGGCTCGATACGTTGGCCGGTGTTTTCTTCGAGCAGCATGAGGTCGTCCTCGTCGAGCTCTTCGTCCATATCCTCATCGGGCTCTTCCCGGCCTACGCAACATCAACCACATCAGCCTCCTGCTCACAGCACCGCAATAGCAAAAACGAGAAAAGGAGAGGAAAAGGGAAAAGAACGCACGCCGATGTCTCCTCCTCTTATGTTTCTTCTTCCTCCTTTTCCTCCTCTCACCCTCGTCCTCACCCCCCCCATCAGCATCTTCCTCCTCCTCCTCTTCCTCATCCTCATCAACGATAAACCCCTCCCGAACCTTCCTCTCCTCCTCGGGGTCTTCCTCCTCTTCCTCACTAGAATCATCGTCCATCACGTCGTCTCCCTCGCCTTCTTCTTCCTCTCCCTCTCCTTCCTCGCCCTCGCCGCCGTCGTTATCGGGGTCAGGGGCATCACCGTGCAGCTCAGAGTCGAGCGGGAAGTCGTCGTTCGTATCATCTTGCAGGCCGACGGGAGACGCCATCTTTAGTGGGCGGCCTGCTGTGGGTAGGGAGGGAGGTGAGTTGTGTGAATGCACGAGTAAAGAGAAGGGGACGCGGTGGGAGGATTGCTCAGCCACTCGGAGGTAACACAGCCACTGAGAGCGAGAGGTTCGTGTGACTGATTTGGGTGCGGGCGGTCGTAAGGGCCCTCCCTCTTAGTCCTACTCGTTTTGGTGGTGTTGTCACTATTGCTCTGGCTATTGATTGACTTTGTATACCCTTGTTATTCTTACTACGAACTGCAGTATCTCGAGCTCTTCATAGAAGCTCTTCAGAGTTGCTACCTGACGAAGTCCACCCTGGCCTTCCGAAGACCAGCATAACCCTCCCCGACCCCCTCACCTCCTCCATCGCCCACGATGGTCCTCGCCGACCTCGGCCGACGAATCAACACCGCCCTCTCGACCCTCTCCCGCTCCCCCACACTAGACGACAAATCCCTCGACGCTACCCTCAAAGAAATATGCACCGCCCTGCTCGAAGCAGACGTCAACGTCAAGCTCGTCGCCTCGCTCCGGTCCAAAGTCCGCGCGAAAGTCAAGGCCGCGCTGGCGGAGCAGGGCCAGCAGGCGCAGAGGGAACAGCAGAGGAGGAATGTGGTGCAACGGGCGGTATTTGAGGAGCTTGTGGCGCTTGTTAATCCGGGTGTGGAGCCGTATAAGCCTAAGAAGGGACAGGCGAACGTTATTATGGCTGTTGGGCTGCAGGTACGTCCCTTGCCCATTTCTCACATCCTCTCCTCTTCCCTTTCTCGCTTTTGCGTAGTATCGGGGATGATGTAGGAGTAAGTACTGATGCTGAGCGCAGGGTAACGGCAAAACGACGACCTGCACCAAGCTCGCCGTCTACTACCAAAAACGCGGTTTCAAATCCTGCATAGTCTGCGCCGACACCTTCCGCGCCGGGGCATTCGACCAAACCCGACAATCCGCTACCAAGGCAAAAATCGCCTATTTCGGGTCGTACACCGAAACCGACCCCGTGACGATCGCCTCCCAGGGCGTCGAGAAATTCAGGAAGGAGAGGTTCGAGATCATCATTGTCGATACCTCTGGCCGGCATAAGCAGGAAAAAGATCTGTTTGAGGAGATGGAGATGATTGGCAGGGCTGTTAGGCCCGACATGACGGTTTTGGTCCTGGATGCGAGTATTGGACAGGCGGCGGAGGCGCAGAGTAGGGCGTTTAAGGAGAGCGCGGATTTTGGAGCTATTATTGTTACGAAGATGGATGGGCATGCGAAGGGCGGCGGGGCGATCTCTGCGTGCGTCTGTCTTCCTTGCTGCTCCCCCACCATTTACTCCACCCTTTTCCTTCTCCTGCTTCTCATGATAATGATTCTCGAGCCGGTGAGCAGATGTGCTGACCTAATTGTGCAGCGTCGCCGCCACCCAAACGCCCATCATCTTCCTCGGCACCGGCGAGCACCTCTCCGACCTCGAGCGCTTCTCCCCCGAGCCGTTCATCAGCAAGATGCTCGGCATGGGGGACATCCAAGGACTCGTCGAACACATGCAAGACCTCGCCTCGTCCCAAAACCCCGACAAGCAAAAAGAAGTCCTCAAAAACCTCGAGCAAGGCCGGTTCTCGATCCGCGACTGGCGCGAGCAGATGGGGAACGTCATGTCCCTCGGCCCGATCTCCAAGTTTGCTAGTATGATCCCTGGCTTACCCGATATGGCCGGGAGCGAGGACGAGATCTCGGGCAGGTTTAAGAGGATGATATGTATGACGGATAGTATGACGGCGTATGAGCTCGATGGGGACGGCAACTGTTTTTTGGAGATGGAGAGGGATGGCAAGACGCCCGTGAGGACGAATTGGAGGGTCGTGAGGGTTGCCAGGGGGAGCGGGACGAGTGTGGCGGAGGTAGAGGAGATGCTGTTCCAGTATAGGATGATGGCGAATATGGCCAAGGGCGCGGGGGGGAAGAATGGATGGTGCGTCCCGTTCACTTCTACCCACAAACACACATACGCACACACTCTCTCTCTCTCCTCGCCTCCCTCGCCTGCTGCGAGCAGATCGATACTAACACACCCCCGCAGGATCCAAGCAATGCAGAAAATGCAAGCCGCCGCGGGCGGCCGAGGCCGGGGACCAAACGGGATGCCGACACCGCAACAAATCCAACAAATGCAAAAAGCGCTCCCACCCGGCATGCTCCAAAAACTGCGTTCAGGCGGGTTAGGGGGGATACAGGATATGATGCGGCAGATGATGGGCGGGGGCGCTGGTGGGGAGGGGGGGATGCCGGATATGGCGGAGATGCAGAGGATGATGCAGAGTATGGGCATGGGGAGGGGAGGGGGAGGGGGAGGGGGGATGCCGGGGATGGCGGATATGATGCGGATGATGGGTGGTGGTGGGCGGTAGGACCTGCGTACAAGGGCGGGAGTGCATGGAATGTTTTCGTTAGTAGTGGGCAATGTAATGCTATCATATCATACAATCGTCTCTTCTGGCCCTACTCCAGAGAGACGGAGCAGTAGTGCAATGTCCTCCACCAACGCCCGACAAGCTCACCTCAGCTTCTTCAGCTCGATCCCCTCGCTCTTCTCCCCATGCCGTTCCCTCTCCCTCTCCTTCTCCCTCTCCTTCTCCCGTTCCCAAGCCTTCGTCACCTCCCTCGCACTACTCTTATTCCCAAACATAAACCCACTACTCCGCTTATCCGCCCCCGTCCTCCTACTAAAATGTCCCCCTCCGCCAAACACCAGCACCCACGAGCCCCACACGCCCGTCACCCCATTGCCCAGAGCAAGCAGTGTGCCGAGCGGACCGAGACGGGATGAGGGGGCGTTGAATGCCAGAAAGGCGGAGAGGAGGAGGAGCGGTGTGAGCGGGGCGAGGAGGGGATGGGTCTGGGGGATGGAGGGGCGGTTCGGGATGGGTTGAGGGGGGATTATGGGGTGGCTTGGGATCTACCCATACATGCGCACAAACACCAATCATGAGCTTCTGACGAGTGTAAAGAGGGTGGAAGGGACTTACGGCCATGATCAACGCCAGTGCTAGCCCGAGCAGGAGGAGGGAAACGTGCACGCAAAGGAAGCTTTCGAGTGGGGTGAGGGTATCCCTCGCCACGAGCTCCTTGGACGGCGTAGCAAGGAATAAGATAAACCTGGGAAAGAGGATCAAGGGGAAGGCGAGGACCGTGAACCTATCATATCATGCATGCTTGTCAGTGCATGCTGAGCAATGAGCAGGCCAAGAGAGCGCACCAAGCCGCTGTTGCCCATGCCCAGTAGCCTTCGTCTTGCATCGGTTGCTTCTCGTCGTCACCCTCGTCCCCAGCTTCGCTCGCTGCTGAAGATGCCGACGGTGGAGCGTTCCGGGTCGGAGGAGGAGGGTATTTGTGCAGCGGGTCCGTCATTTTGCTTGGAAATGCCAGAGACAGGAGACGACGCCTAAAGGCAGAGGAGGAGGGGTCGGACGAACGCGTATAAGGGCGCGCCCTCCATGGGTTATGACGCGCAGTCGACGCGCAGGCGCCTTCCACGTCTGAACTTCGTTTACCACGAGACCGGGAAAGGCCACGCATGACACACAACTACCAATATCCTGCGTGAATAGACAACGGCTATGCATTGAGCCCATCTGATCTACTGTAGTCTACAGCCAGTCCAGAGACGCTCTACATAACATCGACCAAATTGATATTCGGCACCACCATAGGCGTAACCATCTCCCTAACCTTCGTCGCCTGCTCAAACGCATACGCATACGTCACCAACTGAGCCTCACTAAACCTCCTCCCAAGGAACGAGATCCCGAACGGGAAATGCGGGCCAGCGGTATACAGCGTCCCTCTTGAATTCAGCACCGCGGTGGTGTTGGCGGGATAAAACCCGAGCGGGACGGTGACGATGGGGTAGCCGGCGATAGCGGCCACGCCGGGCGACATCGACGAGGGCATGATGAGCGCGTCGAGGTCGTATTTCTCCAGTGCGCCCAGGATGGTCGCGTTCGCCCCTAAGTACAGATCGGCCGCGAGCGCAGCCTGGAACGCGGGGGACGAGCGAGTGATCGTGCCGTTCGCACCGCGCTGCACGTCCGTTATCCACGAATTGACGTTCCGGTCTGGGTAGTCCTCTGCCGGGTAGTTCTCCGTGAATGTGATGAGCGACGGGACGTCAGTGACGTTGTTAGGGTTGTATGTGAGGGCAGAAGCGTAGTCCGCCAGATCCTTTAGGAAGTCGATCGAGTTGACCAGAGAAGAGTTGGAGCTCGCGCGGTACTCCGCATATTGCGGGAAATCGGCAGAGTCGGTGATTATCGCCCCCAAGCTCTTGAACACCGCGAGGGAGGCGTTGAACGCCGCTACCTCGGGCGTGTTCGCCGTGGTCGAGGAGTTGTAGATATGGTTCCTCGGGATACCGATCTTGACTTTGTTCAGCCCCGTCGTGACGCAGCCGGCGGCGTAGTCCGGGATGGTGTCGAATGGGATGTTTTGCGTGTAGTTGTCGTAGGGCGTTTTGCCCGCGATGGCGGACAGGATGTAGGCGGCGTCTTTTACGCTGCGGGCCATGGGGCCGACGGTGTCCTGGTCTTCGGAGATGGGGATGACGAGGTCACGGCTGGTAAGGCCGACGGACTGCGCACGGTCAGGATCAGCTGTGGAGTTCGAGTGCAAGGGGAAGGAACAATGACTCACAGGCTTGATGCCAGCCAGGTTGTTCCTCTGACTAGGCGAGATGATAGACCCCGAAGTCTCCGTCCCAATAGCCGCAGCCGCCAACCCAATAGAAGACGAGACCCCCGACCCAGAGCTCGAGCCCGACGGGTCCTGCATCGAGAAATACGCTCCCCAAGTCTGCCCACCCCGCGCCGTCCATCCGTTTGTGCTGTTGCTCGACCGATGGTTGGCCCACTGCGAGAGATTGGCTTTGCCTAGGATGATGGCGCCCGCTGCTTTGAGCCCTTTGGCGACGTTCGAGTCGCGTGGGAGTTTAGCGCCGAGGAAGGCGAAGGAGCCGGCGGTCGTGTTCATCTTGTCGGCCGTCCCGACGTTGTCTTTCACGATGATGGGGATGCCATGGAGTGGGCTGCATTGAGTTGAGCGCTAATCTAGAAACGATTGTAAAAGGAGCGCACCCTCTGACCGTTCCGTTAGCACGCTCGGCGTCGAGGCCGCGAGCGATGTCGATCGCATCAGGGTTGGTCTCGATGAGAGCGTGTAGCAAGGGGTTGACCTCAGCGATACGCCCAATGTACGCCTACATCCGATCAGTTCCAGAGCTTGTGGAGAGCGATGCGTGACATACCTTAACAAGATCAACACTGCTGAACGTGCCCGCAGCCATACCCTCCTGGAGGTCATCGATGGAGGCGTACAGAAGGTCGGGCAGCGGCTTGCCGTTCTTCGGGCTCACACCCTTATAATGCGCGCCTTCGACAGCGGCGACGAGCGCGGAGAACAAAGCGAGCAGCACGGAGAACTTCATAGCAGGTGTTTCCGGATCTGAGGTTCAAGCGCCTGGTCTGAACTTTCAGGGACTATAGAGCATAAATAGCCGTGCTGAGCCATGCTACCAAACTCCCGGACGGAATCCTGGGGCTCAAGCAGGAAGTCGTCTAGTTGGATGGCGTGATCAAGACTTGGACGGTCAGGCATTCAATCAGAGAGTTCATCCACGCATTCGCCTCAAGATAGATGCTCGGAAGATGGTTGGTTGAGGAGTTGTCTTATCAGGAAAGATGATCAGAGCTGCCCGAGGGAAAGACGGTTGTGCAGGACGCCAAGGAAGACCATTGTTGCAAACGGGCCTAGGTTTCGGCATGTTCAGCCAGCCTTATTGGATGGACAGTGCGCCAAGGCTTTCCAGTTTTGAGGGTGCATGATAGAAGTCCACGCTCAGGGCAGTGGAGAAGATGCCCTGGAAGGGTTGAGTGTCGTTGCGGTCTTTTGTGGCTACCGGGTATGAGTGGAGTGCAAACCCGGCGACGCAGGACAGATAAGGTAAGGCTTGGCGGCAGAGGGGACCCCATAGAGCTGACGCAAGGGGCGAGCCAGGTGCTGACAAAATCATTAATGCGATTCAAAAAACCGGTACGTTGCAGCGCGCCAAATAATGCCGCGACCTGCCTTAGCTTCCGCCGGGATCATGACGGCTCCCGACCCCTACGATCTCAACAATCGCCTCTCCGCATTCCCCAATGCAGAATATCTCAGCCGCTCTCTTGAAGTAGTTCCCGTAGCATTGCTTTCGTGTCGGCATCCGGGGACTTCAAGATCCACAAACAACTGCCGTCATCCCCATCTCTGCAGAGCAGGACCGCGAATGAGTCGCCTGTTCGTATGAAAGCGCGGGTGGCCGTCGTATCTGCAAGATCTGGCCTGAGTTACAGTTTCCCATCTCTGTTCCGTTGGGAATGCCCACCGTTGTGAAATGTCATCATGTCAAGCGACCTGGACTTGATCCTTTCGATCAGGGCAGCAGGGGTTTCACTGCACCATCCCCGTACAACAATGTCTTTCGAATCGCCGAGCTTTCGCCAAAGCTCATCAAAGGTCTCGGGTGATGTTGGGGTAGGTGTAGGACTGTCCTCCGGCGGCGGTCCGAAGTCAGAGTCGACGTGTTCCTGCCAAGCAGGCTGCCTTGCGGGCGAATCGAATGCAATCAAGTCTGACCGATATGACTGTCTGGTTTCAGCTTGGAAATCAGGGTGAGAGGCTGCCATGTTGCTTACCGTACTGGGCGTATCAGGAGACATTTGGTCCTCGGGCTCCAGGTTCGTGGCTACGGACGTATCTCCCAAAGACGCCCCCCGAACTAACAATGCAAGTTCCCCAGGAGTCACGGTCCGTTCTAAGGGATGCTGATTTCGGGTATTCGACGCGGAAGATTGTGACCGAGAAGAGGAGGCCGAGGTCGATCTTGTGAATTTGTCAATGGGTCGCCCGGGACTCTCGTATGCATTGTAGCGTAATTTTCTTCCTCCTGATCCGGGAGATGACGGCGGCTGCGGCGGGGAAGCAGGTGGTGATTTCGACGGCATGAAATGGGTTTCCACTTGTGATAGGAAGCCGGGTAAAGTCTGCGCTGAGGGCGACTGAGACAACCGGCGCAGAGTTGTTCGATCGTTCGCCAGGGCTTCGAACTGATCACAGCGCTGTAAAAGCGTGAGCGCCATCTCAATCTTGACAAGGGAGCTCTTACTCGGGAGATATGACGTCCAGCTGTAGACTTCAGAGCTTGTACAGTCTCCACTGTCCTCGGAGGGATATCGTCACACATCACAGCAACTCGCAGAATAGCCACGAGCAATGCTTCTTGAATGGCAGCTACGGCGGATCATCAATAACCTGCTCCAAAAGCAAGAGGAGGTACGCAACGTGTAGCATCAGATACACAAGAAGAAAGAACTTGGATTATCTCTCCTGCGGGGATAGGGATCGCCTCGGCATATTCGCATGATACCGCAGCCGCAATGAGCATGAGAGTGGGATTTGATGAGTGCTTCTGTAGTGAGTTGATGATGGCTTCGGCGAAGGCCGCTTGGAAGGGAACGTCTCCTACACGAGATCAGACATGGACAGCAGAAGAATATCGGATGCGTACTGTCTCGGAGTGTGGGAAGCACCGCGCTCACAACGTCTTCCAGGACAGGAGCCCCAGTAGGACGTTCTCCGCTCTTCTTACGGCGGCGGCGTTCGTCCTTCTCTCGTCTGTTCAGGATCTGTCGTATGCGCTTCGCGTATCCCTCGCCGCTGTCTTCCATAATCCGCGCCACCTCCAATGCACGCTGGGACTCATTTCCATCTGACAAAGCTTCGAAATGCATCTTCAGCGTTTGCGGATCGGCCTTCTTGAATAATCGCAGGCTCTGATAGGCGATGTCAGACATTAATACTGAAGAGAAGGGAGAGCATTTACGGCCAGCCTCGTGCTCTCGTCATTAGCATTCAGAGCATTCACCAATACTTTGACTTCAGCTTCGTCCAGCGCGTTCGACCATAGCTCAACCGGAACGAGCTCCAAACACGTCAGCACCCAGTAAACATCGTTGGATGAGGGCGAGTATTCGGATAACACAGCCCGTATTGGTTTCAGGATTAGGAGTTGCGCAGCTTCAGTCATGGCAGGCTTGGCATGTCTGCAGATTTGGAGGACGAGTACTGCGAGATAGGTCATTCGATCCCGAAGAACATTGGGAAGAGGCAACGAGCCTTTGCACTTGACATCGAAACGAGTAGTATAATCAGCTAGGACACGCACAACATGTCCCTCCAAATCTTCCCTGCTTAGATGTCAGGCAGGAAATAAGGACAGGAAGGAATCTGCAAACTTACTTCCTTGGAATTTCAGTTCTGGTGAGGAGCGTCCCAGACGCTGCGACGAGTTTCAGAACAAGGGTCGCCGCGGCAGTTGGATTTTCGTTCGTCCTAGCTCCCCATATCCGGAGGACCAGATCGCAGACGGTTGGCAGAGCCTCGGGTGAACTCTGCTGGACGTTTTCAGAGTGAACGCGAAGCAACCTGGAAAAGTCTTACGTGGAGGACGACATGAAAGACGTCAACCAGTGCAGAAAGGACAATTGGATCGTCTCCATCAATGATCTCTGGCGCCATGCCTAACACATCATCTAAAACCGATGCGTCGATCCTACCCAAAGACGCGGCAGCAGCCAATGCCAAGCGTTGCAAGCCTGGGCTGATTAACTCGTCAGCTGGTAAAGGATCTAAACCACCTCCACCCACAGATAGTGTCGGTATAGATTTTTAAGCAAAGGTCGTACGGCCGGAATGACATCCTCGTTCGGCAGATGAACCAGGGCTGATAGAGCTAGGCAGATTCGGGTATCATCGCTGGATTCAAGGTCCTAAACCAGGTGGCTAAGTCAGGCGCATTGTTCCCGCAGATCTTCTGACGGAGCACATTACCTTTCTGATAGTGTTCACCAGGAGTAGTGCTGCTGGATGATTCGGCCGCATGTGCTCCTGAACGAAGAGATAACCGATCCGTCGTTCAGCTAAGTTAGCACCCCCTTCGGCCAGTTTGATGGCATGGGCGAGCGCGGGCTCAAGAGACACGCTCTTGTGTGTCAAAGCCAGTTCGGCCTGCATCAGTAGCAAGAGACATTCTTTTACGCCCCTCTACCCAAAGTTCAGAAGTTGATTGAAGAGACAAGCAGAGACAAACAGTATTCAAGTTAGCCGTGCCGAGGCGTGCTAGTGTTTGACGGATAGACTTCCGCGCTTCCGCGTCGGCGTTGGTCGTCGAATTGAGGAGCGACGCTAAGGTATATTGTTCTCGGAAAGATGCCCCAGATGTGGCATAAGGCACTTCCATGGTATAGTTCGTGATCCACTGACTCTCTCTGGACAAGCTGAGCTCGCGGCTAGCTTAGAAACGTTAACAGACCTACATACTAGTGCTCGTCATCGAACACGCGTGTGCACGCAGGGTTAGCACCGCCACCGACGCGCGTCGGAATATTGTTGTGCCTGGATCAGTAACAGAAAGCCTATGTTATGTAGAAACATGTATCACATCAATTAGTCAAAAACCCTAAATGTATCCTTACGCCACCATCGGCCCGTCAACTCCGTAGCCTCTCACTCTCACGGCGCCGGCAACATCTCCACATCGCCGTTGCCACCCTCCGGAAACTCGCGGAAGAAGTTGCGGAACGTCATCATCTCGATCTATAACCGGGTGAGGGAAATCAGGGGTGGGCCGAAGTTCACTTACCCCTTGCAGTCGCTCTTCCCATCGAGCATGCTGCGCCTCCTTGACCTCATCCTTCGCCGCAATGAGAATGAACCGTCGATAGGACTTGTACATGGCAGGCTGTTCCGCCATCAGTCGTAGGTCCTGAGCGACAAGCGTGGTCAGATCGGGCCGGTTCTTCCTAGAGTACCACTCGTGAGCGATACGCTCGCATTCTCTGACGAGAGTTTCACTGGCGTCCGCTTCAATCAGGTTTTGCAATTGTTGATGAGACGTCTGCCAGTCCTTCGCTACGGCGTGTGATGCATCGAAAGACGGGGGGGCAGACATCAAACCAAGCTTGCCTGCCAGAATCAAACGGAGAACTTCATTCGATGCATCTATTTCCCTCCCTTCATCATCGTACTTTGGTATGCGGGCGCCTGAGTGCCGCTGGAGTATCCCGAGAGTGACCGGGCGAACATAGGCGTCGACGGTATTGTAACGCGTAAGCTTTGCCAGGAACCGAACTACCTCGACGGGCTCTTGTGCGAGTGCACTCCAAGTAAAGGTAACCAGTACCCTGCCATTTCGTGGATAGATCACTTTGGGTTCTTCTTGCCATTCGGCTGCATGTCCGAATAGTACGAAGTCGACTCTTGTTAGCGCACGGAGATGCGTCAAGCATTGCATGGTCGATATGGACTTCAGCGCCCCTTCATGTATGAATACGGTGTCCACGTTCATCGAATCAGCGCGAACGACATCTATGCCAGCCTGTTTCAAGGCATGCCGTATCAGATGGCCATGCCACGTCTCGATAGTCTCGAAGATGACGACTCTTCTGCGATCCCGTAACATGCTGTCGGGGATCACTTCAAAAGGCGTACTACTTCCTGCCAGGAGTAGCTCTTCACTAGTCACAGAATCTTGGCCATCGGAGGAGATCGCGAGCTTGCCCGAGTGGGAGAGGGGATAGCTCGGCCAATGGGCAACATATGCAAGAATTTGATCTGTCTGTTCCGCGTCGACCAGCTTTGATGGAATAACAAGGAAGGGAACGGTCGAAGCGACGGATGCAGTCGCAATGAGGAGATATGTAGAGTCCGACAACGCCGCCACGGCGATCTATGCTGTATCTCAGACAAAGGGCCTTTGATATACAGCTGTCTAGGAATGCTTACCTCCGTCTGGGACGTCAGCATTTCGGCCAATACTTCGAGAATCGGCCCTGAGCCATCCCTGTTGGGGCATTTTACCGTGCCCGCGGACGATACTCCTTCTGCATGCCACCGAAAGGTAGACAAAGCTGCAGTGCTGATAAAGGAAGATATCCTAGCTGGTGCATGCTGTTGAAGCAGCTTGAATGATGGAGCGGACTCACTTTTCGATGGAAGCTGATAAATCTCTAGTTCGTCGGCAACATCTGACTTCGGCCATTGCAATTGTAGACTAGCAACGCATACGGGTGTCGTTGCCGCCTTGGTCTTCTTTACAAGCTTGCTGACGAAGCTATTTAGCTTGCCTTTAGGCTGTCGGATAGACTGAGAACCTGGAGCACGAGTCGTCTGCGAGTGGATACTTGCAGGGGTGCTCCCAGAGAATGTGCTGGACGTTGCATTGAAGCCGGGAGAGTTGCCCACGACGTCGGTAATAGAGGACGATAGTGATGGTGGATGAGAGCCTTGACAACTTCCACCGTTTGAATGGAAGGGGTCGCCGCTGGATTGTAAGCCCGATATCGAGCGTGGCTTCGGACCCTCCAATGGAGAGTTTCCAATCACGGATATCGAAGAAACAGTGTTCTCGCTGGCAAGAGCGCAAGAGCTGGAAGATGGAGCGGTAGTTGTCGACTCTTTCATAATCTGATTATGAACCCCACCAGTGGTTATCGAATTCGACCCAAGAGATGCTGGAGAGGACGAAGCAGGCGCGGACGGTGATAGCCCGTTGAGGGAGAGGCCCAGGGTTGTGCTCATATTGTCCAGCGCAAATATATCGTAGAGGTGATTGAATTCGGTTAGAACAGCCGAAGGCGTCTCATCATGCTTCTCCCACTTAGCACGCTCTGGAGTTGCTTCAGTTGGTTGTTCGGCCAGGTAGAGAAGTTCCTCCAGGTCGAAAGGTCCATCAGGCATGGGCGAGCGAGGCGGTTGAGCGTCCATTGCTATTTTCAGTGAGAGGGCTTGATTCATATCAATCCCGGGGGAAGGATGACTTTGCTGCAGGCTTAACTCCGGGATGTCGGAAACGTCGGGCGGGTACGACATGGCCGTCTCGGTGGGATCGTCGCCCATGACTTGCTGGACATCAAGGCTGTTATGAGCTCCGTCGCCGATCGCAGATGACGTAGTCGATTCCGCAGCTTGGAATGCCTGGTAATCCACAAAGAGATCTGCAGTGCCCTCAGGTGGGCTGGCCGCATGTCTTGAGTCGATGTGCGGCCCGGGCGGTTCTACCTCACCCAAAGACGGTGAGTTCGTCTCGGGAGCACAAGGTGTCGCTTGATCGCTCGACGCCAAAAATAGAGGCTCGCCATCCTCGCTCAGGGATCCAATCGTATGAAGCGTCATTCCCTCCATTTCACCAGCGTCGATCTCATTCACAAAGGCGGCGGAAGATTGTGAGACTGTGACCTCGGGAACGGGTGAAGCGGTTGCGTTCTCAGTATCCATCTCAAAGGGATCAAGACCGGTGTGACCATGATTTGCACTCTTGTCCTGGGACGGTTGTTGTGGTACCATGCGCCATGGAACGAGGAACTCATCCTCACTCGAAGAGTCGTCGGTGTCATCGCCAAACAGCTCGGTCATATCGATATTTCCGCTGGGTTCACTGGCTGCGGAATCTGAGACCGGAGAAGGTGGTCCGCTCTTGCATGCGATAACGGCCGTTTGATCTCCAGAAGCAGGTTCCGATGCTGCCGGCGGAGGCGCAGAGCCCAATAGCATATGCATACTGATCTTATCCGGTGTAGTGAACTTCTGGTAAAGGTTCTGCCCGTGGTTGCCAGGCTGCGAGGAGAGAATAGGCATCGCCGAGCTGTCGGATCTAGATTGTGCCGTGTTGCGCTGCCACAGCTTGTTGGGGATCCGAACGATGGTTGACGATCCTTTCTCGGTACTATTTGTAGGTTGCGACTATCAAAGCTAAATCAGATCCTCTCGGTTGCAGGAGACGTGTGCTTACTTGAGCGGTCTTGGGCACCGGGGTAGGATGAGGTTCGCTTGGTCCTTTATGTGCCGTCATTTGGGACGCAGCCGTTGCGGCAGGGTTCGTGAAACGGAGTGGTACGACGGGGTTGTCCACTGGACGGCCTAGTGCATTGAAGCGTACGCCAGGCGCAGCTTCGGACCGACTTTTCGGACCGCTTTGCAGAGCGGTGCTCGAAGACGCACCTACTTCACGACGCTTACCAGGGATTTGTCCCTGGCGAATGATGAGACAAGCTAAACCATGAAAAAATGCCTGTACCAACCTTTTGCGGCCTAGCCTTTCCGGTCCATACACCCCCGCTGGACAACAGCTCATCATCGCTATCCTCCAAGGGGCGCTTCTGAGGAGTTACGGCGGCCACCGATGAGGAGCTCGATGCGTGCAGCCGGGCGATCAGGTCTCGCGCTTGATTTTCCTGAGCCTCCTTCGCCGCCTGCCGAATTCTCGTCTCCCTAACAAGGCGCATCCGCTCATCGAGCGGCTCGTCATCCTCGCTCACTTCTTCGGCCGCTCGCCTGCGCGGCTCCGGATCGGGGTTCAACTGAGCCTCTTATCCAAAGGATGAGTATACGCCGACAGTCTTGTTGGGTGAAAGACGGACCGATCCACTCATCTGACGGGAATATCGTGGCTCCGAAGTAATGCTGGCGCACATCCCTCGGTAGTCCGGTCGAATTCCAAAACCTTCGAAGATACGCTTTGCCACCGGGCTCGGATTCGATGCACTCTCTGGGTTCATACCTGGGACGCGATATTTTGCGTCAGTCCTACTCCCCAGATCCTGATGAAAGTGCTTACGTATTTTCTTCTGGCGGATAGCCTTCCCACTTGCAGATTATCAGCAGACGACGAAGAGGAAAGAACGTGATTACGCACTTGTATCAGATATCGCTGTGTGAACGTGAGCACGCAGCCTCCCAAATGTTCGTGACGATGACTCACCCATTCTGGTTTACCCTCCTCGCTACGACAAGCACGCGCATGGATGATGTACTCTGTACATCCGGTGAGCTATTTCCAACAAGTTTGAGATACCAGTCCTGACGAATTTTGTAGGTAGGCTCATCCTCGTCCTCGCCATCAACATCGTCCGCCGGTTGAGTCTCTTGTCCGTTGGTAATCTCCCGGATCTCATCGCTGTGCTGGAATACGGACTCGGACATCGTCTGATAGAATACTTCCGATCCTTAGAAGCTGCTCTTATCCGACCGAGGCAAAACGAAGTGGAGATGTGCGAGTTGTAGTGGGCTGAAGAGGGTAGAAATAGTGGCGACAAACCGTGAACGTCGAAGGCGCGCGTGATGAACCCGCGTCGGATATGATAAAATGACGGCGTCCGTCCATTTTTACGTGATGTAATTGGCCGTTGAAGTCAATTCTCCTACCACGGGAAGGAACGAGAAGATGAGGGATCGATACCGACGCGACCTGGTTACGGCCTGATCCGGTCTGCCCGAAGAAGCGCCCTCCGCTTTCCGTGCTCCCCATACACAGGCATCGCAGACAATGGAGAGTAGCTCAGCAATAATCATCCGCGAGGCATAGGCAAAACAAGTATGGTTGGAAAGTACATCTCCTGCTATAGAACGGTACCATATTCGTTCGCGAGGTCGCAGCGGGGATTGGGGAGAACGGTCTCAGTGCCGCGGGTCCTTCTATATCGGGAAAGATTCCGTAAGACACGTACCTCGGTATGAATGGCACGCGAATGAGAGACCACCAGCAGATCTCAAGCCTCCTATGGCACAATCATGCTCAATTCAGGCCTACACAAATACAGTACTTTACAAAGCATTGACCTTATAAAGGGCCTCCGAGAATATGGTCAGCGGACCCACGGCTACCCTTCGTATGCTAGTTAATGTGGAGGTCTCGAGGCTGACCTCATCCTGCCCGGGACCTGTCCCTGTGCATCCAGCTTCACAAGCAGTGCGGCAAGTATCTCCTCGCAAGTCTCGCCTCGCGGATCGGGGCGCCAAGTTGTCGTTTCAACCCGATGTTTTTTTTTCTGCACCGGGCAGCGCGCGTGGCCGGAGGCATGCCCAGAGGCCAAGAACGGAGAATGTCAAGCCTGTTTGCGAAGAATTTTGTGCGCAGACTTTCGAAGCACTGCCACCCGAGGAGAAGGGGAAGAAGGAAGGTGGGAGGCGAGAGAAGGTGATGATTCTGCAACGCGGCGAGGAGCGAGCGTTGTGTAAGGCAGGCCGGCCTTCGTTGCCTCGCACCTTTTGGCTCTTTCCCCTCCTTTTCCGGCGACCCCTGCGGATAAAATCGCTGGAATGAACCCTTGGCGGAGGCGTTTTTGCTACGTGGACCCCACAGGAGCATTAATGTGTGAGTCTAGACCCTAGCGTTCAGCCATTTGCAGCTATGTATTAAATGACAGCTCCCGCCGGGGAACCACCTAATTAATACTGTAATTGTTTAGGGAAATATCGGGTTTGTGGGGCTAATAGGAGAAAAACAGCACGGCTTACGGCCATACGGTGGTGGTGCTGAACTATTGTAACATCTACTTTGTGGGAGTATCGGGCGTGTCTGCTTGCCCATGACCGGTGGTCTGTGGGTTTGTCGGTAGCCATTGGTCTCGAGCCCACTCAAGCTTTAAGGCAAGTAGTTCCCAGCGAGTTTGGGAGGAGCCGAGGCGTTGGCCTCTTAATGGGTAAAATAAGACACTTAGCTAGCTTAGCCTAAGGCTCTAGCAGTCTAAAGAAAAAATTGTGCCTCCGGCGTCATTGTGTCAAATCGGCGCGCACCTCGGGGTCAATCGTGGACTTTTCTTCCGGAGGCGTAAGCGGAAGCATACGCCACACGGCCCTGGTGCGTAAGTCCTGCGAAGTACGCATTCCTTTGGTGCATATTCATTGGAGGGCATAACTTCGAACATTGCTGCCCTGGATCACCTTGTCAAGTCCCTCGTCACCCTCCCTTCAGCACCACCACCCACCACCCACCACCCCTCCCCACCCCTCAGCATATCAAGCACCGACGATCCCCTCCCTTCCCTCTCGCTGTCTCTGGCGTCTAAACCAACTGCATCCCCAGCTTCAACAACCTTACCCTAACACATTTTGCTGATACATTCTGGAGGGGCGACAGCATGAGCAAGTCTTCGTCTCATGGACATACACCAACGCATACACCTCAGCATAGCCTATCCCTCCAACCCAGCCTCGAGGTGCTGCGGAGGAGGGAGGACGATGGCGTGGCGGATGAGCTGAGCGGCGCGTTCCAGCATGGACTCGGGATCTCTTCGCGCCTTGCAAGCTCGGTACAGTCCCCGTTGGAGGGTAGCGTGGTCGATATGGGAAGCATGAGTGCCGGGGGAGTGGCACCGAGTGGGACGCATAGCATCATCAACGAGCACGACAAGAACGTGGTGAACACGTATTTCGACCAGTGCGTCCCCATTCGTCGGTATTGTTAGGTCCACGCGCGCTAACTCGCTTCCCTTTTTGGTAACTGTAGGATGCAGGCTAGACTAGAGGCGATGCGGGCCGCTATGCTGCACGGGGATACCCAACAGGCTCAAAACGTCACAAAAGAGCTCCAGGAGGCCGTTATTGCTCTTCCGCCACCGGCACCGGCACCGAGCGCTGCCCCCATCCAACCCACCGTGCAGACCGCTCCACCACCATCAGCCACAGTTATTCATGAAGGACCGAGTGTACGCAGCTCGCGATCTGGAAGTGTCTCTTCCTACCGCAAACAGCATAGCGCATCAAATTCGATCGATTCGTCTACTTCGTCCCCACCGCTGTCCTTCCCCTATCCGAACTTTTCGGCGCCATCCATCGCTGGATCTTCTCGAAGCCTCAAGCGCTCGGCGAGCTTTTCTGATTGGGAGGAGGATGAGGTGGATTTGGATAGCGGACGGTTACCGAAGAGCATGCGGATGAGCGACTTTTATGACGAGGATGATGATGAGGACGGGTTTGGGGATGCGAGGCACTTCGGTCAGAGTCCTCCGCAACAACCCGGGATGCTACAAGCGATACAACAACAACATCAGCAACCATTGCAGATGCCCCAACTTCTCCATGCCCACTCCTTCCCGTCTATGCACGATCTTCCGTCGCAGACTGGCGTCACCGTGCAAGATCAGCCACTAGCATCACCGATCCCTCCTCGAGTGCCCACCATATCGAATGCGACGATTGTGCCCAACCTTGTCTCCGAATCCAAGGCCGCATCAACAAAGGGTGGACCGAGTCTCTCCCTCTCCCGCCTCCAACACCTGCAAATAGACACTTCTGGGACCGGTGCCGTGGGCAGCGTTCCCGCTAGTCCAGTGGACTATGTCTCTCACCCGCCACCTATGTCATCTTTCTATCCCATCCAGACTTGGGTCGACTCCCTCGGCCAAAGTTACACCTCGGCCGGATACGACATGCCTTTTGGTCCGGAGCCTTTCCCGACATTCGGCGAACAAGACGCATATATGCCTCCCGGAGGCGCCGGTCCGCTCTCCGCGGGGCTAGAAGCACCAGGCAGTGCGGATCCCAGCTTTGCTAAGCAAGGGTTTTTCGTCGATTCTGCACAAATGGACGGCTTCACGTTCACAAGCCCGAATGTTGACTGGCCACCTATACATCAAGGCATCGACCTTACGCAAAATGTCATGCCCGCTGCACCAGCCGAGACTGCATCACGCGAGCAGATCCATAACACAAGTAACAGCCATGGAGTGGCAGAGGCAGGCACGACTCCCATGCCAACAAGTATGATGCAGCAAAGTCAGGTCGCTCAACAGCCGATGATCAGCGATAACCGGTCGGCGCCTTCTCTTTCCCGCTCTGCGTCACGCATTTCAGGCATACACAAGCGACCGCGCAAGCAGGCTTCCTTGTCCGTCGTGCCCAAAGCTACGGACATCAAACCGCTCGTATCACCGCCATCGAAGACGCCGTTGTCTGGGTTCTCGAGTCCGACTAGCGCTGGTGAGATCGTCCCTCCTGCGCCTCCGATGGCTGGCATATTGCATGCACAGCAACAGGCGACCTTTAACTTCTCTTTGCTCGACGGTGCTGCCTCGTCATCTGATGGTTACTCCCCCGCCAAGATCAAGAGCGAGGTGCCCAGCCGGCCATTGTCGCGTCAACCAAGCCAGCCGGCTATGGGTGGTGGACTGGGCGTAATGGACTTTGCCGACTTGAGCAGCCGATTGAAGCGAAGTGGAAGGATGAGTCCTGTTAGCTCTGCCGATGGAGAGGACGGTGATGCAGAGGACGAAGAGGAGGAAGTGGAAGGTTATGTCGGTGGAACCGGATCCAGGCGTGCGAGCGAGAGCGGTGCGGCAGGTGGGAAGACGCTTAGCCGGAGCAGCAGCAGCAAGCGGCGTGGCGAACTTCACGCCATTTCGCATGCCAATACCATTCCTGCTGAGATGAAGGGCGACGTCGACCGGGTGTTCTTCGAGTTTTTGAACAAGCTCTGCTCCGATCTAGAGATGACGGACAGCAAGGGAGAGCTGATTCACCAAGCTCTGATGCCGAAGAAGATGCAGAAGCTGGACGAGAGCCCGGACTTCAGACCGTTCAAGTTCCGAATCCAGGCATTTACGAATGCCTTTGTCGAGGAACTGAACAGACAGGGGTTCACCGAGTCTAAACTCCCGCTCAAGAAGGTCCGCACATACCTCTGGAGCCAGCCGTATATCTCGAGATATAACGAGGATGGGCGCAAGTCCAAATCCAAGGGCAACCATATCTGGAACATCCACGCGAAGAAGTTGCCTGACGGGCAAGGCTGGGTCTTCCGCGAGTACAAGCGCAAGATCTCCGGCACTCCCGCTGGTGTCGCGTATATCGGTCTTGAATGGCGCTGGAGCCCAAGTATCTGGGATCCTCAGCAGTCCCGCAGCTCGATGCACCCTACCTTTTCGTCGCCTTGGTTGCCGTCGTGGCTACAGTGGAAGGACAACGAGCTGTTTGGCACGCCTGCCCCGGGTGACCAGGGAGGGGAGATCACTGCCGAGGCAACGTTCCTTCCGAACGATTACGACCAGAAGATATCACATACCTTCAAGCTTGAAGTAGTCGAGCTTCCCCGTGGGGAACCCCTCTCGCTGCAGAAGACCCGCCGTCCATCGGCTGGGACTGTGAGCAGCTCCGCGCCACCGCTTTCCGGACGTAACAGGAGCCACACCATGTCGACTGCGTTCACCTCGGAGTCTGACGTACCCCCCGTGCCGAAGATTCCACTGGAGATCACTCAAGCTCAGCAGCAAGAGAATAGCCAAATTCGCCTGGTTCTCGAAATGGCAGCGGCCCATATAGCTCAAGAAGCGACGATTCCTGTTGCGCCCCAGATGCCAGAAGCGGCGAGCAGACAGCGACAGGCGTCTTTGGCGAAGCAGCAAGAAGTGCTTTCTCGCGCTGTGCAAGCGTTCAATTATATTGCTTTCTCGCTCGAGCCGCTCCCTACCGATTTCAATGAGCTCATCGCTGCGTCGAAGCGTGTGGTAAAGGAGGCTGCGCGTCAAGCTGCGGAACGCCAGACTCAGCCAACGGCCGAAGGCCCTGTCTCTGTCGGAAGCATACCGATGAACGAAGTGATCGTCACTACGCGTCTGCTTATCACCAAAGCCATGAACACCGTTGGCTTACAGGCGTCCGAATTAGACATCATGCGCGCTGCTACTACGCTCATTCAGCAAAATGGCCATACGCAATCGCAGTCAATGTCTCAGCCCCCACAGATGATGGCTGCGCCCATGATGGCTCAGGAACCTCAGCAGATGATGCCTCCGCCTATGATGCCGCAGCAAGCCATGCAGCAGCCAGGCATGCCCCAACAGCAGATTGCTCCAGCCGGCCTACCGCCTGTGTCGATGCCCATGGCAATAGACCCGTCGCAATTAACGGACACGCTCTCTGCTTCTGGTGTACCCGCTGGGTTTACAAATCTCTCCTCGATTCACCCTACTCCGGATATGGCAGCTCCCGCGCACGACTTAAGCGGCTTCGTGTTCCCGCAACCTGCTGCTCAGTTTGCTGCTCAAGCTCAGGCCATGGGAAATATGCAACACGATCAGCATATGCTACAACATGCGCAGCAAACCAACCCGCAATAATCCGGTCTACTCTCCAAAGAATGTTCCGATTGGGTTTCAAGCTAATTCTAATCCGGTGGTTCATATGGGCTATATTCAACCTGTCTCTCTCTATGTTTCATTATTTTAGATCGCTCTTTGTTGTTGTCACTCGCTCAAACAAAACCTGTCTCTTTAGCTCCTGGTCTTTCTGCTGTGTTCGGTGTTTTAGTACCATCGAGGTGGTGTATTATTCTGACATAATGCGCGGCCGCTTCTATCCTATTCCTGTTAGTGTAGCGTTCGTTTGGATTAGATCGGTGCAACGGTACCTGTACCGATAGACTAGTGCTAATACCTCGAAAAGAAATCAAATGGAAATGCTGCAATCACCTGGTCATTGGTATTCCCCCCTCCTGTTGTGCAAGAATGGACTTTAGATGAATACGTACGCCATCAGACGTAGAACAACTATCTGGGTCACTCGTGCCATACTGTTTAAACCGCCTTCTGAATCGGGAAAAGTGCCTGAAGTACATGCTCCGCAACGCGCCATCCAGAGATGTGCGCATTTGGCTGGTCACACGTTCCTTCTTTCCGCGACCCTGCCAGGCGCTCCTGCGGGGCTGCGTCCACATTTCTTCCGTCTCCTACTGTACGCGCATGTGAAGGTGACCCTGTAACGTGTAACACGGAGATAAAGTCAGTGCAAAAATGACTTTGGTAACCGCTATTCTGGTGTGAAAGTCAACTGATCATTGCAAACATGTACGTCAGGCTATCTATACGTTTTCTTGCCACCATGCTTTATCAAAGAGATTTCTTGCTGCCTGCCGACGTGGTCGTCCTGTTTCTGTTGCCTCTGGCGTTACTGGTGTTGACCCAGCATCCTCTTCCAGTAACACGCAGTCTTCAGCCGTTTCTTCATCATCTAACTCTCCATCTGCGTCATCCGCTGGAATATCATCTTCTGTTACTGCGTCACCAGCAGCTGGAACATCACATTGAGCTTGATGTGGAAGGATTTCAAGGAAAAGTGTGTGATTGTCGAATGGAAGTGTGCGGAGGTATTGCCGGATCGAGTCACTGGTCAGGCATTCATATGAGAAGCAGATGTCGTCAATTTCGGTTTTGCATAATCGCCAGGCATCACGGATAATCTCTGGTCGATTCAGACCAGCAAATGCTTTGAGTAGCCATGAGACCGTCCGATTTCGGAGAGTTGGTAGAGAGGTATCAAGGGTAACAGCCGATGGTGGCACGTCATCTTGTAATTGCACCAGCGTTTCATTTGCAACATCAGCAAGTGCTGACTGGCGGATGTGTCGCTTAAGTCGTTGCTGGAGACCGACATCTGCTGGTTGCCATACACCAGTGCATCCAGCTGGAACATACTGGAGCAAAATCCATGGAAACTCTGCACGAATCCAGTCACGAAATTCTTCACTCCGATGAACAGAATAAACATCGATGATCCAAAGACACCGCGAATCCGGATTGCGACCATGCTGCTGGTTGACCAGTTGGAGGTAAGGTACCAGTAAATCCGTCACAAAGATCTTGAACGTGCTGAAGTTTGTCCAGTATGTCGAAGAGCACGATGGAGTAAAAATGTGTCCTTGACGATATGCTTCAGCCAGTGGTGGTTGCCGTGTGTCATTGCTGAAAGGGAGCAATCGATTACTGGAACCTTTCCATATGCATTGGAAAGGCAGCATAGTACCGTCCATTCCGAGACTGGTCATAATGGTGCAGGCTCGCTTTTCTTCCTTGCCGACTACATCGACCTGCTTCGATCCCACTGGTGCGTAGGTGCAGTCACCACCATGCTGCAAAAGCAGCTGTGTTTCATCGGAGTTGATAACACAGGCTGCTGGTATATCATAGTGCTGGATAACATAGGCAGCTCGCAGAGCAGCTTTGTGGGTGAGTTGACGCCAGTCGATTGGAAGCTTGTGTGCGGCTTTTGTAGATTTCCGCAATGACCACCCCAACTGGTCATGCAGGAATTGCTGGACGAAGCGTAGCGAGGCACGGAAAGGCTGACCAGTCTGCGTGCATGTCCGTTGAAAGACATCAGGGCATCCTTTTTCCATATGTGCAAGGATAATGCCCCGTGCTGTACAGACTGAGATTGCCACACCAGCCTCTCGCAAGCGGATGAGTTGCAGTTTGATGGCATCCAGTACATCGGGATAAGGTGCCTGGGTGTGAATGAGATACTGGCTTAGCAGATACTAGAGGTCACTCACAAGAATCCGCTGTGACCCAGCAGCATTATACACTGGTGCTGAGCCCCGGCCAGCAGCTGTGAGTACTGCATGTGTCCAACCAGTGCGCTCAGGTGTGTTAATCCATCGTCGTATCGTAGTTGCTGTTAAGTGATGGAGGAAGACATCTGGATTGGACCGCTGGAGTTCTCGGAGGATAGCTGTAGGTGACCAGCCGACTTTCTGCTGGGCAGCGACAATTTGTTGCCATAAGAATGGTGCCTGCCAGTTGATGTTTCGTGCCACTGTGATCACACGTCGCTTTTTTGCTGGCTGCCCATCTCGACGAAATTCACGGTAGGGTCGGGATAGCTCTGCCAGCTGGGCAGTAACCACACTTGCAGGCCGGATGCACACAACCTCATCTTCATCTGATTCGCTCCCGCTCTCGCTTAAGACAGCAGCAATCAGCTAAGAATCACATGAGTACACTGGTTTACAAGCTGGCATTTCCTGCGCACCTGATCTAGCCGCTTTCCTGGTTTGGGTCTGATTCCCAGTGCACGCTCCTGCCTCACTCGCTCTCTGAACTGCTGGACTCGGGTTCTCACATTGGCACGTCGGTCTTGAAGCACTTGAGCTGCTCGCTGAGCAGCCAGTAGCTGTTGCTGCTCCCGCTCAGCGCGAAAGGTATTGCTCAACTCGCTGGCTTGCTGGAGGTAATGTTCACGGCTGACCAGTGGAAAGTAGTCTAGCATGCCTCGGGGGGAGTAACCATGGTGAAGGGGGGATGGAGTCGGGGTACTGGGGGGAAACATCATGAAGATCGGTGATGGAGGATGATTCTTTCAAAGGACTGAGAATTCTGACTCTTGTAGGCAGCCATGAGGTTGAAAGTGATAGGCTCAATCACGTCGCACAGACCACCAACACTTCTAATCAGCAAGCCACATGTTATGGGCTAGTGATTGTTGACAAATGTAACGCGATTGCCGGCCCGCTGGTCAAGTCACAATATGATTTGTACCTCCGTTCCTAATTAGGACACCGGAGGTATTGTTCACCTACACATGCGCGTACAGTATCTTGTTACAGGCGCCAGTCGTGGACTCGGGCTGGAGTTCGTGAAGCAGTTGGTATGTGGCACGCACACTATATGCATTGGGCTGTCTGCTGAGAGTAAATATAGCTTGAGAGACCGAATACAAAAGTCGTGGCTACGGCACGGGATCCGACGACCTTGCCGGAGTTAGGCGCCCTGAGGACGAGCACTGCAGCAGATCGGCTTCTTATCTTGCAATACGATGTGACCGACTTTACGGCTGCGGGAACGGTGGCTCAACAAGCCGCGAACTTCCTGGAAGATAAGCTTGACGTCTTCATTGCGAACGCCGGTACCGTCTCTCAGCGTGGCGTTGACTTTGAGCAGCGGTAAGGGTCATAAGCATCTCAAAAGCGCTGCTAAGCCACTCCTATATCCTTCGCGGCAGTGATTGGAGCAAAGCAATGGAGACGCTTGCAGTGAACGCCGTCGCGCCGTTTGTGCTCCTGCAAGCACTGCTGCCGTTGTTGCGTAAAGGGAGCCGACGAACCGCGCTATTCATTTCCTCGCGTCAAGGTTCTTTTGAGCTTACTCAGCATGCGCCAAAATCCATCCTACCGCCCGAGTCCTGTTATCCCGACTACAACATGTCCAAGGCGGCACTCAACATGGGTATCCTCAAATTTGGACAAGAGCTAAGCGAAGAGGGATTTATCCTGATTCCTATGTCTCCAGGTCAGCAAACAGTTTTCTCGTCTATGCCACTATATCTTCTTGTTCCAGGTTGGGTACGGACCAGAGGCGGGGGAGAAGCCGCACCGTTACTGCCTCCCGAGTCGGTAGGAGGTATGCTCCAGTACCTTGATGGCGTTACCATCGAGGACAGCACGAAGTTTGTCGATTATCAAGGGAAAGGTATGCCGTAGTGAATCATAGGTTAGTGGCAGATGCAGCGAGTCCAAGGAGAGTACCCAGACCCTCCTGCGTTAGGCCTTATGCATTAAGTTACTGGAACGATGAATGTGATGGTTTCGCTACTTTTTGAATTTATTCGAGGCAGCGCCCGGCACTGGGAGGTGAAGGTGACTACGATGTAATACCTCAGGTCATCGGAAGCAATCGGAATCGGCATTGTCAGGGACTCGGTAGGGGTTGAACGTACGGGCTACAAAGTGGTGCTACTGCCTTGTCCGCTCTATTCTGCACACTTTCGCTCTTGGCACCCACTATGCCCCCGAAGGGGAAGAGGCGAAGCGGCCTCCCGCAGCCAAGGCCCGTCAGCCCGACGCGGAAACGCAAGCGCGACGACGAGCCCATGCCTCCCTCCCGCTGGAGCTGGGTGAAGCAGGATACGAAGCCTGCTGACCAACTCAGTGCCAAACACCTGGCCTGGGCTTGTGGCTTCGCAGAAGAGAGCGGCTTGCCTGTCTGTGCAAACAAGTTCTCCGGGGACGTCAAGCACGCAAGCCAGAAGGGGAAAGAGAAGGAGCTCGGTGTGTCGGAGGTGGCGGAGGACGCGAGGGTCGAGCCGGCGAAGTCAGAAGTAATTGATCTCACCGCCCCAATACCCTGCACCAAGAAAAGATGCCGGGATAATCCGAACTGTCTGAATTACATGGGACAAGAATTGTGGGAGAATGAAGGTTCGTAATTGTACATGGCGCTGAGTCTCGACGCTGACATGGTGACTTCAGAGGACGCAAAGAAAGCGTTCGTGAAGGTTGCAAAGCTTGGGGTTGACCCAAGGGAGCTGAACAGGGATCCTGATACTCCGGTTGGCTTGCGGGTAAGAATCTTATGTCGATGCCGGCTACGCTCTGACTCTATGTGGGTCAGAACCTGGGAGCTACTTGCTACGCAAACGCCTTCATCCAAGTCAGATAATCAGCATATGCTTCTTGACAGGATTACTGAGGCGAACTCTTAGGTCTGGTTTCAGGATCTAGCCTTCCGAAGTGGAGTGTATGCGTGTAAACCTACACCTCCGCCCGGGAAGCTGCTTGAGGTGCGTCATTTGTGGCGGATGTTCGCGCATATAGCTGACTATCCGAAGGACGCGCCTCTCTTCCAACTCCAAGCTACCTTCGCTGCTCTGCAACAGTGTGCACTCAGCGTGTACAACCCGGTCAAGTTGGTGGAGAGCCTTGGTCTGAGGACGTCGGAACAGCAGGACGCCACAGAGTGCGTTGCGCCCCGGCTTTGGTTGTGCTGGCATATATTGACGAGCTGTCAGATTCGGCAAGCTATTTATGAACCTCCTGGGGGAGCAGTTCCAGATGCAAGATACGCCATCCGTCAAGACTCTCCTGAGCGATCAGTTCCAGGGGCAGCTCACCTACTGTACGACTTGTAAGGGCTGCGGCGTCACCTCCGAAAGGGATAGCCCATTTCTGGAACTGGAGCTAAGCCTGGGGTCGAAGTCTCGTCTGGAGGAACGCATACTGGAAGTGCTGCAGAAGGAAGAACTAACCGGCGACAATCAGTACATGTGCTCCCGCTGCGACTCCCTCATGAATGCTACGCGTTGGGTCAAGCTACGAGAATGCCCACCAGTGCTGCATTTTTCTCTCATGCGATTCGTTTATGACATCAAGACCTACGAGAGGAAGAAGTCAAAGCAGTTCATCCAGTTCCCACTGACTCTGAATATGCGACCTTTCATCAGCGGTGGTGGCGGGACGGAAAATCAGACTTACGAACTTCGAGGCGTATTGTTGCACCGCGGAGCAAGCGCCTACCACGGACACTACGTTGCTCAAGCGTATGACGTCAGCAGGAATTGCTGGTTCGAATTCAATGATGAAGATGTATCTCGGATCGACAAACAGATGGAAGGGAAGTCGCTAATTCCTGAACCTGAACCGCCCGCGTCGTTCCAGGCGTCCACTCGGCCGAAATCATCTTCCAAGGCGAGGCAAGCAGAAAGCGCGCGGAAAGGGTCCAGATCTCAGCCGAAAGATGGGGAGGACAGGTATTTAGATCGTTCGAGGCGTGGAGTCGAACTGACCCAGGCCCCAGTGAAGATGAATCGCCCATTCGCAAAGGGAAGAAAAGCGACCAGTCATCCGATGAGGAGATTGAAGAAGCAGAGCAGTCTGTCAACCTCACTCTGAACCTTGACCTTCCTCGATACGTTCGTTCGAAAGATGCCTACATGTTGATATACGCTAGACGGGATGCCGAGCCACGGCCACATGCTTCGCCTTGCTCCAATGAGCCTTCTGACTTCCCCGTGCGGCCATCCATACCGCCCATTGAACCGCCACCTGAAGCCCTCAAAGAAGTCTCGCGCTTAAACGAAGAGCATCATCAGGCATGCGAAGAATACGCAAAGCGGTGAGTCTTCCGAGTCTCTCATTTGCGCAACGTGACTGAATTACTCGAAGCGAGCAGATTGTTCTAGACTCCTTTGCTCGGATACGCTCCGTTAAGAGGCAGATATACGAGAGTTGGCATATTCGGACTCACGACGAAGTGCGTACTCCTGATCCTCGTCGTCTGCTTAATGTTGACGTCGAAGTCGCAAGAAATCCGTCGTCGTCAGCACGGATGGTCTGCGGAGTTGGCTCATGCAAGGCCTCGACATACCCAACCCGGTCGTTATGAGAAATACTGCGAAGGATCCCGACATCGACATTGTCGAAAATGCCCCCCCAAAGTCGCCACATCAAGAAGACGATGCCGGCTCCATGACACCTAAAGAATTCCCCACGACTGCAACGCTGGAAGCCACAACACCCTCAGAACAGTCTAATGGATTTGGCGCCTATCGATCGGGTGCACTGGAACCGGAGACGGAGTTGCATCTTTCTGACGCTGATTCTGCCAAGACTTTGGTTTCGTCTCCGCATCCCGCCGGCATATCAGATGGGAATACCGACTGGCTACAAGGGACAATCAAGACAGAGTCTCTCTGTCAACACGGATTGATTGTGCCTCCCGCCGGTGGTCTAAAACGCATTAGTCAGCCCGCTTATGAGCGACTCTTGGAGTCAGGTGTCCAGGTTGTGCCAGCGCTATGGAACACGGATGTGTGCAATCCCTGCAGCGAACGTATTCTTACGGGTGCGTACCTCTCACTTGCAGAAAAGTATTTGGCTGATGTGGGTCGTAGAACACATCTACAGTCTCCGACACCCGCAGCAGGTGAAAGTATTCCATGATCGCAATGTACGCCACGATCTCGATGATACTGGTTACTGGATTTCGAAGCAGTGGCTGCGTGGTACGTTGGACCGTTGGTGGGTGACACCGAGCCATTCTCACATTCCTTTCAGACTGGTCGAGCAGTCGCCCCAAAATGCACGAGTATGGCCAATATGACCCCCCTCCCGATTCCGCTCCCTGGAAAGATGATGTGGTTTGTGCTCACGGCAACCTCAAAATCTCCGAAAGGGACAGGAAGCTAATTTCTGCTGAGGTCAGCCTTCCTCCCCCGAATATCAGGCAGTATATTGATCTGTATTAGGCGTACCGACTTTTACGCACCATATATCCTGATTGGGAGACATTGACCAGCGCAGACGATATTTGTGCGGCATGCGAAGTAGCAGACAGTTTAACCTCCAGCGCTCGAGAACGTGCAAGGAAGATGGCCGAAACGGAGCGGGTACGGCTGAAGACTATGTTCAACCCCAATCCTCTGTCCAGTCGACCAGTTTCTCTCATAGAAGGTTTCTCATACGCCGTCATTCCCGCCGCCTTTATACGAAGCTGGCGCCTCTGGCTCATGCATCCTACGGTCCACGAAAGACCAGCCCTTGTCGACACGTCATCGTTCTTCTGCCCTCACGACAAGCTCCTCTTCGATCCGAATGAGCCTGTCGATATGGATGACGTCGATCTGATTATCATCAAGGAGAGTGAATGGAACGCTTTGAGCGAACTGTATGACGTCGGAAAACTTATACGATTGGAGTCTATCACGCACATCGATATTCATGAAACGGTGCGAAATGTTGTATCCTGTAATCAGGACGTATGCGCTGAGTGTCGGCGAGAGCGGTCGGTTGTCTCTCAAGATGGCCAGGCGTGCTACTAATAGTCAACAGGAAAAGCGCATTCGAGGAAGCTCCGGTCAACATTTACTTGATGGACATCACCGACCCTCTTCCTATTGGGCAACCACCGAGTACGGACGCCGACCCTCTTCCCTCTGAAGCAAACGACGGAGACCTGGACATCGTTTCTCTCGCTGCCACAGCGGCCGATGGATCATCCCCTGCAAAGCCGGTGTCTATCTTGGATGCATACGGTTATGGGAAGGGCAGCAACCTTGATTCTGGTGTTCGAAAGTCCAAGCGCCTCCGACAGGGCAAACAACGGGGCGTGAAGAGAACCCTGATAGTCAGGAAAGTCGACACTGTGAAGGATATCAAAGTTCATGTGCGCTGTCCTTTTGCTTTTATCCATTCCGCTGCTAATGACTGCCAGCTATTTGACCTATTCTCCATACCGACCATATGTCAGAGGCTCTTCCATGGTGGCCGCGAGATCACGGATATGAATGACCAGACGGTCGGCGAACTGGGTATTCTCTCACAGGATACCATTTCGTTGCTTGAGGTCAAGCCGATCGATGAAGATGAAGATGAAGAAGGCCGTCCGAAGAAGAAACGCAGAGAGGAAGGGCGTGCCTTTGGAGGCACGCTTCTCAGCAGCAGCGTTGCCCCTCCGACCGTGGACCTCGTCATACCCAATACACATGATACCGCCGTATCCGATAAACCTGTCTCAGGCAATTTGAGCAACGCTAGAGTGGTCGCCGAAGCCGTCGTACCATCTCCTGATCCTCCCAGCTCTAAAGCCTCTGCAGATCTCGCTGACTTCATTGAGGGCATCCAGTGCCCGACCTGCACGTTCATCAACCCACTAGGTGTCTCCTGCTGTACAATGTGCGATACCCCCTTTTCTGCGATTTAGGCTTCTTCTCTTATCACCATCATTGTACTATACGCATTCATGTTCTTACCTAGTTACGCATTCAACTTCTTACCACACGGCTGTAATATTGTCAATGAGGTATAATCCAGTCAGCAGTATGTGCATTACAAGCGGAGAGCTACAACCCGTGGGCATGGAAGGAAGAAAAGAATGTGAAGTAGCTAATGCGTCAATAGCGCCGGCGAGGCGAACGCGAACGCTCGCGATCCCTGCGAGAGCTGTCCCTGTCCCGACTTCGATACCGATCAGGAGCAGGTTCGTGCCGGTTAGAGTGAACGACGTACTCATGTCGGGAAGACGAATGCCTGTCATCTCTATCCCTCTTATCCCGGTCATCCCTATAGCGGTCGCGATCCCTGTCTCCACTCCGGTAGTCCCGCTCCCTGTCGCTCCTCTCGCGGTCACGACTACTGGAGTAATCCCCGTTCCTCTCTGAACCTCTGTGCTCCCTATCCGTCGACTCCCCGGTTCTTGGTGCGCTCGGCGCAGCAGATGGAGGAGGGCCGGAGGGAGGCGGAGCGCCATTCGTAGGGGCGTACGATGCGCCGTTCGTCGGTGGAGGCGCTCCGCCATTCGCGCGCTTACGACGCTCTTCATTGACCTTTGCCAGCATTTGACGCAGCTCGTGGTAGCCGAGATGCATCTTACCGCCGAAGTGGTCGGCAAGACGACGGTCGGAGTCGAGGACGGATAGGTATGCACCGCAGACTTCACAGACGCGGAGCTTTTGGTGTCCGGAGGCGCCGGACGTTTCGGTGAGTTGTTGTAGTTCTCGCTTTGGATCATATCAGTAACAGGTCAAGCAAAAGGTATAAATGTTACATACCTCCTTCTCCGTCTTTTCGGCTTTCAGAGCTTCGACGGCAGCCAACTCCTGCATCGACTTCTCGACCTCACCCGCCTCACCAAGCTGCTCGATCTTCTCCGTACCTCCTTGGATGGCCAACTCGATCTCTCCAATTTCCCTCATCAAGTTCGTCGTCTTTGCGTTCTCCTCAGGCGTCTTCTCCAATCTCCTATGAGCGGCACGAATACGCCTGTCGCACTCGTCGACGAAGGCGAAGATATTGCTCTCGTATTCACGCTGGAACCGCTCGAAGATAGGGTTGTTCGGATCTTTTTCTCTTGCCGCCAGGAACTCAGTCTTCAACTTCTCCAGATGAGACTTAGGACACGGCCCGAGGTCCATTTTGGTATTCGTGAAAAGCGTGTGTGGGCAAGTGCCGCAAAGGAAGTTGCGGCACACTTTCTCGTCATCCCAGGTGATGTTTTGTGGAACAAGGCCCATTGCTTCTGGTCCCATCATCTGCTCAAGCAGCTTGCGCTGCATTTCTGCGAGACGACCCATGTTGAAATTAGTTGTTGTTGGTGGTCGTAATAGCCTGAATGAAAGGCTGAGGAAGTGAAGGCGGCGTTGAGACGGTGGCGCGCTATAAGGGAGCGCTCGCTTTCAGTGTCTACCACATTCGAGCGGCTTCTGCATCGCCACGTAATCTGCTTCCGCTGATGAAGATGCTGGAGTCGGCAAGGAGAACCTTATGACTAACCCGTCGCGTCTATCAATCCAAAAATGTGTCTTTGTCCGTCAACTGAGCACCAACCCGCTCCCATATCCGGGAATCTTCTATGTGTAGAAGCCAAACGCTTTCTGATGATTTTGACGATGGGTTGCCAGCGTGGCAACGGGCCCTTAGTAACCGAACTTCGACCGGCTTCTCAGCTTGCTACACCTGTCTTGCCCATCATCTTGTCTCACGGCTTCACCGCGTTTTTTTCTCTGCTTTGAGATATGCCCACTATAGGCGATGTTACGGTCTCGATAGAAGTGAACAAGAGACCGCTCAAGGAATACCTCGTTCCAACGAATCAGCAAGGGGACACTTCTGACGCTGATGATGTCGCACGCCGATGGATCGAATCTGAAGCCGGCAAAGTACTAACACAAGCTCAACCTCCCTCATCAGCTGATCCATGTTCAAGGAATTCGCCATCAAGATAGCAAAGAAGCAGCCGATGACTGCACAATACCCTGATCTCTCTGTCGTCTTTTTGTTGGACGAGTATACGCTCACGAGCCGAGCTACTCGGACGGAAGGAAGTGAAAGCCTCAACGAAGAGGGCGTGGAGGTAGGCAGTGATTCTTGGGACTGGTATGGACCACTATGGACCACTTTGGCCGACTCCTATCCCCCGGAGACGAAATTTGCTTTTGCTGAAGTAACCGTTGATGGTTAGTCCTTTGATGGTCTGCAGCGCCCGATGTTCTGAGTCTTGCTTTCCAGACGATCCCGGAAAGGAAGAACCGTCTACGAGGACGAAGGGGACTATCATCGTCCTCGCGCAGCCCGGATCATACCGCCCGTACCCTTACAACGGTGCTGCCGTGAAGGTGCGGAAATACGCTCACAAAGGCCCGGAGAACGACGCCAAACAGCAGCGAAACTCGGAGGGCTTCTTGGTGGTCACCCCTGCGGAGAAGCTCAAGAGAGATCACTGTGTGTAGTAAGTGTCGTGGAAACCATGGACATGGTTGTAATGCAGACTTCTTGCTGCAGTTTCAAGGTCCCACCGTCCGCGGAAGAAAGTGAAACTATCGAAGAGAACAGCGAAGAAAGCAACCAGGATCTCGAACCGGATTTACAGGATGTTCAGGAAAACAATGAGGACCTCCAATTGGATTTAGAGGATGAACAGGAAATCGAGATCGAAAGCGAAGTAGGGCACTTACATTTTCTAATGACCGGAGGGCTAATGTGTGTCAAATTTTCTAGGACAGCTCTACCGCGAAGCCGGATACGTACTTCCATCCGAGTGGAGCTATTTACACATTCATATTCCATTACAATTCCTTCCGTAAGTAGCGTGCACCGCGACTTCCTTTTCACTCTTGTTCTTACAGATTGCATGGTACCCGTAGAACAACTACAAGCCGATGGCATCATCCCCTCGAATGAAGCTATTCACGACCGCAACGTTGAGCTAGAGGTGTGCTGTTTTGCTAGCATTCTTCTATGGATCAATCCTCATGCGAATGTCCCACAGGATGAAACGAGGAGATTGAAGGCGGAAATAGCGAAACTGAGGTCGGAGCTTGCGAGGCCAAAGCAGAACGAGCAGCCAACAGTGCGGAAGCGTGGCGCTTCGGAGCTCTCGGACAGCAGCATAACCGAGGAACCAGCGAAGCGAAGGAAACCGAATTGAGTTCGCACTGCAGCAATCTCCAACAGAACATACCTCGAAGCCTTTTCTGCGCACTCTTCGTTCCTTCAATTCCGAACTCATACCCATCTCGTCCCTGCGAACATGAAGTTCCCCATGGTTCCAGTGTCATCCGGTCCTGTTTGACTAATGCTCGTGTAATTGTTTCCTCATCTGTACTTTCCTTTACAACATTTCCTCGTTGAGCCCTTCTTGCGGTTTCTTGCTCTTTGCAGCAAAGCCGGTCTGTCGACATGGTGCTTTTGTCCAACGCATCTCACCTCCTCCTCGCACATTCAAACCCACTATGCCCGACAGGTTTGTCGTCAGACGCATATTCAAGCCAACATGTAGGTACAGCCTTATTAACGCTCTTAATTCGGACTGGCTCACAGCCTTATGTTTGCAGGCAAGCAAATCGAAGCTTCCATTCGAGTCCTCATGGAAGCCTTCGCGGACGGTAACCTCGTTCTTTTGGCGCTTCGATATAGGGCTGATTTTGTAATGCAGATAGGTTCGTCGCCACTGTCTTGGGCGGGAAGCAGACGGACCAGGACATCTACTACCGATATCTTGAAGCTCGAGTGCTCGATACAGTCGGAAACGGAGAGCTGTGGGTGGCCGAGGACAGCAGTTCAATCGAGGCTCATGGGGTCGAGCAAGATACGGACGAGAAGTCGGAGGTCGCAACCATCGTTGGGGTCGCTTTGTGGTGTCCTCCTGGGTCGGATTGCATGGGCAATGGGGAGCACCGTGTGGAGACTGGCTTGGATGCTGTGATGGACGGTTTGGGAGACGACCTGAGGAATTGGTGGTACGATTATGTGCGGGCACGAACCGTTAGTTCTCCGAGCGCTGTCTAATATGCTTCTACATCAGCTCAAACCTCGCATCGTACAACAAGCCTCCGGCGCGCTGGGCGGTCCGACTGGCCGACGAGACTCTTGTCATCTCCAAGTCCTGACAGTCCTTCCGTCTGCTCATAACCGAGGCATTGGTCGTTCCCTTCTCCTTGCGCGTGCTAAGCAGGCGTGGGAGCAAGACCAGAGGGTATACTGGTCGACGTCGAGTGAGCTCAATGTTACCAAGTATTCAGGTTGGGGTGGACGGGTGTTAAACAAAGAGCGATATGAAGGCGATGCCGACGGGCGATCGTTCGATTTGTGGATTATGGACTTGCCGAAGTCAGAGGTCGAGGATGATTCTGAGGCGGCTCTTGCAAGTGGTTGGCTAGCATGATATGCCGGAGCGCGGGACTCCGTCATCGCAGCATCGCAATTGACAACGGAGATTGCTCGTTCCTGAACGGCCCGAGCTACAATCTAGATTAGGAAGCACGGGGGAGCCGCGAAGCACGGGACATGCCACCGCCGGCACGCTTCTGAGAAAAATCGCAGAGTACTGATTATTGAGGGCGTTAGGTCATCCCCCCCTTTCCCTTCGTAAGAATGCCTACCAAAGGTGGCTTTAAGGTCTCGATTCAGCTCGAAGGGAAGGAGCTCAAGGAGTACGCGGAGCCCGCCAGAGATCCCGGGGGATGGATGCAGGATGGTATTCGCCGAGAGGTTCGGCGGGACGCTGACGATGTTGCGCGATGCTGGGTCCTCTCGCAGACCGACAAGGTGCCTCCCAATCCTGCACATCCATTGTTCCTGTTCAGATGACAAGTGCCTAGCATTTTGCGATTGTTCTGACTGCGCTCGAGAGCCAGATCATGCCTGTAGCAATGCTCGTCACTTGCATCCTGGACGAGCGTCGCTTCGAATACGAATGCTCCAGTCCACGACTGGTACGACGACCGGCCGAGTGGATCTTCAACAGTCCCAAGTCCTCATTGCAGGCGAGCTGGTGGCCGGAAGAAGACGAATTTGCTTTTGGCCTAGTTCGAGCGAGCAGTGAGTTGGTCCTTTTCACCAGCAGGCCGAAAGCCAACATGTCCACTCATTCTGCGTAAGATGCAGTAGAGATGGGGAGACGTTGCTTCGAAGGCACGATCGCCGTCATCGTCCAGCCTGGTAGCTTTCGCGAGTATGAGTACAACGGCGGAGCTTCATGTTACAGCCATCCAACTCCACCCGCTGTTGAGCCGACGCCGGGGGACGATCGGAATCCCAGATCTCCGAGTGGTGATGCGCTTTATGTGAACGAGAACGAGTACGCGTCCCGGGATCACTGTACTCGGTAAGACGCGGGTCGTACGTGCGGGGCGTTCTCATGCTCACGGTTGCTCAGCCTGAAGCGTTCAAAGAAAGGAACGGCGGCTTCTGGATCTCACAACTGTCCGGCTTCTGGATCTCAAAACTACCACTCGCAGAATACGCTTGTGACCGATTCGGACGGTGAGGAATTCACCAGTCTCACAGATTGGGACGAGGTTTCCGATATTCTTCATGACCATGAAGAAGGCACGAGCCATAAGAAGAGCAATGGTGTTCCGGTGTCCGACAAGTATTTCCATCCAGCCGGGCCAGTGTACACCTTCATTTTCCACTACAATTCCTTCCGTAAGTATCGTCTGGGCTGTGTGTCCGATAAGACGGTTTACCCCGCTGCTGCAGGTCATCTGCAAGCGCAGGGCATGATTGACAGCAGCGAAGTGCTCCTTGAGCAGAACAACGAGCTTCAGGTAAGCGCATAGCCCAAGACATCCCCAGTCGACTAATCCATGGCTCGAAGGATGAACTTGAGCGGCTCAGACAAGGGCTCGAGAACACCGAGAAGGAAAAAGCGCGGGTGGAGAGGGAGCTGGCGAAACGGAAGGCCGAGGCGGATCAGTTGAAGGCTGAGTTGCGCGAGGCGAAGAAGAGGAAGGAGACGTAATGCAGGAGCTCCAAATTATTGCCCAGCAGTACTTCCTAAATACCTAGTTCCAGTCTTCCCTTCGAGATCGTCCAACAAAAAGATGTTTCAGTGAACGCAGATCTACGCAACTCAGGTCCATGGCATTCAATCCGCGTTTATTTGTGCATTGCTGGCAATTACGAAATCGTTTCAGCCCATCAAATACCTACCCTTACGACGGTGAGAGCCGCACGCCAGCCGGACTTCCAAAGGCACAAGGCACAACCCCGCCGCCCTTCTTCAAGCAGAATATATGAGATCGGGAGTAAGCTGCCGAGAGTACGTCTGGGCAGATGAAGCGTGATCGGTTATAAGAGGGGTATCCTGAACTCCACGTGAACGGAAGATGAATTTGACTTCCATGGCGACGACGCGCGCGAAGACGGTGGATACGCGGTCGGACCCCTCCTCCGCTGGTCTTCTTCTCACCTTAGTCGAGCGCGCATATAGCCAGCATGTTGACGCTGGGCTGGAGATGAAGGGTGAATAATAATAGCATTTGATGATGAGCGGCGTAAGTATTATTGGAGTGATGCTAAAAATGAGAGATGAGAAGGACTTGCATGCGTGTTGAGAGGAATGTGTAGCCCATTGATGGTCGCCGCGCCTAACAACGCTATGACGACTGCCGTGTGTGACCCGCGTCTCGCCCAGCGGTCCCCTCATCCCGCTTCACATGCCTCTCTTCGTGTCTTTTTACATTCCAATTGCAACACGCTAATCATTCATACATTCTCATCTTCGGCTCGCGTCACACAGATTCATCTCCTTTCGCGGGACATATGCGGCCATGCGTGCGCTCCGACGATACCGGGTTTGGGTGGGTGCGCGGGATTCAGATGGCGACGAGACGCGAGCGCGACCGCCTCATAAGCCTCGCGACGCTGGCAACCGTCCAAGCTAGCCTTTCCGCTCCCCCCAAATCTCCTCTCATCCACCGACTAGACAGGCAGCAAGCACCTCGCTCGCGCCGTCCCCTCTCTCTCCTACCTACTCATCCAGTCGCTCTCGACTGCTCTGAACAGGCCTATCCAGGCAAACGCACTCATTCCAACATCACCGTCGTTGACTCCATCACTCTCATTCTCTCCAATCAGCTCCATTTCGGTTTCTTATTCGGTTTCTGAGAGCTATCCAACGAAACGCATCGACTGCTTTTCCTCATCTGAACGTGTGATAAACCATCCAAGATGCTCGACCTCCTCTCGCTGCTCTCTGTCCCTCTCCTCGCGCGCGTTGCACGCGCCGAATCGCATACCCTTTCATTCATCAACAGGTGCGCACCAACAACACAGCATATATGGTGCATGTCCTGATGATGTTCGCAGCTGCGGCTCCGGCACGCCAACGCTCATCATTGGTGGCCAGGTCGTTTCGACCGGTGATCCCTACACGTCTTCCGGTCCTCTGTCGGGTATCGCCTACCTCCAGACCGGCGCGTGCAACTTCAACGGCGAAGGCTGCTCTCTGCTCGAAGTGACTCTCACGTCCAACGGCGGGCAAGGCGGTGTCTCCTCCGCCGACGTCTCCCTCATCAGCCCGCACAACTTCTCCGTTCCGACTGGTTTCAACTACGACGGTGTGGCGGAGTGCCAAGGGAACGGGAACGAGTGCGATAGCGCTGATTGCGGTGTTGATCATGCGTTCTATTCCCCTACCGACTACACGGCGCAGGTCCAGTGCTCGACTAACGAGGATGTCAACCTTGTCGTCACGTTCTGTGCAAACGGTGCCGCTCCGGCGGCTTCTACCAGCACCTCGACCACGGACAGCACGGCTCCCACGTCGACCGACGTGACTGTGACCTCGACCTCGACCGACGCCGCTCCCACGACGACTGCAACGGACTCGGTCACCACTGCCACTGACTCCACGTCCGCGACCTCGAGCACCGACTCCTCGTCCGCTGCACCCACCTCGACCGATGCCCTGGGCGCTGCAGCCCTCGTCGCAAACGACCCGACCTCAACGGTGACCACCACGACCGTCACCGTCACTGGCACCGACACCGGCTCGTTCGTGCCCGCTTCCTCGCTCGTCGTTGGTACCTCCAGCACCGACACCACCGTCCCGACCACGACGTCTACTGGAACTGACAGCGTCTCCGTCACTAGCGTCAGCACCGGCACCGTCTCTTCTACCGGCATCATCTCCAGCACCGTGACCACCACCTCTACGGCCACGCCTACTCCTGCTCCCGCTCTGACCTCCACTACTGGGGACGATGACGACGAGGACGAAGACTGCGACGAAGACCCAGCGAGCGATATCGTCAGCGGCAGCGTCATCTCCACCGAGGTCACGACCTCCACCGCGACTATCACGAGCAGCGCGGCAGCCTCGACTCCAACTGACGACTGCCCCGACGTGACTGGCGGTGATGGCGACGAGGATCCGGACGATGATGATGATGATGACGACGACGACGATGAGGATGACGATGAGGACGAGGAACCTACGGGGTCGAGCACGACCGAGTCGGTTCCTACCAGCAGCGCGACGCCCGCTCCGGCTGCTGCTGCTGCTGGGTCTGGGTCGTCGTCCTCTGGCTCGACCTCTTCTGGCTCTGGCTCATCCGGCTCTGGTTCGACCGGCTCTGACACTACCGGCTCTGGCTCTTCTGGGTCTGGTTCGACGTCTGGTGACGTGACTTCTGGCGGGGACAGCAACCCTCCCCCCGCTGCTGCTGCCGCAGCCGCCCCGACCTGCGAGCCCTCTGTCGTGACCGTCACTGCGACCGTCACCGCCACCGCGACAGTCACAGCAACAATCACCGAGGCCGGCGCAACAGAGACAGTCACGGTCACCGCTGCCGGTGGGGCCGCCCCAGCGATCATCACCAGCGTCAGCACGTTCAGCTCTGTGTCCGTTTCGGTCTCCTCCACCGAGGTGCCTAACAACGTCGTCGTCACTTCGGTCTTTACGGGCTCCACTGCAATCCCGACCCAGTCCGGGTTCGTCACTGTCGTCACTAGCACCTCGAGCACCGCCGCGGCCGCTACGGCGAGCGCGACGACCGTCGCGACTGGTGTCTCCAGCTCGAGCGTGTCCACCAGCTCATCCAGCTCGACAGACAGCGCTTCCGCTTCCAGCACTAGCGTCTCCACCGCTGGCGCCGACGCCATTGGAAACATTGCCGTTGCCTCCAGTTCCACCTCAACCACCGACAGCGTGCCCACCTCGTCCGCCTCCACCGACTCCGTCAGCTCTTCCAGCAGCTCGACCTCGACCTCGTCCACCGACCCAGCCATAACGCCCACCAGCACCAGCACGTCCGTTTCTGCCACCCCGACGCCGGCGGACACCACAGGATCTGGGGATGACGACGAGGACTGCGAGCCCGAGCCCTCTGCACCTGCGTCCAAGCGTGCCCCGCAGCCCGTCTTGCCCAAGCGGCAACGCGGACCCGGCTTCACCCGTCGGGGGTGGAGCCACGGGGCGAACAAGGTCAGGGCGAGGCACGAGTTCTTCAAGAACTAAACCTTTCACAACCCTGAAGAGCGCATCGACTGCCGCTCTTCTCGCATAACCCGCACTTGCGCCCCTTCAGTCTTTCGTTTCATCTACTCAGAACCCGGAAACCGAACCCGAACACCCAAGCTCCTCAGGAGGAGCCTCACGCCACCGAAGTCCTGCGCCGAGCGCAACAAAGTGGGCGGAAAAAGGAAAACGTTGACCGTGTCGTACATCATTTTGATTTATCTTTGGATCAGACCGCAGTGCGGTCTGGGATCTCTCGCTTGCATCTGTTTTGTCATTGTCTCTTGAAGTCTCTTGCATCTCATTTCGCGCATCGCGCATCACATACATCTGCATTGCTTGCAATTCGCATTACTTCGTCGCTTGCGCTACTCCTCGATACAAGATGTCTTACGTTGGGCATTGATTGTCGCGAGCTGTCTTCTTGGGGTTAGCTAGGTGATAAAGAATGATTATTGGGTATTACTCGGCATCATTTGTGCTTTCTGTCAACAAGCTCCCCGATGAGTGTCTTGCGAGGAAGCATGCTGTTTGCTCGACGAAGGATGAGTAGGAGATGGCAAGAAACGAGAAGTCGGCGAGACGTTCTGAGAGACAAGAACCCCCAACGCTAGTGATTATGTCCAACAAGTAAGTTACGCTACACGAGATATAACCACCAATGACAGGTCCATGACCTCTTTTCAACTACGTCTTCTTTCTTTTGACGCCGCGCTGCTCCGCCTCTTGTCCATGATATTGAGTCGCAGGCACGGGCTGAGCCGTCTGACCTGCTTGCAATTTTCGCTTCAAGGCCGCTATTTCGTCCGTCAACTTCGTGTTTTCCAAACGGATCTTCTCGAGATCCAACTTGAGCGTTTCATTTTCGGCCTGATGAAGTGGAATAAGCAGACGGTCCCGCCACGTCGACTTGCTGCTTGCCTCGACTTCATACGCCTTGTTATGCAGCGTTTCGCTGGAGGGAATCACGCCGCTTGCTTGCAGTTGACCTAGAAGAGATGTCTTAGAATGAGGCTAGAGGGAGAATTGGATCGTACGCAGTGAGTTATAGTGAAAAATAAAGGTGTATACCGGTCCGTCCGGGTGAAGGTATGGGCTGAGTTGCTCGTCAGCCAACGCTGTCGGATCAGCATCCACCGCGGCAGCTGGTACACTGTCTTGTGCTGGTTTCACTTGAGTAACTTACTTCCTGTAAGTCGAAATGACATCCTCACCTGCTGCCTGTGCTCCTTGGCATGAAGCACTCGGCGGGATGATGCTACAATACGTCAGCGTAGGCAGAGGGTATCGGCAAAAGCGGGTATGTACCAGATACAATGATCTCGAACAGCGCTTTCTTTCTCACTGACAATAAGCAGTTCATCATTGGCTCGTTCTCGAGGGTAAGTTGCATCAGGCGAAAGCGTATTCGGAGACTTGCACATCCCAGCTAGACCGTTGTATGGATGTTGCCGGAAAGTGCCCGGCTGCAGGGCGACCACGATGGTGCCAAAGCGGGGGTAAAGTGCCGTTCGAGGACCTTCGCCTATTAGTAAAGAATCAGACTGGAACGAGAGAACAATTGGAGCGACTAGTACGTTCAGGATCGATGCAGAGAAACCGGAAAGTGCCCTTGCTCGGGAACCCTTCCGCATCATCGAAATCTCCGGGACTCTCCCAAGACCAGGAAGTCTCAGGCGGAGATGGGGGCACCTTACAAGTAAAAATGCGCTCGTCGAGGAGCACAGTCACAAGCATGGCCACCTCATCTTGAGCATCATCCGCAATTTCCAGCACAAGAGAAAGATCCTGTGGAGAAGTCTAGAGATATGAGCAGATGACTCGATTCAAAACGGACCTTGTCGAGCTCAGACATGATGTAGCACCGCGCAATGTCTTGTGCATCTGGCCCGTCCAGTTCGGAAGCTGGAAAAGGATATTCCTTGGCCGGCTTATCAGCGAGACAAACTCTGACATCGTAGTCGGCAAGAGTTGGCATTTCTGTTGATTTCTTGCACGTTGTCGTTGTCGGCGGGCAGGTTTGAACAAATGTTTGTTTCCTTCCTCCAACACACGCCTTCGTCTTCCATTGCTTCCGTCACAAACAGCACGCCATCAAGAAATGACTCATAAGGTTATGTAGGATAAATCATACATAATGACCAACATACAGGGGCCTCATTGTATCCCCTTTGAACCTTCACCTTCAGTGAGCCAAGGGAATTGCCTTATTGTGTGGTCTCAATCTCTGGTTTCCGCATCTCCATTATCCACATCTCAAACCATCTCCCCTCCGTACCCTCATACCTCTCCCTACTCAATGCCCTGCCACCCCACTTAGTATACTTTGCCACATTGGGTTCGTTCCCTGCCTCCCAGCATACCCTCTGGCCTTGTTCAAAGGCCTGAGCGGCGCGTGTATGCATGAGGGAGCGGCCGATCCCTTTGTTGTGGTATGACGGAAGGACGGCCAGGACGAGCAGATGACAGGCTTCAAGCCGGGCTGTAGGGCTTCCAAGAGATGCAGCCGCTTGCTGACCGTTCTTGGGGATGAACTGGCATTGGTGGTCAGTTTGTGAGAGGGAGATGAAGCGGAGACTGAGCGCACGTAGTCTGCCCACCACTTGGACATCTCCTCCCCCAAATCAGCGATGACCTTATCCATCCCAGCTGCAGCCCTCTGTTCCTCAGTTCCAAGGAACTGTTTTCCCGGAGGGAACCAAAGTGCGACACCGACGATCTTCGGCTTTCCACCATCAGACGCGTTCAAATCCTCGGCAACCCAGAGTTCGCCATCGACCAATGCACCCAGGACGTGCGCGGCGATGAATCGGTAGTATATGTCCGGGTCGGTGTCTTTCCCTCCGAGAACGGTGGCAGGAAAGGGATCTTTTCGAATGCGTTAATGAATGGACGCAGAAAGGCCTAAAGGTGCGCACCTTCGGCAAAGGCCTTCATCACCAGGCGGATGACCTCCTCCCGCTGCTCCGCTGTAGGCTGATCAGTATCGCAGAATACGAGGTATGAAGACGAGCCGTACGCGTTGGGTCGACAAGGCGACGGACGGGAAACGTCGAGGGAGACATGGTCGGCGTAGCTGTAGATCACGGGGAACGGTGCGCCGACAACTCGCTCGTTCTATGTTGCCAGCTCACTACTTACGAGGTCAACCAATAGGGCGATCTCGGCGCCAAGCTACAGTGCTGAAGCTTTCAGTCTGATCAGCAGATGTACGAGCGAGCGCAAGACAACTGGCAGACGCGTGTTCGACGTTCTCGTGAGTCACCAAGCCCAAGCTGGGTATTCCATTCAAACCGAAGGTCATCTTGAGCGGGTCAACGCAAGCCCGACGGCCACAAGGGATGCTTCGGGTCTAACCGACAGCAGCACCGCATCTAATCGCCGACGATGATCGGGCATGATCGGCCAGGAGCGTCGATCGTTGGGAGAACCGCTCCCACGGTTTGACCCCTCGTAGTTCTTGCTTGCTGACCTTAACCCTGCTTTTACCGTGCTTGTGTCATGAACTGCAACTTCACCATGTTGCATGTTATTCCTAGGCATGGCCGTAACGCGACGATCACACCGGTGCACACGATGGCCGAGAAGTCTTACAAATACGGCAGAACGAACCGCACGCTCATCATGTTCGGTCCGCGCCTCCATCGGGCTCGTCAGTCAGGCCTGTCGAACTGCCTCTCTGCGTCTGCACAAGGATGCCCTGGGCGGTCGTGGCTCCTCTTACGAAACGCCCACATGCGGAGATAATATCGGCCTCAAGCTAAGATGTTTCTCACCAACAGGGCTTACCAAGGCCTGAGGGAAGTAACATAAGAACACCACCGATCTTCCCGCAATGCTGCCTCTAGCTAGATCAACCATACTCTCCACCCATCTTCCTAGACAACATCATGCATCCTTTGCCTCCCTCGATTGGCCTTCGTCGGCTCCATACCCTTACACCCGAGCAGCTCCTGGACCACACTCGCCTCCTCCTTCGCGCCTTCGAACACGACGCCTACCTCTCCCTCATGCTAGGCGGCGATGGCACTCAGCCGCCGTCTGAGGAGATAATGCTCGCCTATATGCAACCCAAAGCACGAGCAATACTAGATGACGGCTTAGGTGGGGGAGAATGGTGGGTCGCGGAGCACATCCCCGACCAGGGTGAGCCGGAGGTGGTCGGTATGGCTATGTGGTTCAAGCCGGGGTTCCAGTATTTGGGAAGTGATGAGCAGAAGAAGTTCGTTGGTATTGGGGGGTTCTTGAAGCTTTTGAAGCCGGAGATGTTGGAGTGGTTTACGCGCTACGTGAGCCGTCTTCCTTCGACTTACTCCAAAGACGAAAGAGTGCTGATTGCATGTTTGCAGTATCTTCCCCGACTAGAAAACCTGTGCGAGACCGCCTTTGGACCGAATGCTCGAAGGGACAACTGGCAGATGCATGGTCTTGCCGTTGACCCGAAGTGGCAAGGGAAGGGAATTGGCAGAGCACTGATGGAGGCCGTTGCGTTCCGAGCACTTGACGAAGGAAAACGAGTGCTCTGGGAGACAGTGACGGATGAGGATGTGCGTTCTTCATTTTGCCAGGGCTTCTCATTTCAGCAGAGGCTGATCAAAGCATGCGTTTTACGCTGAGCAGGTTGAGCTCTACAAGCGGTGGGGCGCGGTCGAGAGGGGTAGCATGCCCGTGGACATGCTTGGCGGAGGACAGGGAAAGCATGCGCTGCACGCTATGGAGTTGCCCGCTGAGGCACGTAAGGCCTCAAGTGCATGAGATCGTCGAAGGGAGCGCCCCAAAGATGATGGTCGCAGCGTTTTTGTTCGAACCGGGGTTATCGAGCTGTGCATGGACTGGGGAGGAAGAGGCAGTCATGGGCTTGTAGGCATGTTGTACCAGCCTGGAGCGTCATAGTTCGGTTGGCCGTGTGCAGGCGATCGATCACTTTGCGAACCCAACTCCCACGCGATAAATTACTTGCCTAAAATAGCAAGCCTGCGCATGCGGCTTATCGCTCATCGCGTGTCTCACGCGTCCCCATCCCTTGAAACGCGTCTGTACATACATAAACCTATCCCTCGCAGCATGTCGTTCTGAGCGCTTGGCGCAACATGCCCGAATCTAGCTTACGGGGCTCCGTAAGATGCACGCTTTTCTCTCCTCATCCGGTCTGTCAACCCCGGCGAAGCTGCTGCTGAGTCATCCGGTCTTCTGCACCGCACGGACTCTCCTCCCCCGGCATGGACGCTATGAACGGACAGTTCAGTAGAGGAGAACCGGGTCAGCTAGCTTCTATGGTGGGGATGGTATAAGTACGATCCGCGCTCGCATGGTCCGAGGACGACCAGCTACGGCTTTCTTTCACTGTTCCACATTACTTCCCAAGATGTCGGCACCAGTACCACCCTACACCGTGCGCAGAGTGACGAACCCAACAGGTGCGCCCCTGATTTCTTGCTCTCGCATTTGATCCCAGTTGACAGCCCTATAGATGCCGAAAAGGACAAGATAATCCGTACGATCATGCTCGCCTTCGCTTCCGACCCCTTCGTCTCGGCTTGCACCGGCGGCCAGCTCTCCGACGAAAAGCTCTTCTACGCCTTCACAAATTGCTTCGTCAAAGGCGCCTTAGTCGATGGCGAGATCTTTGTTGCCGAGGCTCCTTCTTCAGCATCTGCAGTAACGGGTGGTGAAGGGGCGGGGGAAGAGAGTGCAGAGGTGCTAGGCGCGAGTATCTGGTTCCCGCCGGGGAAGGACTTCATGGGGACTGAGGAGCAGAGGGAGGCAGTGAATTTGCCGGAGTATCTGCAGCTTCTGAAGCCTGGTGTGAGCGACTGGTTCATGGGTACACTGCTTCCCGCGATCGGAGCGATCTGCACATCCTCGCTCGGCAGCCCAACAGCCAGACTGGACGCCCAGCACCTGCAAATCCTCGGCGTCCACCCAGAGCATCAGAGAAGGGGGATTGGGAGGAAGTTGTTGGAGGTCGCTGCCCTCCCCGCGTTGGAGAAGGGACATAGAGTCGTCTGGGAGACGGCGAGGGCGGTGAATAAACGGATTTATGAGAGTTGGGGAGCGGTGGAGAGGGGTCATACGGAGTTTGAGAGCAAGTTCGAGGGGAAGAACTTTCCGTTCTGGATTATGGAGCTGCCGAAGAGGGAGTGAGCGGCGCATTCGTTGCAGACGCCTTCCGGTTGGGTGCTGCGTAATTGAGGTGTTCAGCGACAATAATGATACAATGCATCATCATTGCTCTCTGTGTCAAGCTGGAGGGGCTGGAGGCGGCCCAGACAGCTTCCTCGTCCCATTCGCAGGCTCCTTTTTCCTCGCGCCGGCCGCAGCTTCAGGCTCAATTCCCTCCACACATTCCACTCTGGTTCTTGAAGATCTCCTCGTTCTCGTCCTCGTTCCTCAACCTCCTCCTCTCGCGCGTCATCTTTTCCCCCTGCCTCCTCGTTACAAACGCCGTCCCAACTTCCCAAAGACATCTTCGGGAGTGCTCTAGGCTCGCGCCTGCGGGGATCTCTTGACGCTGGGGGAAGGGGCAACAGCAAGTGCGGTGTGTTCATGGGCTTGCAGCCCTGTTATAAGCCCAGAATGGCCGATCACTTGCCAGAAGGCGATCACTCCCCGAACCCCTCTTGTGTTACAGCTTCTTTATCGGTCCGTCGTCCGATCGTGTCCGTCCGGAATGCGTCCTACATAACCCGTCATTTACAGCATTCTCATTCTGACCGAGAGCTTAGGTGATCAACCCGGACCTCCGATTATGCAGGATCGTAAGCTGGCCTTTCTTCGAACAATTCAGCTGCTGAGTCAGCCGGACTTCTACTCCGTACGTCCTCTGCTTCCTGTGCGTATGGAGGGCAGAAACGATCATCTTATTGGGGAAGGGCCGATCAAGTTTCTTGTGTAACATGAATGGGTATAAGATGTATAGTGGACCCGGCTGAGGACGACCTGCTCCGTGTCCAGCTCGCTGTCCCCGCCAACTTCTCACGAAGATGTCCTCCCCCGCACCCACCTACACACTGCGCAAAGTAACCAACCCGAGCGGTATGCCTCCCCCCAGCCCTTCCCGCCCTTCTTCCGTCCGACCGGGCTCACCCTCCGCGCAGATGCCGAAAAAGACAAGATAATCCGCACAACTATGCTCGCCTTCTCCGCCGACCCCTTCCTTTCCGCTTGCACGGGCGGCGAGCTCTCCAACCACGAGCTCTTTTATGCGTTTACGAGGTGTTTTCTCGTGGGCGCTCTGGTCGACGGAGAGGTCTGGATCGCTGAGGCTCCTGCTCCGGCGTCTGGGACGACGGATGCCGAAGAGAAGGAGAGTGCCGAGGTAGAGGTGCTCGGGACGAGCATGTGGTTCCCGCCAGGCAAGGCGTTTATGGGCAGCGAAGCGCAACGCGAGGCAGTGAACATGCCCGCCTACCTCCAGCTCCTCAAGCCCGGCGTGGCAGACTGGTTCACTCACACGCTCCTCCCCTCCGTCGTCGATCTCTGCACTCGCTCCCTCGGCTCTCCTACGGCTCGGCTGGAGGGACAGCACCTGCAAATCCTGTGCGTCCACCCTGCGCATCAGAGAAGGGGGATTGGAAGGAAGTTGCTCGAGGTTGTTGCCCTCCCTGCGTTGGAGAGGGGGGAGAGAGTGGTCTGGGAGACGGATACGCTGGTGAATGTGGGGATATATGAGGGGTGGGGCGCGGTGGTGAGGGGGTATGAGGAGTTGGAGAGCCGGTTTGAGGGGAAAGGGTGTCCGTTTTGGATTATGGAGCTGCCGAAGAGGGAATGAGCGGTCCAGGCTAGGCAGTTCGAGCGCGATGATGAGGCAGCTGGGGTATATTGGAGTACACACACAAGTAGAGATACAGCATTATCATCACTCGCCGTGTCAAGCTGGAGGCACGGGAGGTGCCCCAGGCGGCACAGGCGGTTTCGATGTTCCATCAGGCGATTGTTGCTGGCCTCCAGCCCCGGTTTCAGCAACAGCATCCTCCCCCGCCCCCGCATCCTCCCTCTCCTTCTCCCTCTCCAGCCGCTCCTTCTCCTCCCTTTCCTCCATCTCGACCTCCTGCCTCGCCTCCCTCCTCACTCTCCTTCTCTCCTCCCTCCCGCGACGCATCTCCTCCCTCTGCGCTCTCCTCATCTCCAGATCCCGTTCCAACTTCCCAAGCACGTCCTCCAGGCGCTTCTTAATAACCGGATTCCCAGCCCTAGCAACCTCAGCCGCCTTCCTCTCGCACGCCCTCTCCAAATCAGCAATCTCTTCCGCCAGCAACCGGCGGCGTTGTCTCTCCCCGCTGGCTAAGCCGGCAGCGGCGCCATCCTCGTCCTCCTCGTCCTCTTCCTCATCTTCTTCCTCCTCGTCATCCTCGTCAGTCTCATACTCTTCGGCATCATACTCCCCCTCCTCATCCTCGCTCCCCGTCTCACTCGCGCTCCCCTGCACACCCGCCCCCGCTCCTCCCCTCCTACCAGCTCCGCCGGCCTCATCACCACTCTCGGAGCCAGCAGCGTCCTCTTCGAACGCACGATCGATCTCGGCTGCAAGCTCCATGTCCATCTCGTCGTCTTCTTCCTCTTCTTCCTCGCCTTCGCCGAGTTGGGAAGCGGCACCGGTCCCGTCGGGCGCGGGGTAGTGCACGCCGTCTTCGCCGATGAAGGAGCCGGGCGTGGTGGGGTCGTACGGCCGAGGCTCGAATTCCGAGTCGGACATGTCCGGATCCACATTCTCCAGCACCTCTGCGCTCGCGCGTTAGCCAGAGCCGGCTCACAATTGGAAGTGGATGGGCTATCGAGAGAGAGAGAGAGAGAGAGAGAGAGGGTGTAAATGAGGAGATGAGGATGTGTAGACGCACCAAACTCGACCTGCACCGCCCGAGCATCCTGCTCCAACAGCCTCTCCACCTCCTGCTCAACACTCTCGATCGTCATCCTATTCACCCTCTTCCTAAACCTCCTCTTCCTGACCCACTTCAGCGGGGGAGTGATCCCATGCGGATAAATAAACTCCTCTAGATTAAAGCTCTTCCCCCCCTCCCCCCCTCCGTTCGCTTGGTTGTTGGCGGCGCCGGTGCCGGTACCGTCGGGCGTGTCGAGCGGGGAGGGGTCGACGAGGAGCATTTGACAGATGTCGGCGACTTTGTAGAGCTGTTTGTTGTCGAGTGTCTTTTGGGATTCTATGATGCTGGGCAGGTCGACGAGTTTTGCAGAGTAGGAATGGGGGCCGAGGTGGAATACCGCTCTTCGTGAATCTGCCAATTCATATCAGCACTGTCACCTCCATTGTACATAGCTCCTCCCGTCAAGGTGAGAGAAAGAATGAGGAAGCAGGCGAACCCTTGAACTTGAACCAAACGTCCTCCCCCACCTCCTTCCTCTGCACCCTTTTCCTCATCTCCTCCGCCATGCCCCCCTCCTCCGGCACCCTTAGGATAAACTGTTCCTCAAACGCCAAATCCTCATCACTACTATCCAGCTCCCGATCATACGGCCCCAAAAAGCTCGTCCCGACGGGATACACGCTCGTCCTAGCCTGCTGCGGCTGCGTCCCGCTGCCTATTTTCAGCTTGAGCTTCTTGGGTGCTCGGGCGGCGGCGTGCGCTGCGTGGGTACTTGCGCGGGTTACTCGGCCTGAGGGTCCGGCGGCGGGCTCGAAGGGCGCGGCGCGGGGTTGGGGTTTGTTGCGCAGGCGGGAGGGGCGGGTGGTTGGTGAGAGGAGGGGAGCTGGGGGGAGGGGTGGGACTTGACCAGGCGGGTGGTCGTCGACTATTATTATTTCATCCTCGCCGTGAGGTGGTGGGGGTGGTGGTGCTGATGGACCGTCCATCGTGATGCTTACAGGAGGGGATGACCGGAAGTGGTCGAGGAGGAGACGTAGCAGCTGAGCAGGACGCGCGCTTGTTAACGCCACCCATTGTACGGCGTTAACAAGGCAGACCATATATGTCCGAAGAAGGTATGCTCGGAGATAAATCTGCGAGCGTGAATTAGCGCCGATATAGTAGTCCCCTACATCGTCATTCCTTTGCTTCAGCAACTCACTCATCCGCCCTCGATGTCCCTCCTCTCCCGACTAAAAGCCCGCTTCCTAAGCCCACCAGGAACAGACGCTCACATAACCCGTCTAAAACGACGCAAGAAGATATACGCAACAATCGGACGCATCGCCCCCTACCTCCAGTACGGCCTTCCCTCCCCTCCCGCCCCCTTCAACAGTAACTAACCAAGAGAACAGGGCAGCTTGCTACCTCTCCGCTCTCATTTGCCTACTCCTTCTCCCCATAGCACCTTTAAGCAAAAACACCTATGTGGACGAAAACGCCCTCCAACCGGGTCAAGTGAACACCTACTGGGACTGGAGGGACGTCCACGCTGCCGACCGCTACCTCGAGGGACTCGAGTCACTGCGAAACCAAAATGCTACTGAGCACGAGTGAGCTCTACTGTCTATCTCTGCGACGGGAATGGGCTGATTTGGGATGGGGCAGGAAAGCCCAGTGGTTAAAAGAGCGGTTCGACGAGCTAGGAATACCGGCGGATACGCAGGAGTATACGTTTCGCACGTCTCTCGGTGTACGTCCCACTCCCTTCCTTGCCTCTCCTTTTGGGTACAGAGATGTTAAGGGAGGGAAACAGGACGAGCACGGAGTTAATACGTATGCGATCTATCATTCTCCACGGACGTCAGGGGCGGAAGCGATCGTCCTCGCCGCTCCCTGGGTGAGCAGAACGGGCGACCCGAATCTGAGGGGGATAGCGATGATCCTCTCCCTCGCTGCGTTTCTCAAACGTGCGTATCCTTACCTCCACATTCACTCCTGTCACCCTTGTCTCCGTGCTGGGCCATGAGCGATAGGAACTAACGAAAGAACAGGCTACTCCCACTGGGCAAAAGACCTCATCTTCCTCATCCCCTCCTCCCACCTCTCCGGAACCCAAGCATTCCTCACCTCCTACCACACACCCCATTCCCCGCCCTCTACGCTCACAGCGGACCCGCTCACCCTAGATGGAGGTGTGATATGGACCGCTCTCGCCTTGGACTACCCAGGTCACTCCTTTTCCCATCTTGGGATATTCTACGAAGGCCTGAACGGGAGGCTGCCGAACCTTGATCTGCTCGTATGCGCGCAGATCATTGCGCGCTGGACGGGAGGGGTGCCGGTGTTGCTACACAATACGCTCGATGAACTGAGGCAAGACCTGCCCCTGCCCTCCCTTCTCAGCCTTCTGCCAAGCTGGGCAGCGGGTGTGATCGGAGGAGCAGTGGAATGGATATGGAGAGAAGTGGTCAATAGGAGGAGCGTGAAGGACTATGAATACAGAGCGAAGAATATGGCCCAGCAGGCCGGGTGGATGGGGAGCGGGAGGGCGAGTGGGGCTCATGGGGTGTTTCATCAGTGCGTCCCTTCCCTTCTTCTCTCCTATCCTGGTCTTGCTTCTTCCCTTGCCCTCCTTGGCGGGGAGGGGCGCGGGATCGTGCGAGTGTGCGTGGGCTGACTGGGTAGGACAGGTTCAGGATCGATGCGATTACCCTCTTTGCGAGACCGGCTATGGGGCCGCACGGGTTTCATACTCTTGGAAAGTACGTCCCCTCCCCCTCTCCCTCGCACAGGATTTCTCAACGCCGGTGTGCCCGTAGGATAACAGAATCCCTCCTCCGAACACTGAACAACCTCCTCGAACGACTCCACGCCTCATTCTTCTTCTACCTCCTCTCCTCCCCCGCCTCATTCCTCAAGATCGGGACATTCCTCCCTTCTTCCGCATTGATCGGCGTGGGGTGCTTGATAGGCGGGCTGAGAGGGTACGTGGAGATAGGTTGGGAGGGGTGGTATTCCCCTAAGACGGGGAGGATGAAGTACCTCCCTAGGCCGAGAAGGCTTATGGAGAGCTTGGGGCTCGTCCTGGGTCTGTTTGGCGCAGGAGGGGTGCTGTTCGCCTACGCTCGAAGTTCGCTCTTTCCGCCTCTTCTCTCCGCGCAGTCTGCACTCCCACTCTTGCCAGTAGCGCTCGCCTTATCACTCCTCCCGCCTTTCCTTGTCCTCCTCCGCCCTCCTCCCAATCCCCGATCTCCCACCTCCGGCTCACCCCTGGCCCCCATGCTCCACACAACCCTCCTCCTGCTCCTCTCCCTCCTCATCATCCCTCTCAGCCTACTCAACTACCCTCTCTCCCTCTCACTCTCCCTCCTCGCCCTCCCCCTCTCCCTCACCCGACCCTCCTCAGGCCTCGTCCCGTTCCTCGGCTTGAGTGCGCTGAACCCGGTTTGGTTGTTGTTGTTGCAGTGGGGGAGAGATGAAGCGCGGAGGGCGGTGTGGGAGTGGGACGTCCTGGGTGTTTGGATGTTGCCGTTGGCGTGTGGGGTTTGGGTGCCGCTGGTTTGGGTGGGGCAGGCGGTGTGTTTGATTCAGGAGTAGATGTGCCCTTCTATCTGTCTCTTATGAGGGGAACGAAGACCATAGTATACCCAGATGTATGCACGCTGCGAACTGGTTAGAGACCGATCGGGGGTTCGGCTTCGGAAGAGGATCGCCGCATGTCGGCGATTAGTGGAGTCATCGGGACGCGTAGTATCGCTGATAATTTCCCCCGCACCTTCCACGTTTGGCTGCGCGCTTATGAGTTGTTGTAGACCATCTCACCGCGACGTGTTCACGCAATACCTGATTAGGCCGTGTCGATACCCATAGACTTGAGAAACGTACCCGGCATGTCGCGCCCTCTGTATCCCGTGAGGCGGCTCGTTGACCCGACACGGACGTCTCTCCGCCCCTCCTCGTATGCTTTCAGCTGAACGGAGAACCTGAACGTGTAGCGGAGCAGATCGAGGAGTCCATCCATGTAGTCATGGATGCCTTCCGCGGTGGTACGCGCTTTCCTCTTTTTGCCCGGGGAGGAAAACTGAACTGAGGCAGATACGTTCATTTGCACCACCCTAGGCGGACAAGAGTCCAACCCCGACCTATATTACCGGTTTTTCCGCGCGCACGTCCTCGGTACACTCGTCGACGGCGAGCTCTGGGTCGCCGAGGACTTCTACCAGGACACTCCGAACTCCGGTGAGGAGGGGAAGAAGAAGATCGTCGGGGTGGCACTCTGGTTCCCTCCTGGGAAGGAGTTCCTCGGCTCGGAGGAGCAGCGGAAGGCGGCGGGGATGGATAGTGTGATCCGGGATATGGGTGAGAGCATGGAGAGGTGGTGGTATGATTATGTGCGTCTCTCCTCCCCAACTCCTCCCAGCGCAGTGACGGTATTGATGCGAACGTCAGTATATCCCGAAGAACGGTGCACAGGCCGCTGCTGCGCTCGGTGGACCAACGGCGCGACGCGATGCCTGCTACATGTTTGTGCTTACCGTCCTTCCCTCACACCATAATAAAGGTCTCGGCCGTTCACTTCTCCTCACTCGGGCTAAGGCAGCTTGGGCAGAGGGGCAAAGAGTCTGCTGGGAAGCGGGGAATGAGCCGAATGTCGCTAAGTATCAGAAATGGGGCGGGAGGGCGCTGAGTCGGGAGAGGTATGAGGGGGATGCAGATGGGAGGTGGTTGGAGATGTGGATTATGGAAATGCCCAACCCTGACAGTGAGGCAGGAAAACAATGAAACCATTTCTGTATCCCCGGAACTGTCCCAAGAGACAAACACCTGGCATTACTAGACACGGTTGCTCTGCTTTCCCCAGCTAGTTCGGCTCAGCAAGACTTGATTGCTCGGGAAGCATGAAAGCGTCAATCTTCGCTTGATATGGAGGCCCCTTGGATGAATGAGCATGTTTTACAGTGTACATAAGAGGAAGGATACAGCTCTGGTTTCTCGAGGCAACGTTCTCGGCTCAGGGAACAAAATGACGCCGAGGTTAAGCTGATGGCAGGCGAGACGTCAAAAGCATGCCATATCCAGCATCGAACTGATCAGCAGAACCGGTCGCTAGTAGGTGTACGTCAGCATCGGTTCAACGGTTGACGGTATGCAAACGCTTACCTCTTCAGTTTTGCACGCCTGTCAAGCATCGCTTCAGACAGTCGACCCTCCTTGCGCGCCTTCTTCAGCTGGATATCGGAGTTAGGTTTGGTGCCCACTGCAGAACATAGCAAAGGGACGAACCTCACGTGTGTCTTCACCTGAAACGATCGACCTTCCCGCTCCCCAAGCTTGGAAGTTGTGGCTTCGCCTCATCAGCTCCTCAGCCAGTAGAGATGCAAATTGATGCTCACTTGGTCTCAACCTCATCAATCCTCCTCTTCCCAGGATTCTCAATCTCCCTCCTCTTCCTGTCCTCCTCCCCAGCCTTGAACTTCCATTCCCTCTGCACCCTCACGACCCACGGCTCGGGCTTCTCCGCATCACCTCTCACGCCCACTTTCCCTCCAGCAAGCTCGTCCATACCCAACCAACCGCCATGCACGCTCCTGAACCCAAAGCAAACCACTTCACTACTCCGCACAAGGGCAGGCTTGTCCTCATCCTGCTCTTCCTTCACCTCCTCTCCAGATGTAGATGGACCCGTGACCCGCTCGGCAACCCACTCTTCCTGCGGCCCCCTAGCCTCGCTGTCCGCACTGACCACCCCATACTTATCGCAGCTCAAGAACTTTCCGTCAGGCGTACGAAGGTTGACCGACGTAGTCCCCGCTACCCGGGTCGCGACCCACACCTGGGGGATCTCCGTAGGCCGGTCGGTGGGGGCGTCCTCGGCGAGCTGGATAAGTTGAAGTTTGCCGCGGGTGGATTCGTAACCCAGACAGTATGGGGGTGAGGAGGTCGATGGGGTGAGTATGAATGTTGGGCCCAGGATTTGTTCGGGGACGTCGGGGAATACCCAGTCTGCATTGGTCGGTCAGTAAACCGCCGGCAACACCAGGTACAGCTGGCGCACCTTGTGGATCTCCATTCTCGTCGCCACCTGAACGACCCTCCTTATGATGCTTCTTCTTCTTCTTCGCAGGCTTCTCGCCTTTGAAAGTGAGTTTTGTCCGTCTTACTTCTGTTGTGGACATGGTCGTTCGCAAGAAAGGGTTGGATGACGCAGGGAAGAGAGACTGTCGGCGTTATGCAACAGCTGGACATGGCTACCGCCGACATGGGAATTGTCAACGTTTGCAAGCTGTTTCTTTCTGTTTACTAGCAACTATCTCTCAACCCAATGGGAATACAACGATGCGTGTCAATACAGGACGTGAGGTCATTCATTGGATGGCCACAATTTCAGCTTAACCCCTCAGTACTCCCCAAAGGACGTATGCCCCGTCTGCTTCGCATGCTCCCTGGCATCTTTCTCGCCCTTCAACCCCTGGCCACAAATCTACCATCCGTCACCCGTCAGCCACCATTAACATCTGGGATAGAACTGGTACGCTCACCTCGCACTTCAAGTCAAACGTGGCCGTATTCGTATACTTGTGCTTGGCACGCAGTTTGCTCACTAGGCGGGCAGCAGCGTCCGCTATCGTATCGGGCACCCCAGGGAAGGGGACGGGGAAAGTGGTGGTGTGGAAATCCGGCGGGGCGCCTGCCATAGGAGCGAGGGACATGGCGTCGTAGTCTGTTTTCCAGTCAGCAGCTGTCTTCCAAGGTGATAGGATAAAGTGGACGAACGGATACCCGAGTATACTAGCAACACCCGATTCTCCCACCCCTGCCCTTCGCCAAATCTGTCCAACCTTCCCGTCTCTACGTCCCAGCTCCAAATCTCGACTCCGAACGCTTTGCTGAACAGAGCCAACTCGATCGCCCCTCCCCACGTCTGCGGTTTCTGGATCGCAGCCGCGTACGAGGCGGGTGACTGGCCCAGGGTGGCTTCGTCATAGTTTATGGGGTCGGAGAGGATAGTCGCTGCTGCTAGGGCCCGCAGAGATTGAGGGGTAGGGCGTTCGTGCGTGTTTGGAAGGGAAGGGAGGACGTAGGAGAGGGCGTGGAAAAGGCAGGAGTTGTCGTCCGGCGCATTCTGGCCTTCGTCAGAATCGTATCCAACCAACCGGGTATAAAGGACGGCAAACGCACCCTCAAGACAAGAACTTGGCCCTCACATTCCACAGACTCGTCATCCTCCTCCTCAGCACCTCCATATCCAAAGGTCGGCTCAGCATAGTTCGCCGCAGGTCCAGCCCTTGTCTGCGCTGGTGCGGCCGATGGCGTAGGGCGAGTAGACTGAGGAGGCAACGGAGGTGGGCCTGCTGATACAGGTGCGGCACCAGGCGCGGGGTTGACGATCAGCTGGTCGCCTCTCTGCAAACCTAGGCTGGAGATGGGCAGTTCGGGGATGAGGGTAAGCTTGCGTGGCGGGTATCCAGCTTTGACTGCATCCCAATCAACATATTAGATCAACATCCGAGAACCGTAGGGTGGAGACGGAAGACGCACGCTCTTGCTGAGATGGAGGAATACCGGACTCCCTAGAGACGAGCTCGAGCAGGTCGCCCACTGTTGCCGGATCGGCGAGGTTGGCGCTGAGCGTCGATACGCCCCCTGGGTGTCGGAGTCGGAGAGGGGTCGTCATGGTGCAGAAAGTATAGATACAATAGACAAGCTGATAGACAAGAGAAGGGTTTCAATAGTTATGATAAGTTAGTGGGCCGGTGAAGAGTAAGCCAGCAGAGAACGCGTGTACAGTCGCGAAGTTGGGCAAGGGACGCGAAGACATGACGTTGCGTAATCATCGGTAGCCGCAGGACTTGCCTTCAGTCCACCATCATCTAGAAGCTATTTCGCAACCTCTTTAAGCTCTAATACGACAACGCTGCCGTTCAGATACTATTCTTGTCTGTTCGAAGAACATGCGATCGCGCAGATTGTGCTGCGAAGAATTCCTCGGAGTGCTCAACGATGCTGTACACCCTTCGAGACATCCCCTCGGCGATTGAATAAGGCAGCCCCGGTCTGCCATCCATGTCGCCGCATGCTCCAGTAACAACGTATGGGACAGCCTTTTTCATCGCGTCTGATATGGCCGGGATGCGGCGACTACCCCGTGTATGCGGCGATATGTGATAGTCTGACCAACAGATTGAGATATAACGAGGAGTGAGAGGTTGCATAACTTGGTCATCGATCACCTCAGCAATGCCTCTCGCTCGTAATCTCCGTGTAAGGCAGTTAGAGCATCCCACCGGTACGCACCTTCGTCTTATTCCCCTGTACTGTGCTAATCCTGGAGTACAGATGCCCAAATCGAGGAGATCACCCAGGTCCTCATGGCCGCATTCTTCGACGACCCCGGCGTGCAGATCGTGCTGAACGGCCAGCACGTCAACACGCCGCTGTATCATGAGTTCATGCGCGTCCAAGTGCTCGACATGAAAAACGTGGGCGAGATCTGGATTGCGGAGGATACAGAGCAGGAAGACGAGTCGAAGAGGATCGTCGGTGCTGCCGGGTGGTTCCCGCCGGGTGTGGACTTCCTGGGCACAGAGGAGCAGCGAGAGGCTGTCGGTCTTACGAAGTTTATGGAGAGTCTGCCGGATGATCTGAGGGCTTGGTGGACATCGACGGTGTGTAACTAAACGCATTCCGTCGGACTGCAGTAGCTGATCATCATGCACCTTGGCAGTATCTTCCAAACGTCATGACCTTTGCCCATGGCTGGATCGGCGAGACGACGCAGAAGGACAACTGGTTTCTGCTCGCCCTCAGCGTTCTCCCCTCCTATCAAGGCAAAGGTGCAGGTCGCGCCCTCCTCCGTGCGCGTGGAGAGCACGCACTCGCGACGGGCAAGCGAGCGATATGGACTGCCGGTCTGCCTGAGCGTGTCCTTCTGTATGAGAGCTGGGGTGCTGTGATTCGAGGGGCGAAGGTATTGCAGGGCATGGGTGAGAAGCAGTATATTTCGCTCTGGATATTGGAACTTGTCAAATGAGGGGGATGCGACTGGATGCTGGCGAGATAATGGAGCTTTATAGATGGTCTACAGTAATGATTCATACGCATAACGTCGACCCAGGCAGTAGCCTACAGCTTAGCTTCTCGTCGCTGTATTCGTTTCCTTGTTGCACGCTGCGAGAAGCAGGTCGTGTACGCGCCCGCAACGCGGCTCGTGCTCCAACCACCATGTCATGCAAGAATGTCTGTCGTAATCAACCGGTCTCCTGCTCCTCTTACCGTATAATGTGGTCAATTTGATCGCCGCCCTACCGAAGTCGCCGCATAGTCTGCTTCGGGTACCCACGCTACATGCGCAACCTCTGGTGCGAACTCCCCGAATCAGCATGCTCGAACGCGGCTCTCAAACCCGATTGTTCGCGAGTTTGCGTGGGCGAGGAGCTGGGATTATGGATTTGCTTACGCCATTACCAACTGACTCAAATATAACGAGGAGGCCGATGCGAGGTAGCTGGGCGTGTCGACTCCAACTATGACCGTCACTAGTCATCTCCGTATTAGGCGACTGGAGCATCCCACCGGTATGTTCGTCCCGCCCCACCTCACCCGACGACGCCGCTGAAGCCTGGTACAGATGCTCAGATCGAGGCGGCCACGCAGGTCCTCATGGACGCCTTTTACGACGATGAGCACACGCATATGGTTCTGCACAATCAGCACACCAACACATCGCTATACCATGAGTACCACCGGATCATAGTGCTCGACACGGCGAACGTTGCCGAGCTCTGGGTTGCGGAGGATATGGACCAAACGGACGAGACGCAGCGGATCGTCGGGGTCGCGGGATGGTATCAGCCTGGAGTGAGCTTTATTGAAACGGAGGAGCAGCGGAAGGCTGTGGGGTTAGAGGCTTTCATGGAGAGCTTGCCGGATGACTTGAGGGAGTGGTGGACCACGACCGTACGTGACCTGCTGCCCTTCATAGCAGCATTGATCGCTGACCTGTCCTGGCAGTATCTTCCCCGTGTTGGTGCTTTCTCGAAGGAGTGGGTGGGCGAAACGACAGAGAAGGACAACTGGTACCTGTGTACCATTGGCGTGCTCCCTTCATATCAAGGAAGAGGTGCAGGCGGTGCTCTATTTCGCGCCCGAGGCGAGCATGCATTGGCTACGGGGACTCGGGCGCTGTGGTCAGCTAGTATGCCGGAGCGCGTTCTGTTATATGAGAGTTGGGGTGGGGTGATTCGCGGTGCGATGGTGCTCCAGTCGATGGACAAGGATAAGATCATGACGCTGTGGGTTATGGAGCTGGTGAAAAGTAGAGGGGCAATTCCGCCCAACTAGTGTCAAACCACGAAAAGGATTTGGACAGGATTTCTATTCTGGCAACGCCATTAACGATGTTTCTCGGCGCCCGTCTGTCGCAATTGGCGCACTTGGCCATGAAGTGCAAACAGAAGGCATTAAGCCGCGCACCCGACCAGTGCTTGATAAGGTCCGTGTCTTCCCCGGCCACAGCACCGCTTTGACTTGAGCTCATTGAAACTCTGGGTATGTAAGAAGACCATTTAGACCGGCATGGGCGCCCACGCAAAGGTGATCGGCCTCGCATCCATACTCCTGGCTATGCTGACAAGTTTGCTTACACCACTTATAAGCGGCCTGACGGACAATGAAGTACGTTAGGAGGTCACTCACTTCCCGAAAATGCCTCCCAGTAACATCCAGATCCGCAAGCTAGAGCATGCCTCCGGTACACCCTGCAAGCACCATGTTCATCTACGATTGAGCTGATCCGTGTCGACAGCTGCTCAGGTAGAAAACATGACACAGGTGCTCATGGAGGCCTTCTATAACGACTGGGCCCTTGGGTTATGCTTCAACGGACTGCACGTCACCGACCGTCAGCTATACCACGACTTCATGCAGATGCAGGCAGAGGATCTGGCAGATCAAGGGGCTCTCTGGGTAGCTGAGGATATCGAGCAGTCGGACGAGACAAGACGAATCGTGGGCCTGTCGGGGTGGTATCCGTCGGGCGTTACGTTCAAGGGGGAGAGGCTAGGTCCTTGGCTGGACCGATTGCCAAAGGATTTGAAGGACTGGTGGACGTCATACGTGCGCTGGGACACTTCTTCTCCATATACAGAAGAGGGCTAATGAGTTCCGCATAGTATCTTCCGCGAGGGCAGATTTGGCCAAAGGCATGGATGGACGAGTCGGTGCCGAAAGACAACTGGTTCATGATCGCCCTCGCCGTTTCGCCGAACTACCAGCGACAAGGCATCGGGCAGGCCTTATTCCGTATTGGTGTAGACAAGGCTCATTCAGATGGGAAGAGAGCAATTTGGAACACGGCTCCACCAGCGAATGTCGCTTTGTACGAGAGCTGGGGGGCAGTCGTTCGAGGTTCAGATGTATTCGTGGCTCTGGATAAGCAGGTGTTCCCGATGTGGGTCTTAGAGGTGCCATCTTCGCGTAAATGAAGCCAGTGCACCTCAATATGTTCAGAGACCTTGTCAATATAGTAGATGGCCAGTTGAGGCGCCCTCTCCGCCTCACTTGAGGTAACTAGACGCAGAGGTGGTGGAGCGAGTGAAAGAGCCTAGCAGACCCTAATCTGTGCTCAACATTCCAGTAGTTATCCGAACGATCTGATTGCGGCATCTTGTCAATCGCGATCACATAACACCCCCAGCTTTGACTACGACCCGAAGGGTACAATATGCTATCGTAAACTGTGCGTTGACGGATTAGCAAGAGGAGCCGAGCGGTGAAAGTCATGGAGCCCGGCCGGCCAAGGGCTTTGCCCAGTAATGTCAGGATTCGAAAGCTGGAGAAGGTGAACGGTACGTCCTGGGCCATTTCACCCTTCCTGCAGTTACTGACATCTGTCCTAGATCAGCAAATCGAAGACATCACTCACGTGTTGATGGAGGCGTTTTACGACCATCTCGGTGTGAGCATCATGCTTGACGGGCTCAACAAGACCGATACCCCACTCTACCACGACTTCATGCGCATGCAGGCCGAGGATTTGGCTGATCAGGGCCACACTTGGGTTGCCGAGGAGATAGTCGTGGAGGGAAACGAGGCAGGGCGTATTGTTGGGCTGTCGGGCTGGTATCCACCGAGCAAGGGGTTCAAAGGCGAAGGTTTTGCCCAGCTCCTGGCGAGATTGCCTGGGGTACTACAGCGTTGGTGGACCGCATACGTATGGCGAGCAGAATCAAACTATGTTCGTCTTTCTCACGTTGGTCGCAGTACCTTCCTCGATCAGAGCAGTGGACGCACCGCTGGGTCGGCGAGACGGCCGAGAAGGACAGTTGGTTCATGCATGCTTTGGTCGTGTTGCCTGAATACCAGGGAAAAGGTCTTGGACGCGCTCTATTTCGTGCAGGCGCCGACACGGCGCTTGCAGATGGGAAGCGAGCTCTATGGCACACGACTCCTCCAGAGAATGTGCCCATGTATGAGAGCTGGGGAGCGGTTATCCGCGGTTCCGCGGTGTTTGTGGGTGTGGACAGGAAGGCCGTATTTCCCTCATGGATATTAGAGCTACTGCCAACGACTGGTGACTGAGCAGCCTAATTTGAGCTTGCTCTCCCACCGAACGGGCATCCGTTAGTGGGCCATCCCAGCTAAAGCGCAAAATAGTAGAACTCGAATAGTGCACGAGGTGGTTGGCCGGAGGGCGAACCCGACGAAGATGCCCACAAGTATAGAAGGCATCCCACCCATCGAGCTGGCAGGAAAGCGCGCAGCACATATCACTCGCCTAAAAGCAGTTGCAGACGCCCCAGCTCACTGTAGTCATGCCACCGCGCAACATCACGATTAGGCGCCTTGCGAAACCGACCGGTGCGTGGCTTCGTACCACCGCTAGCAGGGGTGCTGAGTGCCGGCCAGACGCTGAGGTCGAGATTTTGACGAGCATCCTGATGGTTGGTTTCTACGACGACCCGGCGACGCAGGCAATCCTAGGAGGACATCATACAGACAATGCTCTGTATAGGACCTTTTGGCGAGTGCGGGTTCTGGCATTGGCACATTCTGGGGAGATATGGATCGCGGAAGACGAGCTCGAAGAAGACGAAGCAAAGAGAATCGTAGGCTTTTCGGGATGGTTCCCGCCCGGAAGGACGCTTTTCGACACAGAGGAGCAGCGCGACGTGTCTCAAAACGCGGCCTTCATGGCAATGCTGCCTGAAGATGTCCGCGAATGGTGGAGAACTGACGTGCGTGAAACGCAGACGTGCTTTCTTTGCTGAGACTGAATTTCGCGCCGTAGTTCATCCCGCAAGTGTCGAAATTATTCTCCGATGCTGTAGGACCGGCCGCGCCGACGGATAACTGGTATCTTCTTCTGCTGGCGGTCAAGCCGGAATACCAGGGGAAAGGTGTCGGACGCGCTCTCTTGCAACTGAGAGCTGGAACAGCTATCCAGGAAGGCAACAAGGTGATTTGGCAAGCAGTTCAGAAGGATAAGGTCGCCATGTATGAGCACTGGGGAGCGACTGTCAAAGGCAGCAGCATGTTTGCAAGAAGAGGGGTGACGCAGTTTTCCATGTGGATTATGGAGCTCCGCGAGCTGGCAGAGTGAACGTAACGCAGGTTCGGGGAGTAGAAATGCAGCCAATGATTAGCAATATTGAATTGTGCATGGTATACATGTCCAGCCTTGCTCGATTCCGTGATCATGCGTGATCTAAAGAAGAGATGATATCTTGATGGGACGCCTCACAGCCGCGCTGTTTCCTTCGTGGAACTTATATGCCACCCTGAACTTCTGTATAGATAAGGGGAGCGGCGCTGATGTCACAGTCAGCGAAGATATTGAAAGACTTCCCTACGTGTGAACTCACCATGGACGGACGCTTTTGTAGGAGCGAGCTTAGCTTTTGCGGACTCTCTCAAAGGACGGCCGAAGAAGTCCAGCGCGGGCTAGGGGGGAGTGAGATCAGTGTCCAGGATGAGCGAAATGTTGAACTATTGTTCTCACCTTTTCAGCAGGGTCAGTCGGACCTACCGCGGTCCCGCGACTTGTAGTAGCATGAGTCTCGCCTTGAATCGGCCCCACGGTCTGGGCTCCAAAGAAAGACGAAGACTGATTTGCCTTGCCTCTTTCCACTACATCCGCTGCGCGCTTCTCAAGCTCAGCGTCGACCTGAAGCACACCGTCATGACGAGATCTATGCGGCCGGAGTGCAGAGACATACCTGCTTGGCTACCACTTGACGGAGTGCAAATCGAGATGCCCCGATGTCGGCGGATCGCTTTCCTTCGTATGTGACGAAGACATCGATTGGCCTGCTCGGGCTTAGTATAAACAGAGAGGACCAAGAAGAAGACGTACGGCTCGAGACGATACACAATTTGCCCTTCCTCAGTCTTCTCTTGTACAAATGTCATCCTCATGTCCGCCATCAGACTGACCAGCCGATCCAACACGGCGCGCTCTTCCGCCTTGATCACCTGATTATTCACCTAGATGACGTCAGAAACAACTGTTGCTATTTGCCGGCTGACCTACAGTTTTGATCGGGGGCGAGATGATGCGGTTGAGAAGGGGAAGCAACTCCGTGGGGTACATCTCCTGAGTGAAGGATTTTGTCACTTCGGCTGGAAGTTGCTTGGCGAATGCCGAGTATATCTCTTCATTTGCTTTTGCAGTGAGGAAAGCCTGTAACCGGTTTTAGGAGAGATTAGTTTGGGAAGACGCGGCACGCACCTCATAGTCCGCTTGAGGGAACTCTGCCCGGGGATTACCAGGATTGATGAAAAGAGGCGAGAAGGCTACGACGAAATACGAGCGATATTCACGCAGAGCCCAGGTTGGGTCATCCCCGCCTTTCCAGGTCCCGGTGAACATGTCAAATGCGTCGAGCCATTCGTGTGCTTTTTCGAAGATTGTCCAGGGCTGATCGCGCATTCTTGCTTTCGGGTAGTGGTAGAAGCACCCTAACAAGGCTGAGCACTGCGTCAAACCCCAAGAAGCAAATACGTACCTTGCATCACCCGTTCAACCTCATCAGTCGCTTCGACCTCAAAGTTCAACCTGGCAACATAGCGCGATTGCTCGCTCTCGCTCAAGCCCAGCTGGCGTACACGCTTCTTGGTTGGCGGCAGGAAAATATCATCCCACACTTGCTGCGTCGATAATTCGGAATCCTTCATACCGACCGTCGCACTTCGTACGACTGCTTCGGTGACTTCAACCGTGCGTGATCGAATGAACTGAAGCATTGATCAGAACGACACTTGATATGAGGTCATTTCCACCTACCTGAAGAGTGTTGAGGCAACTCCGAATGTCGCCCTTGGTCACGCCCACCAAAGCACTGAGCGCGCGATTGTCAGCCTTCAGGCCTTCCTGCTCGCAAACATCGCGTAACCGGTTTGTAAGGGCAAGTGGTGCTGGGGCCCGTAACCGGACCATCCGGGCATGCTGTCGAAGAGACCGAAGGGAAGGAGCGTAGAGGTCGTTGCAGATACAGATAATTGGTCGCAGGAGCGGTCTGACGTCCTTCTGGTTGCCACGCCTCCCGGCTGTCTTCTTCCGAGGCTTGTCTAGAGTAAGTTGGATGAGACTGTTGATGAAGGCATTCGACTGCGTTTATATCAGCATGGCACCAGTGCAGGCAGGGAAGATCAGCTCACATCTCCACCCGCACCACCGACACCATCGATTTCATCAATTACCACGCAAACTGGCTTCTTTGATCCGACGCCGGATCCGGCTTCTAGAGCCGGTCGTATCCGATCATCAACGACACGTGCAGCACGTTCGTCTCTGCTCCAAGATCAGAGTCGCTCTCCAAAATATGTATATTAGCTCACGATGCGTTGATCTCGTATACCGAGTACCCTGCTGATGCTGCCAGGACATGCGCTAGGGTAGTCTTACCCAGTCCAGGAGGACCAGACAGTAACAAGATCTGACCATATAATCAGTACACCCGCTTGCGCGTCTTTTAAACGCCAACCTTCTCGTACGGCCGATGATAAGGATCCTCGTAACCTTCGACATTAGGATCATTTTCGCGACCACGTCGTCGAGCGCTCTTTCGACCAAAGACGCAGTGATCCCATTCTTTCAGCCACGACATAGTTTCTCGGTGTACTCGCTACAAGGACTTTTCAGCTCTGAGAAGGGTGCGTCATCTGAAAGACCTACGTCATCTCCAAGCAGATCAAGGTATCGCTTCGGTCTGTATCGGTCCACCCAAAGATGTTTTTCGACCACCGTCGTTGTACGCGTGACCGTGTCTCTAACAGAAGCATAAACATTATCTGACAACCCTGCAGAAAGGTGACTTACGTCGTCTCGGTCTGTACGGCGGCAACGGCCAGATCTTCCATCAGGCGATGTATGGGTCGTTCCAGTAGCTGCAGATGATCTTTCTCGTTCCGTTGCTACGGCATGTCAGAGACGGCAGTAAATGAAGTGAAGCCGGCTCACCAATACGATCTTGCCTTTCCCTTTGGGGCGACGCGCAAAGCGGACGACGCGGTTGCTGAAGGTTGTACCGGTACTAGGACCCCAACCTGGTCGAAGTCCCAGCAAGTTAGATAGCGAAGGCAGCTCTTCTTGGGATTCAGCTTTACGCATCTTCGTCAGCGATCGGCAGCGTTTGAATATGGCTGATGACACCCACATTCAATAAAATCGTCTAACAGACTTCGGCTGGGACCGGCGTCACAGTCTAGAAGGCCGTTGGAAATGAAGCTGCTGCGCACTTCTTCCATGGAAAACGTAGCCTTGGTCATGGGTTGCTCGGAGGTACCGGGCGCCGCGGTCTGATCAAGCGAAAGGCTGCCGGGCCGGGCAGATGCAGCAGGACTGGGCTCGACATCGTCTAGCAATCCATTGGAGACGAAAGCACTGCCTAGTTCGGCTCTAAACGATAGCCCTGATGTATAGGATGTTGATTGCACATCGTTGGTGGATTCGTAGACCATGATTTCAGTCTTTTCCCGCGATTCTGTCATAGCAATCGTTGAAGTAGCCGCGTATGCTGCCAGGGGAGAAGCGGCGCGAGCAGCCGGCTCATCCATGTCGACATCATCATCGTCGTCCAGTATGTTCCTCCCAGACCCAAAGATGGTTGAAGACGATGTAGCAGCCATGTTACCTTCTATAGAATCGCGGTCTGAAGGCATATCTAGCAAGCCATTTGAGCGAAGAGCGCCTATTGCTGGTGCGGCCATAGCGCTAGGTGGAACAGGTGCAAGAGGGACGCGTCGCGGACCCTATCATGATCAAACGCGTCAACGCGCGTCGGAAGAATTCCGCGCCGTGTCCGGGGTATTTACATCATTCCGCCGAGCCACCTCCGAGATTCGCCTTCTTTCTGTTCGGCCCGTGTCTGCGATTCGCAAGGTCCGCTCATTAACATCGAAATTACCACTTGGTCATCATGGTCACGAGGCCTCCGACATGCTGGGACAGCCTATATATCGGGACGACATCGCTCGCCTGGCATGATGTCCTTCTCGGAGTCGCAAGCGCCATCTTCTAGCACCTGGTATCCTGCTGGTCATTCTTACAGTGATGTCTGCAACGGTTCAGTCGTATAAGCCTGCCTGGTGGAAATCGGCCACTGTATACCAGGTCTACCCTGCTTCTTTCAAAGACTCTAACGGCGATGGTTCTGGTGACTTGCGCGGTATTACCTCGAAGCTCGATTATCTGAAGAACCTCGTGAGCTTGCTTGTTCGCACTGGCGTATCATTATTGACGCCCTTCAGGGCATTGATATCATCTGGCTATGCCCCATCTACAAGTCTCCCCTTGCGGATATGGGCTATGATATCAGCGATGTAAGCATTTCCCGTCTTCTGGCTGACTCAGCTAAAGTGTGACCTCTAGTACCAAGATATCAATCCAGCTTTCGGAACTCTCGCTGATTGGGACGAACTGCGAGATGAGACGCACAAGTGCGGAATGAAGATCGTGTACGTACTCCATTGCGTGCCTGCGTTGCGCGTTGACGGAGTCCCGTTGTAGTATGGACCTTGTTGTCAATCACTCCTCGGATGAGCACCCATGGTTCCTGGCATCTCGTTCGTCCAAGTCTGATCCCAAGCGCGATTGGTACTACTGGCGACCGGCTAAGTATGTTAATGGTGTACGCAAACCACCAAACAACTGGCGATCGGTTTTCGGAGGTGCGAGCATAGTCGATTCCGAGAATGCGTGGCTGACCTGGCGAGAAGGTTCCGCTTGGGAATGGGACGAAAAGACACAGGAATATTACCTGCATGTCTTTGCCGTGAAGCAGCCAGACCTTAACTGGGAGAACCCAGAGCTCCGAAAGGCTGTCCAGGACATGATGACCTGGTGGATCAAGAGGGGCACAGATGGGTTCAGGGTAAGTCTCACTCGAACACAGTCAATTCTAGGCTGACAGCCCTTGATTTAGCTGGATGCTATTCCCTGCATCAGCAAAACCCCTGGGTTGCCTGATGCCGAAGTAACCGAACCTGATGAAGAGTACCAACTTGGACGCCAGCATTGGCTGAACGGCCCGAAGCTCCATCCTTACCTCCAGGAACTGTACGCGACGACGCTTGATGGTGCGCGAAAGACTTTTATATCATCTACCGGATCTGATTGTTCGTAGGGCATGATTTGTTCACCGTTGGCGAAGTTAATCGATGCACCCTGGAAGAAGCCTTCCAGTACATCAACCAAGATCGGAAGGAGAAAGAACTGCAGATGATATTCAATACGGAGGTAAGAGCTATGATCACCAGTATGTAGACTGCTCATCCCTGCTTTTCAGCATCTTGACACGTATGGGAAGTTTTTGGAGAATATCAGTCCCCCTCCGCGCGACTTTCCAGGGTTCAAAAGGGCGATTTCCACCTGGCAGACGTGGATGCACGAGCATGGCGGCTGGAACAGCCTGTTCCTCGAGAATCACGACCACCCTCGCAGCCTCATTCGCTTCATGACTGAAGAACTTGAGTACCGCGAGCGCTGTGCCAAGGCTCTCGCGCTTCTACTTTGTACCTTGTCCGGCACACTGTACGTCTACCAGGGGCAGGAAATCGGCATGATCCATCTTCCGAAAGAATGGGGGATCGAAGAGTACTTGGACATTGCCAGTCAGAACTGGTACCATGCGTATGTCTCTCCCTGCTCGATGGGACACCAGCTGATCTATCATAGGCAATTGGAGAAGCGCAAGAAGCAGACAGGAGAGGAGCATCCAGACATGTCGGACGTAATGGAGGCGCTTCATCGCATGGCACGCGACAGTTCCCGTCTTCCGATGCAGTGGGATTCATCCGTCAACGGCGGCTTCAGCACTGGCAAGCCCTGGATGCGAGCGAGCCCCGATTCCAAGATGTGCAACGTCGAGAAGCAGACTCCCGATCCGAACAGCGTTCTCAACTTTTGGCGCAAGCTGATCTCACTACGCAAAGACAGTCCGTTACTTGTCTATGGCTCTTTCGAGCAGGTTGAAGTACCGGGTGTCGAGAAGCAAGTATTTGCGTACCGGCGTCGACTGGACGGCCACACGATGTTCGTAGCCATCAACTTCACCGATACGAGAGTCGAGGTCGACCTCGAGCAAGTCGGGGTCAAGCTCGCCAAGCTGGTCATCAGCAATTACCCAGATCAAAGCGCCACAGCTCCCCTTGTACTTAGAGCCTATGAAGCGGTGCTCTTTGAGGTGAACGCATAAGTCAGAGTAGTAACGTACTATAGCGAGTCACAACGCAAACTAAAGCTCCTCCTCGAATGGATTCTGATCGGAGCAACACGTCGGCTCCGATAGCCCGAAACAGGACCGAGATGTGCCCGGTCCCAAATTGAAGGACGCGCGCTCCACCAGACCATCGGTATGTTGCGAGTCAACCAGCTTTCACTCGTCAATAAATATCTGACGGACAAACTTGCACTCGCTTAAGCCTTGGCCGTTGAAGTCTTTCTGCCTTTCCTTCGGCTGTCACTCTGTGACAACCGCGTTGCATTGTGCGAACGACGCAACCAGACGCCCAGAGTGAACCCCAACCTATCCCGTCTTTCGCTACCTGGTCTGGACTCTGACGCTGCTGATTGCTATTACCTTACGACTTCTCCGCCCATTATGGAGAATGCTCGAACTGGGCCGAATCCTGCATGGTGGAAGTCGGCCATCGTGTATCAGATATACCCTGCATCATTCAAGGATTCCAATGGAGACGGCATTGGCGATTTGCGGGGTATAACAGCCAAGCTTGACTACCTAAAGGGCTTGGTCCGTACTCGGCTTTTCGCTCCCAATCCTTCGGCTCGAACTTAGCCGCTCCAGGGAGTTGACATGATATGGCTTTGTCCTATCTACAAGTCACCTCTTGCCGACATGGGCTATGACATCAGTGATGTATGCGATACAAGACCGCAATGTCTGTGCCTGCAGCTAATGTCGGCGATAGTATCAAGACATCAACCCCACCTTTGGCACTCTGGATGACTGGGAAGAACTGAAACGAGGTGTCCACACTCGCGATATGAAGCTGATGTACGTGCGTTGTTGACATCACGCTCTCCAAGGACTAATGAACCTCCCGCAAGCATGGACCTCGTCGTTAATCATTCATCCGACGAGCATGCATGGTTCGTGGAGTCTCGATCATCAAAGGATAATCCAAAAAGGGATTGGTACTACTGGAGACCAGCGCGGTATGTTGAGGGTGTACGAAAGCCCCCGAATAACTGGCGGTCGCTTTTCGGAGGTCTGCATGCCACCGTCGAATTCTTATGCTCCACTTACACCTTTCATAGGCTCGGCATGGACTTGGGACGAGATCACGCAAGAATACTACTTGCATCTGTTTGCACGAGAACAGCCTGACCTCAATTGGGAAACTCCAAGTCTGAGAAAGGCCGTGCAGGACATGATGGAGTGGTGGCTAAAGAAAGGGATCAACGGCTTCAGAGTAAGTAGGCGGTCAACTGCCCTTTACATGACTGAAGAGGATCTAGCTGGATGCCATCAATTTCATCAGCAAAGTCCCTGGATTGCCGGACACCGATGTGACTGAACCGGAGGAGGAGTATCAACCGGCTTTTTCTCAATTTAATCATGGGCCACGCGTGCACGAATTCCTCCAGGAGCTCTACGCGACAGTTTTGCACAGTGAGGGAATGTCATTTTCTTCAATCTCTAAAGTTGATCCACCACATCAGAACATGACGCGTTTACTGTCGGAGAAACGGCTCTTACGACTCCAGAGCAAGCCCTTTCTTACATATGTCAAGATCGATACCCCAAGGAACTACAAATGATCTTCAATACCGACGTAAGCAAATTTGGACTTCGGCGTCCTCCAGTGATAACTGTCGTTCTCCAGCATCTTGATTTATACGGGGGATGGGATACCGGGGTTGCACCTCCTCGAGATCTACCCTTGTTCAAGAACGTGATTTCACTCTGGCAGACCTACATGTACCATCACGATGGATGGAACAGCATCTATCTGGAGAATCACGACCACCCGCGTAGTCTCATTCGCTTCATGAGTGAAGAACCGCAATACAGGCAACTGTGCTCCAAGGCCCTGTGCTTGCTGCTTACGACCTTGTCTGGAACGCTGTTCATCTACCAAGGTGAAGAAATTGGAATGATTAATCTACCGAAGGAGTGGGGAATTGAGGAGTACAAGGACGTCGCTACCAAGAACTGGTACTATGAGTGCGTCGTGTTGTGTGACTCTCGCCTCATCTCGCTAATCTCAACGATCGTGCTTCAGACAACTTGAGAGAAAGCGAAAGGAGACTCGGCAAGAAAACCCCGATATGTCCGGCATAATGGCTGGTATTCATCGAAGAGCGCGGGACAACTCCCGCCTACCAATGCAGGCACGGTGCTCAGTCATCAGTTGCAGCGCTCTGCTTACCTCATAACAGTGGGACGATTCGAAGAACGGTGGATTCACTACGGGCACACCATGGATGCGCAGCAGTCCAGATGCCCAGGTCTGCAACGTTGCACAACAAGCAAGCGATCCCAACGGCGTCCTTGCCTTCTGGACTAAGATGGTTCACCTACGCAAGGAGAAACCGATACTCGTTTATGGAGTCTTCCACCGCGTCGAATTTCCGGGAACTGAGAGGAACATCTTCGCCTATATTCGAAGGTTGCAAGACCAGTTCCTCTTCATCGCTGCGAACTTCACGGAGGACGTCGTCACTCTGGACTTCGAATCGGTTTCTGAGGATCTTTCGCATATCTCCCGCGAGGTTGTGATCTCCAACTACGGGGATTGCGAGGGCAAGACTATCAGTCAACTACGACCATATGAAGCTATCATTTGTGGTTCAGTCTTTTGACGAGCACTTGCGCAGCTCCTATGTGTACCGCTTACCCAACTTCCACGTTTCTACTATTACATGATCGTCATACTCCTCCGCCGTGCAGGCCAGTCCAGACCGTAACGTCTTCCCATGTAACAGCATGCTCCCCCTCCATAAACAAGGTGAGCCCGTCCGCGTGTTCTCCTGGATACATTCTACTGCTCATGGCGAAGCGGTCGTTGGCGAATACTTCCAATACTGAGTTATCGCAGAAGACTCTGATGTGGAGCTTCTCGATCGTGCCATCCGCATATGTGAAGAGCGTATGTCGGCCTTCATCCGTCGGACGACTGCGGACTGCAGCAGACGGCGGCATGATATGGGATACTGTGATGGTTTCCGTTTGCGGAGTAAAAGATAGCTCAGTAAATTGCCGCATATCTGCACAAGCAGTCAACTTGGCTGTGGGAAGTGACGGAGAAGCGGTCGTACCTGCAAAATGCCGAACATAGAGGCCGACTCCGGTGACACCCTGCCTAACTTCAAGTTTTCCCTCAAATTCCCAGAACTTCCCGGGTGATCCCAAACTGAACACACTCCGCCTCGGGCAGAGCTCAACTTGCCCGAAGCGGGTTTCTCTCGCTTCTCCCTTTCTCAGGAGTTGCATCTCATTCAGCGGTCTAATACCGAGCGTCTCGACGGTGTAAGAGCTCCTCCCGTCGGGAGTAGCAGCAAAGCTGCCGATATCGGAGAGAGGGGTGCGGAGCGTGCCGACGACATGCGGAATACGCTGTATGAACAGCTCTCGAGGTAGAGAGATGACCCCCGCCCAAGCTTGCGCATCGCGTAATGATGGCGGCAGGTCGTCTTCCACTATCCATCCTGATACGACCGTGAGCACGACTCAGCTGATACGTTCAAGAGAGAGCTCACCCCAAGCGATCGTACGCTCCTTTACCGGGTCCCAAAAGCTGTTGGCAGCGTAGAAGCATCCATGGTCCAGCACACCGCCAAACTCATGCTCCACGATCGGCTGACCCTTCGCATCCTTCTTCACTCGAGCGGCCATCCACAGGTTCCACCTCGGCACCCTTCCCGCTTCGCCTTTCCTCGGCACCTCGCCCTCCTTCATACCCCACCTTCTCGTGCCTTCAACAGACATGGTCATATACACACGATTAGGGTGGGAAGGCGATTGAAGATGTGGTAGGAAGTTGCAAACTTCCCAATTCCGGCCGACGTCGCCTGTCCATGTCGAAGCTGGTGGTCGCCCTAGCGGAAAACGAACGAGGGAATTGAGGAACGTCCATTTTGTCATATCTCCATCCGCGACCTGGTGTAGGAAGACGTTTGGTCCCTCGTTCTCTATCGAGCCGGAGATGATGCCGTATCGCGCGCTTTCTTGCCCACCCAGAACTCTGGATAATGCAGGCCAAGGAGAGACGAATGGGTCGCGCCAGGCTCGTACACTCAGCTTCTCTGGCGCACCAGGGAGAATAGGATTGCAGGGTAGGCGAGTCCATGTTCGGCCAGAGTCACAGGAAGTGGCTATTGAGAGCGATTCGGATCCCCGGACGTAGGGTAGGGTATAGTGGATTGGCGAATGGCTGACCTACGTCCGACAGTCAGTTCAATCATTACCAACAATACTAAAATAGCTCACAGAGGTATACACAACGGTAATCACATCCTTCTCTCCCTTCGGCCCTTCTGGTACGAAGCACCCGGTATACACGCCCTCATGATCATACGGCTCCTTTGGTGCAAGGGCAGTTACCATCCCATCCCAGGTCCCAGGTCCATTCACCGCCCTCCAATGCACCAGATCCTCACTAACACAATGACCCCATGAGATGTCCGCCCATTCTGCGCTCTTGGGGTTCCACTGGAAGGCTAGGTGATAGAGACCGGTGGTGGGGTCGTATCCGGGTGCGCAGGGGTCGTTCGCCCATCCATATGGCGGGAGGACGTGATAGGCTGGTCGCCAGCGGAGGTAATCCTCTTGTGAATGCGGCGTTGCTCGTTGTGGAAGGTGACCGTGGCCGTTGGTGATTGGTTCGTGAGGCTCCGGATGACTGTGCGAGGTCGAAGTTGGACCGTGCAGGCTCGTGACGGTCTGGCTTCGCGCGAGCGACATCGTAGTCTCTCCGGCAACGCCTTCCTAGTGTAGAGGGATCTGGAGAGAGGAACAGTATTAGTACCGACCTAGAAGAGTAATAGACGAGACTCACCAGGAATACAACGCCCAGCTCTTCTCCTCTTGTCAGGTGGAGGACGCCTAAACGCCACACATCTCCGCTCCATACCCAATGACTCGCACATCACATTCTCCGTCGACGATTCTCCACGCCGTATGCTGCCAAATCTTCCTCTTGTGGTCAAACGCCAGGCGTCCGAGGGTTTAGCATCGCGTTCGAGACCGACACGCTTCCTACGACAGCATTCAATGGCGAACGGACTTCATCCCGGCCTCCTCGGAATGGCCCGAATTGGCGTCCTTCGCAGGAAGACATCCATGCTGCCGTACAAACCGGTTCGGTCGGTGCCGGCTCGGTCAACTGGATTGGGTGTTCAACCTCAGGAGTAAGAAGTGGTTGCCGCGGTGTTTGTGGGGTAGTAGGGGTCGATGAGCTCAGTGGCTGGAATCGCTGTCATGGACCTGGAAATTCAAACTGAAACAATAATGTATGTATGCGGCCTTACCACCGCGAGATACGCAGAAGAATTAGACGGTTTCCTCTAGCTGGACGGAGAGTTACACTTTGCATGTCGATAGTTATCTTGTTTGCATCGAGAGCATCATGGCTGAGACCAGATACCGTACGGCCGAGCTCGGCGCTGCTCGGTGATGCTCGGTCTAACGCCTTGCCCGTCCAGCTCGCACCCGTCCCAGCACCAAACCCGACAAACTACGTGACCGAACTGCGACAGGGTGCAGGGATCGGCCCGACCACAAGCAGGTATTCTTCGCTACCGAGATGGGTATACAGTACATTACGATACGGTCTCTGCCAGCCTAACTTGCTCGGCTCTTCCCCTTCTCCGTCTTTACATTCACCTCCACCTCGCCCTCCTCCGTCCCAACCTTAAGCACCACAAACCTCCTCGTTAAGCAGTTAAACACGCTCCCGAAGAAGAGCGCGATCAGCGTGCTACTCATGATGATCACGTTGTAAGGCATGCTGAAATCGGGAGTGGGGAGGTCGACGAGGATCGTGCCGCTGTAGATCCTTTGCTCTGTCTTCCCATTCCCTGCTCCTCCTGAAACATGAGTTGGGGAGGTGCTGTTGATGGCAGAGGAGAGGGGGAGGGGGTATACGACTGCTGCGGGAAGGTCCCAGCCTCTGTTCGCGTCTGGCTGGTGCTCCGTATACCGAATGAAGCCTTTCTCGACCTGCATCGTCAGATGCATCTGGGACTGCGGTGGAAGCAGGAGAGTGAGTTCGAGCAGTGTAGGTTTAGGCGACACAGGCGGGAGGTAGGAGATAGACTGTATAATATCATCTGCACCTCGTGTTAGTACGCACCGCGATGAACAGGCCAACAATGTACCTCTGACGAGGCCGTCCACCTCAGTCTTCATGGTGTGCAGGAAAAGGCTGATGAACCAGGGCAGTGTCTCCACATACGGCACTCGGCGAGGCACGTCGAGCGTGTTGGTCAGTATGACACTCAGCTCGGCCAAGCCTGAGCTGCCCTTCAGCGATCGACGGATCGATAAGTCCGGAGGTGTGAACCGGGCTTTGCCTGCACGCCGCCTCAGCCTATGTAGCAGAATGGAGAAGAGCAGAGGACGAACCATAATCGAACTTGTCCTCCAACCACCTCATCCCGACATTTACCTCCTCCCTTACATCCCCCAGATCATACAGCGCCTCGAACATCTCTCCATCCGCCCGCATCAGCGCCGGCTGGGGCGTAAGCTCATGCACATCTTCCCCTCCTTCCGGCAGAAGGACGCCCAGTTCGCTCTTCCTCGCGGCGTGGCATGAGCGCGTGATGTGTCTTTCAAAAAGGGAGTAGAGGGACCAGTCTGGGTGGTCCGTCAGTCCTGGGCCAAGTCACTATGGTATAATGAGGCCGAGAATAGACGGACCTCGTTTTCCCTCGCGCGACAGTCTCACCGTATCAAACACGGCGTTCACCTCCAGGATCATCTCCGTCCACCCTCTTCCCACGTCTCCTCCTCCCTTTCCATCTTCGGCCGGAGCAGGAGAGGGGCCGGCATGATACTGAACGTGGACGCCCATGCCGTGGAAGTCGGCGTCGAATATCCTGTGAGGGTTCAGGAGCTGGGCGATCCCGGCTCGGGATTTGCACGGCAGGAGCTTGAGGAACGGCGTGAGGTTCTCGGTGCAGACGGATTCAGAGGGGTGGGAGGCATGGTATAGCTTGTGCGGGGTATCTGCTCCTTACTTCCATCAGATGTACACCGGCAGATGTCCGAGAGACATACGTGATGGCAGGTCGCCTTCCGGCCGGAAAGCAAGCCGGGGAGATGTAGTCCGCTGCTCGATCTGACTACTCAGACTCGCGCAGAACAACCCCGCTAGCCCGTTCGTTAAGCCCTGCCATCTCTCGCTCTCTCTCTTCTGTTCAGCACCCCTATCATCAGCGATCCAAGCCCACATCTCCGCTCCCGTCCTCAGTGCCGCCGTAGAAGGCTGCCCCCAGCGTGTGTAGTCCCATTTGCCCGCATTGAGGGAGAGGTGTAGCTCCGGCGTGTGATAAGTCCGCAGTAGCTGGGTTAGGGAGAGCGGTAAAAGGGTGGCATGTAGTGCTGCTCCCTCGTTAGTCACAGTCGTATATGGAAGTCCTTAGTACGCACGGGCTTCTGCAGGAGTGGAGAGAAATGGGACGCCCGGCTCGGGGTCAAGGACGGTTGTTAGGAACCGGAAGTGGGCATGGACCTTTCCGTCCGGCAGCGGTCGAAGTGTGAGTTTCTCTTCGAATTGCTCATCTGGAGCAATAACCGAAGCAGAAAGACTGGGTAGAATATTAAGAGTGAGGAGAAGGAGGGATAATGGGAGATGCATTGCCCTCCACAGCGACTGGGCGTTGGGTTACAGACCGTCGCGCAGCAGGTCGACCCTTTGTTACGACGGCTTACGTAAGTGAAACATTCCGAAGCTGATGCCAAGAAGCCCAGCGTCAAGAAGCGCTTCTTTGTGCGTCCTTGCTTCTTACCACAAAGCAGACAATGGGGGCTACATTTCGTCACTAGCACAACTCTGCTCGACTTCATGTGACTCTGAATGGGGAGCTCTGTAACCACTCATCTGGCAGGCGCTGCCCTTCCGGGCGACGCTTTGTGCGTGCCTGGCCTTGCGTCATCATTCCCCCTTCTGGTATCTGCACTTCACTGCAGACTGCATATGTCCTAAGTCTCCAATTCATTTTCCTGGCTGGTCACGACCAAATTCAGCGCATATCTCTGTACGTACGCTCCGGAGAGATACCCGGCCTGCTCTCTCCTCACGCACCTGCCTCCCATCTCGGACCCCGCACCTCCTACCAAATCCAGTCCACAACCCCTATCCAGCACGTGCAAACCCCTCCGACGCCCGCCGGACTCCGCATGCCTTCCAATCTCATAGCCGCCTTTCCATTCCCCTTTGTGTAAGAAAGGGGCTGGCGAACGCAGCGCGGCATTCGGTCTTGAGCCAGCAGGTGATTGAGCCATTGGCATGTGATTCGTTAGGACGTGATTACGGAGCTCGAGTACAAAAGACTCGAGTCGCCCTCTCACTTGTGCGGGACTGCGTATCTCCGACCTACGTGTACAATACAGCAACGGTTTGTGCCCTTCCCTCCGCCTCACTCTCCCCTTGAACGCTTCAGTTACTGATGCTTTCTTCGCAGGAGCCAGGTCAACAACGATGTGCGAACTCCACCTCATAACCGAGCTCTACCCCTGCGGCGACCAGTCCAACGTCACACGCACGATCAAGTGCCCGACCGCGGCTCAGGAGAACGCTTTCTGCCCTAGCGTGCAGTGGGAGAACCGGACTCATTTGGGGCCGATGAGGCGGGAGAAAGTCGAGGTTCATCCGGGTTGTAGGGAATGTTCGGCTCCTAAGCCGGTCGGGCCGCCGGGGATGGGGAGATGAAGGTCAGCGTTAGGCCCATTGCTGCGTCCTTGAGATAACAAAAGGCTGACTTTCAAACAGCAGAGGACGTCTTATCTGACTATCGTTGGCGGCCAGCTAAGCAGCGGAACGGGCGCACATTGAGCGAGGTGGAGAGATACGATATCGCGACAGAGGGCGCACGCACCACGCTTTTTCCTATATGCTTGCCTTTAAATAACATACGGTATACAAATCTACATACACCCCCCCCCCCCCCCCCCCCCCCCCCCCCAAAAAAAAAAAAAAAGCGCTAGAACCAGTCCAGCATCCAGCCTCTACATCTCCCATAAATCCTCACGCCCCCCTCTTCGCCGCTCCCCCTCCTCCTGCGAAGCCCTAAACCGGGAAAACGGGCGATCAAGCCTTCCCCCCTGATTCATTATCCTCTTTCCGCGCGAAGAGCGCATTCTTTTCTGCTGTCATATCCACCGCCCGCTCTGTAGGTCGTTGCCAGCTCTTGAGCCAGCCTGGGCGGGTGATCGTAAGCAGGTACTGGGGTACGAACGCCAGTGAGGAGAGGATGTCGCCTTGCAGTGATACAATCTATACACCCGTCAGAACATTGATCGAAGTTGTAATGGAAGACGACGTACCATCGACGGATAGATAACCGGTATCAGCGCCCTTGGAGGAGCAGGGTGATACCTACTACTGCTGCTTCCGCTCCCGCTCCCGCTGTTCTGCTTCCCCTCCTCCCGATTAAGCGTCCCCGTCCTGGCCCTCTGCCCCCCCGGAGCACTATAATCCCACAGCACCAACTGCTTATCCTCGCCCACACTCCCAAACCGATAATTCCGCCCATCGCACCTCCCCGCATCCACCGCCACACAAACTACAAAACTGCTATGGCCCTGACAGCGCGCGAGGAGGGTTCGGTCACGTAGGGAGAAAATGGAGACGAGGTCGTCTTGCCCCCCCGTGAGGACGTGTCGGGAGTCGGGTGTCCATGCGAGGGTTGTGAGGCTGCCGAAGTAGGACGAGTAGGTGTCGAGCAGCTTTTCGGCCGAGGGGTCGATTATGCGCAGGCAGCCGTCTTCGCTCGTGCTCGCTAGGTAGCGCATATCCGGTGAGAACGCAAAGTCTGCCGCGCGCATCATATTAGCTCCTGCTAGGCGCTGAATGGGAGAAAAACGGGCAGACGCACCGGTGATAGCGCGCCGACATAGCCTCCAATGCGAAACTGGGTTCTTAGCCTGCTTCTCCTTCTCCGTCTTCCCCGTCTGTGCCGGCGGCGGCGGCCTAACCACAATCATCTCCTCCAGAGCGTTCCACCCCGCATCGGGCTCCGTAGCCGCCACAGCAAAATTCCCGTCCTCGCGCTCCTTATCATACACGTTTATCGTCCCGTCCGCATGGGAAGCGAGGAACATGCTCTTGTGTCCTGGCACCCACCGGACACACGTGACGGGCGAAGTGGTCATACACCCCCCTTTGTTGATCCTCACGTAGCGAGAAGAGAGAGGGTCGAACCACATGATGTCGCCCGTGTTGAACCCTATCAACAAGTCCAGAGCGTCGAACGAGGAGGTGTGCCGGTTGATATCGTGACATGTGGGGAAAGCGGCGAAGGTTACGCGTGCGAGCGGGTCTTTGGACGCACCGCCGATCTCGAACCAGAAGAAACTCTTGGCGCCGTTGTAGAATGCGAACGTCACGTCGCCGGACTTGGACGCGAGGTGTTTTGTGAGGCCTTCGGCGGTGTGGATACGCGTGACGAAGGAGGACGAGGTGGAGCGGATGTTGTGTGTTGTGCGCGTGGCGGGCTTCTTCTTGCCGTTCAGAGGGCCGGTGGTGGGGGAGAACAAGCCGGGGGTGAGAGGTTGAGGGACGTCGGAGGAGCCCGGGCCACCGTAGGCGTCGCTCTCGCTGTCCAGCTCGTCCCCGCTCACACTCTCGTCCGTCTCTTTCTCCCCTGCTCCTGCCCCGCCGGGGCTGAGTGGTGTCTCCCTTTCCCTCTCCCTTTCCCTGTCTGCCTCCAACTGCAACTGCCGCTCCCCCTTATCCTTATCCCTCCTCAACAGCGCCGCAAACCCCTGACTTGCCTGCTTGCCCGGGAAAGTAACGGTGATAGTCGTCAACCTACTCGGGTACAGATTCGGAGAATTGACGATCTGGCTATGCAGCACGGGCGGCTTGACATCGTCCGTAAGGCTGTACGCACCCTCAGGGGCAGTGAAGCTGCTCTCCTCGGGCGGGTGGGCATTCGCACCTGCTCCTGCGGAAGTAGACATGCCCGCGAGCGTCGAGCGCCAGTAGTCAGCGTCTGCGTCTGAGATCGTCAGCGGGAAAGCGCCGTATGAGGATGCGAATCCAGCTGCTGCTGATGCGGAGGAGGAGGAGTACGTTCCGGAGAGTGGGGAAGAGTGGGCCCTGATGTGTGTGCCTGAGCCTGCCGGGTTGTGGGCGGCGGAAGCGCGCCGAGAATGGTGAGAGGATTGCCGGGCGTAGACCATCGTGTGGGTGTGCGTGTCACCTGACCTGGTGCTTCCCTTGTTCCGGGGCGAGCGATAGGATGTGGGGTTCTGTTCGGGTGCGAAGGGACGTGGAATCGTCCGGTCGTTTATAGCCTTAACCAGCGACGACGACGTTTGTTGGACCACGCCAGCAGCCAGCAACCACGGGCGAGAGAGTGAGAGTGAGAAGGGGACAATGACCGCCTCCCGTGTCCGCCCGTTCGCCCGCTTTATACCCACCGTATGCCCCATCCCATCCTTCTGCACTTCCGAAGTCTTCGTTGCTTACAACTACGATTGCGATTGATTATCAGATTACCCGTTCGACATGGAACAACCGGCCCAACCACACGAGGGGAATTGCATCTGAACCCGGCACTGCAGGGCCAGCAGTCGAGCCTCCCCCAGCGGGCGGACATCTGCCCAGCGTCGCCACGTCCTCCCTTCTGCGCACGACGAGGGAGTCTGCTCTCCGCGCACCGGGGATCAGGTGGCAGGACGAGCCGGACGCACTGAGGGAGGATGTGCCGAGCGATGGGGGCAGGGAGACGAGGAAGATGAATACGTATCAGGCGGTGAGGGATGCCATGGGCACCGCGCTGCTCAAGGACGACACGGCGCTCGTGTTTGGCGAGGATGTCGCTTTTGGAGGCGTCTTTAGGTGCACGATGAACCTCGCTGAGGAGTTCGGTGCGTCTCGTTCCATGTGCTGCGACCACCCCGTTCTCTCTTGTCATCTCTCCATCCTCTATGCCCCCTTCTCCTCATAACGCCAATCCCAACCCCATGCACACCCACTAACCCTCCCCCCAGGCCGCGACCGCGTCTTCAACACCCCCCTCACAGAACAAGGCATCGCCGGGTTCGGCATCGGCCTCTCCACAATGGGCCACACCGCAATCGCAGAAATCCAATTCAGCGACTACATCTTCCCCGCGTTCGACCAGCTCGTCAACGAAGCCGCTAAGATCCGGTACCGTACGGGGGGGAGGTACAACGTCGGACGCTTGACGGTCAGGGCGCCGTGTATGAGCGTGGGGCATGGCGGGCTGTATCATTCGCAGAGCCCGGAGGGGTTTTTCTTGGGTGCGGCGGGGCTGAAGGTGCGTGAGCGAACGACCGAGCGAGCGAGCGAGCGAACCGTGCCTATCTTCTACTCTTCACCTGGTGATCGACATTATGGGGCTGGGCTTCGCGCGGTTGGCGGATGGAGGATGGTGGACTGACAGGAAGAACAGATCGTGATCCCCCGCTCGCCGCTGCAAGCTAAAGGACTCTTGCTCGCCTCCATCCGGGATCCAAATCCAGTCATATTCCTCGAGCCTAAAATCCTGTATCGTTCAGCCAGTACGTCCACTCCCTCTCCCACCTCTACTTTCTCTGTTTCCCTACATCCCTCCTGCCCTTCTTCCACTCTATCTATCGAGCCTACCTTATGCCGGCAAGTTTATTGGGACTATACTGACCGCGTGCCGCAGTCGAACAAGTCCCCACGTCAGACTACGAGCTCCCCCTGGGCAAAGCCGAGATCCTGATCCCCGGCGACTCCCTAACTCTCCTGTCGTACGGCACCCCCCTCTACCACGCCGAGACCGCCCTCTCCCTGCTCTCCTCCCCCCCTCCCTCCCTCTCCGCCCTCATCCCTCCCTCCCTCCGCTCGGCCAAAATCGAGCTCATTGACCTGAGGACCATAATGCCCTGGGACGTAGAAACCGTCGTCCGCTCAGTTAACAAGACCGGCCGTCTGCTCATCGTCCATGAGGCCAGTAGGTCCGGAGGGGTCGGGGCGGAGATCGCCGCTGAGGTCCAGAGAAGATGTTTTTTGAAGCTGCAGGCGCCGGTGAGGTGCGTTACGGGGTGGGATACGCCTGTTCCGTTGGTGTTTGAGAAGTTTTATATTCCTGATCCGGTGAGGATTTTGGATGGGATTTTGGAGGTGTTGAAGTACTGAGAACGGGGGCTATGAAGGGGAGAGTGATGTACGAGTAATGTTGTATCGTCTCATAAACTGAAGGTGGATGCACTGAATGAAGCATTTTATACTGCTCGCGCTGGGCGGTACTTGCGAGGGCCGCTATGAAATGAAATGCAGTCTATGTGGAACACATAATGATTACAGAAAGTAAGCTGCAACAACAGGTGCCTAATCCTCCCTCTCCTCCGCCCTGTCCAGCTGTCGGCGCTTCCGCGCGTCGCCCCTGCGATTTCGGTCAGCAATGTTAAGCTAGAACTCGAGTGGGAGAAGGCCGACTCACCCCTCCTCATTCAACCCCCTCTTCGTCCCCCTCACCGCGCTCTCCAAGAACTGGTCCACCCCAAACACATCCCCCGTATCCTTCTCGAACACCACCGGACCCTCGCGCACCTCCTGCTCCCCCGCGCCCTGAAACCCGTTCTTCGGCGCGCCCAGGCCAAACCGGTCGTTCGCCATCGCTTCCGCAATCCCTTCCTCCGTCCCGCCGCCGAAGGAGTCGTCGTTCCCCCCTGCGCCGGAGAGGTCGCCCCGACGGTAGATGGCCGCGGCGGCGGAGGAACCGTGGAAGAGAGGACGGTCGTAGAGGTTGTAGGAGTCTTCGTCGGCGAAGGAAGAGGGGAGCGCGTCCCGGTTGAAGAGGCGTTGGTCGAGCATCGACTCTTTTGAGACGCTCGGCTTGGCGAGACCGAGGGCGATCTTTTCTGAAATATCGCGATTTTGTTCTCTGCGAGTCTCATCAGTACGCATATACAAGCGACAAAAGAGGGAAGGACGAACCTGGCAAGCATCTTCGCTCGTTGTTCGGTGCCCATGTTGTTCATCCTCAGCTCGCGCTCCCGCTGCTGCCGTTTCTCCCGCCTCATCTCGTCCCTCAACCGTGCAGCCTCCTCGTCCTCTTCTTCCTCCTCCTCCCGCTCGCTCTCCTCTTCGCTCTCGTCACTCCCATAATCTGCCAACCCCAGCCCAGCGCGTCCGGCCCCACCTGAACCCTCGGCCCCTGCGGATCCTGCCCGTCCGGATGCGGGTACGACGCGTTCTTGCCGCGCCCGCTGAGCGAGCTGACGCAGCGTCTCCTCTTTGCTCTGCTTTTCCTTCTCGGCCAACTTCTGCTGCATAAGCGCGCGCTGCCGAACTTCTTCGCGAGCATGCCGGTCAGCAACGTACAGCGCTTCGGCCAGCTTGGCAAAGTTGTCGTTGATGTGGATCTACCGCCAGCACACATTAGCACAAATCACATGCTACAACCAAGAACTCACATCCTGCAGTCCTCGTCCGTCTGCCGCGAGCCGCTTGTCCAGCGGGATGGTGAACCCCTTGTTGTTCTTCCAATTACTGATCGAAGGCGGGATCATCCACGCCTTCTGTTCCTCCGCCGTCGCCTTCCTCGGCGGGCTCCTCAAGACCGGCGGCGGCGGGCTAGGCGGTCCCCTCGGGATCTTCTTATGCTTAAACCTGGGCGGCTCGAGCGGGTCCTCAACCACTTCAGACATCTTGATGATCCGCTGCTTCAGCCCAGAGCCGCTCTGCTGCACAGGCGTATACCGGATAAACTCGCTCTTCCCCTGGTGCTCGGGGACGTGCTTAGGCTGCGCAGCCTTGATCTTCCCATTGACTAGTTTCTCCAGGGCGGCCTTGGTCCGCTCGGCCGTGGCGGCGATCTCGTCTTCTGTGGGGAGGTCCATGGCCCGCTCGGCTTCGCTGAGGTCGTTTCGCTGGGCGAGGGGGACGAGGTCTTTGAACTGCGATTGCACTTTGACGCCTTCCCGGTGGCCCTGGGTGGCGATCACGTCGTATCGTACATTCCCCTCCGCGTCGACCTGCAATGCAAGCGTATTCCCAGCCGCCGTCTGCATTCACGATAACTCATCAGGATCCCTCCCTACCGTACCACCAGAGAACACTGACCTTCTTCTGCCCCATCCCATTAGGATACTGCGCAATATGACACTCGGGGTAAGCGCCTCCATCCCCAAAATCGTCTGCTTTTGTAGGTCGCCAGCCTTTCCGTTGGCCGTACGGAGGGATGACGGCGCGCGGGGCGAGGGCGAGTGTCGGGGCGGGTGTTGCGACTTCTTCTTCCTCTTCTTCGGGCGCTGCTGAGTACAGCGGTTTGGGGAGTAAGCTAGCGTAATTGTTAGATATAGAGGTATGGTTCAGCATCAGTGGATCAATACCTTGAGAGAGCGGTGGCCATTATTACAGGAGTGAAGAGAGATTGGGAGGAGAATGAGGGACGCGGTTGAGTCGAATAGTGAATCGGCGCTCACAGCGCTTCGACTGAGTGGAGCGGAGCCAAATAGCAACACTTCGGGTTATCTATCGGCTCCGACCTCGTCCGGTTCTCAGTCGTCATCGGCAGCCCTCGCACTCCTCCTCGTCGACCCCCTCTGACAACTTCGCCACGGCTCCCCCCCCCGGGTCCACTTTCGGCTCCGAGAGCCCTACCGGCACTTATTATGTTCAAAAGTCTTTTATTAGTTAAAATAAGGCGTTAAATGTCATTGTTTCCGGCCTTAAGATTTAACTTACAGCGGGATATTTGTTTTTTTAGCAGTCATCTAAGTTGGTTTAGCACGGTTGGATAAAGATATATACTCTGTCAAGCAAAAAGAGGGGCTAATTACTTTACAAAATAATATTATAAACTAACCCTAACCCCTTCGACCCAACCCTAACCCTACCCCCTACCGCTCGCTTCGCTCGCCCCTAACCCTAACCTAGGTAGGTGTGTTTACCGGGTCATTATTTGTGTGAGACTTAAACACAGATGACCGGGCGCACTTGTGCTGACTCATCATCCATGACAGTACAGGGTCCTCCTTACACAGCCACTCGCAAACTTCGCTGTTTTCACTCAATTCTTAACATTTTAAACCACAGTAAATTGCATTTGGAGCTAATTGCCCTAAAGTAAGAGCATTCATTATTACAGTAGTAGTTAGTAATGAAATTGAGCGTAATTTAACAGTGTAAAGACAGTGGACTCTGGACCCTTGTTAGCGGCTGTGCTCTTCGACGCGGACCTTCTCGGAACCGAAAGTGGACCCGGGGGGGGGAGCCGTGGCAGAGATCCCTCTGACAGATACGGCAGCACTCCCTCCTTCCCCCTCCCTAACCCTCGCCCGTCATGTCCGGCCAAGGAGCCCGCGAAGCCGTCTTCCCCACCCGCATGAACCTCAACATAATGCAAGGCAGACTAAAAGGCGCCCAAACGGGTCACTCCCTCCTCTCGCGCAAGCGGGACGCGCTCACGACTCGCTTCCGCGGCATTCTGCGTAAGGTCGACGAGGCCAAACGAAGGATGGGACGGGTGATGCAGCTTGCTAGCTTTAGTCTAGCGGAGGTGACGTATGCTGCTGGGGGGGATATCGCGTATCTTGTGCAGGAGCAGGCGAAGAATGCAACGTTTAAGGTCAAGGCGAAGCAGGAGAACGTTAGTGGGGTTATGTTGCCTGCTTTTGATGTCGTAAGAGAGGGGAGTACCGGTGGGTCATCCATATGTTCCTGTGTACTGGAGCTTGTACTGATGTATATGCGCTTGATAGACTTCAACCTCACCGGTCTGGGCCGCGGTGGGCAACAGATCCAAAAAGCTCGCGAAGTATACGCCAAAGCACTCGAGACGCTCGTCGAGCTCGCTTCCCTCCAGGTGCGTCTTCCTCCATTCTTCCCCCCTTCTTACCCCTTACATGCTCCGTCCTCTTCCTCCGCTCTCCGTCCTCCATCGCCTTGCCTCTTCCCAATGTCCACCCTCTCTGCGGATGCTGATACGCCACACAGACAGCATTCACGATCCTGGACGAAGTGATCCGCACCACCAACCGTCGCGTGAACGCCATTGAGCACGTTATCATTCCCAAACTGGACAATACCATCAAGTATATCCTTTCCGAACTGGATGAGATGGACAGGGAGGAGTTCTTCCGGTGCGTCCCTGCTCCCTCTCCCTGTTCCTGCTCCCTCCCTCTTCACCCGGCTTCTTGCTTCCTCCTGCCTCAACACTCCTTCATCTCTCCGCTTCCCTCACATCTCCCTCTCTGCCTCGGCTATTGAGTAAACGCAGTGGCTGATGTAATTACCTTTGCAGACTAAAGAAAGTCCAAGGCAAAAAGAAACGCGATGCCGAAGCGGCCGAAACGCTCAAGCGCTCCATCGAAGCCTCAGGGGAAGGGAAAGTCATCCGAGCCGCCCCCATAGGGAGGGATGACGATATGGACACGGAGACGGAGGAGGAGCATGCGCTGGATTTGTTGGCGCAGAAGGATGAGGATGTTATTTTCTGATTTGCGTATTGTGGGTGTGTTGCCGAGAGACGATGGGGTATGCAAGAGCGTGGTCGGTTATTTGGAGAGGAAGGGGAGATGTCGACGGAGGGGTGCGGGAGTGGGGATGGGAGATACCTGAGTTGCTACTGTATCATGTGTTTATTCCTTACGCCGACAAGGGCGACATACGCTCCGCCAAGCTGGAAGGCGGTCATCTCCAAGGTGCAACGGACAACGTATGCTCATAGCTGGACAATGCCGTCTAAGTATTCCAAACGTGGTGCGCAAACGGGTGCCGGAATGCAGACCCCACTCGTTGATTTTCTCTTCACACTGTCGGATTCTCGGACTCTCACATGCATCGATCACATCCAACTCGAATGCCAAGCATACTATTCATATGCATGATATCATAGCGTGTACATGCTACATGCTTTTGGGCATGAAACCATGAGAACCGACAGTAACAACCCCAGCGAGCGAGCGAGCGAGAGAATTACTGCCCAAACCACATTAGCCACCATACCCTTCAGGAGCCAAAGGAAAGTAGCGGAGACTCACGTCAACCATCTCGACATCCTCGCCCTTCTTCTCGCCCTTGCTCCTATCCCTCCGCTCCAGGATCGCCTTCCTGTCCTTATCCAGCTTAAGGTTAATGATCACGCAGTTGCTCGGGTGGATCCCGACGGGCGCGGACGAGCCGTTCGACTTGTCCCTCGCCACCCGCTCGACATGGACGACGTATTTCTTCCGGTAGACTTGGGTGATCTTGCCTTCGCGGCCTTTGTATTGGCCGCGCACGATGAGGACTTCGTCGTCTTTCCGGATGGGGATCGAGCGGACCTGCGATCGAGAGCGAGTAGCGTTAGCGGCGAGCTCTTCCGAAGCGCAAGGGGGAAGAGGAAGAGAGAGGGGAGAGGCGGACGTACGTGGTACTTTCCCCGCAGCTCCTTGGACAGAGTCGCGGACATGATCGTCCGCCTCACATTGGACGGAGCGCCAAAGTGGGCCGCGCGGCTCTTACGGCGCGAAGTGGAGACGGCTGCATAGACAACACCATCAGCAACGGATTCCCACCATATCCAACAGTAGCAAGAGAGGCCGAGCGTCGTCAACATCCTCCAACTCCTCCCTGCCTGGCCGAACGACATCCGACCCTCCATCGCTCCATCCATCCCCTCTCCCCCTCGTTCCCCCTCCTAACCCCTCCCAAACCGCGCAGACGACCCCTCACTCCCAACCAGCAAAGAAAGAAAACTCACAGGGAGAGACCTTCATTGTCGTCGTCGATGTCGGATAGTCGGCGGTCGATGTAGGCGTGCAATCAACGAGCCAGGCTGAAAAGTCGACCCTAGCCGCGGATGGTGGAATGCTTCCGTGCCAGAGAGGGCGGAGTTGCGGCTCCGGGGGAGGAAAGGCGCGTGTGCTTCCGTTTGGGTTGAGGGCGTGTCGTGTCTGTATGCTGCTGCTCGGTGTGGCATCGCGAATCCGACTGACAGCTGTGGTTCAGCACTTCGGACGACGGCCGCGTTGCGACGGCCCAGCAGAGAGGAAGGATGCGGCTACCTATCAATTTGGTTCATCTTGTGCTGCTATGCTTAGCACCACTCAGCAGCACCGCTCAGACATCCCGCACACTGCCGCATTTCACACCTGGTCAGCTGCAGACTCTCGCTGCGCCGGACGCGATCACCCAGCTCGACCCGTCCAACCCCTCAGGGCATCTAGCAAAGATTCTTATCCCACGACCGCGTGCGTCCCTCTCCCTGCTCCTCCCATCTTCCTTGTACGCTGTATGCTGACATGGCGCGTCTGGGTTGGCAGCGGACACGGCCAACAACACCCTAGTCAGGAACTACATCGTCAACCACCTCCGAGCCCTCAACTGGGACGTCGAAGAGGACACGTTTCGTGACCAGACACCTTATGGAGAGAAACAGTTCACGAATGTGATCGCTACGAAGGACAAGAATGCGGCGCGGAGGTTGGTCTTGTCGGCGCATCATGATTCCAAGTTCTTCCCTACGTTTCCTCAGAACCAGGTGCGCTCTCCCCTCTCCCTCTCTCTGCGTCTTGCTATCTTGGCAGTGGCAGCGAGTGCAGAGGCAAGAAGGCTGACGGCAAAGCAGTTCGTGGGAGCAACAGACTCCGCAGCCCCATGCGCCATCCTGCTCGACCTGGCCACAGTCCTCAACCCCTACTTCCCCGCCCCCTCCCCCACCCCGCACGGCGGCACGACCCTCCAGCTAATATTCTTCGACGGCGAAGAAGCCTACCGCGACTGGACCTCCACGGACTCGACGTACGGTTCCCGCCACCTCGCCTCCAAATGGGCTCATACTTTCCTCGCTCCTCCTTCTCCTTCCGAGCCGGCCGAGAATGCGCTCAATGCCATCGACCACCTCGTCCTCCTAGACCTATTAGGCGCCGCCAGCCCGCTCGTGACCTCATATTTCCCCGACACAGGCTGGCTATTCGACTCCCTCGTCTCCTCCCAAGCCCGGCTAGCCGAGCAGGGTTTACTGGATACGCCCGAGCTCGTGGGTGGCGATGAGAGAAAAGGGAAATGGGAGGACTGGGACAGTTTTTTTGTCCCCAGGAGTGCGGGGGCTAGGGCGTGGCATATCGAGGATGATCATATTCCGTTCTTGAGGAGGGGGGTGCCGATATTGCATGTTATTGCGAATCCGTTTCCTAGGGTGTGGCATACGCTTGGGGTGCGTGTCATCCCTGTTCTCCCTTCTCTATTTCTCTCTTTCTCTCTGTCTCTTCTTTTCTTGGAAACGAGCGCTTGTTTTTATGTATTGGACTGCTTTGGACCGGACTGACTGACGTGGTTCTCGCACGCGCAGGACGACGCCTCCGCCCTAGACCTGCCAACCCTCAAAAGATGGAACCTCATCTTCCGCCTCTTCACGGCCGAGTACCTAGGTCTAGCAGTGCCCGAACAGGCTGACGGGGAAAGTCGACGAACAGAGAAAGGACATGAGGAACTCGTGAGTCTCTTTTCTCGGAGGAGAAGGGCGGAGATGGACTGAGACGCAGTAACTCTAGGGCTAGGGCGAACTATCTCGCTCTCTCATTCCCCCTCTCGGATGAAGATGGCGCCCTGGGGCCCGAGATGGGGATGATGGAGTGATTTTCTGAGGGATTTATTTGTACAACAATCTGAGAAGAGTGGAGACGGATGTTGCCAGTGGTTCGCAGGTTAGACGTAGTTGGATACCTCAATAAGATTCCCCTACAAAGCACTCCCAATCAGCTCTGCTCCATCTCACCAACCCACGCAAGAGATCCAAAGGAAGGAAGGAAGGAAGGAAGGAAGGGGACGCACATCCGGATCCCTCGTATAAACACTCCTCAGCCCACCCCTCGCCCCAACCCTCTCGACCACCTCGCCCCCCTCCTCCAACTCCAATCCCTCCTTCTTCCAATACTCCAAAACCTGCTCAGCCGTCGTAGGAGGGGAGAGGACAAAACAGAGATCTTGCGTGCCTGGGAGGGGGTGGTGGGCGTGTGGTTTGAAGGGGTGGGCGGAGTGGTGCAGGTTGAGCTTTTGAGGGGTTTGGGAGCCGAAGGAGAGGGAGTGCCGGGGGGCGGTGGGGGTGGGGAAGGGGGTGTGGGACATCCCCCTGCCAATCGGGTCAGTTCCATGCAGGCTGGGATTCGGAATGGGATGGGAAGAGAAGGAGGAGGGAGGGAGGAGGAGGGGGAGGGGGACGGACATGTATTTCGTGTACCATTCTATGGTCTGCTGGACGTCGGCGCATTGGAGTACGATATGGTCGATTCGGTCGATCGTGAATGGCGCTTTGTTGGCCGTTTCTTGCTCTTGCTTGGAAGAAGGAGCGGTCGACATCTTGCTTTGTGTTATGGACGCTGCGGGGATCGAGGCAGGCAGATCGGTGAGGCTGAGGTCGCAGGGTGGTCTGAATCAAGAGAGGAGGATGGAGGAGGAGGGGGGAAGGTCGAAGCATCACCACGCGCTGTCATGATGCTCCCCGCCGGCCAGCCAGCTGGCGATAATGCTCTCCCTATTCCCCTCACTTCGAAGCATTGTATTGTATTGAATGCCCAACCAGTACACGTCCGAAGCATGATCCTCGTCGGCCCTCCCGGCCGGGCGCGGGGAAGGCCCTGAGAAGTGGTGAGAAGTAATTGGAGCACGTGCCCCGACTGCGGGGTACCGACCTTCCCCGACGCCCGAAACGGATCCCGAACTCGCTCGACCCCACGACTGCCCTCGACTGTAAGAAGGAACCCAGGCACGGGAAGGTGATCGGCAGCGACTTTGGGGTCGAACGACATACCCAACGGAACGGGACATTCCAAGTAAAGCAGCCGTCGGTGTTTGTTAAGCTCACCGACACTCGGTTCCCACTCTTCTGGTCGTCAGCTTTGGGTGCTTTAGCCGCTGCGGTCTCTACGATTCACCATCTCATGAACACCCCACTCAAAGCTCCGAATCGACAGTAGCACCAGCATAAGCCTTCTACATATCTCCACCTCCGCCTCGTTACCAGCTGGGACGGGGCAACAAAGACGTGTAGTGGGGTAGAAGCCCGAAGCGAGAGGATGCCGAAGTTCACCGGCCCTACACTGGCCGAAGAGGCGGACCGAAGGCCGAGCAGCTCCGAGCTCACTCATTCACAGGCGTCCTTCTCCCAACATCCACATACGCACGGATCGACGATCATCGGATCAGGGCAGGAAACGCAGAACACGAACGGGCATGCAGTAGGAGGAGGAGGGAAGAGACAGACGCCGGTGAAGAGGGCTTGTGATCAGGTACGCTCGCCCTCTTCTTCTTTCAGTGTCAAGGGGTCGGCGCTCATTCGGTCTTCTGCGGGATAGTGTCATTTTCGTCGTGTCAAGGTACGTCCCCTCCTCTCAGTTCGAGCTCGGGAAGGAGGATGGACGCTGATGGGATTTGTTGGTGGGCGGGTAGTGCGATGGGTTGCAGCCGTGTAATAACTGTCCGAGGCTGAGCGTGCAGTGTACGTATGAGAAACCGAGGTTGAGGGGGACGAGCGGGAAGTGAGTCTGTCTCTTTAATTCTTGTCTCTGCTTTTCTCTGGACCTTTTTCCTTCTTGCGCACTTCTCTTGCTGAGCCGAGCTTGTCGGTGCTCCGCTGCTCTGGTCACTGTCCAAGGACGTTCCTTCTTCCCCTGTCCTGGCCAGCAAAGCCGAGCTAGGCAGAGCACTGAGCTGCAAACTTCTGAAACACATTAACCCACCCTACCTACGACGTCTTCCGACCTCTCTATTCCTTTCACAACCCTGCGCTCCTATCATGCCCCGCACAAGATCCCAAGCCATACTAACACCCTCCCCTCGTAGGCGAATAAACGCCCTCCGCGCCGATCAACAACAAGCTACCCAACAGCCAGGTAGCCAAACACAGTCAAACCAACGTCCCTCACCGCAAGATCCCTCCCCACCATCTTACACCCCTTCCGCCGCCGCCGTCCCACCATCCACGCCCTCATCCTCCACCTACCCAGCATCATCGCAGCAGCTCTCCCCACTTCCTCTGGCAGCATGGTCCTCCTACCCCTCCTCCCTACCGCTCACTTCCCCGCCTTTATCCCTCTCCGCCCCGAACGACGTCCAAGTTCAGCTCTCATCCCATCTCCAAGCGCAGGACACGTCCTTCGCCAGTTTTCTCGAGAGCACTTTCTCCGCCCTCCCGCCCGAGGTCTCGGCGTCCTATAGACTTCCGAATGTGGACACGTATATCCCCGATACGTTCTTCGACTCTAAGCCGCTTCTCTCGTCCTCTCATCCCGCTGGCGGCGCAGGCGGAGCCGGGAATGGAGTAGGGGCAGGGGCAGGGGCAGGGGAGATGATGTTCGGTTTTGGAGGGCTGGGCGGGTTCCTGCATCCGTCCCCGCCGAGCTGGGCGGGGAGCGAGGGCAGTCCGCAGATGATGTTGCACGCTACGCCTGCTCCCACCCAGCATCCCACAGGCTCAGGGCAGAATGGACAACCTTTCGCGACGCAGCGCCAGCAGCAGCAGCCTCAACCGCAGCTGCACTCCGCCCCGAACCCCGCCCCCACCCCCGCACCGGCGCCGGCCTTGCCGCCACCGCCGCCGCCGCCCGCCTCCCCCCTCTCGGACAGCGTCCTCATCCCACACATCGCCCTCTTCTTCGAGCGTCTCCACCCCATCATGCCCATCTTCACCCGTTCCTGGCTTTTCACGCGGCTCGACCGCTCCGAGCACACCCAAGACCCCCAGTTCGCGAGTATGCTCCTCTCCATGTCCGCGCTCGCACTCACCCAGCCCGTCCAAGCCTCCGAGCACTCCTCCGCCCTCGGGCCCGAAAACCGGCTTCAAGCACGTCACCTGCTGGAAGAAGCCTGTCGCATGCGCTCGAGCGCCCTGTTCGGGCAGCAGGCGAGTATTGACTGTGTCTTGACGAGCTTTTATATTTTTGCGTGTTTGTTTGGGATGAAGGAGGATAATGCGGCGTGGTTTAGGCTGACGGAGGCTGTTACGCTGGGGCAGTTGCTGAAGTTGCATGTTCCGGGGAGCTATGAGGGGCTCGAGAAGGGCGAGAGGGAGAGGAGGCTGAGGACGTATTGGATTTTGTGCATTACTGAGCGGTGCGTCTCTTCCCTTGCTCTTTTCTGGCCCTTCCCTTCCCTTCCCTCCCTTCCTTCGCCACGTGGGGAATGAGCCAGTGCGATATGACCGAGCCTGATGATGTTTTACGTCATTTTAGTGCATACGCCCTCCAGCGCGGTCACCCGATCACTTTCCGCGGCCGCCCTTCACAGGACATGACCGCCATCTCCTCCGCGCTCCAAGTCGGCGAGCTGGACGACTTCCCCGTCCGGCATCTCAAGCTGTTCGACAGCGTCGACGAGAACTTTATCGACTGCTGGAACGGGCGATGCGCCGGTCGAGCATGTCGGAACCTCACGGCAGAGCGGGCGATCGCCTTGCATAAACAGCTGAGCGAGCCGCTTGACGCTACCGCTGCCGGGTCCGGTGGAGTGGGGCGTAAGACGCCGAGCGGGGCGTCTGAGAATGTTGAGGCTTTGTCGACGCTGACGAGCAGCTGGAAACGGGGCGAGATCCAGTCTGCTGACGTGCTCATCACCCAACAATGGCTACTCAACCGGCTCTGGCGGCTCTGTATGTCCCACGGACTCATCTCCCCCTCTCCATCCTCCTCTTCCTCCTCCTCGGGCTCCTCCTCCTCCTCCGTCGAGCCAGCTCTCCGGGTCGACCTGCCAGTGACGATCGCCCACCGCGCACTGGCGATCTGCAACAGCCTCTCAATGCCCGCAATCGAAGCGCACGGGATCGGCTACCTCGAAAAACTCTACGATATCGCCACCACCTTGGCGGTCCTAGGTCAATACGCGCCCGAGGTCGTCAGCGGCCAACACACGCGTAGCGACGCCGGCAACCACGCCGGGAGCCAGGACGGCCACGGGGCAGGGTTGAGCGTGAGCATGCTCCTTGCGGAGTATGTCGCGCTGTTTAGGAGGTTTAGGGCGGGGGATCATCCGTTTATGGGGAAGTTGGTTGAGGCTGTTGGGCATTTGTTGCCGCCTTAGGGTGGTGGTCTTGCGGGTGTGGGCGTGATATGATATGATATGATATGATATGATATTGTCTGTCTGGGTAATGTGGTGACTGTTTGTACTAATCCTTTTTTTTTTGTGGTTGGCGCATTGTACATGCTGGGTGGTTGCGTTCTCCCCTTTGTGAACGCAGGCTGTCCTGGACTCGACAGGACAGGGCAGAGATCTCGACTCACAAGTGCACAGAGTCCACGTCTGTCGAAGAATGTGATATGTAGGCGACGGGCGACCGTACGGGGAACAGCAGCGGGAGACGAGGGTTCGTCAGAGCACAGGAGCGACAAGCTCCTAACTCCGCCTTGCCCCGAAGTATGCTATTAGGACGGCAGATCGAAGCAGTGTCAAGTGACGTCTGATGAATTAAACCCGAGCTCCGCCTTGGCTCAGACTTGTGTTGTAAGTGTATGGAATGAGTTGGCGAGGGAGACGTTGCTGTGAGTTAAGGCTCTTCGGGTTGCAGCACAACCCATATATGAGGCTATGTGGTTTATGGGAGTGCAGCTCCACTTTTCCTTACCGCCGCCCGGCTGGCGCAATCGGTTTAGCGCGTCAGACTCTTAAATGTGGGATCTGAAGGTTGCGAGTTCGACCCTCGCGTTGGGCTAAAGGAAAAATACCTTTTTGCCCTCCACCCAGGGTCCCTATAACCCCCTACCGAGACACTCATTGTGGTAATGGACGGATTCACAGAAATAGTATCCTTGACAGCTACACTTGCGTCAAAGAGAAGCGAGTTCTGTATGGCGACGACAAGGGGCGCGCAGAATTGATTACCAAATTACAGTGGATAAAGCACAACACTTCAGGACAGTACCAAGGGAAACAATCCAAAAGACGAATCATCAAAAGGTATACCAAGACTCTATAGCCGTCTCACGCTCGTGCTTCTGAAACCGTTGGGTCGCGACGACCCGGCTCTGATCGCATGACGGTCTGTGCTAGACGATGGGTGGGCCTCAGATCGAGCCCGTGGTGGAAGCGAATGCCGGCTCTCAGATGAGGGGCCGGGCGTCATGCTCACACGCCGTCGTATAGGAGTGCCTAGTTGTGGCCCGTATTAGCATATTGTGCAACCGCAGGACAAGGTCACCTACCCGTCGCGTCCTGCATACTAACGCTACCGTCCTCGGGGATCTTGCGTGCCTGCGCAAAGAACAGAACGGTCTCGCGCTCGGCAACATTCTCGATGGAGTACACGTTTCCACGAGGTACCAGGAACATCCCACCAATTGAGATGAGGAAGGACGTCCGGTAGACTTGGACTTTGACGGCACCTTGTATGACGTAGAATACCTAGAACATATGAGTTCAAGATCACCAACGGTGGCGGTGTAGCCTACATAGCTGTTGTCTTTCGACGACTTCGCCGGCTTCGTTTCTCCAACAGGTATTGAAAGCATGCCAGCCGCAAGGAATTCGCCATCGCCGAAGATCTTCTGGAACTTAAATTTGGCATTTGCCGCTTCTCTCGGTTCCACCATGCTCTCGGTAAAGGCGATTCCTGCGAACACTTAGATGACGATCGCTCGGCACGGAAAAGAGACTCACTCCGCTCCACTTCGCTCTTCGTGACATATTCGAGCACAACGCCAAGAGGATCCGTCTTGCTGTCCCATCCTCTTTCTGGCGGGTCCTCCTCGTAGTGTACAGATCCGGACCTTGACCTTGCCCTCGACGCCGATCTTGCCCTCGATGCGGACCTCGCTCGTGAATCCGACCTTGCCCTTTTCCGTGTGGGACCATCATCATCATCATCCGGTTCACTACTCTCATCCTCATCGTCCGTTCTGCGCTTCTTTCGAAATTGCTGCTTCCTCTGTGCACCCACCGGCTTTACTGGGTCGGGAGCCACCTTGATGATCTGCTTAATAACGGGTACGACCGCAACGCCAGATTGTCGTCGGCCGTAAACAACCTTCTCGTTCCGCCAATATTCCAGTGGAGCATATCGCACTCGGGCATTTCGGCGTCGCCCCTCTTCATCGAAGTAGTGGCCCTCACCGTCCGCATGCACGTCGATGACTTCGCTTACAGCCCCTAAACAGCACGTGATGAGACAAGCGACGAGCGACAAATGCAGGTTACCCACGTTCCGCTGACTGTTGCCGACGCTGCTCAGCACGTTTAGCTGCCAGCCGGGCAAGAACTTCTTCCTTTCTCGGACGACCCCGTTTCTTCTTGGGTGGCGGAGGAGTACCTCCTCTCTCCTCGCTAAGATCGCGCTCCCCAGATCTTCTCTCTGATTCCTCGCCCTCCTCGTCCTGTTCCTCGTCCCGTCTCCTTTCCTCGCGCTTCTTTGTCCTTGCCGCCGCCCGCTCTTCTTCTTCTTCCTCTTCATCTTGCTCCTGATCACTTTCTGCACGCTGCTTTCCCCGCACTCGCGCCCGCCGTCGCTCCTCGTCCTCCTCCACGTCCTCTCCTCCACCGTCCTCTTCCGCCCCGTCATGCGTAAGGTCGCCATCTTCTGCCTGTTCGTCCCCGGGTACATCCGCCAGTGCCTCATCGTCCGCGGCATTCAGGTTCATTCCGTCATCATCTCCATCAAGCTGGACGGGTTCGTAGTCGTCATATCGAGGAGCAGAGCGGTCCTCATTGTCGCTCTGCGTCCCTTGCTTCGACCTGCTCAGGCCAGCGATGGGGGACGCACTGGGAGTACCTTGGGGTGATGTGCCGCTGGTGCGGTCCCCGTTACGCTCAGGATGTCGCGACGAACTGCCCGAGCCATCGCCTGATGGGCGAGTGGGTCGGCTTGTCGAAGCGTGAGAACTAGCTGTCGCAGCTTCGTCGTCTTCCATCTCGCTGGATCGGCGTTTACGTGTAGGCGTTCTAGCGCCAACGGTGCTCTCGCTGACTCTCGGTCGGCTGACGCGAGACTGGCCTGGCGACGGTAAATGTTCGTAGTCGACATCCTTCTGTGTTATTCGTGTGCGCTCGCTAGCTGTAGAGCCTGGGCCAGAAGTGAGATGCAGCGAATGCAAGAGATACTGGAACTCACCGCGACCTTCAAAGAATGCACTTGTCGCACCCATTATGCCTGTGCATCCTCAGCAGACATCGAATGGGCATACTACCAGTACGTACTTGTGTCGATGTCCATAGATACTTCGTCTGAATTATCCACTCGATCATCATCTGTGGCCATGCGACGGCGAAGTGGACTGGAACTTGGCGGAGCATCCGCATTACGTGACCGTACTCGGGTGGTAGCGGCGGATGTCCCTCCGGACATCATTAGCGCATCGAAATCTTCCATATCTTCTTCATTTCTGCTAACAACCTTGACAGGTTTGCCAGTTCGCCTGGTTCCCAGTCAGCCGGATAGTCAAGGGTAATACTGGCGGGTGCGCACTTTCCACGAGTAAGCTCATCGTGCTGGAAGGGTTGATGAGGCTTGGGAGGTCCACGTCGACGGCTTCCTCCCGGTGTTCGTAGTATTTGTGATGAGTCCGCCATTGAGTCGACAAGAAGAGGAGGCTGATGAGCTCGCTGTCGGCGACGGCGAGGTCGTATGCGAGCGAGAAGTCCGATAGGGCCCTCGCGCGTGATGCGACGCGAGCGACGCGGGATTTGTTTTCCTTCTTCGGAAAGGGGAGGCACGTGACCCTATACAGTCTAAACATTGCGCTTTCCCATCTTTTCTCTTCATTCAGCAATCCATTGTACTCGCTTTCCATCTAGTGACAGAAAGAGACTGTTGCTAATGCAGAAACAGCGGATGGATACAGGTAATTCTGCGCACTACGAGGCAAGACCCAACACGGGGTGGGTTCCGCGAACCGACAATACAACTCTGGATGAATGGGGACGTTGTTACGAAATTTTGCAGCCTGATAGAACATCTGTCATCATGACCGGGCAATTCTTAAGGAGACCCAGACCGAATTCAGCGTGCTCGAGCGACGGGCCCCGTGAGGGTAGGCAGCCTGCAAACAAAAGCAGATAACGTGACGGCTCTTCGCAAAAATGCATTTTCCTTTAGCCCAACGCGAGGGTCGAACTCGCAACCTTCAGATCCCACATTTAAGAGTCTGACGCGCTAAACCGATTGCGCCAGCCGGGCGGCAGTTAGCGAGTGCCCGGTTTGACTTATATGGAGTAAGAATATTCACCATTTACTATTTAGCATATATTAATAGCAACGTGCAGTTCGTGTTTTGTTCATAAAACCTACAAACTAGCCTTCGGGTAAGCTGAAACTCAGGGTCAACTTCATTAGACGTCAACGTCCCATATACTGCACCTCTGGCCTAGTTTGGAGGGAGGCTGTCAGCGAGCGCAAGCCATACAGCCAGCGAGCGGTCATGGCAACCTGCGGAGGGTCAAAACTTCGGCAAGCCCACACGATTCCAACGCTGAGTACATAGGTCGAGGTTGATAGGGTTCGAGAGTACGGGCGCAATGAAAGGACCGTTCAGCAGCCTGTCATCTTCTCCGGGGGGATCTGCCTTGGGACGACGTCATTGTGGAGGAATGGCCGGGGATTTCAAGCATGACATAGGCGCTCATGAGGTTCTCCATCCAATAACGCGGTGACTGCTATCGCCGAGTAAACCGCTATGACGGGACGCAAGAGATGGACTGACGGGAGGAAGGCACCACTGGAAGGGGACCGGTAATGCGACTCACACAGGAATGACGACATGCGGGGATGCGCTTCCTGGGGCGGTCTGGTCCACAATGATGGCATTGCGTGAATGAGAAGAGAGTTTCAAACTCTATCTGTGTAGCTCCGTGGAGTTCTGAATGGGAAAGACAGCGGCGAAGAGTCGTGGGAAGAGGTATCACGACGTCATAGGGGCTCAGACGCGCTTGGTTTACCGGACATTCCGCAGGCGCGTTCGCCTCCGTCCCGATCAAGCTCACGCGTACGCGTTTGTCCGTACTTCTGCAACTTATTGCATTCGCTCGCAACTTAGAACGATAATGGCCTCCTCATCCACCATCATACCCGGTCAAGTGCGACTCCCACTCTATCATCCGTCGCTACCCACTCCGCACCCGACCCCGAATCCACGCCATGTCTGGTATCGCTTAGGGCAGCGCCGGGACCAGGCTTCGGAGGCGGACGATCTCAGTGACGAGGAGAACGAAGTCAGGGCGCAGGTACGTACCCCACTCTTATTACGCGAAACCTGTGCAACATGCTGACTTCTTCATGATGCAGCTACGCGCCATCCGGGAAACGGGAAGCACCATTTTCATTCCCCACGGCAAGACGCAGACGGCTTTCGAAGAGTCTGCAGACCGAGACCAGGAGGGGGTACGTCATCCCTTCCAGCATGGCATGGAATGCTGAGCTCACGATGTTTATAAAGGAGGAGTCGGACGACGAGGTAGACGGCCAAGATGCAACATTGGGCTCTCCCCAGCAGGAACCACCCGAAGGCGGAGCATTACTTCAGCCCGCCCAGATCGGTGCACAAACGCAAGATGGCCATGCCGTAGTCGACCTAGCCGAATGGCCGGACTTGGACGACGAAATCGAGGACCTAGATGCGGAAGAGGAAGAGGATGATGAAGCCGAAGAGGAGGAAGGCGACCTCGAGTACGAACGTGCCAACGAGGATATGGCCGAAGAGGACGCCGCATACGATGAGGACGAGATTGACGAGGAGGTTGAGCTGGAAGTGTACGAGGACGGGGAGGATAGCAATTGAAGTGTTGCATGAGGATGGCTCAACGTTGAGGTGCGCATGTGTCCACCCGCTGTTGGAACGTTTGCTGATCACATTGCAGACGGCCGCATGCATCATCTCCCTCCGGTTTATGTTGGAACTACGCAAGGCTCGCAACATGTCACCGGTGACTGTACGGCGCCGACTATGTTCAACGTCGGCATTGCAACTGCCCAGACACCTGGGGACCTCTTCGGAGTACTTCACCGGCGCATACATCTCTGCCGTGACACATATATGCCACAACTTGGTCGAAGCCCCCACAGTTGCGTTAACCTGCCTTCCCCCACCAAGTCGGCACTAGAACTGGCAGCACCGGACCCCATGCCCCGGTGCCGCGGATCGCCCCTGCGCGGCATTGTTGCGAGCTTTTCGAGCCAAGGCAAATTTCGCGTGCAAGCCGTATTCATACCCTTGCATAATCGAAGGAGCTATATCATGTCCGGACGATGATGCGAAGCGAGCACCGACGTGGTCAGCGTCGTTGTACGCGTCCACCCTGAAACATGTGTCTCGACGAACCGGCCCTGAACCTCCACATTTTTTCGCTTTGCCCTATGCGCATCTATTGGCACCACCAATTCCCGGTAATGTGTCTTCGTAACATCTTAGCCTAGGCAATCCTAGCGCTTTGTTGTACTTTGGCATAATTGCATATATTCGTGTTCTTCATATGCTGAAACTGTCTCCCAAGGAAATTAAGTCATAGGCCGCTTCGGAAGGTCTCGCGATTCATCCTATCCCGAAAAGTCCGCTGCATTCGACAACAAGGAGCTCTGCACCCAAGCTGCCGGCCTGGTCGCTCCGCCAGAATGCCCTTGAGCGCTCAACCTGTCGCTGAATGTCGTCTACGCTGAGCGAGACCTCGCCAGATAAGAGTTCCCGCTGAACACGTTGTTGAGAACATGGAGCCCTCCAAATGGCTCTTGATGGCTCGTCGTCTTTCTGACGAACGAGCGCTCAATGATCGCACTGGCTCCGGTTGGCGAAGCTGTCCGAGTTGGGTTTCGTGAATGGCCACCCGGACGGCGAACTGAGCGGCGCAGCTACATCGAAACGCCTCCATGTCAGCTAGGCGGCGCTGAAAGGCAGCCCATACCACTCACAGCATTTGCTGGCACCTTGTGTTGGTCGGGATAATTGGGCCTTCGGTAGGTGTTCCTACGTGTATGGTTGGAGTGCTACCGGAAGCGTGAAAGATAATGTGGTCGATCCCGAGCGACCTAAAGGGATGAGGACGCGCGGTCCGCGGCGCCATCGTTACCGTCCTTCATACCGGCTTGAAGAAACCGGGAAGCCGCCTTGCCGACTAGCGCCTGCGCTAGTGGACGGCTGCGGGCCTGGGTCGTCGTCGTCGTCGTCGTCGTCGTCGTTATCTTCGTCCTCTAAGCCGGTAGACGAGGCGCCTTCTTCTTCTTCTTCGTCGTCGTCGTCGTCTTGCTCAGCCGGATCTGAGTAGTAGGCGTGTCCATCTTGTATGGGAGACTGTGAGTAAGGAGCGTTCGCGTAGCCCTGGCGCTGCTGGGGCTGCTGTGGTGAGCGCTGCGGCGGTGGAGCTGAATGCGGTGCTGATGCCGATTGTGCCTGACCGGCTGTAGGATACTGGGTTGTCGCGTAGTGCGCTGGAACTTTAGGCGCGGTGTAAGTGGAGTACATAGGAGTGTGATAGGAAGGAGACTGAGCCCACCAGGATAGCGTGAGGTACTAGCATGCTGAGGAGAGAGGGTGGGGCCGTGCTGGAGGATGGTCGGTGAGAGAGAAGGAGCGGAAATGAATTCTTGAGGTTCGGAAACCCCTGGCGAAATTTGACCGGTGGATGAAGATGAGGAAGCATATGAATTCATGCGGCGCAACGAGTCACGGATGTGTGAGTTTCCCAATTTCCTTTCTTCTTTCGGTAAGTGTACGCGATAGCTGGAGCATCGGGATGTCATGGGCGCTGCTGCGGAGAGGAAGGCGTGGAAAATCGCTTACTGCTGTAGCAAGTTGTCGGATCGATTGCACTTCACATCGCAGCCAGGAAATGGGCACAAGTACTTGCGCTCGCCGGTATGCACTTTCATATGTCGACTTAGGTGGCCAGAAGTCGTAAAGACTCGCTCGCACACCTTGCAGGGGTACTTTCTGCCAGCGACTGGCGTGCCTGCTGTTCCTTGACCTCCGGGGCCACCAGGAGGGAGGTTCCCATCCGGATCATCCCAAGGACGGATTGTTGATGGATCTTGACGATCATCATCAGTTTCTGGGTTAAGGATTGAGGAGAGCTCCATAAAACGAAAGGGGAAGAAGTAAGAGTTGAGGAGTGGAAAGTAATATGTTGACAAAGCTGTCGCGGATAGGCGATCCGGAGGTATGCCGTAAAGAAGGGAATGCGAGCACTTGAGAGAACGCCACACAGGGTGAAAAACGCGAAGATGAACTGGTCGTTGACCGCGGGGCGCGTTTGCGGCCACCCAGAGCAAGGGAGGAGCGCTCGCGAGAGGGAAGAGGAGAGGGAGGGTAGGAGGGGTGCCGCACCCCGGCCGCGCGCTAAAGAGACCAGCTGTAAGTATCAGAAGAGCCAGTGGCGCGTGGACAATGTTTTTAATTCCATCCGGATGATCGAACGCGGGTGAGCCAATAAGAAGCCATGCCCGCTTAGAACCGCTCGTGGATAACTGGGGAAATCTCTTACCGTTGGTGCTTAGTAGCCCGATTCGACACTCAGGATTCAGAGCCGGGTGCAGTGCTACACTTGGAACGGGGACCACAATAACCCGAATCCGACTGCCGCATATGTCGTACCGGATTGGTATGGAGTGGGAAAAGGGGCGGTGTGACTAAGAATCCAATGGAGGGAAACAGGCGCAGGGGCAGATGAACCGGGGGTGCGGCTCCCGATGCTTGCCTTGCTGTTCGTTCTCCGACCCAGGCCCCCGCGCTATCCAAGGCGCGATTCAGGCACCGGGGGTTCGGGAACGCTTAGGATGCAAATTACGATTCAGACTCGTCGCACCGTCGCACCACACTGAATAATGGTGGCGCTGATAGCATGTCCTCCACGTTCTCAATGGAGGCTGCCACCAGAGACGGCCTCAGGATGGATGACGAGGTGGTTGCCGATGATATCAGCAAGTCATCTTTCATCGGCTACCCTGAGTGACGATGGGGCTGAAGATGGCCGTGACATGGGGCCCGCTCTGGATGGAAGCAAGGCAAACGAGCTAGATAGTAAAGGAGGCGATTCGATTAGCAAAGTGATGGCAGTCCGGGTGGAATAGGCGGGAGAAGCGGGATGGAGGGTGGAAAGGGCTCCTCGAGTGGTTGTCGGACAGCCCCCGTTGTCCGTGCTTGGCCAGTCAGGAGCATATGAAACTTCCCGCGTGTTCTCCCTTGTGGAGCCCTGGACCCTGTGTTCGGCACCACATGCCGCGTGGATGTAAGCGGTCCGTTATCGAGATCACTGACTGGAATCGCCCGCAGAGAGACTTAGGAGCTTACACCGCCACCAGGGTCCAGCTGTCAACGGAAGAGGCCTTCTTCCCCCGGACGATCAAGAGCGATGGAGCCGGTCGCGTCTGCCGCAGTCGCACCTCGGCAAGCGACGCGCTCCCACGGCTCCTCCTTTGCTCAACCTTCCTAAGCGCGTTTCCGGTCTCGAATCCATACCACTCCCCTCACTTCCCTCATCTACACCTTATACAAACCGCATACGCGGCACATCATCGTACGACGTCCTTACAGAGCCTGGCATAAGCTTCTCGGAGCGACTCTCGTCCGCAGCTGCTCCTTCCACCTAGAGCACCGCTTTTGACTCGATTTTCGCCATGCGTAATGAAGCCAAGCGTAGCTACAATATTGCGTGGTAGTTTCTAATGATAAATTGAGGTGAATTTTTTCAGGATGTGGCATCGACGGTGCCACGACCAGCAATTGTGACTGGTGTGCGCAGGCGGCTAGTGTTCGGCGTTGGCACTGCAACGGCCCGACATTCCCTTGTGATTGTTCGAGGACTTTCCTTGCTCATACACCCCGCATGACACATACGTGCGTACATCTTTGAAAGGACCCGACCCGGGCAACCCCGCTTATGGAGTCCGGCACGTCAAGTTCGCACTGATGGACACAGCAACCACACCGCATTGCAGTCATACTGCAAATTGCTCACACCGGGCATACGCGCAAGCTTTCGCACCGAGCCTTGATGTCAGTGACATTACTGCGTGCTGAATTCAAGAAGCACGACCTTCTCCACACAATCAGGCAAAGAATTCACCCACTGATAGGATAGTTTATGTCCCAACCCGCTCAGATTAGCACCACACGGGTTGTTTGTGAAGGACGGCCCAGTAGTTGTCGATAACATCAAATTATTTCTTACTACTCTGAAGTGTTCGGAGGGTGATGAGGCAGAACTCGGCTCGGCTGCATGGAAGTAACGTAACGATGAGATGGGTACTACACTGCAAAATGTGGCAGCAGAATACGCCGGAGAAGCGCGAGGGACCGTGGAATGGGCTTCTCGACAGGCGGTCGGCGTCCGTGTCCGTGTGTGGCTACATGTAGTGTTCGTTGTGTGGAGCTGTGGACCCTGTGTTTGGCATCGCATGCGGCGTCGATGGAGGAGCCGCTCCCTCCGGCTAGAAGCACCGCAGGACAGTTTAGCCTCAGCTGCAAATAGCATGGTGACATTCTGACCTGGATAAGATGGTTCTTGCCTTCTTCCGGCACATCCGTAGCACTGCCGATCCATCCCAATTTATCCAGGATCCTCCAAGTGCTCTTCTCCAAATTCAGGGTGCAGAAATGAACCCCTTGAACAACGGGTCCGTCGTGGTTCTTCGACGTGATTGTGCGGATCATGTCCGTGGCGAAGTCAACTCCAAAGTTCTTCACCGCCTCATCGTCGTGCTGGAAGGCATGTTACCAGCTGATACGCGCGGCATGAGTTCGGATCTCACGAACCTGGATAGGCTCCAGAGATGCCAGTAAGGATGGCGGGACCCGGCTCGCGCATAGCTTGGTTAGGCGGACGAAGGATCCATACGACTGGATCGGCATAACACCCGCAAGGACAGGAACCTGAATACCTGATCCGCAAAGTCAGGCACAAGGTCCCGATTCCGAAAAGCTGGACCCTAGTTACCGATTTCGCGGACTTTCCCTAGCCAGTTCAAGAATCCGTCCGCATCGTAGAAAAGTTGAGTGATAATGAAATCTGCCCCTGCATCCACTTTCGTCTTCAGGTGGAGCAACTCGGCATGTTCGTCCAGGTTATGCCCATCGGGATAGCCTGAACCAAGGTTAACTGATGTTCACATCATCATTATACGGCGTACCTGCAACACCAATGCAGAAGTCGTCTCCGTTACGGTTGCGGATATACTTGACGAGATCGGACGCGTGCTGGAACTGAGGATCAAATGGAATCCAGTATTCTTCTCCTCTTGGAGGATCTACATGGACACAAGAATCCAAGTCAGAAAAAAGTTCCGCAAGAATCGACTTGTCTAACCTCCGCGAAGTGCAAGAATGTTCCGAATTCCCCGTGCTTTCGCATACTAGCGACGACGTGAGCATAATGGAAGTCATGGTGCCAAGAATTATTGTACATCCAAAGTTTCATCAAGCATTGTTCGTTCCATATTTGTACATGTCAAGTGGAGAATAACTGTGTCATTCTCTCGCAGAGCCGCTTCCGCCAGATCCAAGCTACGTTGCTTGGTAGAACCGCCGGCTCCCCATGTTACGGTGAGACCTATGGGTTTGAGCGCAGCCATACGAGGGAGACGAGCCAAGAGGTTCTCGAAGCCAGAGTCTGTCCGAGGCGGGAAAAACTCGAAAGTGAAGTACGGGCTGCTGCTTGTGGCCACATGCTGCTCGATAGCCTCGGTCAGCCTCATTTGTACCGAAAATCTTCCTGGGGCGTTTAATGATTGTTGCACTCCAAAGCAGCACTAGAGCACGGAAAATCAAGCTGAGGTCGACAGTGCACAGGCCGGAAAGATAGCAATGTGGTCAGCCTATGTCGGCCGAGCGGTTGTAAAGTGCGCGATCATAATGTCGGCTTTTGCAATCAGCAGCACTCAGCAAGTAGCGGAAACAAATTCTGGACGCGGTGGCACATCGGGAAACTACTAGGGACTATCGCATAACTGGTCAGAGCGTACTCATCGTCGACACTTACTCACGAACGACGACGAGGAGGAGATGGATGCGTTCGAGCATTTCGAAGGAGCCTCCCAGTATGGGGCAGCCTTCGACGATACCACGTCTCTATACTCGGGCTATACCATGAACAGCACAGCTCCGACTCAGCATAATCATGCGACTCATTCTCATCCATCCACAAACCATCACCATGGTCCATCGGCCGACTCGGTTGCTGCGCAGATGCAGAATATGTCATTGACTGCAAAGACCGAGGCACTAGAAGACCTGGACAACAATTTGGACGGTAACTTGGACGAGTCGAAGGAGGACGTGGAGCTACCAGAATGGGCTTGCAGGTATGTCGAGAGCGCTTATTGCTCAGCGCAGTGACGTGACTCACCGCCTATCTCAGTTATTGCGGCATCCATGCGCCTGCCTCAGTTGTTCGGTGCCTCATCTGTCAGAAATGGTTCTGCAACGGGCGCGGTTCTTCGTCCGCATCGCATATAGTCAACCATTTAGTTCGCGCCAAGCACAAGGAAGTCATCCTGCACAAGGAATCGCCGCTGGGCGAGACGACCCCTGAATGTTACAACTGTGGCAGCAAGAACGTTTTCATGCTCGGCTTCATCCCAGCGAAAAGCGACACTGTCGTGGTTCTGCTATGCCGCCAACCATGTGCTGCCATCTCGAAGGATATTAGTTGGAATACGAGCTTGTGGGCACCCTTGATTGATGATCGGCAGTTCCTCAGCTGGTTGGTCAAGCCGCCTAGTGAACAGGAGCAGATGCGGGCGAGGCAAATCAGCTTCCAGCAGATCAATAAACTGGAGGATCTGTGGCGCGAGAATGCCAACGCGACGTTGGAGGACCTGGAGCGGCCTGGCGTTGATGATGAACCGCAGCCCATCTTACTCCGGTGCGCCATATTTTGCAGAGTTTAATTAGGAGTACTTGTTAACGCCATGGTTGCAGATACGAAGACGCCTATCAATATCAGAACATCTTCGGTCCCTTAGTCAAGATCGAGGCGGACTACGACAAGAAGCTCAAGGAGTCCCAGACTCAAAACGATATCGTCGTTCGCTGGGATCTTGGCTTGAACCAGAAACGTGTGGCATGGTTCTGTATGCCGAAGCTGGAAAGCGGAGAAGTTCGTCTGGCTGTTGGCGACGAGCTGCGGCTACGTTACGACGGCGAGATGCACAAGCCTTGGGAGGGGGTTGGTCATGTGATCAAGATACCTAACAGTATGCGTCTGTTTCTTCCCGACCGAGTCGCTTGTTGATATTCTTGACAGATGTATCTGACGAAATCGGCTTGGAACTGCGCCGACCGGACGGTGTGCCCATCGAATGCACCCACAACTTCTCAGCGGACTTCGTTTGGAAGTCTACCAGCTTCGATCGCATGCAACTTGCAATGAAGACCTTCGCAGTAGACGAGAAGAGCGTCAGTGGTTATATCGTAAGACCCGTCTACTCTGCTTTCAGAGACAGTAACCTAACAACCCACCAGTATCACAAGCTCCTCGGCCACGAGCTTGAGCCTCAAATTCTCCGAACGCAAATGCCCAAGAGGCCAGCTTAGCACGATGCATTCCACGTTCGACTGCTGACATACTTATAGGTTCTCCGCTCCTGGCCTGCCCGAACTCAACCACTCGCAGATGTACGCAGTCAAGAGCGTATTGCAGAAGCCGATCTCCCTCATTCAGGGTCCACCGGGTACCGGCAAGACGGTCACGTCTGCCTCTATCATCTATCATCTCTGCCGCATGAACCCTGGACAGGTTCTCGTTTGCGCACCCTCCAACGTGGCTGTCGACCAGTTGACGGAACGTATCCACTTGACCGGCTTGAAGGTTGTTCGGTTAACTGCGAAATCCCGCGAAGCCCTCAGCTCGTCTGTCGATTTCCTTACCCTTCACCGCCTGGTTGCGGCGAATACGAGTCAGGTCGAGCTGCAGAAACTCATTCAGCTCAAGAATGAGCAGGGAGAGCTCAGCCAGAACGATGAAAAGAAGTATAAGGCACTTGTCCGCGCGAGCGAAAAGGAGATTCTGAATGCTGCGGACGTTATTTGTTGCACCTGTGTGGGTGCTGGGGATCCGAGGCTGGCGAAAATGAAGTTCAGGACTGTCTTGATTGACGAAGCCACTCAAGCTGCCGAACCTGGTGCGTCCGTTCAAACTCTTGCTAGCTGTCGAAGTTGCTGATCGGATGGAAGAATGCATGATTCCGCTGGTGTTGGGATGCAAGCAAGTTGTCCTTGTGGGCGATCACCAGGTTAGTTCGTTGTCCACCAGTGAAAGCTGTCTTTTGACTGCTTGTCTAGCAACTTGGTCCAGTCATTATGAACAAGAAAGCTGCTCGTGCAGGTCTCACTCAGTCGCTCTTTGAGCGCCTGATCGTATTGGGCAACCGTCCTATCCGCCTGCAAGTGCAGTATCGCATGCACCCTTGCTTGTCGGAGTTCCCTTCGAACATGTTCTACGAGGGTACTTTGCAGAACGGTGTCACCGCGCCGGAACGACTTCGCAAGAACATCGATTTCCCGTGGCCTGTGCCAGACATGCCCATGTTCTTCTACCAGAATCTTGGACAGGAGGAAATCTCGTCGAGTGGCACGTCTTTCTTGAACAGGTTTGCCGTCCCTCGACCATCGTGGAATGCGTTGCTGATCCGAATTCCCTAGAACTGAAGCGTCCAATGTTGAGAAGATCGTGACCAAGTTCTTCAAGTCCGGCGTCATGCCGAATCAGATCGGTGTTATTACACCGTATGAAGGCCAGCGTTCGTATATCGTCAACTATATGCAGTTCAACGGCTCTCTCAAGAAGGAGCTGTACAAGGAAATCGAGGTTGCTAGCGTTGACGCATTTCAAGGACGGGAGAAGGACTATATCATTCTGAGCTGCGTTAGGAGTAACGAACATCAAGGCATCGGTTTCTTGAACGATCCTCGACGTCTTAACGTCGCGCTGACGCGTGCCAAATACGGAGTGGTCATTCTTGGCAACCCGAAGGTCCTGAGCAAGGTATCTAAATTCCTTCGTTTCGTGCGGCGCAGTACTGACCATAAATAGCATCCGCTTTGGCATTATCTGCTGACGCACTACAAGGAGAAGGGGTGCCTGGTTGAGGGACCTTTGAACAACCTGCAGCCGTCTATGATCCAGTTCAGCAAGCCTCGTCGTACTCTGGATCAAGCGATGAATCCCTTCACACGTCGTCATGAAGTCAGTGCTCGGGACGCGCTGTCGCAGGTCCCACCAAGTGACGGGAGAAACGGAGGGACACCTAGCAGATTCGATTCCGGTTACTTACGGACGCACGACCCGCTGGCGTATATCCCGACTGACGCTCAGTCCGTCGTCTCTCAGGCACCCTATTCCAATGGTCTTCCGCTCTTCAGCACGGCCCCGGGTCCTTTCGCCGCTCCTCCGCGTCAGAACGGGCGCAAGTCAACTTACGCACCGTCAATCATTTCGCAAGACCTGCCTCAGAGCAGCCTGGGCGATGGTGCTTCGGTGGTTTCGGCAATTCCTCCCAGTCAGATTCCGCCCCAGGGCGGCATCGCGTACTCGCAGTCTGATCGCCTCAGGCGGAAGCTCTCGTTCACGTCGATGGCCGGCACGGACATGGGAACTCTGTCGACCTTTGACTATAAGAGTCAAGGCGACATTGCCGACTACGACGACATGCGTTCGCAGTACGCTCCGAGCCAATCTGGCTTCACCGAGTTCTAGCGGTGTGCAAACCCGAAGAGTTCCGTGGCGCAAATGGGCTTCGTAGGCGGCGATGCACCAACCGGGCTGGCATCACACTGCACGATATTGGCAGATATGCCTTGAGTGGCTGGATGCATGGATCGAGCGTCTCTCAATCCAGTTGAGGCAGGGGCCCGGGGTTGCCGTTCGCATGGTGGACTGAGCATGCCGTTGGTTGAATGATGTTCTTTTGTCAGGTCCGGCTTGTAGACCGCCATAGGCTGGCCACTGTTGTCAATCCCGCAGTGAGCTATCTTTGTGTACATCCTTAGGGCTGTGGATAATGGAAAGCAATGGCTGCCTGATATATTAGAAACGGGTTAACGCTATTGCGTTTTGCAAGCGTTGACGTCTGCATGTTCAGCAGAAGAGATAGGTCGCCGTGTACAGCTGGCCGATAGCCTTTAAGAGAGGGTATATCCGAGGTACCCCCGCGGCTCACCCTGCACACTTCTGCGAGCCCATATCCAGTGCCTGAAGGCGCTGTTCTTGTTCACAAGCTAACGGCACCCCCCATACCCCCTCCTCAGCCGCACCGTACGGTCCATGCCTCTCTCGCTGCGCCCAGGCACACCAGAGGATGCACCCGCCCTCTCCCGGATCTGCCTCCTAACAGGCAACTACGGCACAACCGCCGAGCACCTACACTCGCACGGCGAGCTGCTCGGCCTAGTCTATGCGGAGCCATACGTCCGTCTCCCAGGAACATACGCATTCGTGCTCGTCGACACGCCCGACCCGACTCCGCCTGGGGGAGACAACTCGGGCACGGCGGACGGGACGGGAGATGGGACGGGCAAGGTCGTGGGGTACATTATTGGCGCGTACGACACGCCCGCGTTTGAAGAGACGATGGCGAGGGAATGGTTTCCCCCCTTAGCGGCAAGATACCCCGTGGAGGCAGAGGGGACCGAGGCGGACAAACGCTTCTACAAGCTTTTCGCGAACGTGCGCTCGTGTTCGCTCCCTTAGTACTCCTTGTCAACCAGGCTGATAGTCATTGATTTCCGATAGCCGCCCAAGACGAGTCCCGATGTCACCGCCGTCTACCCATCACATCTACACATCGACATCCTGCCCGCATACCAGCGTTCGGGCTGGGGAAGGAGGATGCTCGACACGGCCATACGACACCTTTCGGCCAAAGGGTATAAGGGCGTCTGGGCGGGGATCGATCCGCGGAACGAGGAGGGGAGGAAATGGTACATCCGGCTGGAGTTTAGGAGGCTCGAGACGAGGGAGGGCGAGTACTGGGCGATGGATTTTGATAGGTGGGATGGGACGAGGGGGAGAGTAGAGGCGGGCGATGGTGGGGACTAGATGGGCGCTGCCTAGATGGAATTGTGCTCATGGGTGGCTCGGCGCCGGACATCTTATTGCGGCTAGATTTGGCTCTGTGAGGGTTACCGCTTGGCTCTACTAGCTATGCTTGACCTCAGGCTTTCGTCCAGCTATAGACGTCATACATACCCTATCGTGCTTCCTGCTGGACCCCGCTCAAGCCCGAATGACAGGGCGAACCCGACCGGACTAGACCTCAATCTGCTCGCCGTGCAAGCAGTACTTGGGACGAGACCGCACTCTCTATTGCTCACCCAGCTCTGACGCAGAAGAGCCAGAACGTACGGTGCGGGGGAAGGCGGTGGATGGGGAAGGGTTGGGGGAATCAATGGGATCGCGATTGATGTGTACCGACGCTTGAACGAATATTGTATGTAGCAAGCACTGCTACTAGCAGATGATGTCGATGCACGGCGACTCGGAATGAAACTATGTATGTACAAGCCAACAACTAGATCTCCCAATCCCCATGTCTCACGGAAACAGTCTCCCTCCTCCACAGCCACTCGGAATTAAACCCCTCGGTCGAGCCCATCCCCGCAAAATGGCCGCCCATCGCGCCATGTCCATGTTGTTTTGCCCCCTCGAAAATTGCGACCGAGGCCTTGTGCTGACTGCTTCCGATCCCCGCTCTTGTGGTCCCTGAGGACTCAATCTGGGCAGCCTTGGCCCGCGAAAAGGTGACCGAGCCCGCTGGGCCGCCCACCGTGCCCCCATCGTCCCCGTCCCCTTTTCGCGCTCTTCCTCACCTCACCTCACCCGTCACCCGACTCGGCCGGGTTTGACAGCGTCGCTCCTTACAACAAACACAACAAGCCCTCCACTCCTTTAATTCTTTGTCTTTCCTTTTGCAGCTACAGTCGACATTGCAAGAGTGCACAGCAGCCGCTGCTGAACGAGAAGCGTTGCCAGCGCGCTTTTCTGTGATCGAGAGGAGGCCCGTTCTGACCGGGCTTGAGGGTCTCAGACGCTCGTGACCTGCTCACCTCACCCAATCCATCACCTCCTTGGCCAGCCAGCCAGCCAGCACACACCCCCAAGCCCACACCGCCTCTCTCCTTCCTCTCCCGTCCCTCCCTTGGCTGACGCTGCCCTGCGTTGCGCTGTCTGTCTATTAATCAACCCGCTCCCTTTCATTCCCCCGCTCACTGCCATCCCCGCTCCCTTCGCATTCGCCTCGCTGTCGCCTGCCTTTGTGGGTTACCCATCCGCTCGGTTCGTTGACGTAGCGCAAGTAACACGCCACGCCCACACGCCCGCACGAGAACAGCGCCTCGCCTCTTCTCGCTCTTTTCCCTCTTCTCAAGTCCTGCTCATCGTCGCTCTTTCCCATCCACCCCCTCTAGCCACCGCGAACGAACAATGGCACGCCTCGCCCTCCTCCCCTTCGTCCTCCTCTCCCTCCTCTCCTCCGCCCTCGCGCAAAACACCCGTACGCGTTCATCAACGACCGGCACGGCAACCAGCACAGCAGGCGCAGCAGGCGCAACAGCCGCCCCTGCCGCCGCTACAGCGCTGAACGAACCTCCCGATGGCCAGCTCTACTTCGGCCTTTGGGTCGACACGTCCGTCACGTCTGGCGACTCGCCCATGGCTGCCAACACACGAGTGGGGAGGAACATCTCCTGGTTCCAGTTCTCGCAGAATATCCCTGTGGACACGTATGACGACGTTACGGGTGTTGGGGGGATCATAAATGCTACTAAGGTGACGGAGACCGAGACGGATGCCGGTATCTATGTTACTGTATACCCTCTGCAAGGGCTGGGCGCTGTCACCCAACAGGATGTGCGTCTCCTCCCTCCAAAGCTCGCAAAGCAGAGTGTATGCTGACTTGGTTGATTGGTAATAGATGGCAGCCCTCGGCATCCAGCTCCAATCATACGTAACAGCAGGACACGCCGTCTTCCTCCGTTTCGCGCCCGAGATGAACGGAAACTGGTTCCCGTACGCGACCCAACCAAGCGCATTCGTATCCACCTGGCGAACGCTATACAACACCGTCAAGCAGTCCTGCTCGTCCTGCGCGTTCGTCTGGTCGCCTAATGCGGCCATCGGCTATCCGTACGGCATCACCCTGGACTCTGTTACCCTCCCGGCCGACCAGGCTCTGCTGGACACAAATGGGGACGGCCAGCTGGACCTGAACGACGATGCCTACTCGCCCTATTACCCAGGGGATCAGTACGTAGACTGGAACGGAGTGTCCTACTACTACAAAGGAAACTTCCCGAACGACTATAACGTTATCCAGCCCCAGGGGTTCTTCGAGGGATCGATGACGGGTGTGTTGCCCGCGGTGGACGAGATTGGACAGACGCAGACGCAGTACACGCCGTTTTATGGTTCGTACTGTATGAAGCATCCGTGCATGCTTTCCGAGTCGTACGTCCCTCTCTCTCCGTCCTTCTCACCTTCTCTCCCTCTCACCTTCTCTCCCTCTCACCTTCTCTCCCTCTCACCTTCTCTCCCTCTCACCTTCTCTCCCTCTTATTCTCTCCCTTTCTTCCTCTCACCTTCTTTCCCTCCGTTCCTTCTTTGCTCCGCATCGCAAGACAAAAACAGATACTAACCCACCCCGTGCAGCGGCGCAGCATGGAAAGTGAACCAAACGGGCATCCCCGACTGGCTGACCGACCCCCCCACACAAGAACAAGTCGAAGGTGCCTGGTGGCGGGACGGCATAACAAACGCCACCTTCCTCTCCACCTACCCGCGACTCAAAATGATCATGAACTTCGAGTGGGAGAAAGTCGAGTCGGACGGGAACATCCCCACTCTCCGAGACTTCCGCCTCACAAACGCCACTGATGTCCTGCAAGCGTTCGTGCAGGATCTGGAGGGCGTAGCGCAGCGGTACATATGGGCGAACTATAAGGCCCCGCCTCCCCCCGGCTCGGGGGGAAGTAATCCGGATGCACAAGTGCCGATGCCGCAGGTGACCGTGCATCGCGCTACGCCGTATAGAGCTACGACGCCAACAGCGCTCAGTTTGTTCTTCTCGGCCGCGAGCAGTCTGTGGGAGGAAGCGAGGATGTGGGTCGTCTTGGGGACGGCTGTGGGAGCGGGCGTTGTGGCGGGTGTGGGGCTGGTGCTCTGATCTACCTCTTACCTCCTACCTCCTGCCGGTTGTACGATGGGGAGGTATGGATCTGGCATCTTGCGTACCTTCCCTCGCTTCTCGCCTCTCCTTCTGGTTTCAAGTTGCGGTTGTACGCTCTAGCTCTGGCGCTCGCACCCTTTCCAGGCCAACCCGCTTCTGGGTCGGCCGTTCCACTCTTTTGCACGACTCGCATCGCTCGCATGGCACGCATCGAATGCTTCGTAATTATAGCCCGCGGACGCTTCTATATCCTATTTTCTCCTCTGTCCTTTGTCTTTCCTTTCTCCTGTTCTCCGTCCTTCCCTCGCCTTCCCTCCCGATGCCGTACAATGTCCTACTTTTGTTGAGCGGCTTGTTTTAGCTTACCTATGTCGTGGCTGCGCTGCGCTGCGTAGTTGTGTGGTGGTGTGGGCTGGTGGGGTGTGTATGTGCTAGAGTGTTGGGAGGGGTGTAGATACCAATGTGAGCATGTTGGGAGCGCGAGCGCGGACCCGGTGGTATTGGACGACCAACAGCTAAGAATACACAGCATATGAGTCATAAGTACAACACCCCACAATTAGAAGCGACATCCTCGCTGTCGTCCCTTCTCCTACTGCAATGCAAATCCCATACTCTCCAGGTGATGGGGCAGAGGGCTTGGGAATGGCACCTCTCTCCCATTCCATCTAATCCATTTGTCCGCCGGCACGCTCGATCGCCCCATCGTGCGTCTCAGTCGGGGAACATCCAGCAAGCTCAACCAGCTCCAACAGCATCCCCCCTGACCCCTCAGACATATGCTCTCCAAATTGGGCAAGAGGACGCGCGCATGCCGCTTCTCCAGCATTGCCGTCCGGCACTCGCAAGTTCGCCTGGTCGATGGCCCGTTCGCGCAGAAAGCGATGTTGTCCAGCGTAAGGTAGACCAACTTGGGACAGGTGCGTAGGATGACAAGCGTTTGCTCCAGGCGGGAGGGATCATGCGCCGGTGCGGCACACCAGAGGTATAGGTCCTCCAGACTGTTCGCTACGGAACCGGGGAGCAGCTCCGCCCGCGACGAGAGCGTTAAGGGCGGTCGTGCGCGCAGGAAGGTAATCGACGGCAGGCCGGGCAGAGTCTGTGGAGCGCGCAGGAAAGTACCTTCGGCACGTGGCTTGTGTCGACATCTGCCCTTTATGTGCCGGACCTCCAGCTCTTTCAGATTGGGTGCGGGGGCAGTCCACTCATCGGCAACGTATCTGAGGAATGGACCGTGCCCCTCGAGACTGAGGTGCACCAGCTGGCCGCTCTCGCTCACCCGGTTCAGGAGCGCTGTCTGCAGCTCCCATCTGCGTGTGGAGCAAGGCAGACCAGTGAGCGAGAGCCTTAGCGGGTTAGATTGGGCGCGCGAGAGCCACGTATCGAGTGCTGCCCTCGGAAGGTGCTCGTCCCAGCTGATGTCGGCCCATAGTGCAGGAGTAGCATGAGCGATGCGTCTCCATCGCTTGCAGACGGCCGCAGCCCTGATCTGTCCGGGCCGGCCAAAGATTCCGCTGCCTCTGCTGGTAGCCCTATGCTGAAGTTGGCCGCACATTAACATGAAGATCCGTGCGAGGATCTCATCGGGAAGTATAGCCCAAGGGGCTGTCGTGGACTTGTCGATATAGATCTGACATCGCAGGTTGTGCAAAATATGACTTTGAAGATGCTGTATGCGTTTGACAGCGTCCTCCAAAACGACGAACTGGCGAAGCTGAGAGATGACATCGATCGCGGGTAGTTTACATAGGCTCCGTATTGAGTCGCACACGGTGGGCGGTTGTGTGGTTTTGATATCCTTGAGTGTTGCCAAGGTAACCGATAGAGTCAGTGAGAGTTGCTCTAAAGAGTCCTCGACCTCAGTTGGCGAAGGTAAGCGATAGCCTGTTTGCCATGGCTCCAGCTCGGCGGGACTGTTGCCGCGGTTCAGTTTCGTCTTTGTTATTCGATACATGAGCGCTTTTGGAGAGAAAGGGAGAGCCGATCGTAGCGAACGGAGCCTCTTATATCGCCATGACACGGAGGGTCAGGTACGAAACTGTGTGATTGATTCAGACTGACTCAGCCTCAACAGCTCGAAAGACGCAAGCGTGGTTAACTTTGTATGTCCAACGGTTTTGTTGTCGTGACTCGTCCTGGCGATGTTGCAGGCCATACGGCCCGGGGGTATATCATCACGGCATCACGTGCAAACGAGCTAATGTTGATGTTCGTCTAAGTGGTCTCGCTTGGTCTCGCTCCCAGATCCAGGCTTTTGCATGCTCGCTCCACATGTTTCCGATACTTATGCTGTGCGGACGCGTAGCATACAAGCTTCAGTATGCGTTTCAATGGTATGTCGAGTGCCAAGTACAGTACATATAATGCACCGTAAACATATGCTGAGCTGCAGTAGGGTTGTCCTCGGGATGAATGCTGATCGCTCCCAACCTTCTACTGTACCTCTCCCCTCATCCGCACCGCCTATCATGGTGGCTTCCTGGCAAGCCAGCTCGCTGCTCTGATAGCGGAACGCATCGAAGGGGCGAGCGCTGCGAAGGTCGACCTCCCTAGCTGATGGTTATCCCAAAGCGCTGCAGTCACAGATGCACCTGCTGCTGCTTGACGAATCCCATGATCTCCAAGGGATGCGGCAGCGGCGGCGATGGCGGAGGCGGTGGTGGTGAAGGGGGAGGGGGCGGTCGCGGTAGTCGCATCCATCGCGGCGGCGGCGGTAGAAAAGGCACTGCCCTTCCTGCCCACCGGATCCACCTATCCCACGACGCCTTTGGTATCGGCCCATTCACCTTGTCCAACCGAGGCATTTCAAGCAAGCCCAACCACCTCCAACAGCATCCACGCTCTCCCCCTATATCGAGCCGAGCCAGGTTCGGTAACAGTACCGGCTTGTGGCGGTCGCTCAGCCCAGACGCCTTGCAGTCACATTCCCCGTCGTGGTCGTAACAAAAGAAGATGTCAATGAGTTCTGCGTGAACCAGTTTGGGACAACAGCGCAGGAGGTCGAGCGTCCTTCCCAGATCACCGTCGTCCCGCGAGAGCTTCGAATAGTCCAGCTTAAGATACTCGAGGCGGCTCGTTCCTTGAGCAGCCAGCATGATTCCGGGGGATAGGAGCAACAGCGGCGCTCCCGCAGCCAAGATGGTGAGCCGGCGGAGCACCGGAAGTGTTTGCGGCCTGCGGAGGAAAGCACTTGTGACCTTGGGCTTGCGTCGACATTTTCCGGCCCAAAAGGTCAACTCCAACTCTTCCAGACCAGGAGCTGCCGCAGTCCACTCCTCGGCGATGTACTGGAAGAACGAAGCGTGCCCTGCGAGCACGAGGTGTTTTAGTTGCCCATTCGCGCTCATCTCATTGAGCAGGGATACTTGTGTTCTCCAGTGGCATGTCAAGCATGGTAGGCCATCAAGCCTCAGCTTGAGCGGGGTACGTCCCGCTCGAGCGATCCAAGTGCGAAGCACGGCAGCCGGAAGGTCCTCATACGAGATGATTTCGTTCCAGAGGGACGGTGTGTCGTGAGCGATACGTCGCCACCGGTGGCAAACTGCCGCGACAGTGATCTGCCCTGGCTGGCCGTTCCAGCCTCGCCCCGAATAAACGACCCGATGCTGAAGTGGGCCGCGCAAGAACTCAAAGATCTTGGCCAGTATGTGGTCGGGTAATGCAGCACAGGGCGAAGTTGTGGATTTCAGCGCGAATGTCTGACACTTTAGGTAGTGCAGAGCACGAGTGTGCAGGTTCTGTATGCGATCGACGGAGTGCTCCAAAGGGACGAGTTGCCGTAGCAGCGAGACAGCGTCAACTGCGGGTATTGCACACGCAGTTGATGTCGGGTCATGTACGAATAGCGGTCGTGTCGTGTGGATATCCCCCAACGTTGGCAAGATAAAGGATAGTGCGATTGCGAGTTGTGCGAGTGTGTCATCGATTGTGGACGCCGGAGGTGAGCGATAGCCGATTTGCCAAGGCTCCAGATCGAAGACACCGGAGTCGAGGTCAAGTCGTCTCCCGGTAGTTCGTGCCATAAGTAGTTGAGGAACGAGGTGCAGGTTCTAGCTAAGTAAGGCTTTTATATCGTCCTGGACCTGGAGTCAGGTACGAAAGTGTGCGATTGATTCAGCCTGACTCAGCCTCAACATCTCGAATGAACACAACTGCGGTTCACTTCGCATGTCCAACCGGTTTGATATCGTGACTCGTCCTAGCGATGTTGCAGACCACAGGGGGTACATTGTTATGCCATCTTCCGAGTCGATCCGGACGAGTCCGTTTATAGTTTTGTCCCGAGCCTCGCACTGGATCGCAGACTATGTACGCAGACAACTGATTCCGCGCGCTGAGCCGCACTTGAACTGTTATCGTGTGAAGTTTTTGCTCGGATGCCCTTGCTCCCGAGTTTTATTGCTCGGATACCCTTACTTCCGTCTAATTTGCTCGGATGCCCTTGTGTCGCGCGTTGAATCAACAATATGGTGGTCGATTAATAGACAATAAGTTGATGGAGATATTACAGTAACAGTTATTATTCACATCCCACTTTCCGACTTCTTTCACCAAAACCAGGAAGCCGTCCTATTAATTGGTATGGCTTAAGGTGCTGTTAGCATTAAAACAAGCTCCATTAAGTTAAGTAACTAAAGGGCATTTATTAAATTAATAAGACCTTAAACCGAAATATTAAGGTGTCCAGGTGTGTTGAAATTCCTGAAATAAGAATGTGAAACAATGTTTCATTAGAAATGAAGCGCTCTGTTTATAGCTCGCAGTACTTTGTCACCATGGCTTGACATCATTCAATCTCATTATGCCTCAATACTCTATTAATTGACCATCATATTGTAGACGCGACGCGACACAAGGGCATCGGAGCAAATTAGACGGAAGTAAGGGTATCCGAGCAATAACGCTCGGGATGAAGGGCATCCGAGCAAAAACTTCGTTATCGTGTCCATCGGCGCTCGCTCGTGAGTACCTCGTACCGACCTCGTCGCTTCATTCCGTCGCTTGCGGGGAACGTACGGCGGCTGCTGTACTACCAAGGCTCCGCTGTATGTACTATTCTCGTACTTCTAACGCTTTACGAGCCTCTTCCCTTACGAATCCCATACTCTCCAGCGGATGGGGCATCGGCAGCGGGATCGGCCCGGTAGGCGGCATCGGCGGCAAAACAGGAACTGTGCGCCCTTTCCATCTTATCCACTTGTCCCAGCTGTCGTTAGGTGGCGGCCCCTTGGCCTTCTTCAAGCGAGGCACATTCAGCAATCCTACCCAGCTCCAGCAGCAGCGAGGATCTCCCCAGAGAGTGAGGCTTTTCAGCCTAGGAAGCTGTACAGGATCGTGCGCGCCTTTGGACGGAGTGGTCTTGCAATCGCACCATCCACGGTACCATTGCGAGCAGACGCCGAACACGTTCGTCAACTCGAGCTGCACTAGCTTGGGAGTTGAGCGTAGCAGGCGTAGTGTTCCTTCCAAATCCGCTGCACCGTGCGGCGTAACCGAATATTCCAACTTTAAGTGCTCCAGCCTGCTATCCGGTTTTTCATCGTCGTATTCGCGCTCGACAGGCGTAACCATCATTAGCGGTGCTCGGGCGGACTGGAATGTAAGCCTCCGCAGGCTCGATAATGTCCGAGGTGCTCGCAGGTAAGTGCCCTCAACCTTCGGCCTGCGCCGACATCTGCCATCCAGATGATTCATTTCCAGTTCCTTCAGACAGGGAGCAGCTGCTGTCCATTCGACCGCGACGTCCTTGAGGAAGCCGGCATGTCCCTGCAGGACCAGGCTCTCGAGCTGTCCATTCTCGCACACGTAATTGAGAAGATTGAGCTGCTGCCTTTGCCATTTTCTCGTCAAGCAAGGTGTCCCGCCGAGGGTGAGCTTCATCGGAGCGGGGTAAGACCGACAGATCCAAGCGTTGATAACCGTCCTGGGGACCTCGCGGTCCCAACAGATTTCGCTCCAAAGCGACGGCACGTTGTGAGCCACACGTTGCCAGTGCTTGCATACCGCCGCGACATGGACCTGCTCCGGCCGACCTCTCCTTCCTGATACCGCATTTGTAGCCTTGCGACGGTGCATGTTGTTCGCCATCAAAAAGATTCGCGCGAGTACATTGTCCGGGAGCCCCCCCGCGAGCGACTTGGTGGACTCAATGACAAAAGTGTGGCACTTTAGCTGGTGCGAAAGGAGACGATAAAGCTCTTGGATATAGTCGATGGCGTTGTCGGTCTGGCCTAGCAGCCGAAGCTGGCTGACCGGGTCGCCAACATATAGCGCCTTATCTGCATGCCCTGCGCCCTCTGCGGCAGGCCATTGTGCTTTGCAGAAATCCTCCAACATTCGGGAGGTCTGCGACAGAGCGTCGGCAAGTTGCGGAAGGAAGTCCTCGACTACGGGGTTGACGGACAAGCCATAGCCGGTTTGCCACGGTTCTAGAACAAGTTTGACGTCGCGCTGCCGTTGCATGCCCTAGGTAGAGTCTATGGAGGCTGAAGGGTTTTGTAGTGGAGACCAGGGGACAAAATCTCGCCCATATATAAGCCCCAAATCCAGCTCGAGTCATGACTTAAGAGTGAGTTGGTTTGTATGAGGGGGACTGAGTCAGTCGCAAACCGGCCAAACCGTACACTGATCGTGGTTAGTACCCAGTTGGCGACACCAAGGTGTGACATCAAACTTCATTTTCCATGACTACCGTACACTTGCTCGGCCATGATCTCTAGTAGAGATCTTTACATTATGTTACTCGTGGTCCTGTAGAGAATCATACAGTTCGCATATCCGTATCAACCGCCTCGGCTCGCCAACCCAGCTCTGCCTGCTACGTTCTCTTTGACAGTGCTCTCTGCCATTTCTGCGAATTATTGATGTCAACGCACGTCAGATTAGGCGCATCGAGAAGCTGGAGCCATCTAAAGCAGCCGTCGTTACGCAACCCATACGTCGATACGCACAGTGTGCGAAGAGCCGGCAGCCGTACTGCATCCAAGCCGCCAACTATTGTGCAGGGCTCGGACCCGTGCTGACAGATCTTAACCTCTTCCATTGTCAAGGCCTGCAGGTTGGGAATGTTCGCCAATAGTCGTAGTAGAGAAGGGAGATGATGTTGAAGATCTACCGAGCTGAAGTTGAGAATAAGTTGTTGAAGAGAAGTAGAGATGTAGCCATCGTAGTGACCGGGGAAAGTTCTCCAAGGGAAGTGAAATGTCGATATCTTCATCTTTCGCAGCATGGGGAAGGTAGATGGAGCTCGCATAAAGGTGCCCTGAGCTTGGACTGGTACAGTTACATCTTGGCAGTGGCACCATGTGGTGGGCTCGATCGTAAGATCTTCCAGGATCGGGACGGGAGCTATCCACTCCTGAGCTAGGTCGTACAGCGGCAGCTTGTGGCCAACTAGTCTGAGCCTGAGCAATCGATGGCTCACTCGGTTGAGGAAAGCCACTTTGTAGGGTCGAGACTCCTCCAAACAGGAGTCAAATACGACGGCTAAGTCAAGTGAGGCAGAACCGCCTCGAGCGTCCCACGTGTCGGCTGCCTCGGTTGAAAGGTTCCGATCCAAGACGATCCTGTTCCACAGCGTCGCCGTTTTGTGGGCGATCGTTCGCCACCTCGTACAAACTGAAGATATGGTTATCTGCGTGGGTCGAGTTCTAGGTACCCGCTTGCAGTCTTCGCCTTGTACGTAGTGAGCGTAGGCCGGAGATTTGCTGAGGGTATCTGCCGCAGCTTCGAAGATCATGGCCAATACGTCATCCGGGAGCCTCGTGATCAAGGCTCTCGATGCGTTAGACACAAATGCCTGGCAACGGAGCTTGTGCAGTGCTATATCGTATGACTGCCGGACTTTGACGATCTCGGAGGAAAGATGATCGATCGTTTGTAAACGCGAGAAGGGAATCAGTTCGGCCGGTTGTGTCTGGCATGAAAGGTCAGTGAAAGCAGAGATGCGACTTGGAATCTCCTTGCCTGCGTCTCCAGCTGTTTTATAACCTTCAAGATGCCAGCCAAACGATCGGCGAGCTCGTCAAGCACAACTTGAGCGTTGTGAGGTTCAGTTCCTCCGTAATCGTTTTGCCAGGGGGTGATATCAAATGGGCTGGTCGGTGAGCCCACCTGCATGTTGCCGAAGTGTAGAAGCAGCTCATCCTCGGAAAGACGCGACATCTTGCGGTGCTGGTAATGGTTGCGAGCACGGACGGCGCTTACTCCTTAAATACGCAGCGTCGCCCTTATCGAGGACGAGTAGCATGCAGACGAGTCATGCTGACTTGTTGGAGGCAGACAAGGTTCGAGTCAAGCAGCGCGTGTCATAGTTACGCAGGCGAAAGAGCCGGGAGATTCGACGTTCGTCCTGTCGGGACCCCACCCTGAGGAACAGCACGTTCTGGAACGAGTCGCCGACTCTGGTGCTCACTGGTGCGGAGTCACTGAGTGACGCGGCCATGGAAACATCGCGGCCGGAAGCTGACCTAAACGCATTTGGGCAGTTGCTGTTGGCTCAGTTTCCGATGGTATTCAGAAGACTGTACACCCGCTGCTTCGATATACAGCAGCAAATGCGTAGAGTTATATCTTACTTGTCATTTAGCGTGATGTATCACCGGACAGAAAGGTATTTTGATGCAAATACGGGTGCGATTCCGAAGATAACTACCCATACATTTGAATCATTACACCGTATCATAAGCAATTAGGGTTAAAAGCATTGTCGTGAACATGTTGGGCCTTGGCACCGTCTCTCGAAAGCTTCCGGTGAGAAGAGCGCCAAAAAAGTTTCGGCATCCTCACCTAGATACCGCGCATTCCGTCTAAACCTGGAGTACCGCCTGAGGCTTATCCTCCCCGTGGTAGCAGGCCAGTTTCATCTCCCCCTGCCAATGCTGCGAGTCATTGATGTTGACCTTCTTCAGATTGGGCGCGTCCAAGAGGGCCAGCCACTCATAGCAGTCCTTTTTGAGGTAACCATAGCGACAACTGCTCTTGATCTCCAGCTCATGCAAGGTCGGAAGCTGCACAGCTTCAAAGCTGATAGCTGTTGGGCAGACATCATGCGATTTGTCGCAGAACGTGGTGCTGTAGATGTGAAGTTCCTCAATATTCCGCGCGCATCCTAAGAGGCGCAACATGACGGCAATGTCCGGGGTGTGCGGTGTGTCAGGGACAATCATGTACTCATCGTCGGTATATTGGGGATCGATGCGGTTGCAGTCCAAGGACAAGCTCCGTAGTGAAAGAAAGGGAGAGTCCGGGAATATGGTGCCCATCGTGAAGGGAAATGTTGGGGATCTGATAGTGAGCGAGCGAAGGTTCGGAAGAACTGAAGGATCCATAAGCGGAATAGGTCCGACGGCCAACAATTCTTCGCCTTTACAGTCGCAATAGTCCATGACGGTGAGTTCCAAGGTTTCCAAGACGGGTGCGCGTTCTTTCCAACCTTCGCATAACTGCTGGATGGACGTATGATGGCCAAAGACTTTCAGCGAGCGCAACCGATCGCTCACTCGGTTGATGAACTCGACCCGTTTTGCTCTCGCCAGCTCAGTACACTGATCAGCGGCTACCTTGATGTCCAACGGACATGACCTTCCATAAGAGAGCCAGGCACGTACTGTGTCGAAGTTGGCCCTGTCATGAACTATGATGTTGCTCCAGAGCGACGGAGTTTGATGGGCCACATGTCTCCAACGTGAGCATACGGCGGAAACATCGCGTTGGGCCGGGATCTCGGGGTTCGGACAGTAGTCATCGTCAAACTCGGTGTCGCCGTCAACCCAATGATACAGTTCAGGATAGGGTCCAATGAACAGAGGACTTGCCGCGAATTCGAAGATTAGGGCCAGGACTTCATCCGGCAAGCGGGCGATCGGTGCTGTCGGGGCATTGGCGAGGAAAGCCTGACACCGAAGCTTATGCAACGCGGTTTCGTGGCGCTCGTACACCTGTTCGAGCTCGCTCCCCAGATCGGCGATCGCTCTCAGTGGGGAAAGAGGGTCCTTCAATTTGTCGTTGCGAGGTGCAGAATCCTTTTTCGGCGCTATCATCAGCACATGCCCTGAAACAACAAGGTGATAGTGCTCACACTTGTACGGATACCGTCAACGGGAGCAACCACCGATGCAAGGCGTGATGCGAGTTCAGCGACAACCTCGTTTTCGTCGTGGCTCCCTCCAATAGTGTATTCGTCTTGCCACGGTGCAACCTCGCGTGCGCCGTCGAGCGATCCTGGCGCCATGTCTTGGAAGTGGTGGACGAGTTCCTTCTCGGAAAGATGGGGCATGATTGGGGCTACGGCGAAGACAGCTGACGACAGGTCACCCGCTTTCTAGCAGACCTTATAGCACGACCATGTTGAATATGGTTGCTGGGCTGTACTGCCAATAGACATCCTGAGCTGGAAAGTCAAAGTGACTCGGTCATGGAATGCGCTCGAAGTCAAGCAACAGCAAGAACGAGTTGTGCTGATCATCGTTCGACAACGACAACCAATTCATATTGGCCTGAAAGTGCGGCATAAACCGTTGTTCGAGAAGGCTCCACCACACTCTTTTGACTGGCAGGCAGAAGTAGCGGGCGAGTCACCATGATGATAGTGAGCGCCGCGGTGAAGTAAAGTCTCGGTCTCCGAAAGCGGAGGATTAATTAAGGTAGCGGAAGCAAACGCGCCCTTAGACGCGTCCAACTGAAGGAGCAGGTAAGGCGCGTCTTCACGCGTCTCGGCGTCTCGTCCCTACCACTTCTCTCCCTTCAACTCTCCTGGCGACCCGCCCGCACTTCCTTCCCCTCTGCGCTGCTCACTGTCATGGCTGCGCTGCCCGTCGTTGCTCTGAATATAAACTATGGAGAGGAGGAAGCGAAGATTAGAAATTTCTTGGAGAACTTCAAGGCGTCGGCCAATGACGTGACGGACGATTTCGGGCATATGGGCTTGGACGATGATGACGAGGCGCCGATGGACGATATAGCGCAGAAGGTGAAGAGCCATAAGTACATGAGCCAACTGGTACGTTCAGCTGGTGAAACACGATCCTACATCGCAACTCATGCGAGAACAGCAACGGATAGCCAACCGCGAGCAGCAAGAGCTGTGCATCGAGCTGGAGGACATAGCCGACTTCCAGGAAGGTATCCACGACCTCGTCTCTAGTATCCAGCATAATGCACGTCGATATGTGATGCTATTCTGCAAGGCGGTCGATGATCTCATGCCGGCACCGACGAAGGATATCAGCCATCACGACGATGTTCTGGATATCATCATGCATCAGCGGAGAGAACACAATGAGATGGCTCAGGTGGACGCGCAGCAGGATATTGAGGGTGCCCCGGCACCAATGGACAGGCAGTTCCCGCCTCAGCTTATGAGGAGATAGTGCGTGAATGACTTCTTGATCTCGTCCGGATGCTGACTTCGTACGTAGTAACCTGTACTTCAAGCCTCTTATGTCGGACGAAAACCTTGCTGTACGCGACGTCCGTGGCGAGCACCTTGGCAAGCTCATCACCGTTCGCGGCATCGTCACGCGTATATCCGAAGTCAAGCCTCTCCTCCTGGTCAACGCCTACTCTTGCGAGAGTTGCGGTGCCGAGATCTTCCAAGAGATCACCCACAAGCAGTTCTCGCCTCTCACAGACTGCCAAAGTGATCGGTGCAAGATGGACGGTGTGAAGGGGACACTCAACATGCAGACGAGGGCGTGCAGATTCAGCCCGTTCCAGGAGGCGAAGATCCAGGAGATGGTAGGCACATTCCTGCATGCCGTCGGTTCATCTGCTGACACAGATGTAGGCCGATCAAGTTCCTGTTGGCCACATTCCACGATCGATGACGGTCCACTTCTATGGCGACCTCACTCGGCAAGTCAACCCTGGCGATGTCGTCCACATTGGCGGCATCTTCCTGCCGACCCCCTACACCGGCTTCCGCGCGATTCGTGCGGGCTTGCTCACCGACACCTACCTCGAAGCCCACCATGTCGACCAAGTGAAGAAGCAGTACTCGGCTATGGAGATGACGCCGGAAATCGCTGCTCAACTAGAACAACTCAAGCGCGATCCGATGCTGTACGACAAGCTCGCCCAGAGCATCGCGCCTGAGATCTTCGGTCATGAAGACGTGAAGAAGGCACTCCTTTTACTGCTTGTTGGTGGCGTGACAAAGCAGGTCGGAGATGGCATGCGCTTGCGTGGCGATATCAACATCTGCTTGATGGGTGATCCCGGTGTGGCCAAGTCCCAGCTGTTGAAGTATATCTCGAAGGTCGCACCGCGAGGTGTCTACACGACCGGCAAGGGCTCCTCCGGCGTCGGTCTTACAGCAGCGGTCATGCGTGATCCTGTAACTGATGAAATGGTCTTGGGTAAGCGGAGTAGCCACCTAAAATTGAGCATTCATGCTAACAATGTCGCAGAGGGAGGTGCTCTTGTTCTGGCTGACAACGGCATCTGTTGCATCGACGAGTTCGACAAGATGGACGATTCCGACAGGACAGCCATCCACGAGGTCATGGAGCAGCAAACCATCTCCATCTCGAAAGCCGGTATAACTACCACCCTCAATGCGCGAACTTCCATTCTCGCAGCCGCCAATCCTCTTTACGGCCGGTATAACCCTAAGATCTCACCCGTTGACAACATCAACCTTCCTGCCGCCCTTCTGTCTCGTTTCGACCTCCTTTTCCTTATTCTGGACAAGGCTGATAGGGATGCCGATGAGGCTCTCGCAGAGCACGTCACCTATGTGCACATGCATAACCGTCACCCAGACCTGGCTTTCGAGCCCATATCTCCACTGTTGATGAGGTAGGGCATATTGCCTAATCTGCAGGAGCGTCAGAGTCTCACAATGCTCCCCAGGCACTACATAGCCCTCGCACGCACGAAGCGGCCGACTGTCCCTCGCATGGTCTCGGAGTACATTGTGGGTGCTTACGTCACTCTCCGGAAGCGCTCCAAGGACGAGGAGCAAGACGAGAAGATGCACAGCTATGTTTCAGCTCGTGCTCTGCTCGGTGTCCTCCGTCTTTCCCAGGCTCTTGCTCGCCTGCGCTGTGCAGACGTTGTTGAGCTCGCAGATGTTGACGAGGCGCTGCGTCTCATGGACGTCAGCAAGGCGAGCTTGTTCGACGAAGACCGCGATGACAACGACCGGGAAGACCAGACCGACATGTCGAAGATCTTCCGGATCATTAAGGAGATGGACAAGCGGCGCCGGCCTAGGAGAAGACTCGGCCGCGGTCCCAACAGGGAGCGCGACTATAATGAGGAGGAAGATGGACCACTGCTTATGTCCGACGTTCGGGCACGGGTCATTGCAGGCGGCTTTACCGAGACCGCGCTTATGGACACAATCCTCGAAGTAAGCATATGCTGCTATTTTTCTATATGTCTCGCTGACGGTGGCCCTCTAGTACGAGAGAATGGGTGTCCTCAGCCGAGTCGCGAACGGCACCAAGCTACAGTTCGCAAACCAGGATGATGACGAGTAGATACTGTAGCGCATTACATCTTATACCTGTTCTGGTTCGATTTGACACGCTTATTACTTTTTCGGCACATGTAGTTTTGTACACTAATGCATTTTTGGTTGACGCTATGCGACGGAGAGAGAGTATGCAAAGGGAATAGATTGCGAATAGGATATCGATCATACAAGCGGCGGCTCGTCCCCTGTGCCGGCTTCTCTAGGTGCAGCGCTCTTCGGCTCTTCGTCCTTCTTACCCTCGGCTTCCCCTTCGGCGGCTGCTTCTCTCGATCGAGCAGCATCGTCCGGCTCGTCCTTGTACAACGGCTGTGGCGGGACGGCCGTCGCGGGATCATCATCCTCCAAGAACCCATCATGATATCCGCCCTCAGGCCGAGCGCTCCTAACCCTCCCACTAGTAAGCGCAACAGTTTCATCCACCTCATCCTCATCCTCGTCCTCCTCATCCGAAGCAGTAACAGCAAACGGATCATACACCTCCTTAGCGGCCGAATGTCCGTTCCCTCGCCCATGGCCGTTCTCCATCGCACTCATGGCCACGTCGTCACCTACGACGCTCTTGTACGCCGCGCGCCTCCGCCAGCGGCGACGCCAGTAGTATGCGCCTGCACCGATCACGAACAGGCCTACGACGACAACGGTGCCGATGAGCCAGGAAGAAGACTTGAGCAGGTCGCGGATATGGTCAAAGTACCCTTCATCAAGCGGTGCAGCGGGCATGCCAGTCTCCGAGGACTCTGGCGCTGAAGGGGAGTCGGAGGACGATGGAGGTTGCTCGACGTCCGCTTCTTCGCCGTTGCCGGGTTGGACAGGCTCGCCAGGCGGCTTGGGCGTGAAGGCTGGTTTGTCAGCCTCGCCAGTCTGGTCCGTATGGTCCCCCGGCAGATGGTCAGTCGGCTTAGAGAGCTGCTTCGTCTTGCTCGCACTCGGGTCGAGCGTGGGCGTAGGTCCACTCTCAGAGGTCGTCTCCTCCGGAGGAGGGACTTCTTCATCTTCGTCGTCGTCGTCGGGCAGAGGGACGGAGGTGGGCAACTGCCATTGTTTTGCTTTTGCGGGGTCGATGACTGAGCCCCAGAGCATCATACTCCACCCAAGGAAGGAGCCGTTATTCTCCGGGTTCTGCTGGTCATGCACCGTAAGCTTCCATTCGCCCACCGGGTCTTCGTCCCTACAATTCCCTGTCAACCAGTTCAAGGCAGAGAGTCGGGAGAAGGAAACCCACCAATGCTTAACACTCGAGAACTGCCACCCCTTGAACCCGCCCTCATCCGCGTCCCTCGGCCTCTTCGCCGCCAGCACACTAACAACCCCGTTCGGACTCTCCAGCTGAACCTCCACATCCCCCCGTCGACGATGATCGATCCACACCCTAACCGTAACATGCTCCATCTTCTCAAAGTTGTTCTCCGTCAACATCTCCCTCGTCACGCTCAGGCTGCTTGTGACGCCTTCGGGACCGATGGGCGTGCCGCCGGTCATGTGACCCTCCCAGTCCATCTCTGCCCCCGGGAGATCAATTTCGCCTACGTCTACCCAGGCCTGTGGCTTGACAAGCTCCCACGTCTTGGCGAGCTCGACGAGCGAGTAGCCGTCGATGGCGCCATACCCGTATTTATAGGAATAAGGCCGGCCGGCGGCGGTCAGTTCCCAGTCTGGGTCGGTGGGGTTGATATGGACTGAGGAGCGGATTATGAGGTGTTGCGCGTCCCGCCAGGTCAGGTCGGGTCGCGCTTGCAGGGCGAGCGCCATGACGCCTGCTACGAGGGGTGCGGCGGCGGAGGTGCCGCCGTGCGAGGTAGTGCATTTGTTCTTGCCCACGTCGGTCGTGTGCTTTCGTGCAAGCGTCAGCTTGCGCTCTCCGACATGGAAAACAAGGGAGAGCGATAAAAGAATAGAAGAGCGAAGAAGTGGGGAGGAGAGCGGAGGAAATGGACGTACGATACTATCCCCCCCACCCGAACTATACGCCACGACCAAATTAGCCGCACAGCTCTCCGAGTAATACGGATGCTCCGCCTTCCTATCAACAGCAGCGACCGTAATCGAGAAGATCGAATTCGTATACCCATCAAAATTACACTGATCACCATTCCCCGCCCCATTCCCACTCGCAAACACGAAAATGCTCCCCTTCCCACCTCGGCCATTCTGCACTCCGTTCAGCATCGCTTTCTGGATCAGGTCTTGCGGCGCTTCCATCGATTGGCCGTCATCGGGAGGGCCCCAGGAACAGGAGTAGATCCCCGTTTCTTGGAAGCCGTAGTTCAGCGAAGCGGCTTCGTCGGCGTCGGAGATGGGGCCGGAGAGGATCCGGATGCCGGAGAGGCGGGAGTTGTAGGCTACGCCGACGCCGCAGACGTCGTTTTTGACTGCGCCTATTTCGCCGGTGCACCGCGTGCCGTGTTTGTCGTCGGAGAGTCGGGGTTTGGGCTCGGGGACGTGGTCGTTGAAGTCCCAGGAGCCTGTTGGGTCCTATACATACACGTCAGCGACTGTTCTGCTTTTCCATCTGGCACCATGCTTCCCTCCTCTGGGGAGAGAAACGAAGGGAAGAATTCGGCCCTCTCACGAGAGGAGAGAAGGAGGAACAGAAAAAGGAGGAGGGAGGGAGGGAGGACGCACATAATTCGCAGCCAAATCATCACTATCCATATCAAGCCCATCATCAATAACAGCCACCCTCACCCCCTCGCCCGTAACGCCCATATCCCAAAGCCCAGTAACATTAATGACATTATACGGCCGCTGGTCATTGACCAAATGCCACTGAGCCGGGAACTCGGGGTCGGCGATGCCTAGGTAGGAGGCGACGTCGAGCGAGGTGGTGATGTTTTCTTCGGGGCGGAGGAGTGGTGGGGGGCCTTGGCGCGCTGCTAGGAGGGGGTAGGTGGATGGGGGTGGGGGTGGGGGTGGGGGGTCGGCGCGTTTTGTTCTTTGGCGCGGGATTTGACGGGAGAGAGAACGGATGGAGCGGACCAGTCGGCGAGCTTCGCGGTCTGGTGATGCTAGGCTTCGCGCGCCTAGTCCGGTGGAGGATGAGGGGGAGGCGCGTCGCTGTAGCTCCTGCCACCGCTCGAGGACTTCATCTCTCTCCTCTACTTCTTCTCCAAGCGTGGATCGGCCATGCAATGAGGGGGATTTCGGTACTCGAACAAGCCAGTGATCTTTCAGCTCTCCGACTTGCTCGACCAACTCGACTCCCAGCGCGCTGAGCACATCTTCTAGCGGCGCGGTTTTCGATCCTCTTGCTCCCGGGTTTAGTGGTGGTGAGAGGGAAGAAGGGAGATGCTCGAGCACGTAGTAGGTATGTGTCGAGTATGAGCGCGGGTTTGGCTGGCTGAGGGCAAGAGCCGGCAGAGAGGGCAGCGCAAGGAGCGCAAGGAGGGTGAGGGGAAGGCGCATCGTGCAAGGCTAGTTCTTCAAGCTCTCCAGGAGCACCAACGAGAGTCGACCACAAGAATAAGAACGGCCAAAAGAAAGAGGGGAGAAGGTGGATGTCGACGAGGGGATGTATGCGCGTAAAGATGTCACTCTACGCGTTACTACTTGAAATCAAGCTTGCTTGCTCTTGGCGGAGGCAATCCCTTGCTCAGCCTTTCGAGGGTGAAGGGGTGCGACGCGACGATGACCCCCGTTTCCGTTTCAGGCTCACCGTCAGCAGTACTGCGCCGTTACAGGTCTTGGTCTTGCGACTCGAAATGACCTCTGATGTCGGCGTCGCTTTGCCGATCAATACAGCAGGGGATGAGCGGGGCTGGAGCAGCGATGAGAGGTAGGAGAACGACGGCGGCGAGGCGGCCTAGGAAGAGGCTTTGAAGGGGTCCACGTCGCGCTGCGCACACCCTCGGCGTTCTCGAGAAGCAGAGAGAAATGGTCAGGGTTTCACCGCCGGAGGAGAGGGCGTCGGCAGTAGCCGCCGGTGGCCGATCGTCGGCTGGGCCGTTGAGGCGGATGCGTTTGCTAGTTCTTCCCGCTGACGGTGCATGCAGCTGGCATCTTCCCAGGGTATATGCGTTAAGATAGGCTAATCATTACATCGCTCCCAACCAAGTCCTTCACAATCCTTACGTACAGCCTACCTACTTCAACCAACCGCCGCAGTGCAAAGCCGAACCCAGCATCCACCGCGCCGAACTTCAGCTCTTAATCCGATAGCTTCCATAGTCTTTTTCTGGATCGTATACTTCCCACCTCGACGCAGGGAAAATGTGTTTCTGTCGGTTATACCACGATCTCTCGACTACTTTACCGGCGTGTGACTGGGACGGGCGTCAGCGAGTCCATAGTAAGTAGCAGGTAGCGTGAAGAAAAGGGGAGAAAAAGGGAGAGAGAAGGACGCACCTCATCCTTCTCCACCGTCGCGTCCGCCAACAACCGCACATCATCATGCACGTCAAAATTGAACAGCGGGCCAGACTTGCCCCTCGCTTTGTTAATGATGAAGTCGTAGAACGTGTAGTGCTGTTCGCGTCGCGCGAAAGGGGTCAACCACTGTTCTGACAGTTCCGGAAATGGGGGAGGACATACGTGTGGTATGATGAGGTCTTCCTACAACGGCCATCAGCACGTCCGCGGCCGGGAAGAAGAGAAGAGGGAGAGAGAAGGATGGAGGAGGGAGGAGGGAGGGAGACGCACCTTGATATACATCAAATTATCCGTGCTCACCCCCCTGAGCTCGCTCCACTGCGCCCGGACCTTCTCCAGAAACTTGCCAATCTCGTCCCCCTTCTTACACTTCACAACACAACATATCAATCAGCTCCCGCAGCCCCACAGGTCTGTGGAAGAAGGAAAACAGCAACACGTACAATAACGCTCTTCCGATGCCCAACCCCGTCCCAATACGAATACACAACCTCAATCTCCTCCCTCTTAATCTCCTCTTGCCGCTCTAACCACTCCCTCCTCAACCTCTCCCTCTCCGCGCGCTCGGCTTCCTCGCGCTCCCGGTCGGGGAGGAAAGACGTATCGACATTGGGCGCCTTTCCCACTTTCGGCTTCTTGGCTGGCCGCTCTTCTCCCTTCTCTCCATTAGCAGAAGGCTCGGGGGTGCCGTTTGCTTGGCCGTCGGGTAAGGGAGTGGAGGCGCCGGGAGTGTTGAGGGATGAGGACGGCTTGGGCGTCGATTTCCCGGAGCCGCTAGTGCTGGGCTGGAGGGACGGGTCTTCGTCGTCGTCGTCCATCGCGAATGACAAGTTGTTCCGCGCCATCTTTCGTTTCTTCTTCGGTTTCTTCTCTTCCCTATCCCGTCATCAGCCGCCAGTCCGATCGCTCCCTATCCAGTAGGGAAAACAAGGCAGACAAGCAGAGAGAAGAACAGAGCCCGGACGTACTTCAACTGCCCACTCCCAGCAGCCTCCCTCTCCCTCTCCTCCTCCAACCTCCGCCTAGCACTCACAAACTCCTCCAGCTGCACAAGCCCGACCGTACTTCTCTTTAACGCATCCTCCGTCGAGTCCGTGACACCGACGAACTTGTTGGCGGACGGGCGGGCGCGTTCGGTCTCGGTGCGGAGGAGCTCTTTTTGGCGTTCGAATTCGGCCTGTGTGTGTGTTAGCCTGCCCCGGCATGCATGGCACGAGCTGCGAGTTGAGAGAGATGGACGAGAACAGGGTACGTACAAGCATCTGCTCCCTTTCCTTTTCCAGTTGTGCTTGTCGACGCTGTTCACCAATATTCGATGCCATATCGCTCTATCCTCTCCAGTATCCAACAAACAGAGAGCAACTTCGAAGTCAATGGAGACGACAAGCGCTGGACCTTCACCCAGTTAGGGTATGTACCGTCGGAGCCGATATTTGTCCGGCCTCGGACACTGCCGAGGAGGCCGAGGGGTCGGCTGTAAGTGCCTCGTTAGGCGCTCGGTCAGCGCTGCAAAATATCAGAGAGCTGTTAGTGCTCGTTGGCTCTCTTGCGCTCCTCGTTGTCTGCTACTCTCTGCTGGTCGCCTTCTTGACTGCTCGCTGTCTCGTGGGACGTATCTACTAGGAGGACAGAATGGCAACAACAGCGACGATGCAATCCGAGCCCATCGCCTCCACCTCCCAGCCAGCAGCATCATCCACCTCCCAAGCTTCCTCCCAGCCCACCAAGCCAAAAAAGCGCTTCATAGGCCGTAAACCCGGCACCCGTCCGCCCCCTTCCTCCAGCAGCACCACCGCAGTCATCTCCACCGGCATCCCTCAATCCATATTAGAAGACAAAGCCCTCAACGCGGCCATCGCCCAGCTTCCCTCGAACTACTCGTTCGAGATACACAAGACGATCTGGCAAGTCCGGAAGAACGGGGCTAGGATGGTCGCGTTGCAGATGCCGGAGGGGCTGCAGATGTTCGCTTGTCTCATTTCGGACATTATCGAGCGGTGCGTCACCCTCTTCACTCTGCTCTCCTCGCCCGAAAAGGAGTGTAGAGATGCGGAAGACTAGTGGCTGATACGCGAACAGGTTTACGGATGCCCTGACGGTTATCATGGGCGACGTGACGTACGGCGCGTGCTGTATAGACGACTACACGGCCTTAGCCCTGGGGTGCGACATGTTAATCCACTACGGCCACTCCTGCCTCGTCCCAGTAGACACGACGACATCCATCAAGACGCTCTACGTCTTCGTGGAGATCGCGATCGATAACAGTCATTTGAGTAGGACGGTCAGGCTGAATTTCCCGGACAGGAGGGAAGGGTTTAGGAGGATGTTGAGGGAGGTGGAGGAGAGGGAAAGGGGCGGAGAGGTGAGGGCGGGGGATAGGCTCGAGGTCGGGGTGAGGCATTTGGCTATCACTGCTGAGGGCGAGGATGACGAGCAGGATGGGCGGGGCAAAGAGAAAGAGGAAGAGAAGGAACCGACGACGCTGGCACTGGTATCGACCATCCAGTTCGTCGCTGCTGTCCAAGCGCTCAAGGAAGACCTCACGCGCCCTCTTGCCCCACCACCCGAGTCCGCCGACCTCCCCGCCGGGCAAGAGTCCGCCCTGGTGCAAGCATCCGACCCACCCCTCCACACAGGCACATACAACATCCTTATCCCCCGCTCCAAGCCCCTTTCCCCGGGCGAGATCCTCGGCTGTACCGCCCCCTCTCTCCCCGCCAACCAAGTAGACGCGATCTTATATGTTGGGGATGGGAGGTTTCACTTGGAGAGCATCATGATTGCCAACCCGGCCGTGCCTGCGTTCAGGTATGATCCGTATTCGAAGAAGTTGACGAGGGAGAGGTATGCGCATGGGGAGATGAGGAGGATGAGGGGGCGGGCGGTGGATGCTGCGCGGAAGAGCCTTGCTTTCCCTGTGCCTACCACCTCGTCTATCACCAGCGCCACCCCGTCGTCTTCGGACGAAGGGCCAGGCCAGGAATTGTCAACCTCCACTGCAAGAGAAGCAGAGGACAACAAGCCCGGCTGGGGCCTCATCCTCGGCACCCTCGGCAGACAAGGAAACCTCTCCATGCTCCGCGCCCTTTCGCACCAGCTCTCCTCCCTCCCCCCATCCCACCAGCCAGACATAACCCCCATCCTCCTCTCCGAGCTCTCCCCACAAAAACTCGCCCTCTTCCCCCAACTCTCTGCTTTCGTCCAGACCTCTTGCCCGCGCTTGAGTATAGACTGGGGAGAGGCGTTCGGGAGGCCGTTGTTGAGTCCTTATGAGTGTGGGGTTGCGGTGGGCGGGATGAGGAGGTGGGGGGAGTGGGATGATCGGGCTTTAGCTGGGGCTGGGGGGAAGGGGGAGGTGGAGGTGGAGGAAGGGTATAGGATGGACTTTTATGACAGGGAGAGTCCGTGGGCGAAGAGTAGGGCGACGGGGAGGTTTGTGGAGGTTTAGTGGGCTGCTGTGCGAAGGCCGCATCCTTGTCCAGTGGATATTAGATCTAAGTTACGGGGTTGTTATTCAATGTAGTTCTATGCAACCGATCTCTCAAGTCAGTCTTAGCGATATGTAATTCGCGCTGCTAGGACCGACATCTTTGGGGTGTGTCGAGCACTGCTCGCTAGCGTTCTCACCGGCTCTCTGTTTGGACGCATAGTTTGCGGTGGTCCATTTAAATGCCAGCTTCGGTGACAGGCAACGAGTGTCGTCGTACTCCGTGTCCAATGCATTGGCACATATTCTGCTAGCGGGATCCTTAGCACCGACTAACGGCGGGTGGAGCTGCCAGTAATGTCAATAGCATTTACCATCAGTGCCCTCCCCAGTTCCGTTGAGTCCCTTCGGACTTGCGCAGCACCAGGGGCCGAAGTGCAGAAGCCATCAGGTGCTTTTGATCAGGTACCGGCTTTGCCTTGCTTCCAGACCGTCCCTAACGGTGGTTAGGAGCGCGATCTTCTTCGTAATACAGCGATCATGCCAGTCGCTCACCACCGTGTACATGTCAGCATCAAGCCGACCTCTTCCACCGGTATCCGAGCGGAGCTGCTCCAATCAATAGCAGCGATCCAGGCTCAACAGTTGCTGGATTCATGACTCGAAGTATGACTCAACGAAAAGTTAGACGGTTTCCGATTTACACAAACCTCGATCTGGATGAAACAGCTTCAGCGGTTGTTACGCGCCGGACTCCTTTCCTATTCCGACTTCTTGGCCCTTATACGTCTTCGGCGAATTAGATGCCAGAAGCAGCACTGAGAGCTGCGCGCGATCGGGCCGGAGATGCCCAACCCCGCCTGATCGGAACACTTCCCCACGATGAGGTACGAGATGTGGCTAAGCGAGCAATACTACCAACATCGTCCATGTGGACATAATTTTGGTGTACGCGGAGGCGGACAGGCTTCACAACCCGAGAACGTGGGTATGTTGAAGACGAATTGGAAGCGGGAAATTGCGGTTTATGAGGTGACGTCGCCGCAAGACAAAGGGTCGTGCCGATTTAATTAATTGTCGGCCACGTGCACGGTCTCTGTTAAAATTTGACCGATCTCGAGGGACTGGTCAACCTCAGTTTACCAGCCAATTCTGAGGCATTTCTCAACTCGTGGCTAGGCGGTCATATAAGGCGCGTTGATAAGAAGAGATCTGACCTGTTTGCTTTGCTGGCGGCGGTCCGACCAATACCGACGATTGCCGAACTGAATTACCAAAAGGGCCAGTCTCGGTCCTGCGGCATCCTGTGTTGTCCTGGAGCGATCATGCATTCATGCGAAGTGGCGGAACCCATTTCCATCGCCAACTCGGATTCTTGGCGGGTCAAAGCTCAGTCGCACGACGTTGTGACGTGTACTGAAGCATGAACGCATGGAGAAGAAGTCAAGGAGCCGACTGAACAGAAGTCGGCGCTACGCCTCCCGGCATGCACAGCTTCCGCCCCTCCCGCGTGTTTTTGCTAGGGCTTAGCGATCCGGTTCTATTCTTGTCTCTTACTGGTCGACATTTGGCGCTCCTCTTAACGGTTGCACAATGCAATAGCTTTATGCTCTTGAGCTTCCCCGGTGGATGTCCGGAATCTCGAGAAAGGATTCGGCCGTACCACTGCGGGAAAGGGTTGCAATCACGCTGGAAATCAGTGTCTTATCTTTGACAGGCGACATTCTTGGTAGTGCACCACGAATAGCTGGCATGACACGGGTGTCATTATTCTACCGCGCGGGGATTGGAGCTTGGTTCGGTCATTGATAACATCTTGGAGAGCGTATAAAAGATTGAGAAGCCACAAGTATCGGATCGTTACGGGTTGTGTATCCCCTCTCCTGGTGCCTGAACTTGCTCTTGAGCTCCGTAGCACCATGGCAGCTCCCAGGTCGGACACCTTCCTCTATGGAGCCCAGATCGAGGCAGTCGAGCCTCAGCTGCTGAACGACACACTCGCTCACGGCCAACATGCCACGCCGGGCGGCAGTGGCCAGGCGTCCGACAGCAACAGCTTCGACGAAAAGAAGGAGCCATACAGTGAGGACGTAGTTCGCGTCGAGTCCGGCGAGGAAGAGGAGCACAATGAAGAACAGCTCGGTACCGATGATCCCTTCCCGGAAGATCCCAATGCACCAGTCGAGCAGCAGCTCACCTTCCGGGCTGTCTTTGTCGGCACGGCCCTGGGTGCCGTCATTTCCGCCAGCAAGTGAGTCATAATCTGCGGACGGTAGGTTTGCCTTCTGACCGCCCGTTTAGTGTCTACCTTGGCTTGAAAACCGGTTGGACCTTCGGAGCTTCCTTATTCGGATCAATTCTTGGCTTTGCTATCCTCAAGCCCTTGTCCAACGCCCTCCCCGACAAGTTCGGCGGTGGATACTTCGGTCCAAAGGAAAACGTCTGCGTTCAGAGCGCAGCTACGGTACATTGCCTTTACACGTCAGTCCGCATCCGACTAACACTGGTTTTAGGCTGCCGGCTCACTCGGTCTTTTGTTCACTTCCGGTTTTCCTGCTGCGTACCAACTCGGCCTTCTCGGCTCTTCCCCCGCTGCCGACTTTGGTCGCCTGATTACTTTCACTTTCGCGGTCGCATATATCGGCATCTTCTTCACGATGCCTCTGCGCCGTCTGTATATCCTGAAGCTGAAGCTGGTCTTCCCATCAAGCGTCGCCGCCGCGTTTACCATTCGCTCTTTGCATGTGGGCAAAAACGCAGCAGCGGTTGCAATGAAGAAGACCTGGACCTTGGTCATTGCCTTCCTTGTGGCCATTACATGGAGGGTCATTTCCGAGTACGCACCAGGTAAACTTGCCCATGATATATCATCGATAGTCCACTGAAAGACGCCTCAGGCATCATGTGGGACTGGCATTGGGGTTACTGGTTCTACAAGGCAGGCTGGCATGGAATCATTGGCGCTGAAAACTGGGTGAGACCACTGCAATCTGTCGGTCAAGCCTGGTACTGACGTATTTTTAACAGGGATGGATTTTCGAGTGGACGCCAGCTTTCATTGGCATCGGTCTGCTTGTGCCGCTCAACGCCTCTTTCAGTTTTGCTGGTGGAGCCGTCCTGGCGTGGGGTATCATCGGTCCTGCCATCGTTGCAGCTGGAGTCGTGAGTGCGGACAGTGCAGGGGATAAGTCCGGTCGGTTAACACGAACTCTCAGGCTTTCGGCACTGCAATGTCGCCTGACTATCCGGGCTATATGAACTATTCCAACATGATCCTGGACGACCCCGTGAACGCACCTTCACCCAAGTACTGGTTCATCTGGCCTGGCTGCATGTGTCTGCTTTGCGCGTCCGTTGCTGAAATCGCCGCCAACTACAAGTCCCTTGCCGCCTCCTTTGCCATGATGCTAGAGCCGATCGTCGAGAAGGTCCGCCCCAATAAGCACCTGAACGTGAACAAAGATGATGCGCTGGTGGACCCTGTTCCGCTGAACGAGCAAACGCCTTTCTGGCTCTGGGGCGGCGGAACCGTCTTGTCCACAATCATGTGTATGATTGTAATGAAGTACCAGGTTCGTGACATGTTGTACTGCAATTCTAGGGTTTTGACAGGCCGCACAGTTCGGGCAGAACCCAGGCATAACTCTGCTCGCAATTGTCATCGCATTCTTCTTCTCGCTCATCGGCGCTGAGTGTGCCGGCCGCGTCTCGGTTATTCCTGTGACCACGCTCGGCAACTTCTCCCAGCTCATTTTCGGTGGCATCGCCAAGGGGTCCGGACAGGCTCCTGCTGTCAACCAGCTTAACAACGGGTTGACGGGTATGATTGCGCTCGCCGCATCGGAACAGTGCGCAGATATGCTTGGTGACTTGAAGACGGTACGTGCGATATGGTTTGATGCCGCGGCATATCTGACATTGGAATTTTTCAGACTCACCTCCTCGGTGCATCGCCTCGCGTACAGCTGTACGCACAGATGGTTGGCGCTCTGGTGTCCATCTTCTTGTCTGCGGGCATGTATGTCGTCTTTACGAAGGCATATCCCTGCATCAACGAACTCACCACGACGACCTGCTCTTTCCCGGCTCCCGACGTCGGTGCATGGCGTGCCGTCTCGATTGCCGTTTCTTCGCCAAGTCTCCCTATCCCGAAGACTTCAGGCATCCTCGCCATCGTCCTTGGTGTTGCCGTCCTGGTTCAGACCTTCATCAAATACAAGTTCGTCCGGCCGGACAGGCATCACTGGTTCCCCAACTGGAATGCTATGGGCATCGCTTTCATCCTCGGTCCTCTCTGCACGTACCCGTACGTACCACTATGACTTACCAGAGCCAACCCTAACATTTTCTAGAATGGCCATGCTGTTCGGTTCCTTAGTTGCTTTCGTTTGGAGGAAGAAGGCACCCGCCCATTTCCAGATGTTCGGATATGCCATTGCTGCGGGTGGCATTGCGGGCGAGGGTCTTGGCGGCATTGTCAACGCCATCCTTCAAATTGCCGGGGTGTCTGGAGCTATCAAGGGCACGGCTGTCGGTTGCCCAATGAACGCCTACTGTGGTTGAGGAGTGTCTAGATTGTGCCAAAGCGTAGATGTATTTGGATATGATGTGGACGTCTACTATAGATACCGTGTATCAGCGGCTTGTACTGTAGTGAATACGGAGAGCCTTTTCGTGTGAGCGGTCGCATGTCGAGGAGTTCCTGGAGGCGCTGAAGTCTGTGGTCGAGGCGGGGATCGCCCAGGATTCCCCTTGACAGCCCTTGCTCCTGCTACTGTGACGACTGTTCATTAGAAAATATTGTGTAACTGGTCCGACAGAAGACCGCACTATTTCCTGCATGCTCTATACTACTGTAATACCCGCATGAAAAAGATCGCTCAATTCAACTTGGAAGACTAGATAGGTGCGAGCAAGATTGCGGAAGGGTCAAGGGAGGTTAAACGGGGGTTGATGATGCTCTTTCGATGTAAGATTCTCGAGCGCAATTAACTGCAGTTGACAGTGACCCAGACACTGCTGGAGACAACTCAGCCTCAGAGGACACAAGCTGCCCGGATCGCCCAGCCTCAGACAACCCTAACCAGCCAATGCTGGTGCGGCCTCATCCAGCACGCCGCCCTGGCCCATCCCACCTTCAACTGAGGGGATGGAACAGCCTGGGCAAGACCATTTCAACTTGGGTCGCAAGCCTGAACCAAGAACGGTAGGGGCGGAGGAGGACATCCGAAAACAAGGGAGGAGCAATTGGCCCGGCAAAGGCAGCAGGACATAAGGGGAGTGGCTCGAAGGGAAAGGCAGATGTCCACACCTCGCCACCACCACCACCAACCAGAGGAACGATGCTCTCTACAACCTCCACCCCTCCCTCCCCAGCTACCACCAACAACCCCACCGTCATCGCCGCTACCTCCGCCTCCGCCTCAACACCAACCATCTCCAACGGCCAACCCCCCTCCGCATCCCGTTCCGGTTCGAAAGGGGAGGGCATCATGAGGAATATCGACCGTTATTGCTGGCGGAATCCCGATATTATGTAATAGATTGATGGGTTGAGCTGTCTGATTGGGAACACCTGCCTTGGAATTTAGGTCTTGTACTCTATGTCCGGGATTGGAAGCATGCCAGGCCAAGGTTCATTCCTTTAGCGTGTCATCCATTGAAGCTGGTGCATATCGGCCATCCGGTAAGGTGACACGTCCTCCGGCATTGGTAAGGTATCCCTTTTGGATATGTTCCTCAAGGTCACTGCAGTCTTGGATGAGGTGATTGGTGTGGCCACACCATAGACAGCGCTGGTTACGGTTTATCGGGTTTCTGCCAATTCCAGATTCAGTCATATGGGGAGGCGGCTGCTGCTGAAATGTCTGTTGGTAGGGAGGATTATAGTGCTGTTGCTGCTGGTTTCGTGCGATATCATCCATTCTCCCCTCTAGCCGTGCCATTAAGGAGCATAGGAACGTTCGGATTGGATCATCAGGAAGAAGGTTTTAGACATCCAACAGTGCGCATACGACGGCAGCGCACCCAAACATCGGTGACAGTAGTTTTTCCGACGGCACGCTGACATCCCTGAATATTTCAGGACCCCGGACAGTCCTAGTGAGCGCCAATTCTGTGTTTCTTGACTTTTGGCTCCGCGACCAGGTTGGGGCTTCGTCCTTCTTCGATCCTTATCGACGTGCTGTGACTGGCTCTATTGTTATCATGAAACCGCAAAGAAACTCTGGTACGGATGGAGTATTCTGACGGGACGTCACTGCTGTCGATCGATGTGGACCTCGCCAATCTCTGCAGCGTGCCTCTTGGTATGCGAACAGAACCTTGGGGCAGTTTCGTGCGTGTGTGGATGCAGGTTCAGAAATGGCAAGATATCCAGTCATCCCATCACCTAGCCAGCAGTGCAAACGCACCTGCATCCCTCTTTTTGCCGCACGACTCCTTCCAGCGCATCCATGTCTTCAGGCAGTCAAAATAGTCCCACCTCCAGTTATTCCGACTTGAGCGAAGAAAGAGCTGGGTCGACCTCATCCGCGATATCCTCGGCAATCTCTGTCTCCAAAGGGCAAGCGAAGATACAGGATGGGCTGCATCAGGAGGCAGGGGTGGGCCGTCTAGCTCTGCCAGAGGACTTTCCGCCCGTCCCTTCATCGACTGGCGCTGCGTCCGTAGACGAAAAGGACATCAACACTCCGGACAACTGGGTCAAGAGGGTCAGCACTTCCAACTGTCGCATGCACTACCCTGACGGCTAGTAGGACCCGCGACTTGTCCGCTTGACTGGCGTGCACCCCTTCAACTGTGAAGCAAGGTTAAACGACTTATTTGACGCTGTTCGTATCTATCCTTTGAATATCCGCTTTTCGACTCTGATGCAAGTCACAGGGTTTCTTGACTCCTGCCGAGCTGTTCTATGTAAGAAACCATGGGGCTGTACCGAGAGTCGATGAGCAGGCGTTGCGGAATTGGAAGATCCGGGTACATGGCCTCGTCGAGCGCGAGGTGGAAATGACCCTACCGTTCCTACGCGAGACCTTCGAAGTTGTCACTCTGCCGGTGACCTTCGTATGTGCTGGCAATCGGAGAAAGGAGCAGAATGTGGTTCGGAAAGGGCTTGGCTTCAACTGGGGAGCTGCTGGGGTTTCCACTGCATTGTTCACGGGCGTCTATTTGGCGGACATTCTCGAATATGTCAAACCGAAACGGCCGAAGGCGAAGCATGTCATTTTTGAGGGAGCAGACGCCCTACCTAAGGGGCCGTACGGGACCTCGCAAAAGCTGTCCTGGGCTGCAAATCGAGAGAAGGGTATGCTCATCGCATGGGCAATGAATGGTGCACCCCTCGAACCGGACCATGGGTTCCCAGTTCGGGTTGTCATTCCAGGTACGCATGTCGATCAAGAGTCCCAGGTGCCAATATATTTACTCGGTCTTGTAGGACAGATTGGCGGACGAAGCGTGAAATGGCTCACACGAATCGAGGTCAGCGACCAAGAGAGCCAGCACTACCTTCACTTCTACGTGCGTTCTCATCTCACAAATAGGCCCCTCGTAGGCTAACATTCTTAACAGGACAATAAGGTCCTACCGACCGAAGTGGGACCTGATCAAGCGAGATCAGAAGACAAATGGTGGAAGGATCCAAGGTGCGTATGCCATGCAGACATGCCGAAAGCCGTGCTGATACGCCGATTGAGATACCTAATAAACGATTTGAATGTCAACTCCGCTATCGCTAAACCCGATCATGACGAAGTTCTACCGCTGACAACGGAAGAGGCTGCCTACACCGAGCTGCCTGCTGGCGAAGCCCCCCGAAATCACTATACCATTAAAGGCTACGCCTATGCCGGAGGTGGTCGGCGCATTACCCGTGTGGAAATTTCGCTTGATCACGGCGATAGCTGGCAGTTGGCAACCATCCACTACCCAGAAGATCTCTACCGCAACCTCTGCCACGAGGATCCTGTTTACGGTCGACTGGATCTCACCGAAACGGATGCCTGTTTTTGTTGGTGCTTCTGGTCCTATGAAGTTCCAGTTGGTCTCCTTGCAGTTTCTCATTCCATCTCGGTGCGGGCGATGGATGAGTCGCTGGCTTTACAACCCCGGGATATGTACTGGAAGTGAGTATGTCCTTGCCCAAGCACGACATATATGCTCACGGCCCATAGCGCGATGAGCATGATGAAGTGAGTGCATCGTCTTGGTGGGAGGCATCGTATTTATGAGCTGCAGTAATTGGTGGTTCCGAGTTGCGATACACAAGGAAGAAGGAGCAGATGGCACCTTTCTGCGGTTCGAACACCCTACTCTGGCTGGAGTGGCCAGCGGTGGATGGATGGAGCGAATGAAGGATGCCGGAGAAGACCTGCTCAGACCCAACTTCGGTCCAAAGCACCCCGATGTACCTCTATCCTCGCAGATGGAGAAGAAAGTCGAGGTCTCCATGATTAAAGAAGGCGTCACTCGTCTGATCACGAAAGCTGAGCTGGAGGCGCACAATCAGGCGGACGAGCCATGGTTCGTCGTCAGAGGAGAAGTGTACGATGGAAAGCCTTTTCTGGAACAACACCCTGGTGGTCCGGAGTCCATTCAGCTTGTTGCAGGACAAGATGCAACGGAGGATTTCTTGGCCATCCATTCTTCCGATGCAAAGTTGCAGCTCTCTCAGGTATGTCAACCGCTGGACTCACCACCCCACCTAATGAGATATCAGTTCCATATCGGTACACTCGTATCGAATGACGGAGAAGAAGACAGTGTGGTTCCTGGTGATGAAGAGGAAGCAATTGATGATGTATTCCTGAACAAGACCAAATGGAAGCCGGTCAAGCTCGTCCGCGTGACTGAGACATCTCATGACTCAAGAATCTATCGATTTGCGCTCCAAACACCTGAGCAGCGACTGGGACTGCCGGTCGGTCAACATGTTTTCGTTCGGCTCCGTCGCAAAGATACCGGCGAACTTGTTCAGCGGGCATATACCCCGGTGTCTCTGCAGGAGGCGAAGGGACATATCGATCTGCTCATCAAGTTCGTCCATCTTAGTCTGTGGCGATTATGCCTGCTTACTGAACATGGACAATAGACTGTATCTTCCAAACGAAACCTTCCCAATTGGGGGCAAGATGACTATGGGTTTCAACCAGCTTGAAATAGGGGACATCGTGGAAATGAAGGGGCCATTGGGGTCATTCATCTGGCTGGGCAGAGGAGAGGTCGTTTGGCGTGGCATGCAGCGCAAGGTCAGGAACCTGGGCTTGATATGCGGTGGCAGCGGTAAGCTGGCTTATACTAAGCCGCATCACGGAATCTAAACCTGTCCTAAGGTATAACTCCTATTTTGCAAGTCCTGCGAAGTGTCTTGCATGATGAGGACGACAGCGAAACTCGACTGTGGATGCTTAATGCCAACAAGACTGAACACGACATTCTCTTACGTGATGAACTTAACGAACTCGCCCGAAAGCATGGCGAGACGCGCTTCAAACTCCATCATACTCTCGGCATAGTGCCGGCCGTCTGGCCATACAGCCGCGGTCGGATCACCGACGACATGCTGCGGAGCCACATGCCTCCACCTTCGGACGACGCCCTCATACTGGTCTGTGGGCCCGAACCAATGATCAAGTATACGGTGGAGCCAGGGCTGCAACGCCTTGGATGGGATACGGCGAAGCACTTAGTTATATTTTAGCGCTAGAGAGGACCCTACAAGGGAGAACCTCATGTAGCTATGATGGTTCGAGCGCATGGCCACAATATGGGAGGGCGGAAAATAAGAAGACGGCTCTGCCCTCGTGCCTTTTAGAGGTCGCATTGTTTCGGGGTAGCGAGAAACCAACCGCATCTTTTAGGGTAAAAGGCCGTGCTAGCGCAAACTGTCATAGGACATATCTATCCATAAATCAACTACGCGCGATTCCGCTTCCCAAGAATCCAATACAAACTAACAGTACAGTACAATGCCAACGAGCGATTTGCACACAAGTATAGTATTGGTCGCATTGCGATCATTGAGGAGCTAGCTCAATACTTGGGAACAGGGATGAAGCAGAGCAAAGCATTGACGCCCTAGTACGGTTAGTCAGTTCTGCGCGTGTTCGAGGGTTGCGTAACGCTTACCATTGCTAGCACCCCGGTTATCCACATGGCCTTGCCAAAAGGCCTTGGTTGATAGAGATAAATCAAGTTCATGAAGACACCGCCGAGGTTTCCCATGCTGCCAACGATGCCGGACATGACGCCGTTCGAATACGGGTTGCAATGTGGAACGAGAGCGAAGTTGGCACCGTTGCCCATCTCATTGAAGATGGCACAGATCACGAGGATGACCATGATCGGTCCGATGCTCGGGTTTCCGTTCGCCATGTAGAGTCCCCATGCCAATGCCATGATACCTTGCATGAAACCACAAGCAAGGGTAAGATATTTCTTCCCCGGTACTCCCCACTTCCGATAAACACGATCGGCGAGGAAGCCACCGAAGGGTCGCGTGAATAGATTCAGCAGCCCGAAGAGAGCCGTAAGCTGGAAATACGGATTAGTCTCAGCACGTGCAAAAGCCCTTCGCCACTCACATATCCTGATTTTGTCTGGCCGTAGCTGGGGAATAGACCGAAGAGAACATTGGCGAAATTTCCATCCACCGACAACTCGAAGCCAAACGTGGTGAGGTATGCAAGGGAAGGGAGCCAAGTGAGAGGACTGATAAGGACCTGGATCGCACCCGCAGTCGTGAGCGTCTCGTTCACAGCGACATCAACCTCGGATGTGACATCTACAGTACAGTCAGTCTACGGCAACTTACGGTTAGTTAGAAATGATCGTACTCTGTTCGAGTTCAGCCTCATCTTCCTCCACCGGTTTTACAGCCATGCTTGCTTGAGCCCGCTTTTCTTCCTCTTTCTGCTGTGCCGCCTTCTCCTCGTCGTGACTCACGTGGACCTCGTGACCACGAGCGACGGCGAGCGCCGTAGCCGGAAGGTTATGTCTCATGCTCCACTTTCCAGCCGGATGGTCGGTGCCAAAGATTAGAACCAGCGCAGCCGTAAAGAGCAGAATCGGTACGGGAACTATGGCGAAAGCCGCGCGCCATGCAACATGAGGAGTCATGTGATCGGCTAGAAGGTTGTTGTAGAGCGCGACCATGATGACGAAGGTGATGCCACCACCCATGTTGCCCCATCCGCCGACCAGCGCGTTAGCAGCACCCACGACGTTCTTGTCGAAGAAAGCGGTGGTCCACGCTTGACAAGGGACGAAAGTGCCGCCAAGGATACCAATGAAAAAACGCAGCACGTATAGGGTGCCGGCGTCTTTTGCTGTGCCGGCCAAGCCGGAGGGAATAGCTCCGAGGATGAGTAGCGCTGCCATCACTTTGCGGGGACCGAATCGGTCGACGAGTGGCCCGACGGCAACGCGGACGATGAAGGTAGCGCATAGAGCAGTGATGTTGGAGTTGGCGACTTGCGCGGCGGTAAGATGGAGGTCACTGCGAATGGCCTCTGGGATCAAAGGCGGAAAGGCGAACCAAGATAAGCTGTAGGATGTCCTTCAGTTTCATTTGATAGAAGTGGCAGACAATGCTTACAACGCGACAAAGAAGCCGAGCCATGAAAGGTGAAAGTTGCGAGCGTAAGGATTACGCAGGTTGAATATAGGGAGTGTATATGATTTCAGGTTGACTGGGTTGAGAACCGGGTCGCTCCAGAGACTCGACCACGTGAAGGCTGGTACGGTGCGCGAAATGCTGGCATGCTTGGTAAGGGGATGGGTCTGCATGTTGGAGGTCTCCCTGGAGACGGCGATGCTGGACATGATTCTGATTTATACGTTTCTTTCTTGAGCCGAGCTAGCAGCTGCAGATCGAACACCGCTGTTGATGTCCTATATCTTAGCGGATCGCGGTGGACCCGAGGGACGATCGAGACGTTCTGAAGATGCGGAGAATCTTATCGTAGCGAGGTTTGCTATAGACGGTATCGGAGACGAGAAGCGATAGCAGTTCCGACGGCGTAGAGTACCACCACCCGTCACCAGCAGCCTCAAGATGGACGTGAAGAAAGACAGTCGCTATCTTGGACGCTGATAGCGTGCAGGCCAAGATGAGCAAGGGAATGTGGAGTGGGATCGAGTGGCACTCTGATAGGCACCCTTGGACCGTTGTGAGGTCTCCCAGCCTTGCTGGCCAGTTCGGAGCCATCCTTTATGGAAGGACAGGGCTTGTTCTGACGCCTGATACGCGTCTATAAGTAGAGACACAAAGTAGCGAACGTACCATGTGGAATGCGCGCTTATTCCAAGCGCTGTAAGGTGCGGAAGCCATATAAAACGTCGACAGGAAGGCCAAAAGACTCCCTAAGCCAACTGGCTGTCCAACGATTCGTCTTGAAGGTTCAGCCCAAAGGTTTCACTTAGCCGTTCCAACGTATTCCGTCCTTCCGTGATCGGAGACGGAAGAGACAGTGGCGCCGAACCAGTGGACTCGTGTTAGGTCATAGATAAGAGTATTCTGCCCAGACGGCTGCTTCGGTTGAGAGACTTGCATCAGATTACTGGCGATACTAGCAACGGTCTGCTCGAAGTATCCCTGAAGTTTGCAGGTTCGGTACTACGTCATAGACAAAGCGGTTTACGTGAAACCAATCAAGTACTTGCGGGGTGCAGCGGGGAGATGAAAGACATCGATCTGGTAGGGTTACTGAGTGCCAGATAAAGGAAGAGTGAACACAAAACTCGTAAAAAGGTATGATTCGATAAGCACGACATGTTCAGGGGTCCTCGAGAACGCGTCGTTGCGCGCCTGTTTCCAGAGTGCCGCGATAAGGACTGGCAACACGCGTTCCTCTATGGACAGCTGCTCCTGCGCCTCTCGATCTCCTCGAATCCGAATTAAGAAAGAGACTCCTCATTGGCGAAGAATGTGGACGAATCGAAGCGCTTCGAATTTGAAGATATGCATCGGATGCACTGTGAAGTGACCTCATCTGCTGGGCGTTGAGTGGCCCTGATGGCCCAGGACTGTACCCCTGTATCGCGAGAGTGGGCTCCTCGGAATCAGCGACTCTGCACCTCAAAACGTGAGATACCGTACCCTCAGCCTATCTGGCGCTGCTAGAGACGCCGCTCCAGCATCCATCCAGCCTTTGCTCTTGCTTCGGACTCCTGCCTGACTGTCTGAGTGAGCGGGCGGCACTTTGACCGTCTACTACTACCATGGCTCCTGTTGCGACCGAGCAGTCAACAGGTATGGAGCCTGCGCCCTTAGAGCGTAGAACCATCTTTGTGGTCGGGTTGGGAATGGTGGGGATAGGTGCGTTATCGCCACTGTGAAAGAGACCGCATCTGAGCAGTCGTAACAGCCTTCATCGAGAAGATGCTCAATCTGGACGAGCAGAAGAAGTACAGAATCATAACTTGCGGAGAGGAGACGCACTATGCGTACAACCGCGTGGGGTTGACGGAGTACTTTCAGCATCGCTCCGTTGCCGAGCTCTACCTGAATAGTCGTACGTGTCATCCTCAAGCACTCAATATAAAGCACTGAGAAGATATGTGCAGCCGAATGGTATTCAAAGCAGGACCCTGACCATTTCATGTTCTACACGGGGGAAAGCGTAACCGAACTCCATCCGGACCAGAAGCTCGTAAAGACCAGCAAGGGCCGGACGTTCTCCTACGACATCTGTGTCCTCGCTACCGGTTCCCATGCAGCATATCCATCGTACATGCCGGCTGAACGGGCAGCCAAAACCAATGGCACGTTCGTCTATCGGAATGTTGCCGATCTGGAGAAGATCATCGACTACGCTGATCGGCCCGATGTGACTGGAGGGAGGGCGATCGTTGTCGGTGGTGGTCTCCTTGGCCTCGAAGCCGCGAAAGCGGTATACGATCTGCCCACGATTCCGAATGTTACCATCATAAATCGAAGCGGATATCCTCTGTCGCGTCAACTGGATGCAGAAGCAGGCGAGATGGTGCAACGCCGCATCGAAGCCCTCGGTGTACAGTGCCTCACGAATATCGGTGTCGAGAAGGTCAACGTGAGGCTTGACGCAAACGGAGACCCTGTTGTGGACGAAGAGGGAAAAGAGACCTTCGCTGGTTTCGATCTTACCGATGGCACTCGCATCGATGCAGAGCTAGTTATCTTCTCCGTTGGCATTAGTCCGCGTGATGAGCTTGCTCGGGAAGCGGGTATCGATTGTGCCAAGAAGGGTGGAATCGTTGTCGGCGACGACCTGCAGACGAGCGCAAAGGATGTTTATGCGATTGGAGAGTGCGCGAGTTGGAGAGGCAACACTTATGGTCTCATCGCACCTGGCAGTGAGTAGAACTCTCTATGGAGCTGGAAGCTGGTTCTGATCAAGAAATTCAGTCGAGATGGCGGACATCCTCTCCTTCAACTTGACTCAGACCGAAACGGACGTAGGCACGTACTCACCAAGAAGGATGAACAATCCCGATCTTTCCACGAAGCTCAAGCTTATGGGAGTGGACGTAAGTATCCTTGCGGTCCGCCTCAATACAATCTGGCTGAATACTCATGAAGGTCGCCTCATTCGGGGATTATTTCGCGGACATCCGAGCGAAAGAGCGCCTGGCGAAGGAGCAAGAACTTAAAGTGAAGAAAGCGTCTGCTGCAATCTTACCGCCGATTCCTCTCGGCGAACCTCCTAAACTTCCACCGGCCATTCAGGTGGTGAGTGAACCACCTAAGCCAGGCGATGCCTTCATCAGGGAGGAATTGAAGGCCGTGCCGCCGGAATCGGCGGATGACAATGCTGCTTCCGGGAGCTTGAAGGTGGCAAATGGGAATGGTGACGGTGCTACAACGCCGAGGAAGAGGCATCATCGGCGCAATCCCACTGCTCAAGATGAGCCTATCAAATGCTTGACATACAAGGACCCGTTCGGGTCTGTGTACAAGAAGTGGGTGGTTCTCCTTGGCAAATATCGTGTCCCTAACACGGGGCAGATATATCTTTACGGCTGACGGGAAGTACCTTCTGGGAGGAATGATGATTGGGGATGTGGGCGATTACGTGAAGCTGGTGTCCATCGTCAAGAAGAAGGTAAGCACTTGACCCGCTGCTAACCCGTATCACGCATTGACTGTGTCGTAGAAAGCGTTGGAGGTCCCGCCGTCCGACTTCATTATAGGCGCAAAGGCCAAAGGTGACGATGACGGAGCGGACTTGGATGACGATGTCGTCGTTTGCAGCTGTCATGTGAGTCGGCGGTCTATAATGAGACGCATCTTCTCATTCGGATACAGGGTGTGACCAAGGCGAGCATCGCCAAAGCTGTGGGGGAAGGTGTGAACGATATCGGCGGGCTCAAGCTGAAGACAAAGGCTGGAACGGGCTGCGGTGGATGTCTTCCGCTGGTTACGAACATCCTCAAGGCAGAGATGAAGAAAGCGGGGCAGGAGCTGAGTAACAACCTGTGCACCCACTTTGCGATGTCTCGCGCCGATCTCTTCAATGTTGTGAAGTAGGTCGCTTCGGTACTTGCATGGGTAATGATGCTGATCTATTCATTAGGATCAAGAAGCTGCACACCTTCACCGAAATCATGGAGCAGTGCGGCGTCAAACCGGATGCTGTGGGCTGCGAGATTTGCAAGCCTACTATTGGCAGTATTCTTTCATCCCTTTGGGCGGAGCATATCATGAATCCTGTGCATCACCAGAACCAAGACACCAACGATCGGTACGTGGGAATTCATGCTTGAACGTATTGGTCATTCATGCATGTCATCTAGTTTCATGGCCAACATCCAACGAAATGGAACGTTCTCCGTCATCCCAAGAATTGCCGCCGGAGAGATCACACCCGAGAAACTGATTGTGATAGGCCAGGTGGCTCAGAAATGTGAGGATAGCAAACCATATCAGGAGGCTGCGCTGACAAAGCGGGTCAGACAAGCTGTATACTAAGATCACCGGCGGTCAGCGTATTGACATGTTCGGCGCAATGAAGCAAGATCTTCCTGATATTTGGGGTGAGCTTAACGCGGCGGGATTCGAAAGCGGGCACGCATACGGCAAGTCTCTGCGAACGGTGAAGAGCTGTGTAGGAACCACATGGTGTCGTTATGGTGTCGGAGACTCAGTCGGCTGTAAGTCCCAGTCGACTTTGAATTCACGGCCACCTCTGAATGAGAGTGCAGTGGCTATAGCTTTGGAAGAACGCTATAAAGGCATTCGCTCTCCGCACAAGATCAAGGGCGGTGTAAGTGGGTGCGTGCGGGAATGTGCAGAGGCACAGAACAAGGACTTCGGTTTGATTGGCACGGATAAGGGCTGGAATCGTATGTTGCCTTCAATTGACTGGATGCCAACAACTTATCCTGCATGCAGTCTTCATTTGCGGCAATGGTGGAGCTACTCCTCGGCATGCGACTCTATTTGCAACAGACATACCACCGTCAAAGGTCATTCGGATCATCGACCGTTTCATCATGTACTATATCTCGACGGCAGATAAGCTGATGCGCACATCGCGCTGGCTCGAGCAGATGGAGGGTGGAATTGAGAAGCTGAAGAGAGTATTATTGGACGACGAGTTGGGGATTTGTGCTCAGCTCGAGAAGGACATGGACGAGCTGGTCGGTCGATATGAAGACGAGTGGGCGCGAGTGGTGCACGAACCCGAGCGAAGAAAGCAGTTCCGGCAATTCGTCAACACCGACGCTCGGCAAGAGCAAATCGAGAAGATCCGCGAAAGAGGACAAGAGCGGCCGGCTGACTGGCCGAAGGCATTCCCAGGCGTAAAGTTCCACGAGGGCCAAGTCAAGACACCAAAGTCCGACTGGAAGTGGCGAAAGATGGCCACGGTTGACGACATGATGCCTACTCCAGCCGGGACCACCAGCGCTGCTGTGAAGTATGGCGACACGCCGATTGCCATCTACCACGTTCCGAAGAGGGGCTACTATGCCACTCAGCAAATGTGCCCACATCGCCGCGCTTTCGTGCTGGATCATGGGATTATTGGCGACGATCCGGACGGAAACCTGTATGTCTCCTGTGAGTGGCTCGTTATCGTGGCCTATCATTACGTTTTCTGACATGAACTAGGCCCGCTACACAAACGTAACTTCCTGCTAGAAGGTGGCGATTGCCTGAACGACTCGGACTACAAGATACTGTCCTTCGACGTCAAACAGGAAGGCGACGATATTCTTCTTCTCCTGCCAGAATCGGACGAGCTTGATGAGGTCATTGGAAGCAGCAAGTGGATGGTCAGAAAAGCAACGGCTGAAGCGTATGACCGAGGAAGCGCGGGTGGGGTTGAGATTGTAGGACCTGACAGCGCACCAGCTAGGACGGAGGAAGCTGCCGCTCCGCAGGCTGCCTGTGGTAACCACAAGCTAGATTGGTAATCGCCTTTGCGGAAAGATCATCTTGTATCAGTAACATTACAGTTTGCTTACGTATCTAGTTATGTATCGGCCTCATCCCTTGTTCAACGTATTGCCAGACCCTTTTGGGTTGCTCTCAGTCCATACAGCCCAATCCTCATCTTTCCGTCTCTGCTCCTCAGCTCTCTCCTCAGCGAATGCAGTCCCATCCATCTCCGTATCCATCTGCAGCTGTTCCTTTGATGTTGGCGCAGCTTCCGATGCGGCACCACCGCCGGAAATGATATTCCCTCTTCGTTGTTCCTCGGCGAGGTACTCGTCGATCGTCATAGTAGGTAAGCGATGTGAAGGCCGAAAGACCTGCGCTTGTAGTCGTTGGCGGTCAGCAGCGACAGATGACGTGTTCGAAGGCATAAGAGTAAACGGGCGCAGAGGCTACACTGTGATCAGCACTTGCGCATACATAGCACTTAGGGCTCCAATCACTCACCCGTCCTTGCGGATCGAGCAACGGCCCATTCACATCCGTCAACACCTGGTTGATCCTATCCAGCCTCCACGTCCCATCCCCCTCCTCCGCCGCCCTTCTCTCCCCCACCGGCGGTCGTGGCTCCTCGGGCGGAGCATGCCTGAGCAGCTCCAGCTCCTCAGCAACACTCCTCAACTGCGCCCAAGCCTGGAAATACGCCAACCGGAGCACCTCGAAAGTAAGCTCCCGGGCTTTATCCTCATCATACGTCGGCGGTAAGTCGGCAAGCTTGGCGAAGAGGTCAAAGTCCGAGCCGGTCTCGACCGGGACCGGGAGAAGGGAGGCAATGCGTGAGCGGAGCTCTTTTTCAGCTTTGAACTGCTTGATCTTTATCTCCCTCCTCTGGGCAAAATCGGCCGGTATCGGTCCAGCGAACAACGTCTCGTCGGAGGCCGGTATGAGCCCATACGAGTTCACACGATTTATATACGCGCGGAAATGTCTCTGTTACGCATAAGCTTGGGAGGCAGGGCGTTGGAAGGGATGTATGTATGCGCACCTCAGACTCTAGGAGACGAGCCATCCGCTCTTCCCTCCCCGTAGCAGTGACCCGGCCCGCCGCCTCACCCCACACAAACTCAACAAGCATATACACCGCTTCCCTCGTCCCTAAGTCTTCGGACGTCTCGTTATCGCTAAACAGCCCCAGGTCGGTAATGCGGGCAGAGAGGAGGTTGAGGTCGGAGAGGGCGGAGTGGAGTGCTTGTTGGGCAGCGGGGTCGGAGGCGGGGAGGTGGAGGGAGGTGGAGAGGGAGGAGAGGATGCGGGTGAACAGGGTGGAGAGGGGGAGGGAGGAGGAGGTGGGGGTGGACATGGTTGGGTTGGTTGGGTTGGTGTGAGAGGTGGTATGCTTGCTGTCTGGGTTGTGCTGGTCGGCGCTTATGGATGACGCGAAGGTCCCTGAGAGAAGCGCCCAGAAGTGCCAGAGTGACCGACGATTAGGTGAACAAATTATGCTACACAATTATGTGTACAACAACCCCTAAGCAATATACAGTCCTAATCGAAATCCCTACAACTCCGGCGAAAACCCCCCACCCCCCCAATCCCTCAACGGCCACTCCCTCAAAACGACCACAACCCCGCACCTAACCCTCTCGCCCTCAAACTCCCTCCTGCCGGGGGGCAACCTCAAACACTCCCTCTCCGGCTTCACAATCAGCTGTCTCGCCTTCTTTCCCTTCCTAGGGACTTTCCCGCCTTTGGGGGGCTCGTTCCAGTCCTTCGGCGGGGGAAGGCCTCGAAGGAGAGGGTGAGGAGGCCAGGTACGGTTGAGCCAGGCTGGTTTGCGCGCCGAGGGAGGGGCGGTAGGGAGGGGGGAGAAGAGCGCGTCGTCCTCGGAGTCTTGCGGAAGGAGGGGGAGGAGAGTGGGTTTGTACAGGGGGAGGATGTCGAGTTTCTCGGTCCGAGGTGGGGAGGGGACGGTGTTCTCGGGAACTGGGGGCAGTTGGGAGGCGGGGCGGGTTGAGGCTGTTGAGGTGCTGGGTGCTGAGGGCGGCTGAGGGGTGCTGCTCTTCCGCGCTGCTTTGGACGGTGTGGAGCCGCTTGTGCCGGACGTTGTTCGGAGAGGTGTGGGGCCTCGTCCGATGTCCGCTTCGCTCGCAAGCCCATGCACTCTCGACCTCGGCAGCGGCGCAATGAGTCGCTCCCCTGCTTCCTCCTTCTTCACCTCTTCCTCTCTTTCTTCCTCTTCTTCTTCCTCGTCCTCGTCTCCATCCTCGTCCTCCTCATCATCATCACTCGCATCATCAGACAACTCGATAACCTCCCTCGCACCCCGGTCCGCCAACAACGCCCGATTCGCTTCCAGTATCTCGATAACAGGCCTCTCGCTCGGCTCGAACGGCCGGGGCAGCGCTCTACTCGGCAATCTCGCTATCGGCCGCACCGATGAGCCAGAAGCCAAGGAAGAAGAGGAAGGTTCGCCAAGCTGCATAGATTCTACGCCGAACTTTAGTTGCTGGAGGGACTGGGGCGGTGCGCTGGAGGAGGTTGACGCTGAGGCTTGGCTGGGTTGGGCTGCTTGATTTGAGGTGGTGGGGGTAGGTGGGGAGGAGCGGTCGACGGCTTTCCCTTTACCCTTGAGGTCGGAGGAGGCCATCAGGTTCCCAGCTCCGCACGCCGTCACGGATGACCTAACAGCCGGCTCAGGCCGTGCAGGAGCAGTAGCAGGGAGCTTGACATCCCTAGCCGGCTCAGTCTTCGTTGCAGGCTCGTCGTCGTCGCTCAACGTCAAATCGATCGGCGCTGAGCAATTACTGCATTTCCAGCCATAAGCCGTACCCCGTTTCTCCTCCGCTCTAGCTGGCCGTCTTTCGCGTAGGGTAAGCTCTCGTAGCCGATTGGCAGCTTTGTTCAGCTCGTTCACTTCCGCCGCTGTGAGCGGGGGCCGATGACACACTATGTGCCTTCCATCAGCTTAGCTCTCCCGAGACCCGAGTGAGGGAGGAGTAGGGGGAGAAGGGAAGGGGAGGACGGACAGTGATGCCACCTTAGGCCGCAGAGTGAACATTTCATTAGGTAGTTGTCTGCCGCTCCTTCGTTAGTACTGAGCAGCGGGGTTATAAGGGTGGTGGGTGGGACAGACCTGAGTCGCTCGCCCTGATACCGCATATCTGGCAGCCAAGCTTCGGGTCGAACGTTCGGGGCATCGTTACTGGGCGTCCGAGCAATACAGTGGTGGGTATACAGTGAGTATTGTGGTATCGACTGAGAATGTGGCAGCTCTCTGTTACAGTAAGCGCTCAGCGGAACAGCGCCGAAACGCGTTACCCGGAGATACGCAGTCTGGCCGGAACCGAGCTGATAAAATTCCGACCCTTGACCTCTTCGCCACTTTCAGGTTGTCCTCCTCCTCCCTCGCAGGCGCGACCAGGAGAACACCCAACAAGCAAGGATGATCCTACGGCAATTCCTTCGTCAGCTGCCTACGCAGTCTATATTCACTAGGACGATCATGACCTCGCTGCCTAGACGGGTCGAGGGTACGATTCCACCGGTTATACAACGAGCAGCGGACGCAGCGGTACACATCACCGAGCAATGGACCGGCGCGACCTCAGACTCGGCCTCGACTTCCCCCCCTCCTCCCCCTCCTTCCCCACCAACAACCGCATCCAGCTCAACACCCGGTGCAGCGCAAGAAGCCCCCTTTTTCCGACGGAACAAGAGCTTCATCGCCGTTAAAGAAGACCCCCTGCTGGCATTCATGGCCCGCTGCCTAATGCGAGACGGCCGCCTCCAGCCCGCCCGACAAATAATCGCCGAGATGCTCCTCTACATCCACTCGCAGACACACGCCGAGCCGCTTCCCTTTGTGCGCGAAGCGATCCGGCGCGCCGCGCCGTCCGTGCGCATGTCTCGCCATACCCACGGGGCGAAGATCATCCTGGTTCCTTTTCCGCTGCAGGAAAGACAGCGCGTGAGACGCGCGATGCGCACGATCATCGAGGCGACCGAGAAGCGCGGAGAGAAGGGGATGCATAAGCGGCTCGCGTGGGAGTTGTTCGACGTTATGGCGGGCAAGGGAGCGACGTTCGCGGCGAAGGAGAGGCTGCATAGGGAGGCGGTGATGAACCGGTACGTCGTTCTACTACTACTCTACTGCTCTTACATGCACTCACACGTTTGCACCAGGTCGCATACGTACGGGATGAGGCTCGGGTAATGGATGCATGTACATCTGCAGTTTCCGCTTAGCCCGTTGTCAGTGTTGGTACAGTGGGAAATGTGATCTGGCTTGGCACACGCATGCTCGAACCCGTCCAGAGTGTGCATGAACAGATCTCCTACAGTACTAATCACACATTCGTGAGAGATCGATCCCGCAAACTGCGCCGCGTCGCTCATCCTCAGAGTCCGATATCATTCTCAATCGAATATCTGCACTGATCACCCCGCAAAACAGCTGCATACCTCGCATACTGTCCTCCTCTCGTTAGTGAATTCGGGAGCGCTCAGGCTGAGAGACGATACAGTACAAACAGACTGCATATTCCCCTTGTTCGACATGATTCTCCGATCGACGAAGCGGAAAGGAAGTAAAACCTGGCGCTAGAAGAGCTGGTCAAAATGGGGGAAGTGCGGGAGTGATACAGTATGGCATTGCATGGCATTGCGCCTTCCCCGCTGCATGCGTCCCGCCCAGTCAGTCAGGCATTCACAAATCGGTCTCACCCAGCAGGTGTGGGTCTGGTGAAACGAACGAACGAGCAGAACTTCATCGGAAAGGATCAGCAAGTGTGACTGGTCTATGCGTGGCTTGATCGTCGCACGCTGCGGATGTCGGATCGGAGATCACACCCACGCGCGGCGAAATCACCCCTTAGTTTGGAGGTGGAAGGCTCGAAGGCAAGCGTGGGTTATAGGTAACTTGTTCGAAAGATCGCACACCAGAGAAAGTGGATGACAAGCTCCTCTTCGGAAAACGATACCGGCCGAGTCGGCCAGCACGGGCAGGACAGCGCGAGAAATGGAGAATGTCATGAATGCATTAGAGCTACACTACGCCAGTTTTGTTGCCTGCGCAAACATTAGTTCAGACATTGACAAGCAAAGCAAGGATGGGATAGCTCACCTTGCCATACAACGACTCCACGACGTTCCCGATATGCTTCAGCGTGTCAAGGGTGCTAGAGTATGTCTCCTAGTCGTTGCAGATTACAGTATCAGCGGATATTCTGCTGTGAAGCTGGAGGTGAGACGTACGTCTTCTTCCGGCTCGTCGTACACCACCAGGCAGCCCGCTCCTTGATCCAGGATCCCGTTAAACACCTTGTCGAGGATCATCTGGCTTAGCCTGGCAACGCCATATATTAGCTATAACGTCCCCAATGCTCGCATTGAGCAGGACTTACTTGAGCTCCACCTGGCTGACGGGCTGGCCAACCAGGCTCGCTACGTGCGAGATCTCTATCCTGCTGAAAGGCTCGATGATCTTGAGCAGGTTCTGCTCCAGCAGGGTATCGTAAAGCGCAGAGAGGTGCGTTCGGATCGTCGGGTCGGATTGGAGTTCTGTCAAGTGCAGGGTTAGACGCAAGTTAGAGGGGAGGTAGGAAGAGGGCGTACCTGACTGGTAGTCCTTCAGAGCTTGCTCGAACGCTGCAAGGTTGCGCGCTTGATGGGCGGCCGCGATCGCTTTCATAGCGTCTACTTGTCGGCCGGCGTGCTTCGAGGCGAGCTTGACGTTCATGATGGTATTGACGTCTTCCGGCTGCACCGGCATCAGCGTTTCGCACGCAAAGTCTAAGTGCTCGCACGCACCGCATTCAACATAATCTTGCACAGCAGCATATACTTCAATGCCGCCAGTGCCCCAGTCGTATCCTCCACCCCGCTCATCCCCTCAAACGCCTCGAAGAAATAGGAGTACGCGGTCTTATAGTCCTTATCCTCCGCCAACAACAGCCCGCTCTGCATATCCAGCTGCGCCTGCAAATGCGGCGGGCAGTATATGCTGTTCGCAGCTGTCCTCGAGCTTGTCAGCGCCGCCTTCGCCTTGGGTAGATTCTGTGTCGCGTGGTGGAGTTTTGATTCCAGCAGATGAACTTCGGTCAGGATCATCTTATCGTCTAACCGCCTCAGCTCGCCGAGTAGGCGGTCGACGATGGCCAGTCCATCCCGGTACTGACGCGTCTCGAGGAAGAGGGTGGCGAGTCGGATCTCGAGGGATTGCGCGAGGAAGATACGGGATTCTCCGCGGGCCCAGGAGATGAGCTCGTTCAGGAGGGAAGTTTGGATGGGTGTTGAGGAAGGGAGAGGGGCGAAGTAGTCGATGAGGGTTCGGACTGCATCCAACGTTAGCCTGCTGAGAGCGCCAGCACCATAAGAAAGATTGCGTACTGAGTTTTGCCGACTTTGCTTTGGCAGTCGAGGACATGAACTGCCGTGACATCCGTACGACCTCCGCGAGCGCTTCAGCATTCCTACAACCACCTGATCAGTATAAACTCCTTCTCGCACTTTCCCTCCTACGCACCCCTCATCCCTATACAGCTGAGCAAGCTGCAGTAGCGCACCCTCCTGATCCCTCGTAGCCTCCTCATTCTCTATCGCGCGCGTTAGCCTCATCACCACCACAACGCTAACGAGCGAAGGGTCGACGCACCCGACTTTGAAGCGACGATCTCCTTCAAGATCCCTTCCGCCTTTTTCGGGTCGGTCTTGGCCACCTCTGTGGCTTGCTGTAGTGGTGTTTGTGCCATCTTCCTGGTCCCAGAGTGCGTACAGAGTGAAGTAGGCAGCTGTATGCTGCTCTGATATGGTATGGTATGAACACGGTACGAGTAAGGCGGAAGCAATCGCAGTTCGAGCGGTTACGCGTCGTCCTGATGAGCAAGGGTCGCGCGGCCATACCAGTAAGACGAAGTAGGCGCATACAGCTTGTTTGACTTCCTTCCTACACTCCAGCTTCCTTGTCGAGATGGCTGATGATACCGTACTCCCTATACCGAACCTGAAGCTGCCTCAGGCGCTGTTCGTACTGCAGAGCCCGAAGTTGCAGCCTCTACATGAGAAGGCGCTCGAGGAGCTGCTGGCGGGTGTGCAGGCCGATGGTGAGTCCGCTTACACCCAGGCGTCGAGGAGGATGTATGCTTATATACATTGGTGTAGACATGGCACCATACTACAAGCTCCTTCTCGAGACGACACCATCAATAAAACGGGACGATGCCCTGCTCAAAAAGATGGAAGAAACGAACGCTGCCGAGCTCGCCAAGCTGGACGAAGCGCTCGCCAACGCCGAGAAGACGGAAGGCGAGACGGAGATCAGCGATGCGCTAAAAGCGAAGGCGTCCTACCTGACCAAGATCGGTGACAAGGAGCGCGCTCTGGAAGCTCAGAAGCTCGCATTGGAGAAAACACCTGGACTGGGGTCGAGGATCGACATCACTTTAACCATCATCCGGATCGGGTTCTTCTTCCAGGACAACAAGATCATCTCGGAATGGATGACGAAAGCGGGCGAGCTGATCGATCAGGGCGGGGACTGGGATAGGAGGAATAGGCTGAAGGTGTACCAGGGAAGGCATTTGTTGAGCGTGAGGCGGTTTAAGGAGGCGAGCGATTTGCTGTTGGATGCGCTGTCGACGTTTACGGCGACGGAGGTGTTCGAGTATAATGAGTTTGTGACGCTTACCGTGTTGAGCGGGACGTTGACGCTCCAGCGGGTGGACCTGAAGAAGCGGGTGCGTGCGCTCCCCTATTTTCTCTTCGTTCTTTGCTCATCCGCACGATAGATAATGTCAAGCCCAGAAGTTAACTCCGTCCTACCCGAGCTCCCGCACCTAGGCGACTACTTCACCTCCCTCTACAACTGCGACTACGCTCGCTTCTTCCGCGCACTCGGTACGCCCTCCTCATCTCTTCTTCCATCACACGGCTGACCGGGTGTGAATAGCGGAAATCGAGCAAATGTACCTCATCCCATCCCGTATCCTTTCCCCGCACGCACAGTACTACGTGAGGGAAATGCGTATCCTCGCTTATTCCCAGCTGCTGCAGTCATATCGTTCCGTCTCAATCTCCTCACTCAGCGCAGCGTTCGGCGTAACGCCCTCCTTCATCGATGCGTGCGTCCCTCTCCCTTCTTCCTCCCTCTCCTCTCCCTCCATCTACCATCTCTTCCGCTCCGCCGATTCCTGTACAGTCGCACTGATGCATTGATGCAGAGACCTGTCGAGATTCATAACCTCCGGCCGGCTAAACTGCACGATCGACAAAGTCTCCGGCATCGTCGAGACGCACCGACCAGACCGGAAGAACGCGCTCTACGAGCAGGTCGTCAAGCAAGGAGATGTGGTGCTGAACGAGATCCAGAAGTTGAGCAAGGTGCTGTATTAGTACACAGCGGCGAGCATCGTCGCAGCGAGCCAGTCGGGAGTGAGAGGAGCAGGCCCGGCCCAGGGGCGGAGGGGGATAATATCATTCATCAACTCTCCATTTTTGGTCGGCCCGAACGGGGGCTGATGAAACGATCATATGAAGCGACGATGATCAGTTGCGTTTTGACCAGCATGATCAAAATCAGACCAGGAATGATCAGAATCAGAACCAGAACAAAGAATGATCAGAGCGCATGCATGCGCGGTATGCTGAGCTGAAACGAAGGGATGAGCTCCGGCCGGCCAAGCCGCACATGCCGCACATAATTGTCAATGCCAATGCCAATAAAAGCCGACAATACCACGGACCTATTACAGTGGGACCCGCGATTAAGCATGGGCTCGGTGGACACCTTCTCTGATGCTTAAGGTGGGGTAATGCATAACAAGGGTTGTCATCGGAGCCAACAGGTTTCTCCGGGCGCATTTTAAGCCTGCAAAAAAAGCTTAACACCGTCACCAAAGTCGGCTTTAGGGTGTGGATATACTTGGTTAAGCTAGGAATGTTGCCAAAAGAGCATTTTAAGCCAAAACCAGAGCTTAACGAACTAGGGTGCTTGACTCCTTGGCCCTAGGAGATCAAAAGTTGGCCGGAACCAATGGAAACTATTAAGCATACATATGGGAAATCTCCGGATTTGCCTATGCAATATGCATAAGAGGAGGTATGCTTAATGCTCCATATATTTTACTGACTACGGAGTCGGTGGACCCAGAAACCTATGCTTAAGGACGGGTTATGCTTAATAGGGTGTATGCATAATCGCGGGTCCGACTGTACTAGACAATAGAGAGTTTCCGCACGCGCGTGAGGATGGCGACCTCCCGGACCCTGGCCTGCTAAATTACGATTTTGAATGGAAAACATAGTGACTGTGCCAACGGAAATCTCTTTGCCGTCCTGATCAATCGTAGCCTGTACTTGGTCATATGGAAGTTCAAGTGTAGCTCAGGTGGTATGGGAGCGGAAAACTCCTCAGGATGCATAATAGGTTTTTTCTGGCGATGGCAATCTCCCACCAAAAGCAACGCTTCTGATTGGTCAGTTTGGGGTGGGTGGTGAGCCTGAATGGCAGCGACAAATGGGACCAAACTTAGCTTGAGTGCCCGCTTTTGGGCTTAGTCTCGATCAGCTACATAATAAGTGTCCTTAGTATGTGTGAAGAGGAGCCAAATGTCCTCGCAAGTTACTATGTACGACATATAAAAGTCACCCGCAGGGGGCTCAGGGTCCGTGAGCTCGCTACCCTCACTGGCAGTGCGGAATCTCTCTAATGAAAGCGTCTCACCCGTGTGCATTATGCGGTGGCAAAAGCCCCTGACCGATGTCTAGCGTCCCCTCGTGCCGATGGCAACCACCTCCTTCCCCCCTCCCGACCGACCACGCCGACCACGCCGACCCAAGAATGAGCCAAGACCAGCGCACGCGTACGGTCAGTGGCGCCCAACGCGTCGCCCACCCGGCGTACCAACCGGCCAGATCCACTCCACCCGGTCATAAACTTATGAAACGAACAAGCATGACCGTACCCGCCGAGCCATCATGCTGCTGCGCGTCAAGTTTTCAACGATTTTGTTGAAAGGCGAAATGAGCAGGCGCGCGAGTTGGACGAGGACGCGTCATGCGGTATGTTGAGGGAAGGTTCGATGGCTTGCTCCCTTGCATGCTTGATCCCGGGGAACGCGTTGTTGGAATGGCTTGTCCCCGCTCCTGCTCGGCCTTGGACAAGCTGTTGAGCTGGCTTTTGCATGGCCAGCAAAGCTGAAACGTAGCTCAGGGTTGTTGCATTGCACTAAATGATTGTGATAGTGTGGTTATTGTGTGACATTACAGAAGATGGTGATTGAAAATCAGAGGTCGTGTTGGCATGGTATCGATCGAACACGCCCCGTTGTCGGCCTTTTCTTTGCCCTTTGCCGCGGCATGGGGCCCACATCGACGCGTTTGATTCCGGGAATGGCAACGGATCGCGTGTGTTCACAGAGAGATCGGCCATTAGGGCCCAACTTCACCGACTGCCGACTGTGCAGTGGAAGCCTATTTGCGGGTTGGCAGTACGGAGAATGCGATAATCAGCGGCAACTGCCATACACTTTCCCTTCTCTTTCTTCCATCAAACCATCACCACTCTCTCACTCTCTCACTCTCCGACGCCGAATCATTCCCCCCCTGGGCAACGCAGCGCGTTTGTCTCTTAACCCACACTGCAGCGCGACACCGAATCGAATCTCGAGCCAGCACCTCCCCCTCTCCTCTCCCCCTCCCTGTTATTCCTGTTCTCCTTCTCTTCGGCCTCCCCCCTTTTCGCAGGTCGCCGCACCCTCTTATTCGCTCGGCAATCGACCTTCGACTTTCAGTACCTTGCCTGCCGTCTTTCTCTTCTCGACATTCACTTGGACTAGGACTCATCGCTCGACTCTAGCAGCTCTAGCACGACCAGTCCAACCGCACATTCTTTTCTCAAAGCCGCTCTTTCAGCACCACATACGCGCACCCTCAGCGCACCCTTTCACCACTCCAGCCCAACCCAACAAGAACCTCTGTACCTTCTACACACCCAGCCCTTTTCTTTTGGCCGATTTCTGTCTGACAAGATGCGTTTCTTCGCCCTCCTTTCGACTGTCCTCGCCTCCGTCTCTGCCGCGCAAGCCGCGTGCACACCCGTAAAGAACTCGACCGCGAACGCTGCCTCTCTCACTGGGGCAGGGTCGAGCGCTGTCGCCTCCACCGTTTCTGCTTCTTCATCCGCTTCTGCCTCTGCTTCTGCTTCGGGGTCGGGCAAGCATCATCATAAGGGCGGCAGCTCGTCTGCTGGCGCGTCTGCCTCCCCAACAAGCACCTTCGCCGCCTCAAACGTGACGAGCACGTTCCCCGCCTCCAACGCCACCTCCGCTACGGCCTCGTCCTCCGCCGCAAGCTCAACCGCCAGCTCGGTCGACACCTCTCTCACGCGCGTCCAAGCCGCAGGCAACGGCGCCTACTTCATCGGTGCCTCTTCCTACTACCTGTACACGTACGCGGACGACGACCGTGCCGCCGTCCTCGACGCCATGCAGTCAGCAGGCATGACCGTCATCCGGATCTTCATCAGCGCCGTAGCGGCGAACAACAAAGGCTCGAACAACGCCGCGGTGAACGACGTCGAAGTGGACTATATTGGTACTTACGACGATACGATCCTGACGCAAGTCGACCAGCTGATGTACGAGGCCAGCCAGCGTGGCATGAAGCTCCTCATCGCCCTACACGACCGGTACGCGCTGGGCTTCTGGTCCACAGACATCTACTGCACCCAACTCGGTATTTCGCCATATACGAACAACCCGCCCCAGATCGCCGATGCGAGCGCGTTCTATACGAACAGCTGGGCGAGCAGCATGTTCGACCAGCGGATGACGCATATCCTCAACCACCAGAACGCGCAGATGGGGAACGTGGCGTGGAAAGACCTGGACTCGGCGATATACGGGTTCGAGCCGCAGAACGAGCCTATGGGGCATATGGACCTCGTTGCCCCCAACTGGGTCTGCGATCGGGCCAAGACCCTCGCTGGCCTGATTCCAGCGGGGAGCTCGATCCTCATCTCCTCCGGAGGGGGTATAGATGCGGACTCGAGTGTGGGAGACTGGGCATTCGGCTGCGGAGAGATCGACGTCGTTGCGGTTCATGACTATAATCTCGGGAGCGACTTTTTGGACACGATCAAGAGTGCGAACGAGCAGGCGAAGCAGCAGGGCCGGGTGAGTGTGGTCGGTGAGTGGGGGGTCATGGGGGACGATAAGGAGAGCAAGGCGCAGACGATCGTTGATGCCCTCCAGGGCGACGGCATCTCCTGGCTGTAAGCACTCTCAACTTCTCCCGAAAAAGCATGATCCTGACCGCGCTGGCAGCTACTGGGAAGTAACGAAGCCCGGCGCAGGGTCGAGCAACTTCGAAGTCTGGACCGACGAGCCAACATGGAACGTGCTCGCCAGCGCCAGTCCGAACAACAGCAACAGCTCGAAGAAACGCGCCTTGGAAGCTGCATCCTTATACATGGGCGACAGCCATAAGGCGCGTGCGGTCCAAGTCGCCAAGAGCAGGAGCAGGAGGAGACATCATGGCAAGCGCGGGATGTATGGTGCCCTGGGGCATCATTCACACTGAGCTTGCCTCTGCCTCTGTCTCTCTCTTCCGCTCTCTCTTCCGCTCTCGGCACTGTTTCCCTTTCGGTTCCTGGCTTTGCTGTGCGATATTCGACTTCGACTGCTGCGCTTTCGATTCGATTCGACTTCGACTTCTCGTTCCCAGCTGCATTTCGCCTTTGCTTTCCTCTCATTTCGTCCCTCTCCTCCTCTCATCTCGGTTTTCTTGTTGGGCTCTCACAGGACCTAGACGGTCCTCCTCGACCAACCACCCGGCGTCGGTTGGTCATCCTCTCTTTCTCAACTCCTCCCTCTCGGTATATATGTCCAACTCAACGACGCCCTTGACGGGCACCCAGCATCTCCTCCGGGCTCGATCTAGCAATATACGTACGTAACACGCAAGCACGGCACACATCTCTCGGTATCTCCCTCAACTCACGACCCCCTCAACCGCACTAGGCCCAAGTCCTAGCATAGCATAGCATAGCTAACGATTTCTTTTCTTGCCCTGAAACGCTCTCCTGTTGAACTAGTTGTACGTGCTTAGGTATCGTAGATTAGTCTTGGAGGCGGCTGGAATTGGGAGTGCCTCTCTGGGAGGGGCGATTTGTAATGCTATGATTTGTTGGATCCAGACATCGGCCTGAACCAGCTCGAAACATTTCGACCCGTAATATGATGGTTCTGCGGCGTTCCGCGAGTATGCAGGTCGGGAAATTGTGGTCTTTTTGTTGCTGTCTCGATTTCCACCAATGCTCTGAGAAGGGGCATGGTTTTCTTCTAACAAGGTCTTCATGAGCTAGTTTTGCGATGGTCTCTCCAATGGTTCTCGGCACCAGCACAGGAGGAGAAGGTACGCCTCTTAGATCGGTTGGGTCGTTCATCCGCATCGGCAACAGGGTGATCAGGCAGAATAGTAGTTGGTGCGCAGCAAGCCATACGCCTGCAGACGCGGAGGTGAGGTCGAGATCCGGCGAGGAGCTCGCGACCACTCTCGGCAGTCTCGGCGCACCGCAAAGATCAATATCATCAATCGAATTCGTATTCAGCTTCTGGCCGACCTTCCCAGGCTCTTCTGCAGATGGAAAGGCCGTGCACTGCGTCGCGGAAGCAAAGCCAACCAAGCGTGGTTAGTGTATTGATGGCGCTAAAACTAGCTTGGTTGGTTGAGATAGTGGATGTTGGGGTGCTTCTGACCCAAGGAGGTGGTAGTGATCATTCTAAGAAGTAGGGCAGATCGGCGATGTCGGCCAGTTTGGCTTCTCCGCATGCTTATGCAAGGAGAGCGTGCGACCGTTGTCATCGCATAATACTCGGTGGCAATAGAGTCGTCAGTAACGATCGTCTTCCAAGAATGGCTAGAGATTCTCTATGGTGGAGTTAGACTCCTTGTGCAGGAGCGTGGGTAACTCCGTGAGGTTGACTTGCCAAATCTCTCCGTCAGTTCCCAGATTCATCTCCGTGGCACACGGAACTGTCGAGATCAAGGACTGCGACGAACAACGCTGAATTAAAAGGGCTACATATGGTCAAGGATTTGACTTCATGCACCGTCCTCGTCTTTCTACGGCGGTGGGGGCGGTCTATGCGGAGGCGGAACAAGAACGGCGGCCGTTCTGGCACGAGCGGTTAAATGTCTATATCCGTTACGTACTTCCCCAGCTTCTTCTGTGTGCGGTTGACCCTGAGCTGTGGAAGCTCTTACTCCGCATGACATTCCCGATAAGCTCATTGTTTCGCGGAGAGACACTGCTTGTGTTCTAACGCTGTTGCGACAGTTGATGTCTCCTCCTGCTCCAGAACAGGCACTGTCGGTACCGTCGTGCGAGTCGTCAGTAAACTCCGCTTGTCGCGGTCAGAAACATCCCCACGTTAAGGAGCAGAGACTGCAGAGCCTGTGGGTACCCGACAGCAAGATGCATTGGAGGAAGAGGCACATCGCCCGTTGCTCACAGCTATAACAATTCGTTTCTATTGTGCTGATATATAGGTAGGGTATTTACTAGCTTGGCATACAAATAATTTAGCAACAACACCGAGCGGCGCTCTCCTGGAGTGCGGCACAATTACGGATACATGTAAGGGTTTCAGCAGGACGGATTGGTGGCAGCATACAACAGAGCGGCCTGATTGTTGTAGATCCATGCTCTGAGCGAGATTGCGTTCGGGAACAGAGCACGGCAGGTGGCAATCTGCGCCGTGGGCCATGTGGGATTGTTGATCAAGTGTTTGATACTGCACCGAGATCAGTGGGCTGTGATAGTTCGCGACAGAAAGGGTTGCTCACTTCAGCCAGAATTCCTTCGGCACCGGAGGCTGGGGCATGCTGGGAATTCTGTTGAACTGCTCAAGCGTGAGCTCCGCTGTCCGAATGACTTTGCGACTTGCGTCCCCGAGCAGCTGGAAGTACTGCCGCGGGGAGACAAAGTCCGTGATCATGGTGAGCGTTTGGCCTATCCATTGCTGCGGGTTCTTGAGAATGGCAAGGACAAATCCGCCTGTATCGGCTGCGCAGAAGCTGAACATTCCTGTTAGCACTGATGGAATCTTTCGAAGGCGAAACGTACCAAGGAATGCCACTGTCGGTGGGTATCATCCACTCTCCCATGAGTCCACCTCGTGCTGGTTTCAGAACCTGTGCCAATATCAGAACAGAATCTCAATTTTCTCCGTCCAGGGCGCCTACCGTTGAATCCGCCATAGATTCAAAGGTCATCGTCGCCACGAGGCTGTATGAGGTCAACATCAGTAGAAAGAGGAGATGGGCGAACCGACCTGGTAAAGGGCACGCCGCTTGAGCGCAAGTAGGCATCGATGTCATCTTTCGAGTCACGATGAGGTACCGGAAACGCAGCCCGTTCCAGGGTAGACCAAAGAAAGTGACGAATGCTTTCAGCCTTGGCGCAGTATACCAGATTATAGCCTTGCTGTCTCTCGACGTCAGGGCCGTTTTCCCAGGCTGAATTTGCACGGGATCAGTTTCTGTGAGGTGTGAGCGGGAAAGCTACGTACAACTTGTCACCGCGAACACTCCATAAGCGCCACGGAAAGCTGCGTGGATTGATGCCACGTCGTTGTAATCGCAGCGAACAACCTCTGCACCGCTCGCGGCCAATTCTAACATCAAAATCGTCAGAAGTATTACAAAAGCAAAAGGGAAAAGTGGCTTACGGAGCGCGGCAGGGCTCGTCACGTCCCGCGTGAGAGCTCGTACATGGAAGCTGCCATCCTGGAGCAGGAATCGGACAACGGATCCTCCTTGCAGGCCGGTTGCACCGCAGACTGCAATTATTGGCTTTTGTTGGTAGGCGTAAGACATTGTTTTCTTCGGTATTGAGGTCGGGGAGACCGCTGTTGGGTATCTTGTGACTTTGTCACTTTCTGGCGTTCCATGTCGAGACTGAGTTGTATTTATGTCTTCTCCTGGGCGCAGTACAGAAGTTCCAGATGAGAGCACTGCAGAGGACATCTAGCTACGATGCTGTCCGAGAGACTGTGCCGTGAGTCGAGAGTTGGAGGGGGTGACTGTAGCCGAAGCGCCTGACGCGTAGACAAAGGTCGGAGGACCGCGAAGTAAGCCACGCGGTGGATATTAGGCCTAGCGCGACGATGACCTCACGCGGAAGATGAGCTAGTCCGGCACAGAGGGGCAAGAAATCAGGATCAGACGATTATTGGACCTGACGCAGGTACGGCGAAGGATGATGCAGGACCTAGTCGAGATCTTCTTCACAACCACGCAGAAGAGCAACCAGGGTCTTCTCGGTCGTTGACCTGATGGCAGTGAGGAGAGGTTGGTTGGCCGTGCAGGCCTTGCCGGTTTAAATGACCAGGGGTAGAGAAGCACAGGATCAGTCCTGCCATATCGCCCGAGTGTTAAAGCCACGCGAGCTGCCCCCTTGTTTGGAAGCCCAGGCTGGTGCACTGCAAATTCCTTCTTTTCACGGTTTTGCGTGCATATTGCCATGCGAAAAGTGCCATGCCAAGCGGGGTAGATAATGAAGTCACGTTCAATCGAAAATTCCCAGCTGAAAGGCGTGGAGGTTGGCAGAGAAGCTGCTGTAGACGATGTCTCACACGAGCGTGCAAGTGTCGTTTAGCTGCCCGATGCGGACCGCCGATTGCTGAAGGCAGTGCACTTGTTGTCGATTGATCGGTAATTCGCCGGTCTGACAGAGAAAGGCCAGCCGGAGTAACGGTGAAAGCCCGAAAAGCGTGACGTGAACAAGCCGGAAAGGGGATTACAAAACCTTCGGTCGTGCTTATCAAAGCCGATGAGGGCGGTGCAACCACGAAGCCCGAACCCTTAACCGGCGGCATCTGTCTCATCCCCCTTCCTCAGCTCTTCCCATAACCTGTACAGCCAAAATAACATGGCGTTCCTACCCTCGGAAGACCTCGGTCAATACGCTATTTACCTTTAGGCCGACAGGACAGTGCCAAAAGCCGACATCGGGCTGTTCTAAAAAGCGCTATAAGCGATCGCTTAAGTCGACGAAGCAGCAAACTACGGTTTCCAAAGAAAACGTCACCCCACGCGGGCAATGCATGGCTGTCCATTACTTCCGTTCAGCAGGGCCAAAAAGTCTCCTGAAAAAGAAGGAATGGACATTGACTCACAATTACCGACTCGACGACTATGCTGGACGTGCTATACCGGGTCAATGAGCCGTGATGTCCTTGAATGGATGCATCTTCCCGGCATCCGTCTGGATTGTTCGAGCGAATCAGAGCATGTTTCAGACTGATGGACAATGTGCGGACATTTCGAAGATGACTGGCAACGGGCGCTAGCGTAGATAATGGTATGGTTGCCCCGCCTCCACCTGTGAAACCCTGAACTACCGTATTCTTCTGCTTACCAATCCCTTCTTAAGAGTCTTTGACAATCAGGCTTGCGACGTGAGAATGTGTCATATCGGCTTGGCTCCATCTTCATCTCCCAACTTCACGCACAAGGGCAAGCCAGCGATCTTCTAGATCCTGTGCGCCTTTGACATGTGTGCACCCCAAATTCCTGGAAGGATCGTGTGACTTGCCTTTGTCGTGCTTCTGACGCGCCGAGCGCCTGGGTTTTCTCCATCTTCTTTTCCGAGGCGCAGCTGTAAATTGTAAAACATCATCTCGGAGAGCCATGTGCCGAACATGAGCAGCAATTTGCGGATTTCATCTGATGTGATTATAGCTATGATCTATCGATTACATCTGATTGTGCTGTGTTCTACAACTTTTGTATACGGAACCACGGATATTCCGAGAATGCAAAGGAACGAATGCGTGTGGAGTAGAATTGCGCTCAAAGGCGACGCTGTGGCCGACGAAGGGAGGGAATGACTTGCTTAGATGTATCCCGCACGGCGCGAGAGGTCGATGCCTAAGCCAACCGCAAATCTGGCGTTGACTTCGCTCGAAAACCTGCGATGTTTGAACTTCTCGCCAACTGTCTCGCTCCGCGGCATGGCGGCTCGAGCGGGTTGTGGCGTAGTCGGTCCGTAGCTCCCGTAAAATCCACTAAAGCTGAACTTGCTCCGCCTTCCTGGTTCTTCTAATACAGGAGACAAGACAGGTGTGGGAGGTGAGAAGTGCGATCTGGGCGTATCGACGTCGAGCGACGAAATCTTCGGCGTTGCTAGCGTTGCCGGTGGTCTGAACGCAGGTTGGGGAGGCTGCGGTGATGGGATAGGAGTTCCCATGATGGAGGGCGACGTTGGTTCCATCATGGCCGACCCGATGTTGCTGAACACGTCCAGGCCAACTAGCGTCGGGATACGTGGTGGTGCATCGGATATGCGATGCCGTGAGCGACTATATCGTCGTCCGACCTCGAGTCGCCCTGTTAGGGGTTGGTCTCCATACGAGCTGACAGAGGTCTCGGAAGCCGAAGGGGCAAGATGTCCGAAGTTGGTGTGCATGCCCCCTGCTCGAGAGGGATGCATTGGATCGCGCGGAGAGTAGGCAGGCGAAGGCGCAGAGGGCAGTGCTGGCGACGTCTTGGCGGAGTTGAAGTAGTAGGACGCTATATCCGAGCCACGCGTCCTGGGTCGAGAGTAGTCCGATAAGCCATCAGAGAATGAGGTGTCCTTGCTAGGCGGGAGGCCAGGCGAGAACGTTAGGGCGACAGGCGAGATGGCGTTCTGATCGAGCAGCCAAGCTCGGTCCCGACTTCTAGCTTCGTAGTCCTGCCCCTTCTCGTCCACGTTCTCTACGATCACGTTCTTCAGACTAACCACTCCTCCCGATGCGTTGTAGTAAGAGAAACGGCCGGCGAATGATGGCGGATCCGGCAGACCACGTTGCAGGACCTTGAGGTCCGCTGTTGCAGACGGCTCGATCCAAGTACGAGCTGATTCGCGTCGCTCCGGCTTCGAGATGGCAAACTTCGGTATCTTGCCTCTCCGGCGACCAACGTACACCAGAACGGAGACGATCACGAGCACCAGGAAGACGGCAACGCTGATGAGGATGAGCGTAAGCGTCGAGAAATGGATGAAGGTCGGCTGTGGATCTGCAGGGTCGGCATTGGGTAAGGCGTCCGCCGTTGAATTGATCGCTGCATTGCCTCGCCGAGTGAGGCGCTGTGCCAGAGCGTGATGGTCGAGGAGGGCGGGCATTAGGCGAAAGGGATTACGAGGGTCGGTGTATAATGACTGGTCTGGCGATACAAGTAGAGAGCGTTAGGTGTGAAACGAGTGTGGTGGACGTCGCGTCGCCTAGAGGCACGACGCGGCCGTTGAAGTCGAGCAGATCTTGGTGGTTGTTCGATACAGGGCTAGGTAGGGATACAGGTCGTCGTCGTCACAAGCAGAGGATTATATTGTAGAGATAGAGTAAAGCACTAGCAATGGGTTGGTAGAGAAACGTGGATGAGGAACTGGTATGGACCGTGCCGCTACCCATACATGACCAGCGCGTCGATGTCCGGCACGGTGGGAATGCCGCGTCAAGCTCAGACGCAGAGGGGTCTGGGCGCCTACCAACCTTATTTTGACCCATCCAATCAGCCTCCTCATTCGCTCCTCTTTTCACAATGGCTGCCAGTCTTACCTAGCTCGTTAGAGGTAGGTTGTTCCCCTGCCCTGAATGCGTGCCCTGTTTTCGTGCACGGAAACGCTATGGAAAGGGCCTGGTAACCTGTTCTTGGACCCATTTGCTTCCGCGGAAGCGCAATGCAGGAAATCTTCAGGTTATGCTATGGAAATTGAAAGCTCCTTGACCCGGCCAAAGCGACCGTCGAGCGAGCGAGCGAAGCGAGCGAAGCGAGACGGGCGCGACGGCCTATAGCCATTCTGGATGTAGCTAGCTATGAACACTCTACATTGTGTATGCTACTCCTGGACAAGACGACACAGAGCGCGCATCTTGCTACGAGCTAGGTCCCTGCCGGCGGAGCCCGGCCCCTTCCAAGTATTCGGCACCTTGGCTATTCTTGGTATTGCGATCGGAGTGAAGAGTATCATGCTATACAGGCTGGTGATTGTTGTTCGCGCACGAGCGGCCGCACAACAAACATCTCCCACCATCAATTCACTGCGTCATGCGAAGCCAGCCTATTTGTCAAACCCGCAGATGATCTTGATGCTCGGTCTTGAGTGGGGTCTATATTCGGGTCCCGACTCTTCCACCGAACTACTGTCAACCCAGCTTGACAGCGCGCAAAGTGACGCGTATAAGGAGAAGAAGGCCCGCCCAGACCAGACTCCAACGGATCACAGTTCTACTCCGAGCAGTCCGGAGGCTCCGGGGTGGTTGTGGCGTCGAAAATGGAAGACGCGTTGCGTCATTGTATCATGCCACAACACCGAGTTTTGACCGTCTTACGCGCCTCCCTGCCTGTCGTCCGAAATCGAATGCCCAGCGGTGGTAGTGGTGGACCGTGGTTCGCGACACGCCTTCTGGTACCGAACGCTTCTTTGCTGCGAAGGAGTCTGAAAACCTAGAAATACGACGAGGACGGTGGGCAGGATGGCTGGCGAGACGACCTATACACGTATCCGTCCCATCCCACCCCTGCTCTCCCCCTGGTGCCTTACCACCATCACCACCGTCAAGGCAGCAGCCTGACTGACACCGAGTCCTATACACGCGGACTTGGTTCCAACAACAATACACGATGGCCTCCCTTCTAGCTGACTGGAAGAACGACCTCGCCGCGGCCGGGTTCGAGTTCGCAGGGACGATCACCTTCCTCCTTCTCGGGCTCGGGCCCATCCAATCCGCCGGCATATCCAAGTCCCAATACCCCACCAGCGCCGGCCCAGATGCGGGGGGAACGCCGCCCTACTCGATAGACCAGATGATGTACGCTTCTGCTGGGCTCGGGTTCGGGCTGCTGGTCTCGGCTTGGCTGTTCTTTCGCGTTACGGGGGCGCTGTTCAACCCGAATATCTCGACGGCTTTATTGGCGGTAGGGGTGATAGGGCCGTTCAGGTGGGTGTGTTACTGCGTCGCGCAGATGGTGGGGGCTATCGTGGCGAGCGCGATCTTGAAGGGGCTGATGCCTGGGCCTCTGAACATCGGGTGAGCTCGCTCTCCGTATCGTCACTTGCCAGCCCGCTGACGTTACGGGTTGTGGTAGGACGATGCCCGCCCCAGGGGTGAACCGCGCTCAAGCGCTTTTTACCGAAATGTTCATGACCTGTTTCGTACGTTTCTCGTCCCCTTCCCTTCCTCTGCTCCAAAACCCAACGCTAACACCAACCCTAGTTAACACTAGCAGTCCTCATGCTCGCCGTCGAGAAACACAAAACCACGCCTATCGCTCCTATCGGTGTAGGACTCACGCTCTTCGCGTGCGAGTTATGGGCTTTGAACCTGACTGGAGGGAGCCTCAACACCGCTCGCTCTTTTGGGCCGGCTGTTATTTCGGGCTTTCAGAACTCGCACTGGATTTATTGGCTCGGCCCAACATTGGGGGCGGGGTTGGCAGTTCGTACGTCCCACCGCTACTTTCCTCTCACCGTACTGGAGTTGACACTTTCATCAGTTATCTACTTGGCCGCAAAGCGGTCAGAGTATTGGACACTGGCACCGCATCAAGATACCCAAGACTTCAAGAAATCGCCAGACCCGTTGAAGAGGCTGGAGGCGAACTAGGCTGCCGGGGCATGAGGGGACCTGAAGCGAACTAGTTCACCGCTTCGTGGAGATGGTGGAAGGGAGAGCGGGGGGGGGGGGGGGCGGGGGGGGGGGGGGGGGGCGCGGTAACCTGGAGGTGTCGTCTATCCTGCGGTGCGGTTGAGGGGAGCTTCACATCGCATGTATGTATGTAGATAGAGTCAAACTGTATCGATAGTCCAATACAACTTATGCCAATGTCGATGACTGACCCCCGCCCTTGTCGTAACTATCGGAGTTGGCTGCGTGTCTCTTGCCCCGCAACTCCAGCCTCTCAGTAGAGTGAGGGATCTGACGCCCGCTCGAGGCTACAGAGCAAGAAGACCATGCGGTCTGGTTCGAACAACCCCGCGTTGAGCCCAAGCTGCACATCTCCGGATCCGATGTTCTCATCTAGCTACATGGCACACGACCCGATCCTGACTCCTCCATCAAGTCCGCACAGCAGATGTCTGTCAAACTGCACACGCTCAAGATTCAGACTATCCCGGTGACGTCCTTATCACCAAGCTTAACCCACCTGGGTCGAGTCGAGTCCAGACCGACATATATTGGCATAAACCGGTTGGTCGAAGCGAAGCGAGCAGTGACAAGCATTGGGCCCGACTCTGCGCGTTGCGTCATCCCACTCTGTCAACCCTAGCCACTTACCATCCTCTATCGCGCAAATTGGCCTCTTACCGACTATTGCTTTTTCGCTTAATCGACAACTGCCTGGAGGGGTGGTACAAATAGGAAGAGTCGGGGGAAGGATGAGGAGTCTACGCGCATACACGGCTTGCCTTTTTCACCCATAGCCTGCTATCCTCCTCCCTGCCCCGTTTCACCAAGAAGTTGACCCGGTCGAATACACGCGCTCGAACCAACCCGCGCCAACAATGTCGTCCCTCTTCGCAGATTGGAGGACGGACTTCTCAGCCGCGGCCTTCGAGTTCATCGGCACGGTCACCTTCCTCCTCCTCGGCCTCGGGCCAATCCAAGCCGTAGGGATATCCAAGTCCCAGTACCCCACATCGGCAGGCGTCGACGCAGGCCCAACGCCGCCCTTCTCCATCGACCAGATGCTGTATATCGCCGCCGGCCTGGGATTTGGCCTGCTTGTCTCGGCATGGCTGTTTTATAGGGTTACTGGTGGCTTGTTTAATCCGAATATCTCGACGGCGCTGTTTGTCTGTGGCGTGATTGGTCCGCTGAGATGGGTGAGCTACTGCGTCGCGCAGATGGTGGGTGCGATCGTCGCTAGTGCGATCCTGAAGGGGCTCATGCCTGGTCCGCTTTCTATCGGGTGCGTCTGATGGGATGCCGCGTTGGAGTTCTCAACGCTGACGAGGCAGTAGGACGGCCCCGGCATCAGGAGTGAATCGTGCGCAAGCGGTGTTTATCGAGATGTTCATGACGTGCTTCGTGCGTACCCACACCACTCCTCACCCTCAACCCAAGCTAACATTGCCTGCAGTTGACACTGGCCGTGCTCATGCTCGCAGTCGAGAAACACAAAACGACCCCCATCGCCCCCATCGGCGTCGGCCTCACCCTCTTCGCCTGCGAGTTATGGGCCGTCAACCTCACAGGCGGGAGCCTGAACACGGCCCGCTCGTTCGGCCCCGCTGTGATCTCCGGCTTCCAGAACTCGCACTGGATCTACTGGCTGGGCCCGACGCTCGGGGCTGGTCTTGCCGTCAGTGAGTCGCTATTCCATATCTGGTGGGGAGGAAGGATGCTGGTGCTAATGGAGGACACAGTCATCTACCTCGCTGCGAAACGGTCCGCATACTGGACGCTCGCTCCCGATCAAGATACGCAGAATATGAAGAAATCGCCCGACCCCGTTAAGCGGATGGAGCAGATTGCCTGAATAGACCATGACCCTACTGTGGGTGAAGACAACGAACCCATGATCCCCAAGCAGTGATAGAACACACCTTTGATAGGCCAGCAGGCCACGCATTCTGTATCTGTAGGTTCCATACTCCGCGTCGGACAATTTCGCGAGATTCCATACTCACTGTTAGCTAATAACGTTGCCAGCAATTGATGATAGTATAATAAGCGCCCGTTGGCGCGTGACCCAAACCATTCATATGGAAACGTCTTTGTGGTATGTTGCCGCAATGAGGACGGCAGCCAAGCGATTCCGCCCGCCTCCAATACGGTGTCAGGGTATCATCAATCAATCTGATGCACCTATCGTCTATCATCTCAGTTCTGTCCCTGTATGCCTGCTGGCCACCCCTCACCCCTTTCGTGTGCTGTCCGGATCTCATACACGATTCCCCTTTCCTTCTTCTTACTTTATAGACCATAGACGGGCTCTTGCTACTTTATACATATTCTGGACGGACGTTCATTTCCATAGAGAGCGGCAATGCCGCTCACACTCTCCGATGTCCTCGGCTACGCCTCCATCCTATCATGGCTCTTCGCACAGTTCCCGTATGTCCATCTGCAAGCCGGTGATGGGTGTCGTTCCTGACATGCTATTCAGACAATTGATCACGAATTGGCAGCTGCAGAGTGCGGAAGGACTGGCACTTCCGTTTCTTGTTAACTGGTTGTTTGGTGAGTGACTCGACCGGGAGAGCAGGGGACGCGTCGTTGACGCCTTGCCACGCTAGGCGATCTAACCAACCTCGTTGGTATGCTCAGCTCCTTTCTAATGATGGCAATAGGGTTAACATGTCCTTCAGGCTGCATCTTGACGCACCAACTCCCATTCCAGACCTACCTCGCGCTCTACTTCACCTTCGTGGACGTCTGCCTCCTGGGCCAATACGCCTACTACACCCCCTTCTCGCGCTTCTTCCTTCCTCCCCCCACCCAGCTCCCCTCTACACCGGGATACGGCTATTCCTCCCTGCCCCGATCAGCGAGCAGATCCGTCGCGCCGCGCACGCGGAGCAAGAGTGTGGGGATGGAGATTGAGCGCGGGCTGAGGCGGTTAAGTCTGCTGAGCGAACGGGCGGAAGAGGAGGCCGTTTTGCTCGAGACGGAGGAGCTGCACCAGAGCGGCGTTGCGTCTGCTGGCGGTGGTCACCGTGCGGATCGATCAGCGAGCAAGCACAGGAACAGTAATGTCGGCGTGAGGAAGGCGGGGATGGTCTTCCTCGCTATTGGAGGTCTGTTCCAAGTCGGGTACCTGTCAACTCCTCGAACAACAGACGCAGCACCCGTGGGACAAGTGCTAGGAGACTACGATGTCGATTCCGTGTTCTCTCCTTCGACGATGGTGAACGCATCAGCATCGTTGTCGACTCCAACCATGCACCAGCTCTCGTTCGCTCCCGATAAGGACACTGATACCGAACGCATCATCGGCCGGATCTCGGCTTGGACATGCACGACGCTCTACCTCACCTCCCGCTTACCTCAGATATGGAAGAACGTGAGTCCCACTTCCACTTCCGCCCGCACAACTTACCCCTTCATTGCGTGCTGATCGTCTCTTTCATCTGCAGTTCGTACGCAAATCCGTCGAGGTCCGTAATATTCTCCAGCACGGCGTCGCTTCGGAGATCTGACCACGAACAACAGGGCCTATCAATGTCCCTCTTCATCTTCGCCTTTCTCGGAAACTTGCTCTACGTCCTCTCCATCCTCGCCTCCCCGAACGCCCACGGCCCGGGAGCGCGAGCATTCCTGATCGAGTCCATCCCGTGCGTCCTGCTCCTACCACCACCACCACCTCTGTCTTCCTCAGCGGCTAACGTGAATGTGAATGTGAATGCAGGTATTTACTGGGGAGCGGCGGCGTCCTTTTGTTTGACGTGACGATCGTCCTCCAAGGCCGGATATACAAAGATCGCCCCCCGCTCGACTACTTGGATGGAAGGGAAGACCGTTTAGACGAGGAAGAAGACAGCAGGGGACGGAGTCGCGAGCGACGGGCTTCTGCGCCGGAGGAGGAGGATGGACTGTTAGGTTCGACCGAGCCGATGGGGACGTATAACACCGTCGGGCCTGCGGGGGAGCGGCCGGGGTAGGCTGATTCGGACCGAGAGAGTCTGATCGCTTTCCCTGGCCATATTTATCCATCCGGTTGCGGGTTCTTACCCCGATCTGTATCATTAGAGCTGTCATACCTAGCAGATGTACAATCGTGGCTGGCGAATACCCAAATCACACTTTTGGGGACGTTACAGCAGGCCCGCTTTGTGCGCACCAAGGAGGGGCAAATGTAGACGGAAGATGCTTTTGGAAGGACTGCGTTTGATGGGAAAGGACATATATTCTCGTTGTGTGACTGACGGCGCAGACCATCATTTCCCATCCCAAGCCTGCTGGCTTGCCCTCAGCCGCGACCGATTCTAGGACAGCTTCAGCCCGCCTAGGCCACCTGTCTTCCCTCCAGTAACTGCCGGAGGCCGGCATTAGCACCAGCCAACTCCTCTATTTTCTTCGCATCCAGCACCAGTTTGCCCAGCTCGGTATCATACTTCATCCTCAACAACACGTTCTCGATCCTGCCCAAAGTGAAGAGAATACTGAGCGCAGCGGCGAACGCGGCGTGCGCTGCTGTCCGCTGCGCATGCAAAGTCGCTTGGAGCTGTTTTGAAGAGTCCTTCAGGGCTTGCAGGCGCACGCGGAGACCTCTGATAGTGTCGATTTGAACGCTGGCAACGCTCGCCTTCATCTCGCTGACGAGCTGCTCAGCTCGGGCAGTGAGGATCTCCTTCGGGATCTCCTCCATCCGTCGAGTTTCTCTGTCCAGCTGACTGGGAACGAAGCGTCAGAATTCTGCCAGGACCTCAGTAGTGGCCCACTTACTCCACTGCGTCAGAGGCGAATAAGCCCACGAACTGCCGGTTTAAAGGGATCTTCGAGAGCGTGTAGCGTGTGTTATAGTCGCTGTTCTCGATCCTCTCCTTCTCCCTCCGGAGACGGTCTTGTCGGTCCTGTGCGTCGCGCCAATCGCGATGGGCTTTCTCGTTGGCTTCGTTGGCTGTACGTTCTGCAGCGTCCAGTGCCTGGTCGTTCACCCCTGCTTCAGCCTGGAGGCGTTCCACAGCCCCGGTCTGGCTGACAATCTCCACCTCAAGATTGCCTAATGCCGCGACGGATTTACCTTCCGATTCCATGATCTGTGAAAAACCAATCAGTACATACGGTATTGCCCCCGGGATGATTCACTTACGCTGCTAGCCAAGGCTTTACCTCGCTCAATGAGCGATTGTGCTTCAGAAAGCGTTTGGGGGCAGGCAACGCTATTCGCAGCAGAATCGTCTACGTCCAAGTCCTACACTGACGGTCAGTTTGCTTGCGACTCGCTTTGAATGCGAATGACGTACACTCGCTAGTTGCACGAGTTTGTCTTCCGTCATGGTCGAGACCACCTTCTCCCCCTGCTTTTCTGACGATGTGATAGCTGCCGAAATCAAGGAATGATCCTCGCCGCAGAGATGGGGATCCTCCAGCAGATGGAACAGCCCGCGAAGGAGCCCTGCTGCAGTCGCACAGGGCGCACTCAGATTATTGCGCATCTCCGAGCGAAGGGATGCTGCTTTAGCTGCTAGCGTCGGGGCCTTCTCATGGAGCGTCTTGCTCCTCTCCTCGAAGTTGGCTACCGTACGGACGTAAGTCGTAAATGGCTCGCTAGGATCTTCGTGGATTCCGACACCTGCGAGGACTGCGCCATCTCTACGATATCTGGTAAGCAGCATATTTGGTCTAGGCCAAGATGCTCACCTGTAGAACTCGAGATTGCCGTTCATGTTGGAAACGTAACGGTTAAGGTCCAACGAGCTCGGACAGTGGCGGCCATCAGGGGCGTAGCAGGTAGCATACAGAATTCCGTTCTCATAGCGAATGTCGCACGCCGATGCCTTGAATCCTCCGCCGTTCGGATCGAGACGACCACAGTTATTCGATATGCAATTATTGAGGTCTAGGAAAGAAGGCGTGGCGATCTGGTACGAGTACGCGACCGTACAAGTGCCTTTAAGGATCGTCCCGTGGATGAGCGAGATGTCGCGAGTCGTGGCAAGGAAGGCCATCGTTGGCTGGATCGTAGGTGGAGTGGCGTTGAGGCCAGACAGAGAAATGCCGGGTTATATGGGCACATGTCCGCAAATCAATCGCATACCAGTCAAGGTCAGATGTCGCAGACAAGCGGTCCTACTACCAGTGGCCTTTCTAAAGGCGCATCTGCGAAACAAGAAACCGCAATAGCCGGCGATAGGTGATCCGTCGAGAGCACGTTTAAGCCATTGTGTCACCCAGTTGGTTAACGGCGGAGGAGATCGGTCAAAGGGGGCCGCAATCCACAGCTGTTCCCGTCGGAACCGGCAGCTCCCAGCAGCCCGAGGCCGAGCCAATGAGAGATACAGCCAGATGAGATGAGGAGAGGAAAGGCACTGCGATGTACCCGAGATCGGACAACAGGTTGACCGGAAAGGGTGCCCTGCGGCGCCCCACAGCTACGTGGGGGCGGCTTCTGTCAGCCGTTCAGAGCAAGCAGACCCCTTTCCAGATACCATGCGATCTGCGGCCGCCAGATGACCCTTACCCCTCCAGCCATCAGGAGGCACGTGATGCGGATATGCGCAGAAACGCGCGCACTACCCTAGCGCTTAGTCAGCGGAAGCAAATACGTGCTAAGTGCGCACCTAGAACTACATCCAATCTTTACTCTTGACATCCACCTTCTGACTGGTTGATACGTGCTCCTGCATGAGTCCCAGTTGATTATATTATCCTCAAGAGAAACCAGCAATCACTACCTACGGTAGAAACGGGCTTTGCCTGATCTATTAGTAGAGGACGTCCACGGGCACTGCCTGAGACGTCTCGACCTGGTCCCTTGCCATATTAGGCAATCCTTCCACTCTTACCACTTGTTGCCTTCACTACCTCGTCCTACCCAGAACTCACCGGCTATTCCGCACTTGACACACGCCTACGGGCACATCCATAACCCGCATCCTGCATCAGGTTATGAGCCCTGATCCTCTCGCCGACATGCCTTCTACCGACTTTAAAGATCTGAAGGTCAAGCAACTCCGTGACGATGGCTCGAACTGGACGACATGGAAGGACATCATGATGACGGCCTTCCAGCGCCGCAAGCTGATGCGTCACCTCAACGGCACTGCTCGACGGCCCTCAACCTACGTACTTGTAGATGGCAAATGGCGCGAACAACTGCCTGCTATCAGCCAACCTTCTGCAACTACGACCATCAACCCCGCACAACCGGCACAAGCCTTGGGTGCCCCAAGCACGGCAGATTCGGGAGGTGCGAATGGAGAGGATGGAATAAGAGTTGAGAGGGGCCTAGGCAAAGAGTTGTCGGAAGAGGAGATGGAAAAGCTGGACGAGAAGATGGAGGACTATGAGGCGAACGAGGCAACCATCCGGGAAATCGTCTATCAGACGATCAGCCCAACAACGCTCATCCAAGTTCGAGATGCAACAACGGCATACCAGCTCTGGCAGAAGATAACAGCAATGCATGAGAACAAGGGCTTCGACGTACGCTCTACTCTGCACCGACGAATGATGGATCTCCGCTGTGGCAACAATCAGTCCCCACATGAGACCATTGCCGAACTTGCCAACTACCGTGACCGTCTAGCCCAAATGGGTGAAGCCATTGACGATGACACCTTCACCAACCGCATTCGCATTGCACACCCTTCCTACAGGGATGCAATACGCCAACTCGAGAACGCTATACGCGCAGTCCAGCCAACAAACCCCAACACACGTCTCACCAGCGGGATGGTCATGTCCACCATCTATGACGAATACGACCGCCGCACCTCAGAGCAGGAAGCGGACAAGGTCCAGTCCAACGCTGCATTGGGAGCGGAAGTACGGGGCAAGGCAAAGGGCAAGGGTGGCGGAAGCCGCAAGAAAGGGGGAAAGCCCCAGTCAAAGTCAAACAAGCACTGTTCGAACTGCGACAGAGATGGGCATGTCTATGAAGACTGCTGGGCCCCTGGAGGACCCAAGGAGGATGACAACCCCTGGAAGAAGCGTCAAAAGCAGAAAGGCAAAACCGCTGCCTCTGCTGACAACAGCAACGGGTCCACCGTCAACAACAAGGCCCTCGCTATCACTGCACCGTCTCTCTATGAAGAGCAGACAGCAGCTGCAGCCCAGACAGGCAAGCCGTACTATGGTGTGATCCTGGATTCTGGAGCCAGCATCCATATCTGCCCCGACCGCGCAAAGTTCATCACGTATGAACCTATTAAGGCGATCCCAATCACGTCAGCTGAAGGATCTTCATTTGCGGCAATCGGTCAAGGAGATGTTACACTCAGCCTTCCCATGGGTAAAGGCAAGAGCATGCCCGTAACGCTGAAGAATGCCCTACACACACCTGGCACGGCATACAGCATGATCTCAGTGCCAACGCTTGACGCCAAAGGGTTCAAGACAGTAACTGAAGATGGCCTCTGTACGTTATACACGCCTAGACCTGAACGGGAGGTCATCGGCCGCATTCCTTTGAAGAACGGCCTCTATCGAGTGGCACCTGGTTACACCATCCAGCCCACCCGTACCGTAGCCACCATGGCCCAGCGTACTCTCACCATCATGGAGGCGCACAAGATCCTTGGCCATATTGGCATCTCCACCATCAAGGAGATGATCTCCACCGGCGCTACGCAAGGTCTCAACATAGACCTCAACTCCCCTGTCACACCTTGTGATGACTGCATGGCATCCAAGGCTATTCGCCTGCCATTCCCAAAGACCAGCAAGCACACCCGTGCAACCCGTTGTGGTGGCAAGGTCAATGCAGACCTATGGGGACCACACTCGGTCACTTCTCTTGGAGGATCACGGTACATGCACGTACTCGTTGATTCCTACAGTCGTGAAGTATGGGTAGACTTCCTTGCCAAGAAGTCAGATGCCTTCAAGTCATACAAGAACTACGAGGCCTGGCTCATTATGCACCGCAACGAGAAGGGCATAGCCATCCTTGGCTCTGACCGCGGTGGTGAATACCTCTCAGACGTCTTCCGAGAGCATACGGCAAGCAAGGGCACTCTACGGCACCTCACTACGCATGACTCACCCCAATCCAATGGAGCGGCTGAAGTCATGAACCGTATCCTCATCTCAGATATGCGTTGCCTGCTGAGATCAGCCCGCCTACCCAACTTCCTTTGGGCCGAAGCAATTCATCATGCAGCATATCTCCGCAACCGTACGACAACCTCCCACCTTCCCCGCGGCACTACACCATATGAGGTGGCCACCGGCAAGAAACCCAGCCTAACCGGCATGCTGCCTTTCGGCGCCAAAGTCTGGGTCAAGAACCTCGAAGCCCACAAGACGGAATCGCAAGCCATTGAGGGCCACTTCCTTGGCTTTGACGATGAATCCAAGGGCTATCGTATCTACTGGCCAGCAAAGCGGTCAATCACTGTGGAACGGGACATCTACCCTACACGTGATGCGCTGCTGGATCCTCTGGTCGAACCCATGACGCTTGAGGGAGGGAACACGGATGATGAAGAAACGGTCAATCTGCCAGACTTCGACCAAGCAGACCGGCAGCCCCAGCACACTGCACCACCTACACCTCCAACAACGCCTCCTGAGCCACGTCTCACAGAAGAGCATGAGCTATCTCCCTTCACAACACCACCAGCCAGCACAAGAGCAAACTCGCCTGTGCAAGAACTGCCTCACCAACAAGACGATCACCTCCAACCACCGGACAATAACCTTGGCCGCGGTAAACGTGTCCAGCATCAACCTGGTCACTACCGTCGACTTGCCACAGGTGCAGTTGCAGCACTGTCCGAAGATGCACTGCTATCAATGCTCGCACCATCTGGCTTTGAAGTATCAACAGGGTATGAGGAATTTGCGCTCACTGCCAACTTCGGTGGCGAGCCAAATACACTCAATGAGGCACTGGCACAGCCTAATGGCGAAGGAGAGAAATGGCGTGAAGGCGTGAAAGCAGAGCTGGAGCAAATTGAGAAGCTCAACACGTGGACAGTTGTTGAAGCACCTCCTGGCACCAACATCGTTGGCAGTCGCTATGCACTCCGCATCAAGCGAGATGAGACTGGCAAGCCAGTCAAGTACAAGGCACGCCTGGTTGCAAGGGGCTTTACGCAAAGACACGGTGTTGACTACTATGACACATATGCACCGGTCATCAAGCCCACTACCCATCGGGTACTACTGTCTATGGGTGCAATACGAGGAGATGCAATCACACAAGCAGACGTGAAGAACGCCTACCTCAACGCCCCTATGACTGAAGACGTCTACATGGAACTACCTCCACGCTATGAGGAGTTCAATCCAGACTTTGCGAAAGCAAGCAAGAGCCGTACTGGTAGACGACTGGTTGCAAAACTCAACAAAGGGCTCTACGGCACCAAGCAAGGTGGTCGTCTCTGGTATCAACATCTGAAGAAGACGTTCATCGCTCTCGGCTTCAAGGTCTGTGATGCAGACACTGCCGTCTTCTACAAGTTCAACAGTGGCAAGCACATCATCGTTGGTGTTGCTACAGACGACTTCACCATTGTCTCCCCTGACAAGGCTCTCATTAGCCAGTTCATCAACGACATGAACAAAAGCTTTGAGCTAGTCAACCTCGGCGATATTAACTGGTTGCTTGGGATCCACATAACCCGCAACATGACAGCACGCACTATAACGCTCAGTCAGAGGACATACCTGGAGGATATCATTGGACGCATGGGACTTGAGAATGCCTCACATGTCACCACGCCAATGGAACCAGGATCCGATCTCAGCTACGAGTCTGCTGCTCTATCGCCTGTGCTGCTCAATGACACAGAGCATGCACACTACCGTTTTGGCCTTGGCGCACTTATGTATGCCGCCATTATGACAAGGCCCGATATCCAATATGCGGTAACATTCCTTTCACAATTCTTGGAGAAGCCACATACCACGCACATGAAGGCTCTCACTCGTATATTCCGGTACCTGAAAGGCACTCTCAACCACTCTTTAATTCTTGGCAGTAATACTGGTAACGGCAATACCCTTATTGGCTACTCCGACTCAGACTGGGCCAGTCAAGCCCATCGTCATTCTATCTCTGGCTACACTTTCTTCATTGGCAACGGCACTGTCTCCTGGAGCTCTAAGAAGCAGCCTATCATTGCGCTCTCTAGCACCGAAGCGGAGTACATCGCCCTCACGCATGCAAGCAAGGAGCTCATCTGGCTTCGCAAGCTCATGCACGAGCTATACCCAGCCAACAAAGAAAATGTTGCCACCACACTCTTTTGCGACAACCAAGGTGCTATCGTCTTGTCCAAGGATGCAACTTACCATGCAAGGACGAAGCATATATCAGTCCGTTTTCACTACATTCGACAAATCGTTGATTCTGAAGAAGCAACTATCGTCTACTGCCATACTGACAACATGGTTGCGGATACTCTCACCAAGTCACTGACTCGCGTCAAGTTCGAGAAGTTCAGGACAATGCTTGGAGTAAGGGAGGGCAATCTGGTAAGGCGTAGGGATGGTTAAGGCTTCGGGTAGTACGTTCGAGGGAGGGTGATGCGGATATGCGCAGAAACGCGCGCACTACCCTAGCGCTTAGTCAGCGGAAGCAAATACGTGCTAAGTGCGCACCTAGAACTACATCCAATCTTTACTCTTGACATCCACCTTCTGACTGGTTGATACGTGCTCCTGCATGAGTCCCAGTTGATTATATTATCCTCAAGAGAAACCAGCAATCACTACCTACGGTAGAAACGGGCTTTGCCTGATCTATTAGTAGAGGACGTCCACGGGCACTGCCTGAGACGTCTCGACCTGGTCCCTTGCCATATTAGGCAATCCTTCCACTCTTACCACTTGTTGCCTTCACTACCTCGTCCTACCCAGAACTCACCGGCTATTCCGCACTTGACACACGCCTACGGGCACATCCATAACCCGCATCCTGCATCAGCACGGATACTCAAGTTGCTGATCACTTGGCAGGACTTTTCTCTTGCGGTTGTCCCGTAAGAAGGAATGGAAGAGTCGCAGGTTGTAGTTTGACGCCACAATACGCACCACAAGACGCGTTGTGCCTCCGGTCACGTGGATTCACATTCACCGGCAGTGCCACCGCAAAGAGCGCCGGTTCCCTGAAGCATCAAAGTTCGTGCCTGACCATTTTTGTCAGGGCTCACTGCACCCTTTTCCACCGCTTGCAATGTTCGCCGAACATCCATTGTTCCACCGGACAACACTGTGGCTGATTGCTTCGCCGTCCTCTGGGTCCAATATCATGGCGCTCCATCCCGCCCTTCCATTCCAGATCCGCAGTGCATGGCCGCAATCCACCGGCAGATGATGGTGTCCGGCCAGGCACGTCCGACAGCCCGCTGAAGCGTCTATTCAGAGCTATGGCCAACGGAAGGAACATGCCTACTACCGAGAAAATATGCCTACCTGCTGTATATAAAGCTAACGGAAATGTGGCTTCAGCCAAGGGCTAAACACATATCTGCCGCTCTGCAGTCTCCTTCCTACTTCCGATCCTCCGAACGAAATCGAAATGTCGGCCAATGACGCAGTCCAGTTGCGCAAAGCGCAGAACAAGCTGTTCTCTGCCAAGTTTGTCCTTCTTGTGAACACAGATACACGCAGAGTTCTGACCCATCTACTAGAAACATGGCGAAAGACGTCTGGATGACGCGCTGGTGCAGCACGAACTGGGGTTTGTACAGCCGTAGTCTTAGCGCGCGTTGTCAGCTGACAGAAATCGATAAGGGGAGTACCTGGAGCCAGCCCCTAATGCTCTTAATATGCTGGGATACCTGCTACTTCTGGCATCCGGTGTTACAGACTTTGGTAAGCTGTCTACTATTTGGAAGGTTCCTTTTGACTAACCTCATCATCCAGATCTGCGCGTGGAAAGTACGGGTAGGAGGGCGCGCTATCTTGCTTAGCCTACCGCTTATAGCCCTCTCAGGTCAAGGAAAGAATGGGAAAGAGGGAAAAGTGGAGTTTGAGTGGAGTAAGGCGTTTCGCTCCACGATCGCAATTCCTGTCATTTATGATATTACCAGAGCACGTCAGCACCCCGGACTCCTTCAAGGCATCGCTCATCCAAATGGCGACCGAGGGCGCGAAGACCTTCGTGAAAGCACACGGCCATATGGAGGCTATCGAAACACTCACCAACCAAGGTGCGGCGCCAGGTATCGGTCATATTCTAGGATTCTGAAGCTTCGCTTCTGCAGTGCCAAGGATTGTCGACGAGATGGTCACGCTATTCAAGACCGGATCAGCGGCCAAAGTCACAGCGATACTTCCGGCGCTGCTAAAAGACCTTCAAGAGATTGCGAAACAGTGCTCTGAAGAAGGCCAGAAGTGTCAAGCAAAATTTATGAACATCTGCGAGCTGGCAGGTATGACGCCTGCGACTGTCTGGCAGTATGCCTCGACATTGACATCATACACAGCTGAGCTCGCGATTGCGTCCCAAAGGAAGCTCGGAAAGACAGAGGACGGTATGAGAGAGGTATGTCCTATCGTTCTTCCCCTTCCTTGCTGATCCTTACGTGTCCGCTAGAACAGCACTCGGATTGAAGTGCTGAAGGTTCAGTCGGCCGAGCAGAAGAAGCTCGTTGATACCGCCAATGAAGCACTCAAGAACGGGGCCCGTGCGTGCATATGACTCCTTCCGTTTGTTTTGGCTGACAGAGGAATGGTCGTAGGTGACTTCCTCAATGCGCAAGATCTCTTCAAGGAAGCGAGCAACAAGATTCCTGGACCCTGGGACATGGTGGCCATGAACATCACTGAAACGGCCGTCAATGTCGGCGTGTCTGCGCTGAATGCATACATCACTTCAGCGGTGAGAGCCTTCAAGGCCGTGGGAGATTCTTTGTGCTGATATCAACTTGGTCCTTCCTGTGTTTCATGGACGCTAGACTGCGTGAGTCAATAGTCTTTGTAGACGACCGCGCTGCGTACTCACCCAGCACCCTATAGCATGAAAACAATCGGAATCGAAGCCGCTAGAGCAGCGATTGGCAAAGCGACGGGCGAACCAGGAAAAGAGACTGGAGCCTCGGGAGGGACACAACCAAGTGGATCGACAGGGCAAGGTGCGGGCAATACGGGCGCTGGATCGGGCGCGCCAGCCCCAAACGCTGCCCCAGTGCCTTCCACCGCCACTGTCAATGACAGAGGGATCAGTCAGGTCCTTAATCTCGCGATGTTGCCTGCTTCTGGATCTTCTGACGGTTTGCTGCATAGGTCCCTGCAGCCTACCAGAGTGCGCTCACGGTCAAGAGTCTCCTCAATGGCGGTGAGGGTGGAAAGCCAAACTGGGACTTAATTACCCCCAAAGACCCCGCCCAGCATGGCGCGGACTTCCTCAAGGGCACCCTGGAACAGCAAAGGGCGAGTCTTGCGGAGTACAAATCTCAGGAGTATGCGGGACAAGTGCTCGCCGAAATAGAGAAGCTGCTTAAGGTATATCGACAGCCGACTGTACTCAAACGGTCGCTGACGAACCTTCACAGGTCGTCAACATCATCGCCAAAGCTGGCACAGACTCGACCTCCGACGAGGAGCTACAGAAACAACTGCCTGCCGTTGAGGCTTCCGTGCAGAACTTGCTTCTTCTCCGGCAGAAGGCCAGTCAACTCCAACAAAGTACCGGCAATCTCCCGACTCCGCTCTTTGTCAGCAACGCGAAGCCAAGCGATGGGAAGACCGCCATCCTGGCAGCGGAGGTCAGTGTTGCGCGCACGTCCGTCAAACTCTATTGACATCATTGTCATCGTATCAGTCTGCTAAGCAGAACTTGGAGCTTCAGCGCGCTAATCTGGAAGGGTCCCGAGCGGCTTACGCGAAGATCACGGATGAAGCCGTCAAGCAGGTAGGGGTCTGCGATAAGCGCCTTGCCGGTGCTGACAAAATGTGTTCCAGCAAGGAGAGCTTATGAAACAGATGGCAGAGATGGCTCATCTCGATCTCACCAATCAGAGCTTGAAGACGATTTTGCCCATCCTGCGCAAAGCGGTCAGCTCATTCACCATCATCCAGAACAATATGACGATGCTTGTTCGCTTCTTCGATGTATGCATGTTCCTAGTTGCTCGGACCTTTGCTAATCTACTCGAACCACGTCACAGGCCATTTCTGGGTTGATTTCCACCGGTAAGCCCGTCGGTATCTTGGGCGAAACAGGAGGCTTACGGACGTCCTAGTTATGACGCCTTACATCAACAAATACATCTCGGTACGTGGATTTGGGGACAGAACAAGGGTGTTGTGATTCATACTTCTGCAGACCTCCAAGGATTATGCCGCAGAGCTGGCAGGAATGAAACTGGAGAGTAAGCCGGCATGAAGGCATACCAGTAGAAATTCTAAACGGCTGTAGTATTCACCATCAACACGATGTACCAGCAAGCTCTTCTGGTTTCCCAGTAAGTCGCTGCCTTCTCGCGCTTGTATTCGCGATCACTGAAGAAGACGTTCAGAGTTGCCATGCTCTGCGAGAAGATCTCAGGCACATACTGTCATGTCTCCACAGACTATATCCTGCCCTTCCAAGCGAGCATTGGTCAAATGCTGGACGAGATCCGCGACAAGGAGACCGGAGAACTGATTCAGAAGGAAGTCGCCAAGTGGCAGAATATGCTGCTGGAGCAGTCCCAGAAGGCGAGCAAAGGGGTATGTCACAATATCCACCATGCCGACCGCGACCAACCGTCTCTCCAGATCCTTGAAATGGTCCAGAAGGATCGCGATTCCTATATGCAAGACATCGCTGACAGGCTGGATTCCATGACGACGGCGACAGAAGGTCTGATGGCTCCCGAGAGTAAGTCCAGTATTGCAAATGTCGTGCGCGCATAACCTCAACTCTCCTTCTATAGCTCCCGCGTTACTCAAGGAGGGGAACAACGCCTATGCCGATGCCTTGGCAGCTAAGAAAGGGGAGCAGTTCGAGGCTGTAAGCGTCTTCCTGGAAATTCCGATCGGAAAGCTTGGCTGACCTCTGCCTCAGCTCGCCGGTGTACATTTGGCTGAGGACGACGAGTAAGCCGAAGTGGCCGAATGGGCAGCTTGCTATTCTTTGGCTTTGACATGTTTCGGACCTGACTTCTCATGCGACTTAGAAGGTTGTTTGAGGATGAACTTCCACATTTAGTTTCAGGCACATGTATTCAATTGTATGCAACGACTTGGCCTTCAGACACAGAGCGCCTGACATCGCCGGCATCGTCGGTGCGCCTTCTTAAGACCTCCAATCTTGTCTTCCTGTCAAGCTCAGCCGGGTGGTAGTGCTTTTGTTTAGGGTACGTGTGCTGTTTGGTCCCCTGTAGGGTCTCATGGCGGCTGTGCATTCATTCGGGACAGGTCATCCTCTGCTTCCTGCGAGCTTATGACATACTTCTATGTTTGCCCCGTGGAGCCCCGCAATTCGTCGGCACATACATAAGCCAGGCTTCCCGTTCACATGCACAGAATCGGCACACAATCGGACCGGTCTTACCGGACACGTCTTCGAACCGGAGAATGATACATAGACGCGAGTTGGCTTCGGACAATGTTCCTCGTGCCTTTTGCATCCCCAAATCCCCCCACAACAGCCTTCTTGCACCTTTGCCCGCACTCGTTATTGCTACTAGAGACCTGATCGAGCGATCATGGTTTCTGCACTCACCATAGGTACGTCACACTTCCGATGACGGGTCGGCCGGCATCGGTGCAGTCAGTGCTGACAACCGAATCTGTGATAAGGCTTCGTCGCCTCTATCTCGACGTTCTTGTACGCTGCTTCGTCCCGGTCGCGCTGACCCCTTGGCTGAATTTGTATCCAGATACGGTCTTGATACTGGGTTTGTTCGATCTCTCATTCGTCCTGGACGTTTACATGATGTTGATACCTGTTCCCCCTCTCCAGCATCGCGACGACTACAATTGCACATCAGTCATGGGTTGATTACATGAAGAACCCTAACCCGGCTTTGGTTGGAGCGGTACCTGGAGTGAGTTCAATATCGCTTTGCTGTCTCAAAGCCATTCTGGTACACTAACTTGATCAAATAGGTGTACATTGCAGGTGAAGCCGCTGGCGCTCTGTTCCAGGTTTTCGTCTCCGACTGGCTCGGCCGGAGGCGGTTTTTGGTGAGTGACTGCCCACCCTGTACTGAGGCCTGCTTGGTGCTGACGGAGGGGGCTTCTGCAACTTATAGATGGTCCTCTGCGTTATCGTCACAATTGGCTCGGCATTACAGACCGGTGCTCCCAATTTCGCAGCTTTCCTTGTGGGGCGTGTCATAGCAGGTTTTGCGGTTGGAGGGTTCATCGCGTGCGTACGGTTTACTCGAATTTCACCGGTTGTGATCTGACATTTTCTTCGGAACGTTTATAGTACCAACCCAGTCTACTTGTGCGTTCCTTCTATCGGCAACAATGCGCATCATGCTTAAATCATCGCAGGTCCGAAGTCTCGCCACCACATGCCCGAGGCCTTGTCACTGGTATGTCCGGCATAGGTATTTCCTTCGGTAAGACTTTGCCTCCGATACCCCAAGCCGACACTGACACCAACAATAGGAACGATGGTATCCAATTGGATTGGTCTGGGCGGCGCGTATGCGCCCTACGGACAGACACAATGGCGTCTTCCTTTGGGTCTGCAGGTATAGACATGCATAGGACAAACTGCCATGAGAAACTCAACGGATATGCACAGATCCCTTGGGGCATTCTACTCTTTCTCTGTCTCATCTTCGTCCTGCCGGAATCGCCGCGTTGGCTATACCGCCATGGCCGTGAGGATGAAGCGCGCAAGTCATTCGTGTCGATTCATGGCCGCCGCTTTGGCTCTGTACGCCAAGCATTCTCAGGATCTGTGCAAGGAGCTGACAAGCAACAGGACCGGGAGGTGGAGGAAGAGTTCATCCTCATGAAGAAGGTCATCGACGCCGAACGGGAACAGGAGGTCGATTCAATCCGTGAAATTTTCACTCGGTACCCCAAGCGGACAATCATGTTCGTAAGCTGCAGACGAGTCGACATTGGTGATGGCTAATATATTGCAAAGCTCGATGGCGTCCCAGACAATGACCTCCCTCACCGGCGTCAATGTTATTCAGTACTATCAGACCATTCTGTAAGTGCAACACAAAGTTTGAAGGGTTATCGAAGGCTAATATCTCGTCCACCAGCTATAAGGCGCTCGGTATGGCCGGAAATGGTGAGGTTGCGTTGGCTGCTCGCGCGATCCTGCGACTGAAATGACTTGGAAGAAATTCTACTGTTGGCCGGCGTGTATGGTACCGTCGCACTCATCGCAAACTGCATCACGACTTGGCTCGGTATGTGGCTTCGTCGTTGCGTCATGTTGCCGAACTCAAGTGACTGTTCGTAGTGTGCGATCGTTTCGGTCGTCGTCCTATGTTGTTGCTGGGCTTGTTGAGCGTTGTAATCGTCGATACGTAAGTCTATCAGCCCCTCGTGCGAGATCTGCGGATGCCTCAACTTACTGATCACCTGTAGCTACAATGCAATTATGACCGACATCTTTGCGACTAGCAGCAACAAGGTTGCGAAAGGCTTTGCTATCCTGGGCATTTATCTCTTGTGAGCTCGTCTAGTACAGCGGGCTGAGATCGAGACTGACCCGTGTGCAGCGTTACATGGTCAGGACCTTCCAGCACTCCTTGCTTCCTACGTACTGACAGATGTCTTCCTCCAGCTACTACGGTTTATTGTGAGCTGGCTGCACTCCTGGTTTGACGTGTTCGCTGATAATTTCGACAGGAATTCGACCACATGGCTATATGCACCTGAGGTGATTCGACCCATCCACTCCGTGGCCATTATAGTCCTAATCAGCGATGTAGATTGTTCCCTTGCCCATTCGGTCTAAGGTCACGGCATTGGGCGCCTTCACTCACTTCGTCGTGGTGCGTAGCATGCCCGGTTACAGGTTAAAGACGATCTAAAAGCAGTTGCAGAACGTGGGATTGACGGAAGCTGGTCCTTCAGCGTTCGCAAATATCGGAGCTAACTATTACGTGCGCTCATTGCTCATACTTTGCTCATCTAGCATATATTGACGTACGCATTAGTGGGTGTTTGTCGGGTCCAGCGCGTTCTTCCTTGTGGTACGTTGTTGGGGACTACGTTTATAGCGCCGGTTGCTGACTGCTTCGCCTAGTTCGGCTGGTTCTATTTCAAGGAGACGAAGGACCTCACGCTCGAGCAAATTGCCAAGCAATTTGGTGACGACCTTGTGCCGGTCACCGAGGAGGATATCCGCGCTCTGGAACAGCAAGAGAAGGAGCAAACGGGATCTGCTACTGACAGTGCAGGCAAGCTCGACGGGGAGATCGAACACCTGGAGAATCGTGTGTAAAGCTTGCCCCGCAAAGCTGCCGTTGAAAAGCTTAGGATACCGGTTGAGATTTGGTTGAGAAGATACGATTTTAGTGCAGCAAACGATGATTCCCTTTCATTTCCCCCCGGGCCCCTCTGTCATCCGCAGCGCGCGGGTGTTCGCAAAGGGTGCCAGGTCGAGTCCCCTCTCTTGTCTCCCTACACGTACGCGCGTTCACATGGAAGGATAATAACGTTGAGCGCTCGTCCAACCTCGCACATCGATAACATCCCTTTCTGCCGACTTGTTTCAACGCTGTCCTATCTGGAAGACGCGGTTGAGCGAATGCAACGAAGCAACGAAGGATTCCGGTCGCGTCCCCGCGGGCGAGCATGACGAACCTACCGTCGACGACTGAACGGCGCTTCGACCTCCTACATACCAGCTCCGCGCGTCACAGCCAAACGAAGGCGGTACGGTGCCGAGATTACCCAGGGGGTACGTCGAGCTGAAGAGTAGGACTTATAGAGGTCGTGGATCGGACGTGAGGTGCAGGTTTCAAAAGAGCCGCGTGTTAACCGGTCGACACCGTACGTTTACGCGATTACACGCATCTCGGATGTCCCTCACAAGGTTGTACAAGGCTGGAACGCGACCAATACATCGGATCGGATGAGAGACGCGCACATCGCCCACACCACGCTTCCCCTGCAGGATGTCGGAGTAGGGGGTTATGTCTTCTGTGACCCAGCAAGCGCATATCACTCGATACGGAAGTTCAAACACCTCCAGCGGAGGGACCGCTTCAAAAGCAAGCTTCTGAACCGTCCCGACGGTGCCTCCATGCCAAACGCGCCTGCCTAGGGAAAGCGCCAAACGGCGACCAACTCGGAAACGGCCCGAACTAGATATCTTTTGGCGAGCCCCCTATGTGCACATGACCCGCAGTCTTGTCGGAAGATGATGGGCCGTTGGATTTGGGCATGCTCGCAGCTCTGGGCAATGGGCTCTCCGAAGTTCGTTGCTTGAAGCTGGACTGCTGTACCAGGCAAATCGAACAGGGTCGAGAAGCGATGAAGCCAGTGCGTATCTATCATTCAGCCTCTCAGCATACCTATTAACCATGACTTTCAGAATACTATATATATTTGCCCATACGAATGGTACACTGTAACCCATATGCATCCTCGAAGTGCGTACGAGCAGGTCCGACAGCGAAGGGACGCGTGCTTTGGTCGAGGATCTCAGCAAATCCCATTTCACGCATACACGTGCAATGCGTCCTCCATCCAATCCCACTATACGTACTCCATATGCGACACACTGCCCTTGCTCGAGTCCAACTTGGCGGGGTCGTCGTCGTGCAAGCCAAGTTCCGGGACAGGTGCCCCGCGCGCCTTGCCAAGCTCCTCGAATTCCTGCTCAGCCGCATGCTGTCGCTCGACGCCAGAAATCCCGTCAAACAGGAGAGCGCACTCCTCTAAGGATAATCCCTTGGTCTCGGGGAAGAAGAGGTACATGACGACGCAGTAGACGACGTCGAGAACGAGGTAGAGGAGGATGTATTTCCAGCCCAGGGTGCCCATTGCGACGGGGTTTGCGAAGGAGCTGATATAACCGACAACCTGCTGGCCAAACTGCCACATGACGACGATCTTGGAACGAAGCGCGAACGTTGACATCTCTTGGATGTACGGCTCCGCCGCCGCGTCGAATATGTGGATCCAGCCCTGGAACCAGAAAACCATGAGCACGACGCCGTATCCCAAGCTGGGCTTCGTGTAATTCGATTCGATGATAAGTGCCGACAGGATCGTCCAGATGAGGAGGGATACCGTGCAAAGCGCCATTGGAATGATGAGCACTGGCCTGCGACCGAGCTTGTCGACATAGAGGAAGGTTGAGATGGCGAAGACGAATGCACAAATGTTTACACCACCATTGATGAGCAGTTGCGTCTTGCTGTCGGTAATTCCTGCGCTCTTAAGGACGAGAGGAAGGAAGTAGGAGATGAGGTTGGAGCCGGTGAATTGGCGGGCCAAGGGGAAGAACAGCATCATGTAGAACCGACGGCGGGTGCCTTTCGTCTTGAAGAATTCAGCCCAAGAATAAGCCTTGGCCATGCTGTCGAGCTCGATCTGAGCATCGATTTCGGCAATTTCAAACTTGACGAGGGCCGACTCGGTATCACCGTTTGCATGATGCTTGACAAGGACATCGATCGCCTGTTGTCGTTTTCCTGTTGCCAACAGCCAACGGGGCGACTCAGGGCAGGACAGGAGGGCGCAGAACTGGAGTAGGGCGAAAACACCTTGCAGGGCAAGTGGAAGTCGCCAGCTCCAAGTCGTGGTGTATGTGAACGTGGCATACGTCGTCCACGCCGCGATAATTCCTCCAAGCGGGTACGAAGGGGCGTACATGGTCTGGAGCTGCGCACGCTGGCTGGGGTGGGCCAATTCGGCGAGAAGCGTTGGGCTCGCCACTTGGCAAAGACCGTCCCCGAATCCAACGAGGATACGAGCGCCTAAGAACATACCGAAGTTCTTAGACGCAGCACCGAGAATTGCGCCAACGATGACTATCCAACAGCCGACACCGAGAGGAAGACGTCTTCCAAATTTGTCGCAGATAAAGCCAGCCATAAGGGTCGCGATACTTTGCCCAACCGAAATTCCGACGTTAAGGAGTCCGAGGCTTGCACCGGCGGGATGATTGAAGTACTCGGTCCAAGTTGGTAGCGATTGAAGACCATTTAGAAGGGAACCGTCGTACCCGCCGGTTGCTTGGGATACCAAGGCGCTCAAGAGGGCGAGGTTGAGCCTCCAGAGGTACCAATAATTCCACCATCCCTTTCGTTTTGGCAGAACGTCTGCCATAAGAAGACCGTCATAGCTGACGCCGTGTGGCCCGCCCAAGTCGTGATGAACCATTGTCGTCGGGAAGGGAGTAGGAGGCCTTTTGCGAATATGGAGATGAGAATACCACGACAGGAATTGGTAATGCGGGGGCCTTCGGTAACCTGCCGAGCAACGATCAGCTTTAATAGGCGGTCCAAACCCAAAGATTCTGGCCTGCTTCTCACGCTGCCGCCGAGCCACCACTCCCCAAACTTTGACTTCTTGACAGAGCAGTCAGTTTCCTGGCGATTGAATACCCCGTACCTGTCCTCCACATGCTAAAGGCGGCCCGTTGGCGGGCCCTGGGGAGCAGCTGACCACCCCCACCTCAATCCACCCCACACGGCAAAAGGTACGTAAAAGAAGTGGATCTCTATTGAATTGCGAGCCTAACCCCGCTCGGAAGGCGGAGCCTAATTAAGCTTGGGAAGGTTCTACGACGATTGGTGACTGAGCTTTACGAGAAAGCCGGTGTTGTATACTTTTCTTAACACAATGACGGCCATCCCGAGCTTTCTTCAACGGCAGACATCGCTACTCATCTCTAACGTCCGGCTTGCCCCCGTTTACAATGATCAAGCGGACAGAGAGGCCTTCCGATGCAAGGGCGCGGACAGACCATGCCGACGGCGGGCTGAGCGGGGTGTGGAGGTGTTGAAAACGAGACCGCCTGGGTGGAGGGCGGGATCGGCACAATGTATCAGCGCGGGAGCAGTCAACCATATGCGGCGGCATAACTGCGCCCTCCTGACCCTCCCTCTGCGGTCAACCATACAATCAGTGAATCATCTCCACAGCCAATCGGCCGCTTCCCCCTTGGCGAATAGGTGGAGAAAGTCTATTTCTCGGTCCCCTGCAGCCGGGTTTCGGACGAACCGAACTACGGTAATCAGCATTAGCATGCAGTATATGAACAGTCCCACTAGGGGCAAGTCAATGCCTCGCGCAACTGTGCATCCCTTCCTCTTTCGCTATGCCTATCGAATACAAAGTACTCGACGAAACCCAGCGACAGCACTTCTTGGAGCATGGCTGGGTTCGCATCGAGAATGCGCTGAATCCCGAGATCATGGATAAATGGCTCGAGGACTTCTGGATCAGACTGGGCTGGGATCCCAACGATAGGAGCACTTGGGTGCATGAGGACGTCGCCATGCCGAGGCACCGAGAGGCTCCCAATGAGATAGTATTTCCCAAGGCATGGCAGGCAATGCGTACGCTCGACACTCAGACATCACTTCCACTTGGCTGACATGCACTGCAGAGGAGCTTGCCGGAGGAATCGACCGCATACATCCCGTTCGCGAGCGCTACCAGGGAGACCAGTTCATCTTCAACGCCGGATCGGCGAACTTGAATCAGGAGGTACCGTCTGCTGTCATCAGCTCTTTGGAGCTCGTGGCTCACGATTTTTCTAAGGACCCCATTCCTCCGCAGAAACTCAAAGGATGGCACACGGACAACGACTGGTATCGACAGTTCTTGGATTCCTCGGGCAATATGCTCACGGTCATCTGTCTTTACACCGATATTCTGCCCGGAGGTGGCGGTACTTGGGTGGCCGAAGATGGCCTGGCCGGTGTGGTCAAATATCTGTATGATCGGCCCGCCGGTATCGAATGGCCGTATGAGAGGGAGAAGATTTACACTCATATTCCGGACTGCAAGAAGTTTTTCCAAGTTGAAGGGAAGAAGGGCGACGTGTTTATCTTGCACGGTCACCTGGTAAGTTTCCGTGTCCTTCGCCTCGACGGAATCACTCATTAATCGAATTACCAGCCGCACTGCGTGGGCAAGAACTACATTCGCATGCCCCGGATCATTACCAATCCTCATTGCAACGGAAAGGATCCCTACAACTTCAACCGTGAAGATCCGAGCGACTATTCGCTTGTAGAGCAGGTCATTCTCAGAGCACTCGGTCGTGAGTCCATTCCGGAATGGAAGGCGACACGGGAGCGCAAGATCTGGTATCCCCGTAACTATCAGCTGAAAGGCTCCCGTATCCCTGCCGAGCTCGAGCGAATGATTGCGGCTAAAGGGGGGGACGCGTCGAAAGTCGATTCCATCCACCTGCACGCCACGCCCGAGGAAATGCGCGCACATCTCGCCAGAAATGGGCTGAACCAGCCTTACGGCCCTGATCCTTGGTTCCCTGATACCCGGGTACCGGGTGAATGGGATACTAAGCCTCAGGAGCAGATGTTTATGGGATCGGGTACGAAGCATTCACCTGATGGTCGCACTCCCCCGTCATAAACTGGTCTTGACGGAGCGAATCAGTCTTCATAGGATATCGCTGCCGCATGGTTGAGAAGCATGCAATAGAAGCCCCGCTTTTCGGGAGTGTCCTGTCTAGAAGGACAATGATCCATATGCAATTGCGTCGCGACTCTCAGTGCACTGATCTGCTGGGCTGGTTGGTCGTCCACCGAAGTCGGCTCGCGCCCCGCGGGCTTTGACCTTCAATTCACCAAAATGACATCAATCAACACTACTACTAACTTGCCGCTGACTCCTAACAAACACGTACACAGAGAAGCGTAAACCCAGACCGAAATAGAAAGACAGCACGAGCAAGGAACGGGAAAAGATTCATCTTGCTCCCCCCACTTCTTGCGGCCGTGCGCCTCCAGCCAGCCTCGTACTATGGTCGCTTCCCGAACGGCGCTGCTAGCCGCTTAAGGGCCCTGGTAGTTGCCCCCAGTGTTCTGAGTGCCGCCACCGGACTGCCAGTTTCCGCCGGTGTTCTGAGTGCCGCTGCCGTGCTGAGTGTTGTTGCCGGTATTTTGAGTTCCACCGCCGTACTGAGTGTTGCCGCCTGTGGATTGCTGCCCGCCGCCCCACTGCGTGTTGCCGCCCGTCTGCTGCTGTCCCCAAGTCATGTTCAGGTGTTGTGGTAGAGCTGTAAAAGACGATAAGAGGTGGGCGTGGAGGTTGGAATAATGCGCTTACTGTATGAGGTTGTTCGAAGAACGGACGTGCGAAAGGCAGTTGGTTCCTTGCTGCTGGATTCTTGCAAATCGGTGGTATTTATGCACTTTGAGTATCACACAAGGTCCGTTGTTAAGCCGAGTGCTTGCGACTGCAATACGCTAGAAGGACCGGCGATTTGTAGAGCTCGGACTTGCCGGAGGTGTTGGCCCATTCACTCTCTTCCTTTCATCCGATCTGGAGTGGAGCCAACCCCTAAGTAAGAGTGAGCTCGGATGATCTTACGCATGCGAGTCAGAGCTGAGTTGTGTCGAACGAAACATGAAGAATTCTTCTAGACTCGGAAGCACCGGTGCTTTTGCCAGGCCGATACCAGCGGACGGTTGCTACGCGCATGATTGGTGCCAGCTGTGCTATACATACGCTTGTGGGCCCGTTTCTTCGTCCGAGAAGCAGGTTTTGAGGGCGTGACGCCTGCTTGTATCCGCTTGTGTTCAGTTAGGTCTTGTGCTCAGAAGCCATCTCGGACTAGAAGCCAAGAGGACCTCAACGTGACGGGTCCTCGGCGGAGCTTGCTACACAGGCCCGTGCTGCATATTCTTGAACACACCAGACCCCAGACAGCAGCATGCCCACGGATTCAGAGAAGAATCTCAGTGCAGAGGCCGGGCTGAGGATGAATCCTGAGCATGCGCCTTCCGAGCCGGCCAGCCGGTATAGCGTGGATGAAGCAGCATGAATGTGTTTTGGGCTCCTTCGCAGGGACGCGCAGCGGATGAAAGCGGATGGCGGCTGGGCAAAGGAGGTCGGCCACTGGACAGTTGCTGGGACCGCCACAACCGTACATTCGACATTGCGAATGTGCCCGAGTCGCAACGTTGTGGCGATCCGATTAAATGCTGGAGATCCGGGATGAGAGACCGAAGTGCGTGAAGTGGAGCCACGAGCTTCTCATGATCTTGAAGAAAAACATCCTCAGTACTCGATCGAGTGCGTACTTTGCCTTCAAATGGATACGCAAATCGGCAGCCAGCGACCTGAACTTGACTGGTAAGATAGGTCGTCTTGGCCTGGGCCTATATATGGAGATATCTTACAGTTACCTCATTCAGCCGTTTCTCGGTGGTTCTGCCGCAGCCAACCCCTGGGACGAACGGTGCGACATCCTCTCTGACGATATGGCTGGATAAACCAACTGAAGAAGGCATGCATTCGAATCGCGCCTGATATTGCGCCATTGACGCTGCGCTGTACTTCGAAGGTTCATAATTGCTGTGACAATATTGAGATCATGCCAAAATAGCGTTCAGAGGGCATACCATGAAGTGACCGGAGGATCGGGGAGGATCAGGGAACATGGGGGAAGCGTCCTTTATGGTTGCTGACGAGATCCGGAATCTGCAAGAGGGGCGCGACGTCGTGCTTCTCTCAGGGTATGCCGGCGTTTAAAGATACCGGTCATCAGGATTCACCTGACCGTCTCAAAAGAAGCAGTATGTGAGACGACCAGTTCGCCTTCGGGACCATTGGTGATCCGTCTGGCAGCGATCCCTGGTCCTTCGAGACTAGCGGTATCTTCATCGGTGCAGGTGTCACCGGCGCCTCGAGCGGACCAAGACAGTCCCCGGCCGGGACTCAGAGACCGGGATAAGTCATGCCGAGAGTCGCACAGCTAGACGCGTAGTCGGAAGTGCTGAGTTTCCGAGGTCGTTCTGGGGGGCAGGCTGTGCGTCGACGGCGTGCTGGCATTTTCGGATATCGAAGTGTGTGGATAAAAGGCGCCGCGATGTTTTTGTTTTGCTCAGCTCGACCCGCTGCACCTTCAGCATCCGTCCGTCCTCAGCTGCGAACTGCCAACACACAGCGATACCTCACCTCCACGCGCGACCATGTCCAACTACCTCCCTGACGGCAGTTTCACCTTCACCCGGTTGCCGCCCGGCACTCCCAATCCGAACTCCAACGGTGAATATCTCAACCCGGGCGGAAAGTAAGTCGTATCGTCCTTTTCGTTGATCAGAGAGCTGAGGCAGATGTCAGCGGCAACAGCAACAACTATTATATCAATCCATACTACCAGAACACCGGTGGCAACACGCAGTACGGCAATGGCTGCATCAACACTGGCGGGAACCAGCAGGAAGGATTTCAGCAGGGGAGAATGCAGCAAGGAGGAAACCAATGGGGACGACGATGGTAGATGCCTAGCTCCACGCCTCGAGATAGGGTGATCGTCTGCTCTCCTGTCGTTGGGTCAACAAGGCGGGGTGTAATCTCAGTCGCGGCGGTATTCTTGCAGAGCGGTCCATGATTTTGCTGTGTCATGCGTTACTTTCTTTTATTATTGAGAATGTATTACTGTTCGCTCACCTAGAGACTATCGCTCATGCATCCGTATTTGGCAGCGGAAGAAAGTGAACGGCTGAGGCACCACGAGCATGCCGTGAAGACTCGGCCATCTCGCATATCACCTGCACGACCCTATCAAACGAGAATGAGGCCGTCCTGTCTGGCTAGTGCACGCACTTGAGCAACAGCCCGTACTAGTATAAAGTTTGACATGCGTACTTCAGTGAGAGCCTGCCTCCGCCAGCCTTTGCTCGTGCGGCGACTGTCGACGATACGACGTACGCGCATCGCCAGCACCGAGTTGTCCCATTCAAGAAAACCATGCCTTGTCAAGTAGGTATGGCATCTGGCAGAATTAGGGTGACTCGGACCGCAACAATTTAGATAGTGACGTACCTGTTATTCGGCGCGCATGGGTTGGCTTAGCGGATGTACCATCGGGCTGGACGTTGGCGAGCGACTTCTCAGTTGAATTTAGGGCATAATGAGCCGGTTGTGGGAGTTCCCCGCATACGGCCAGGCCGAAGGTGCGAATGAAGGGGATACTGGGTACAGTTCAGTGAGGATAAGTCGACCACTCTTGCTACAAGGGCCTGGCGATTCCTGCGCGTTGCGGGCGGAACTTGAACCGGGCGCTTCTTTCCGCGCTTAGAACTGAAGTTGCCCCTAGTAAGCTCGAACCTATTTCAACGACCTGCTTCACGTCTCACATCCATGATCGTGGTCGTGAACACGGGTTTCTTCAACACTTTAATCAATAAGCTCGCCTCGACATCCTGACTACACACAAACACGATCGCCGCACATAGGAATCATAGGGAACTCAGACGAGACATGGAAGGAAAGAAACAGACGAAAGACGGGAAGAGTTTCATCATGCCCTCCGCGCCACGCTGCGGCATCCTTCCGCTCAGCCTCGTACAGTCGGCTAGAGGGAGTGTCGCTGGCCGTTCAAGGGCCCTGGTAGTTGCCGCCGGTGTTCTGGTATCCGCCGCCGTACTGCTGGTTGCTGCCGGTGTTCTGATACCCGCCGCCGTACTGCTGGTTCCCGCCGGTGTTCTGGTAGCCGCCTTGGCCGTACCCGCGCTGGGTGTTGCCGCCGGTCCACTGCTGTCCGCCACCCTGCTGGGTGTTGTTGCCGGTCTGCTGCTGGGGGTAGCCGGGGTTGCAGTTGTTGGGCCACATGATTGAAATAGGTTCGAGGTTAGAGCTGCGGGAGGGTGTTTGAGTAATTGACTCGTATGATGAGAACGAGTGTCTCACCTGTGGGAGGTCTTTAGAGGATGTAGGGCTGAGTTGTTGTTTGCTGCCCTCTACCGTCGAAAAGGCCCGGTTTATATACGCTTGCAGCCCTATCGCGACCGGAGAGGTTGAAGTCCATGAACTGGCTGCGCAGAGCTAGAAGCTCCGGTGATTTCGCCAACTCGACTGCCGGAACGTTCTTAGGTAGGAGTTCTGCCACTCTCGGAACGGCTGGGCAGGTGCGGACTCCAAGATAGGTCGTCCAGAGGAAACATCCAGATGATCTTGAATACCGATATGGAGCGCCTTGCCTCTCGAAGTATGTGGGCGGGAGCCCTGGTCGACTAGAAGCACGGGAAATGTGAACGGCCGAACATGCAATGTCCATGCGAGTCGAGCTTGTTTCCTTCTTAGGTGTAGAAGGGCAGAGTGGTGACGAAAGTGGTTGTCCCGGAGGCAGACGCAAGAGAATCTCGACCATTAGGGGCCCGGGTCGTTGTTGATTCAGGACGTCTAGCGCATCGGCGGAACGAGCTGCCGAATCCTGCATTCGTCGGACGTGAAAGCAGGCTGAATGCGTAAATGCGACACCAAAGCAGGCCAACGAGGGCCGTGACCCGGTCCATACATGTGCCGGGACGACCACATCTGGTCTCGACCACACCAACCCAGCGCCAGTCAAGGAGGACAAGCAAGACCGCGCACAGGCCGAATGGTTCGTAAGGCACTATCTTGGTACGAGGATAGGCAAGGTTGACTCGGAAAACACGGGGATTGAGCCCCTACACAAGCTCGTGATTGAGCTCATATCGCTGATCCCGCCATATCTCTGACGCCGAGCGGCGCTAGTCCAGGTTTGGAAATTCAAGCACGCTTCGGCGGACGAGCAGTACTATCGCCGCCATACTCCAGATTGGGAGTCACGGAATGTTTCGGGCGGCCCACGTGCTGTGTCCGGGACTGAACAAGCAAGTCGGAAGTTGTTTCTGTGACGGCGGTCATGTCGGGCCAGCAGAGCGTCTTCTAGGGGTTGCATGGTCAGTCTGCAGTCACGCGTTGTATTTGTGGTCGGTACTTACCTCACGCCGGCATGAAAAGTAGCGGTTTTGCAGTGCGCAGAAGGCAGGTCTTCCAGCTTTGGCGGTAATTTGGCGGTTTTGTATTGGGAGAGATCCGCCCGCAGGTTGAGATAGCGCACACTCCTCCTGATGGGACCGAAGCCAAACCGGGAATCCCTGTCTTGAGGTGCATTCTTCCGAATCCCCTACTCGGTTCATCGAGCACAATATGTCCTATCGTCCTCGAAAAGCACAGCATGGCCAGCCGTTACCATTCCGCTGAGCCCGTATGGGCTGCTGTGCACCTCGTGACTGCATTATTGGTAGCCTGATTCGTAAGACTTCCTTGCAATTGGTCTGATGGTGTACGCGGATGGACAGACAATGGTGTGCGGTTGGCCGGATATGTCAGGGTAAAGAACTTCCTGAAGAAGAAAAGTGTTCGAATGGAGCCTGATGCTGCGCCGCTGACGGAAAAGGAAGCTCGATTGGGTTCGGTGTCTGTGGCGCCAGTGAGATTGTGCGAAATAGACGGGTTAAAGACGAACACGTCACCGGAGGAAGGAGATAGAACATCGAGGAGGTGGACCCCTATGCTTGCTGGCGAATGCCGAACTATATGTGGGGACCATGCCGTGCTTCCTTTCTCAGGTGTTCCCGGCGTTTAATAGGCCCCGGTCGCATGAAATCGCCTGAATGGCTTCTACAATGGTGGAACTGGCGACTAAACACGGCCGTGTCCTTGTCCAGCTTCGTGCGGAAAGGCAGCTTTTGATTCGGAATAGCGATGTCTCCACGGTATCTGCGCGCCTGAACGTACCCAGGCTCCCTGCTCACACCGGTGATGAAGGAGCGTTCGTGCTCGAGCTGATGTTGCGTGAATACACGCCAGTGTGACCGAGATACTGTGCGGTGCTGTGGAATATTGGCGCAGTAGTCCCTTCCATCGAGATACTTGTGATCCGCGAGCCGCATCGTCGTATTATCAGCGGAAAAAACCGCTTCCCACTTGCGCAGCTCCGTAAACGCCTTGCGCCTGCTGAACCGCATCAGCCTTGTCCCCTCACGTAAGAGCACAGTCATACTCACCTGGCGACCAGGGCATGTCCGAGACTCTCTCCCTGTATCTCATACTCTCCCAGGGCGTGTCCACCACCGCGATTTTGACAAGGCGAATGAGGATCGGATCGCCGATGGGGACCTTGGGATGATGGGGATCAACTCCGTGTCTAATCGGCGAGCCTTGATATCATGATTGCGGTGATTCGAAGGTAATGATGAGGTTGAGCGCTGCAGCAGATTGGAGCAGATGAGGCATGACGATGACCAACATTGCGCATGAGCTGCGCGGCTCATTCAAGTGCCGTTTTGGAGCCGGGGTTATCGTGCGCATCGCCCGGCGTTGTAGGTTGTATTACCTCCTACTGTCGACGTAGACATAGTGGCAGAGAATATGAGCGACGGAGCTCTGCACAACTACGGCGTTTGGAGATGGACGCGTTCAAAGGACGCGACACCGAGGACGCACATCGAAGGGTGTCGCGCTCTGATTGGTCCGTTTGTTTTTCCCGTGGGCGCGAAATATGACGCCGGTCTCCTTGTGACTGAGACCATACACAGATCGTGAAAGATTGTCCGAGGTTCGGACGCGTCCGGGTCCCGTACATACCGCCACCCGAATCCCTATAGCCGGTAGTGGCCGTGTACTTATGTCAGATTACTATATAGGGACTTAATGTCGATATTGTTCGCCTGACTCACAATATCAACACCATACTTCATCCTGCCCGTGAGTTTGCATCTGATAACAGCTGTTCTTGAGGAGAAGTAGCAAACGACTCCGCCTACCACTATTTTTCGATTTGCGCGAGTACCAAAAAATGAATCGCCCTGCAAGACGCCGCTTGCGAATCCCCCACAAAGGTCGCACTTTGGTCAGCGACTTTTCAACTCATCCATTCTCGTCCCAAAGGTATGTTGGACAAAGCATCATTACATTCTTCCTGACCTCGTTTGTTAGATCTACGGCTATACGAGACGGTCGAGTGGGCCACGTACGCTAATAATTGAGGGTGTCAACACAGCAATTCCGGTAAGCCTTGACCTTGCCACTTTCGCACTCGGACGCGCGCATCTCTCTCTCTTACCATCACCTCGCCACAATGGACGACCTTTTTCATTCCACTCCCCGCCATACTCCTATCGTCAATACCCCTCCCAACCCTGTCTCTGCTATGAACACGAATACTCCCAACGCTGCGCGAGCTACAAGCGCTCCTCGCCCCACGAACAATTCGACGACGGCGCCCACGACTATCACCGGGCTTCAGAGGCTTCTGCCACAGCTTTTTACGAGGGCCAATGAGCACCCTCCTCGCCCTATCGAGCTTCGCCCTATCGCTGGACCCGGCCTGCTCCCAACGCACCACGAGCGCCCTACGCCGCCCATGCCTCCGCCTCGCCGGATGGTCGAGCCTTACCACATATTCTTAGGCCGTTTGATCAATCGCCTGCTCGACCACTGGACGTCGGTAGCCATCCCCACCAGTACTCTTCTCGCGGACGAGCTCACTGCGGCGTCGAGTGGCCCTTGGATCAGGGCGGAGCAGCAGGAAGAGGGGGCGGACGAGAGAGTCCTGAGCGGGAGGCGTCTGACGGGTCAGTCGGAGGAGACGGACAGCGATGGGACCTCGTCCCATGTCGGTCAGCGTGAGGAAGAGAATGGCATGTCTCAGGACGTCCTGGGCGGACATTTGGTGCGTTTTTAGAGCGACGTCGTCTTTGTGGGGAATTCGCAAGCGATGGTCTTGCCTCTTCAGCTTGCTGACTTGCTGCTGTAGGCACGCGACTGGCGTCAAGATCCTCGCCCTTTTTGGGATCGTACTATCGAGGAACGCCAGCAGATCCTCGCTCAGGAGCAAGTCCGCGGCGGCGACACCGGTATCTGGCTCGTCCAGTCCATTATCGAGGGCTATGGAGCTTGGTCGACGGCTGGGTGGGAAGAGTTGGGATTCTTTCGCGCGTGGCTCTCCCGCGTGATGCCCTGCTTGTACCAGACGGGTGCCGAGCCGTTTAGGCACACTTGCAACCCCCGTTACTGCTTCTGCGGACTCATCGGTGTGCTTATCGTCCCTTTCGCCGCTATATACTACCTCTTGCATTGGGTCTACCGGAGGACGCGCAAGATCCATCGTCCTGTGGTAATCATCATCAGTAAGTGTTTGTTCTTCCCCTGCGACTCGTGAGCTAATCAGTCTCAGCGACCTACTGCGTGCTTAGGTTTGCCTTCGGTGTGGACGCGCTCAAGCTGACCATCGCGATTCTCAAGGCCTTGCCTGGTTTCTTCTAGGACATGGTCTCAAGGAACGCACAAGATACTAGTGTCCGGTTCTCACTCATGCTCTTTCCTCTTTTTTCCTCTCTGTCTGTCTTTCTCTCTCAGTCATCGTCCCTTTCCTTCCCCCGGTTCTCACTGTTCAGATCGGTCTAGCTTTACCGCAATCGCGCATCGTGATACCGTAGACTTGATCCATGTTCGTTTGTACAGAACATGGGATAAAAATGCATTGCAGTTGGCCTCGTACCTATACATCAATGGGGGACGTTTCTATTCTCGCCCCTCGTGACCCCCCCACAATCCAGAACCACCCTTCTCAGGCTGGTAGCCCTGTCAATATGAGCGAGTATCGCGGCATCGCTTGCAAATACCCCACAATCCAGAACCACCCTCTCAGGCTGGTAGCCCTGCCAATATGGGCGAGGATCGCGGCATCGCTTGCAAATACCCCACATGCCTGAGTAATGCGCTTCATGAGGCCGGAAGGTTCTGTCCGCTACATGTCCTAGCGAGGGATCTATCGCAACTTCAGTAGCAGGTCATCCTAGGCATCCACTGAGGGAAGACTTGCGCATCTTTGCTCGAGCTGAAAGCCATCGTCTGAAACTATCGTCTTCGGCCTGGCGTATCCTTCCTCGAGCCTGTTGTCACCTTCGTAAACCATTCCGAGCGATCGATGGTTTCGTGCCCCTGGCCTTGTAAATCCGTCAATGTACCAAGGTTCCAAATGTCATTTGCCTGTCCACGAACACACAGCAGTCCGTTACACTTGTTCTAATGTACTCTACTCGGCAATGGAATCAATAGCGACGCTGCCCTTGAAGTATTTGCTTTTTGAAAGTTGCGTGCTGCCTTGAGCATTGATCATCCCTTCGTAATTCGGGTGTTCCCAGACCTCTGCCAATCTCCCATCCGGAAAGTCCTCTGCTCCACTGAAGAAATGCTGTCAAAGCAGCTCCTCGAGTTCGTCCACATCGCCACGGCAGGCTGGACCTTGCTCATCATAATACTTGACGGGAACTGCTGCCAGGGTTAGCCGTCATTCATTCGTATAGATGACAGTACTCACTATTACCATAGACGCCATTGCACCACATGCAAATGCCACGGTGACGCCTACACCTTGCGCAGCATTGCCTTTCCCAGCGAAAACACCAACGATTCGCCCCTACGCGCTCCCCCTTCCATATTCGGCATCCGTGGCAAGCATAACGTCCATCCGCGATCTGACTATCGTGAGTTTCAGTGAGAGGAGAGCTGAAGAAAACGCGTACCAGTATATTTCCAGTGGGATGCCCCGTTATCTTGACGGTTCCATGGGTTTTCACATCCTCTGGCGTAGGCCAATGAGGATATTCCCAAGTCGCGACGGCCCAGTAATCCGCTTTCAGTAAGAGCTGTCGAGGGAATTGTCCGATCTTCCGGGACCTGGAGAATCGCATGCGCTTCGGCTGTCTCGACTCGTCTGGGTCCTGCACTAGCATGCCGTCTTTGTCCAGGACGACCGGTAAGCCGAGCTGCCGGCGGCGGACGACGGTATATTGACCATAGCGGTAGTCCCACTCCGCTGATTCCAAAGGACGGCGAGACGAGCTCAGTAGATGCGCCCGGGTCAGAGGAGGTGCCGGACGTTGAAGATATTTTCCGTTCGGAAGGCGAAGATGAACACGTTCCATAATCGCACGAGGGATCCGACTTGGAATAAATGGATATCTCCATTTGTCGTAAAGCACCAACCACTCGAAGACGGCAGTAAAGATGTCCACCAAGACAAGAGCCTGTTCAACTGTGAAAGGGCAGTCTATTTCTTGATGTGCATGAAGGGTGTTCTGTGAAATCCAATTAGGGACGGATTGCAGCGATATAAGCGACAATTGTACTTACCAGGGAGAGGGTGACGTCGGCAAACCATTGCGTAACCCGATCTTCATTCTTTCTCAGTGGCGGCTTGGGTTTATTGCGGTTGATCACCTGAAGCGTTCCTTCGATGAACAAGGTTGAGTAGTAATCGGCATTGAAGGCTTGAAGAGGATCGTATGTTGCAACCCGTGAATACAGAGCATCCCAGTCGATCGCCTCTCCAAATCGTTCTCGAACTGTCGGTGGAAATGGGTCAGGAAAGCCTTCACGAAAATGCCAGGCAATCAAGTACACGGCTTCCGCTTCAATTAAGCCTTCGGCTTCCTCAAGGATACTATGCCCGCCGGGTTTTGGCATGAGATCATTGGCCCGCAACCACAGGACATTCTCCTGTCCCAGAGAGGTCAATAGAAGATGTCAGGGATACAGACGATGCTTACTATACGGCGCGCTCGTCTCTTCGCCATCTCTATTGCACAGTCCTCACCGATGACTGACCAGTCCCCATACCAAGGCAGTACTAGCACGTGTAGCCTGGCGATGTGATCTATGACTTCCTGGGGCCTGCGGCAAGCTTGGAGTGCGTCGATCCAATCATCCTGCCATGTCGTCGGAAGGAGCTTCATCTCGGTACGCAGGAAATTCTCTTGTGGGGAGTCTATGCGCATCAACCTGACACCTTCAGGGCGAAAGGGTTCCCAGTCTTGAGGGATCGTCTCATAAGTTGCAGCATGCTCGAAAAGAAGCTCCTCCAAGTGTGCAAGGTATCGATGAGTTATACGTCGACTGCTTTGGTTTCGGACAGTGCACTCCGCCTTGAGAGACGTCAGACAGTGCTCTACTCTTACCGGGGCAAGTTTACCTTGTATGCCATTCCGACTCGCCACCAGCTTTCGAGATCTCCTTCGTCATCTGCAGTGGACGACTCGGTCAACGACTCGGGCGCCTCCACGAGTAATGCACTGCCAAGAAGTATAAGACGGTATACCAAGACGTCTTCCGCATGCTCTGACGGCGTATGGGGGAGGCGTTGTTCGGCACCTGAAGCCCACGCCTGCCATGGTGTAGGATCGGAGGACTTCAAGGGCAAGCCCCAGACGAAAAAGCCGCTTCTAGAGTCGTCATCCTCGCTTTCCTCAGAGGCGTCTTTCTCATTCGGCTTCCGTGTTCTGTTGATCAGGTGTGCCCCAAGGGGGGGAAATGCAGGAAGGAAGTCATCGCCTGGTCCAGCTCTGGCGAAGCTCGTATATGCTCTGCGCTGATCGTTTTCAATCTCAACGTCCTGCTGCTTTGCTTGCTCTATCTCAGCTAAGCAACGGGTTTCCTCAAGTATCTCGCGTTGCTTAGCACGTAATCGAATGGTCTCGTCTGAGTGCTCGACGTCATCTAGCTCTGACTCTGGTTCACGCGTGTCGTCGGTCGTAGAAGCCTGAGAACGAGCTAGCGCCAAGTTTCGCTTCAGGACCGGACATCGATCTCTACGGACGAAGAGGTGTGCCCATACACTCGGGATACGAGCAGCATCGTCTTGAGAGGGGGATGTATCGTGCTGTCCTGCCACCACATCAGTGGTGCTCGTGCTTCCAGTTGGCGATGAAGGAGTGAACAGTAGCCGATTGGGGGGATATCGTGAGGCGTCCCATGGCCGCGGTGCTCTAGTCGTCATTGCTGACACGGTTGCTCAGGCTAATTCGTATTACGGTGCTAGGGTTATCGAAGCGGTCTATGATACGGAAGATGGCTGGACGTTAGCAGGTGTGGTGGGAACAGAGAGAGAAGTACCATTGCTAGGCGCGTTCCATAGCCTTGACGCGACTGATTTTTGTCACGTGCTTGGTGGCAGAGGCTGACTTAGATCAGCACAGCTTTGCGGATTCAAAGCCACTGCCAGCTCCACCTCACCATGCCCCTCTCTTGACAAACAACCACCACCAAGACCACCCCTAACCGAACGATAATCTCTTCTAACGATACAAGTGAGTGGTATATGGGCCTGTGCATTGCTACGTAGACTCATCCCACTGTACACAGTTTCTTGCTCTTACAACACGATGCAGACGGGTCTTGTGCCCCATGGCGCTTGGGACGCGTCTCCTATGCCCGGTACGCAGTACGCTAGTTGATCCGTGTCAGTCCGCTAACAATCCAGCAGAGTTGAGTGAGGGCGCTCAACTCGCCCGGAACATGGCCGAGCACAATGTTCCTGATCCCGATTCGGGACTGAACCACCTTTCCGGGTTTTCTATCGCCTCCAACATTGTGGCGAACCGCGGTGATCCTTGCGGATCTTCCACAATTCAGAATCACCCTTCTCAGCCTCGTAGCCATGCCAATGCCAACGCAGACCACGGCATCGCTTGCAAATCCCCCACAATCCGGAACCACCCTTCTCAGGCTGGTAGCCCTGCCAATATCACTGCGGATCACGGCATCGCTTGCGAATCCCCCACAATCCAGAACCACCCGTCTCAGGCTGGTAGCCCTGCCAATATGAGCGAGGATCGCGGCATCGCTTGCGAATCCCCCAACATTCAGAACAACCCTAACAGGGCTCGCACCGCCTCCAACATTAGGGCCGGTCACGGCGTCGCTTGCAAATCCCCCAGAATGTCGCACTCCCATCCTTCAGTGGGGTTCAACGGTGCGTTCGATTGGGCGGACGCGCTGGGAAGCGGCCGCCAAGCCCGAGCCTCGTCGTTGCCGTCGATCAGCAGCATCGATGCACAATATGCGATGGATGCAGCCCTGGAGCGGACTATTGAGCGCCTGGATGCGTACGCTGCCTATCTCCGCGCGGTACAGCCCAGGAACGATGTAGAGGCTGCTGTCATTCAGGAGCGGCTTCGCGTGATGGCAATTTGGCGCGCAGCCGTGGTAAGCAAGCAGGAGCCGGATCTCCTGCAGCTCCTGTGCCTTTCTGGCGATGCGCCCCCACCCTATCAGCCTTCTTGGGCTTCGAAGTTTGTTTTTGGACCGGACAAACCCACAACGAACGCTACGCCCTTGCTGTCACTTCGCTCCGAATTCTTGACCGCTCCCGCCGTCGACGCACTCAACAATTGCGCCAAGGGATCCTCTCATCTTTCGCTTGGGTACGGCCCTCAAGTATATACGAGCGCCAGTGCCGCCGACCTTTACCAGGCGAGGCGCGATGAAGACAATAGGCTTGCCCGCGAACGGCGCGATCAGAACGGGCTTCGCTCCGTGATTGCGCAGATCGTCAGCTGGTGGGCTAGCGTGAAGACCGCCTATACTCCAGCCTACTCCCCTGTCTGCGTTTCCATGTGATAGGGGAGGAATCCTCCTGCCACGTCCTGTAACACTCCTTAGCTTTAGCCGACCATGGCCAATCCTGTTTGTACGCCGTCATTAACAGCTATACTATGCTGCGTTCTGTGTATCGTGTCTCTCTAGAACATTTCCGTCTCTCAATACACGGCCGTTTTGAGCAAGAAGACCGTATGGTAGCGTCTTAAATTGTTTGTGGAACTGCAGACCATTGTAGGCATGCGTGTTTGACCTGGGGTGAGCACTGGAAACCCATGTGTACGGCGTGCCATGGATTGTAGTGCTCGTAAGACCATGCAATTGGTAAGGATGGTTGGAATGTATACATGCCTTGCAGGTCGGTGGTGTCAACAGGCGCCTACCAGATTTGGGGATTTGGGAGCCATCAGATTGGAAACCCACCAGATTGGAAACCCACCAGATTGGAAACCCACCAGATTTGAGAGCCATTGGATTTGGGAGCCGGCTGATTTGAGAGCCACTCAATGAGAAACCCACATGGCAAGATGTCCGCCATCTAGAGGACACACGGTTCGTCAGCGCCGCCCGGAATCGTCACCGAAAGGCGAGGAGACCGTTGTCCTTCGACACCGCATGAGACTGAATGCTCTAGATTGGGAGATCGGCGAATATAAACACCCAGAGGATTGCAGGTCGGTGAGTTATAACGCCATATTTACTCAGATCTATGCACTTTTGGGGAAGGATACGGGTGTCACGTGAGCGCAAGGGAAGAAGCACCATTCGGTGGCGCTGACACGCGTCCTTTATTATTGTCTTTCGCTGGCACCAGGTGACAACAACCATCATCTATTCGAGATTCGCTTCCTATGTTGTGTCTTTTGCCCGTATGCATCTCAAAAGTCGGCTTTGTATCTAGTCCAGAGTTGGCAGGGTCGGGGCAAGCGGGATATGTGGACTAATGAAGGTGAGCTGTCATCTTCTGCATTTCTTCAGCAGTGCTGTACCAATTGTGTTGAAGTCATAGGTGGCTTGCACTCTAATCACCCGTACAGGAAGATATCGCTGCCATTTGAAGGTTCTTCTACTCCACCCGAGATCGCAAGGCTAGAGCGCGCGATTCCATCATTCTCCTTCGGGATTCGCTCAAGAAGTGGCTTGAGTAAATATAAGGTAGGCTGAAGATAATGGTCCTCAAAGGATATCGTCGAGCTCAAGCACTGGCACGCAGATCTTCCCTCAGTAGGTATCGGGGTTGACGTCCCGCCTGCGGTGATATCCCGGCTAGACAGGCGGGGACTTCACCTCCTGGGGTCGTCCCAGACCACTTCAGCGCATTCTATCCTCGTCTTGGCTTTCATCAGAGGCACCCCAATCAAAACAGCCATAATTGAGCAAAGTACGTACCGTCTCCTTAAAGGCCTTAAGGACAAGCTGACAACGGCGCGAAGTGTCGTCTACACCAAGCTCTCCACGGTCGACCCCTGAGAAGACAGCCCATTCGTCCTCTTGCACAATGTAAGTCCTGTTCCTTCATGGATTGTGGGGTATTCGCAAGCGACGCTGAGGCAAGCAACTGGCAGGACTACAAGCCGTTCCAGCAATGTACGCTCTCAGGAGGAACGAATCGTCGAGCCTTGCCTTTCTTCAGCGGCTTCGATTAGCAGCCTGCTAGATCACTGGACGTCCGTACTCATCCCACCAGTCCTCTCTTCGCGGACGAGAACGAGTTCACTGCGTCCTCGAGTCGCCCTTGGAGCAGTACGGAGCAGCAGAAAGAGTGGGCGGCCGAGAGGGTGGTCAGCAGGAGGGTTCTACGCGCTTGGTCGGAGAGGGTGGATGGTGGGCAGGCGTGGTTCACCATGGAGAGGTGCGCACACGAGAGTTGGCATACCTTCAGGCTTCTGGCTTTAGGGGGGCTGCGCTTCGCATGTTGCGCGCGTGTGGGGCATTCGCAAGCCAGGCCATGATCTGCAGGGATACTGGCAGGGCTACCAGCCTGAGGAGGTTGATTCTGGGATGTGGGTGATTCGCAGGGCTACCAGCCTGAGAAGGGTGGTTCTGGATTGTGGGTGATTCGCAAGCGATGCCGTGATCCTCGCTCATATTGGCAGGGCTACCGGCCTGAGGAGGTTTGGTTCTGGGTTGGGCGTGATTCGCAGGGCTACCAGCCTGAGAAGGGTGGTTCGGGGTTGTGGGTATTTCGCAAGCGTCGTCTTGATCCAGGGACGTACTGATATCGATCGCAGATTAAGCGCTCTCCCGCGCCAAGACGACAATGCCGTCCCCAACGTATTTCGAGCCATAAGTCGCCGTCCATTCTGTGGGTATCATCTCGTGTATGCGCATACACGAAATGATGGTGTGTTCAGTCATCGAGACGCGAGGTGTGTTTTCTAGCATTGTTGGAGAGTTACAAGAGACGACTTCGCACTGCAGCTTACTCGGTGCAGCCGAAGACGAGGCTGGCGCGAGACCAAAGTCGCAGACCTCAGGAGTTATCAAGCAAAGGACTGAGTTAACCCTAGACGTGCCATCCCTTTGTGGGGGATTCGCAAGCGACGTCTTGACTCAGGGACTTACTGAAACCCATGCAGACAGAGGGAACGCTCGAGGCATCGGACACGCTATTGCATACATGTTCCTGCCAGAAGTGTCCGCTCATTCAGTGAGTTTAATCTCGTGTATATGCGCGTCAACTTTGCTCGTCCATAGAGAGGACACTCGCTGCGTAAGTTTCACCTCCAATCTTGCTATATGCTGTCCCTAATTGGATTTCGCAGAATTCACATAACAACACCGAGTTGGCCTTCAAGCAGAGACGCCAGAGCAGACTATCCCCTTTCTGAACAGCTTGGTACGGGCAGACGCGATTCGTCTTAATTGCTTTCTGACTTCCTCATAGTCGCTCTCCCTCACTATCCCGCTCTCTTTCACTACGTCGCTCTCCCTCTCTATCCCTCTCTCCCTCTCTCCCTCTCTTTCCCGCTCTCGTTCACTACATCGCTCTCCCTCTCTATCCCACTCTCCCTCTCTATATCGCCCATATTCCTTCCTGCTGAAACCGTGGCTCTCGCATCCCTTGCCGTGTTTATGTCCCCCATTCATCTCGGTCTATACTGGATCCAACCGTGCTTCAACCGCCTTCGATCAAATTTCCCCCTCATCTCACATCCCCGCCATACTGCTGTCTTCCATTCCCAACCTTGCATCGTCCTTATCCCTGACTTCTTCTATATCCCTCTCATCGTCCTTATCCATGACTTCTTCTATATCCCTCTCATCGCCCATATCCCTGACTGCTTCTATATCCCTCGCATCGACCGTATCCCTGACACCTCCGATAACCCTCGCACCGTCTGTATCCCTGACACCTCCGATAACCCTCGCACCGTCTGTATCCCTGACATCTTCGATAAACCTCGCACCGTCTGTATCCCTGACATCTTCGATAAACCTCAATCGTTCAAGACTGCTCTCCGCCTCAATGTATCGCCCTACTGCGTACTTCCACGCATACATTTTGCGCAATATCGCGTTCTATCAATCGCCAGCCGTACGTATGTCCGACGCCTCAGGTATTCACTCCGATATGCTAGCTCACGATGTACACTGACTGTTACACAGTACGGTTAATAAGTGGGCACGGAGACGGTCAAGAACTGAACAAGATGGACACCCGTGTGTCGATAATGAGGCGCTGTGAGCTCACGAGTTGGACGGGGATTGACAAATCCCCGGCAAGCTTTATACCAATGACGTCTATCGTACGAGTGAGTACTTTTCATATATACTAATGAAGCGGGCACTGACCTACCAGAATGCGTACCCCTACACGCTGAACGTGGGTCCCATTTACCCAAGCTAGAGATATGCTCCCAAACATCGTGTGCGAAACCCCCACAATCCACACCGACTTTCTGGCTCTTCCATGTCCGTTCGATGTCCGAGCGATCTACAACTTGCTTGCAGCATATTGGTAGAGGCAGTGTGCGTACTTTGGATGTCTGGATATTCTCTCGCTTTTGTGAACTTTACTGCCGCGGTTCAGCAGGAACTGGGAGCTGTTGTGAAATCGACGCGAACTGCATTCAATCGAGGGACAAGCTTTTGGTGTATGATGGCACCGTTGGCGAATCCCCCACAGAGCCGCCCCCCTACGGCGCACCTCAGACGACATCCCACGCGGCTATGACCGATTGGCAGGCTAGCGGAGCAAGCCCTTCTTTGACTGTGAGCCCTCCTGAGTCGTCTCCTGCCTTCTATTCTCTTCTGCCTGCAGTAACAAAGGATAATAGCATCTTCCCTCGACTACCTTATGAGCGATACCTGGGCGGTGGCGAGCTGGCAGGATCTTGCGTTGGCCAGGTTAATGAGTATCTGCAGGAGGCTCCGGATGGAAGAGTTGCGAGTCGGCTGCGAAATTCCAGCGTTGTTGAGCAAGCGGGAGTCAACGTGAGCAAACATAATAACGTTGGGCCAGTAATTGCAAGTTTATGTCGGTCGACTCGCTTTCCAATCGATACTGACGCGATGGCAGATACCCTGTGTAGTGCGAAGCAGTGAGATTGATCATGTTCGAAAGGAGAAGAACTGGCGTCAATGAGTAGTATCGACAGAAGGTCCGGGTGGTGCGCCATGATCTCATGGTACTGCATACCATAAGATCCTGCTTCTAACGTCGTCACCTTCTAGCGGCCGTCGCACATACGTGCACCGGATGCCATCGGCTCTCGTATTTGGCGGTTGCCGTGTGAGTGGGTCATCCTTCTGAGCGACCTTCAAATCAAACGGTTTTCGGATCATATAGCACATCAATTGTGCGGCTCTCGAACCATGCGGCTCCCGAATCATGCGGCTCTCGAATCATGCGGCTCTCGAATCATGCGGCTCTCAAATCATGCGGCTCTCAAATCGTGCGGCTCTTGAACCGTGCGGCTCTCGAATTGTGCGGCTGCCAGATTCCCAGGATAAACTGGCTGACCAGAGTTTTCACAAATCGCAAGGGTACTGGTGTTCGAGGAGGACCACTCTGCCCAGTACTGTCCGAAAATGTATATTATCGATCGCGCTGCACATAGTAGTTTGATGATCGGTAACTAATGTGTACGAGGAGATTAATTTTATTCGGTTGACCTGAGTCTGGCCGGTCCGTGCGCATCATCAGCGGAGGCCCTGGATTTAGATGGGCAGCGGTTTTCTTATTTGCACTGGGATAGTGCCTCTCAACTTTCCTCCTGCTTTGTATCCTGCATCATATCCCTTTCCTGCTACATGTCGCAAAATCGCTCTACCGTACCGCATGTTTGGGTGCGTAAAGCTGATTGCCCGGGCGACGTGGTTAAGGTTTTGGATTACTGGAGACTGGATGGGTATTTCGCAAAGCCGTGCCGAGCATGTGGGCTGGTGGGCCAATCGTATGTCTCCTACGATCGGAACGGGCAGATGCCACATAATTGGGGACGGGTTTGCGAGCGGGTGCGTCTGTTAATGACTTTTTGAAGAACATCGCAATAACAACAATGTAGTGCTGGGAGGTCGACCATTTCGATCATTCGTTCTCATTCGTCACCAAGCCGATCGATGCTGAACTGATGGGCATTCTCGAGATGGAACTCACTGAATGGGCGGCTTCTTCTGGCAGGAACATTCGCTTGAGCTCGGCATCCGTCAGCCCTTCGAAGTCGGCGACAACGAGACCATCCAAGCTTCCCGTCAAGGTGAAGCTGCCGTGCTCAGGGTGCAGGAAGCATGCGAACTGTCAGTGCGTTCACACGCTCTGCAGGACCTGTTGCCGTATTCGGCAATCCGTAGAATCGTACGATTGTCCAGCACATCGACCCGCTTTTTCCTCGGTCGACACATCAGTAAAGGAAGAATCAAAGGCCAAAGTTGAGATCATCGATGTAGACGCGCTGCCCGACTTCTCGCCTTCACGCTCAGTACAGGGAACCGCTCCTTCCAGCAAAGCGTCAAATACTCAAGCATTTCACGGGCCATCTGCTCCGCGTCACCCACGTCCATTGGGCCGGCCAACGCGGGATGTCTACGCACAAGCAAGGAAAGAAGCTGGCTCGGAGAAACAGCGCCTGGACTCCATGGCAGAGGAAGCGCGGGCTAGAGAGGCTGAGATGGCTCTCCAATTTACTGTCGTGGTCATTACCAAGGTACAAGGCCTTTCTCATGCCCTCAACTCTACTCACCAACATGCAGGACGACGCTTTCCTGATTCCTGGCATTCTGGCCAAGAAGAGTGCGAGCGGCCTGATGACGAGGATCAGCGAGTGGGGCGAACATGTATCGAACTGGCTTGTCAGCAAGATTGGGCATGAATACGCTGCACTGGAGCTATTCAACGTGGAAAGCGGGCGGTGGGAGCTCTACGGAAAAGATGTGTTGCGCCCTATTCAGAAAGGGGAGAGACTGCTATGTCGCCTCCCCGGAGTCGGGGCGGATCGGCCCCATCTTCAAGCTGAAGTAGCTCAAGTGATCTATCCATCGCTATTACACGACTCCCCTCGACGATCTTCCCACCAGACATCACCGAGAAAGACACCCCAGAAGTCCACGCCCACCGCTCATGTTCAGACAAGTCCCTCCTTACTTGTTCGCCAGTGTGCAACGCTCGGGCGGAGTGCAAGGTTGGGCGGGGGAACGAGGCAGACTGGGATAGAGAGGGAGAGCGGGATAGAGAGGGTGCTCGATATAGTGAAGGAGACGGGGATAATGAGTCAGACCGGTGGAAAGGGACAGACAGGGGTCCAGACGGTGAACGAAACGCAAAAGCGCAAGCGCGTACCTTCCAATGGCTCGGCGAAGAGCCTGCCATCCGTTCAGGATATCCTCGCAGAGTTCAAATTGTCTTCTTCAGATGACGACAGCCCAAGGGAAGGGCCCACCGAGAAACCGCTGAGGTGGCCTGGTGACCAAAGCTATGGCGCTGTTGTTGCCTCCATGGACCAAGTCACCAAGCTGATATTGGAGGAAGGGCGGGAGGTCGATCCTTCCCTGCTATCCGTCATGAAGTACGCTGTACCGCGATCGACTTGGTATGACCAAAGGGCGTTCTACCTCGAGGCACCAGAGGCTCTCAAAGCGGCCTACAAGCAACGTCCGCATCGCTCCTGGAGATCATTTCGCAGAGCGGTGACGAAGGCATTACGGCAATCTAAGCAGACAGGCTCAGCGGAGAAAAATGATGGCCAAATCAGTCCAAAGGTACGGGCCAAGTCGAAGGATGCCGTCAAGGCTCGCCGGAACAAGAAGCCGAGGGTGTAGCTGGTTACATGTGCAAGTCCATATTGCTGGCAAGTGCCATGTGTCGCCAGCTGCGCACGAACAAGCCAATCATACCACCATTATGCTTTACCTTATTCCACGCTCTTTATTATTTACTTTCCACACGCTCGTTGACGCTTACTTCGTTCTTCCAAACACCATCCCGCTCTCCTTCCTCAAGCTCCTTCGACTTCAGTATCATGCGTTCATTAGCCATACTTACTATCTTACCGCATTCTAATACCAATACTTTCACTGTATGCGGAAGGGTTCCTCAGGCATGTGGGGGATGCGCAAGCGAAGCCGGCACCCGAGGTAGTAAGCGATCACAGCTCTCGTACTAAGGACAAGGGTAAGGAGAGTGGCAGCTCAGAGATGGAGGATTCCCGGTCCAGGAGGGGCTTGCACCGCTGGCCTGCCAATCGGTCATAGCTGCATGGAATGCCGTCTGAGCTGCGCGCTAGGGGTGCGGCTCTGTGGGGGATTCGCCAACGACGCCATCATACACCAAAAGCTCGTCCTCCGATTTAGTACCCTAATATGACATGCGACTGAAACAAATTTACTGAAGAGCAGCCTGGGGAATATGATGTGGCTCTTCACCGCGCTGACGAAGCTCATCTACAATGTAACAATTGCGCATCTTGATAGCTTCGTCAAAAAAGAACTTGAACTGGACCGGTCCCATCTCTCGTACAATAGCGGAGAAATTTCGCATCCAGGCGTTGACTTGCTCGCACTTCGAGGAATTGAAGGTCCACTCCTGTTTGGCTTCATCGAAAAGTTCCGGATAGGCAGACGCGTTACAGTGATAACCACAATACCAATCCTTCTCAGTGTGCTTGCTCTTGAAGTGGAAAACGTCGACAACCAGCGCAGTGTCCTTGAAGAAGTCCCGAAGCTTGGGCCGATCATGAATGTACTTATGCAGCTGGCAGTTGTTATCGTAAAACAACACATCAGGCAGGGAGGCAGGTGTGGGAAATACGGTTTGTAAGAAGGACTGACATGAAATGAGCAAGGAGTGGACGAGATAGAAAGAGATGAACTAACGACCACAGACTCCAACGATTCGGCTCCGTAGAATGTACCGCGTGCCAAGATGACGCCGCAAGGTCAAACGACGAGTTGCTCATTGTGCGTACGTCTTCGACTGAACTGTGCCTTGACTTTCTTTTGCGGTTGCGTGCTTCTAGGATCGGAAGAGGCCATCCCGAACGCGTCATCGTCCGATATCACAACTCCTTCTATATCCCGGTGATCTTCCATGCCATTGCCAACCGTAAGAGGAGCCCCTCGCAGATAGGCGTGCGTGCGATCCAGCCGCCTTCTTAATAGCTGTACGGACTGGTTGGCTGATCTGAATTTGGCCTCGATTCCAGCATGATTTGCGTCTTCGCACGTCTGATAACCCGGTCAAGCGGGCCTGTCGCACCCATCCACGCAACAAACGGCCTCAAGGTGAATGTGTTCCAGACAATGACACGCCCGATTGCTGACAAGGGGATTGCCGCAATTGTGTTGAGCACAGCATGGGCGACTAATTGCCACTCCATCCGTTACTGCGCAAGAAAGCATATCTTGGGAAACTCTCAACGATAGGTATGTAAGCAAACGAAGCACTCACATTCTTGGCCGTTGCGGTCGAAGAATTTCCTACAAGTATTGCAGGAATGAGCCAAATGCTCTTGACCAAATTGGGCGATATACTGGTTCCTCTCCACCATGGCTTGAGCAAGTCGCTCAGCCTGTGTAAGACCACCACCGTGAGGTAGTCGGAGCTGACTTCCCTGCTCTTGGTGATGAAGTAGTAGGGAATATAAGTAGAACATGTCGGATATATACTCGCTGCGAAGCAGCGGCACTTGATATGGACCTTTAGCGAAGGAGGAAGTTGATGCGAGCGTAGTATTGTAGATCGCGGCATTCGTTGCGAAAGACGAGCTAGGTAGAGGGGAATGATATTTAGAACGAGAGCGGGATAGAGAGGGAAAGACTCACTGTGACAAGATCGTAAGCACTCGGAAGAGTTCACACAGCTTATCCTCAAAAAGCATATGTTTGTCGCCTTGGAGTACAGTCGGCATATCAGAGTAGTAGACGCGGTGCTGTGTTCCATCTGGACCAGGTTGGCACGCGTAATTGAGATGATAGGTTGAGTTACAGCTCAAGCAGCGGAGGGAGGTCACCATAACGGAGAAGGCACCTCGACTGAGAGTGTATAAGCTGGCCCGAAAGCGCCGCGGATCATAGCGCCGTGCCCTGCGGGCGTTGACGATGAAGAATGGACAAAGGGCGTATGTACAGGTTCGCGTTGGGGGGTAGAACTCTTCCGCACCTATCGATGGTGTCAGGGATACGGACGGTGCAAGGGCATCAATATCGGCTTACCGAGTTCGAAGGTTTGTGCATGCTCGGCGAAGATGCGATAGTCATCCGCGAGAGGAGGAGAGATAGCCGTGACATCCTTGGCCGGAAACCATATCGTCTCTCGGAAAAGTTCCCAAAGAGACAGAACTTGCCCTCGGCTGATGTTCAGCCCTACCGAGAGTAAACCCACGACCGAGTTTGGGAGATCGACAGGAGGCGCGTTGGGCCAGACAAGCCCAGTGTCCTGTTGCCAGGAAATCCGCGTTTGCAGGCGGCGCGCGGCAACAATGAATTCCATCGCCAAATCCATAGAGAGATGTCCGACGGAGGGCCGAAGACGCTTTAGACGCTTGTACAGTTCATCTAGGTACATGTCGTGTTACACAGAGCGGGATATGGAGGGAGAAGCCGGTAGAGCAGTTCCAGAGTCGGCACGTTGCGAGAGCGAGAGTCAGGGAACAGTCATTAAGTCTTGAATTTATGAATGCGTAGCAAATTATAAGGTAAACCCTTATTCTGAGTCCCAGCCGGGTGGCTGTACCTCGTAATAACCGGTGTACGGGACCCGGACACGAATGCGTCCGTACAATCTTGCACGGAACCTGGATGTACTGTTGTGACTATGTAACTCAACGCTCTGAGTAGACATAATTTGCATCGATCCATGCCCTGTGGGAACACACCAACGCGTACAAATATTCATGCCACGGATCAAACCTTTCTACGAGATTTATACAGACAGAACACAACCAAGAAGGGGAGAAGCTTCATCCTGCTCTCCCCTAGCTTCGCCGCGATATCCTGTACATGATCCCCCTCATCCCGTTAGCGACTTGCCGGTGACCCCCGCGCCATGAGCGTCACCTAACCTTGACGATTACCGCCCGTGTTCTGAGTGCCGCCGCCGGTCTGCCTGTTTCCTCCGGTGTTCTGGGTACCACGGCCGGTCTGCCTGTTGTTGCCCGTAGACTGGGTGCCGCCGCCACGCTGGACATTTCTGCCGGTGTTCTGCGTTCCGCTACCGCGCTGCACGTTGCCGCCGGTGTTCTGCTGGTTTCTGGTCATTGTGTGATTGTCGGAGTTGCGCTCTGGGGAAGTGCAATGAGAGGAGGGACGGAACATGTAATGCTTATGAGACTTACCGAGAGGATACTTTGTGCGGGTCGAAGTGGCTGCAGTGGGTTGCCTGCTCTAATGAGCCACCAAGCAGGCTCTTTATACGCTTGTGCGTGAGCAGACACGGTAGTGGATGGAGCGGGTACACGCACCCAGCTGCTGCAAAATCCCGCGCTCCCCATGTCGCCTGAATCCCCCGTACCCCGATCAACCCTGGATACGCTGCCTCTTAAGAGATCATGCGGCCCACTTGCTCGATATCAACCAGTCAGAGCGGGTCGTATCGAGAGAAACTTAGCTCCTGATTCGGTTGTCTGAGCAAGGTGGAACCACTGACGCGGTAGAAGTACTCGCAGGTTTGGGATCATTGTTGATATACTGTGGGTTGAAGGAGGCTCGGTCTTCAGTCCAGCACATAGAGAGGCCCGAGAATAGGTCACTGGAAGGCGTGCGCAAAGGGATCCTGAGATGGGATGACGGCCTGCTCTGAAAGGACCAATTTGAGACACGAGCTGCGCCAGAACTCCTCGTCTCGATAGCGCGACGGCCAAAACTACGCCCATGCCCATTCTCCGGCATCCTGCCAGATAGGAGATGATAGTGCCACTAGTAGGACGCGATGCCTTAGTAGGGAGAGAGTTCCATTTGGATTGTAGGTGTGCCGAGGATGCAGACAAGAGCCACGGTGCCGGATTCTCGAGTGGATCAGCGATAGGGCCGTGCGCAAGCGTGTGATCTATTCGGTGGACATAACGCTGGAGTCCGTCGCCTGTTTCGGTGGTTGGGTGGGTAGGCTGCATTGGGTACTGGTCGACTTACATACTGGGGGTACACCAGCACGTTGATGTATGTTGTCCTCGCAAGCCGTGGGCACATCCAATAGCCTTGCTAGATCGTTGTCCGTGCAAGGCGGACACTGCGCATCGAGCCCCGAATCCCGCCTGGGAATGAACAGCCTTGGAGTCAGACGATCGCTCGGACAAGCTTCCTCTGCGCTAGAAGCTAGAGGGCGGCAGCAGGCATTATACCGAGCTTGCAATACAGTGGGCGACCTGTCACATAAATGCGATCAGAGCGCTCGTAGAAGTAACGCAAGCCATATCAGGCTGGACTCACTTTGTAACGGATCCGCGAGAAGCAATTCGGTATACTGCGACCTCCATGGCTCGCGCATGACTCATTAGTCACTTCTCAGCGCCCGGATTCATGCGTTTTGCGTTTGGGTCTTCTACAGCAGGAGAGCAAAGCCTCTTCGGTCGTCAAAGCTCGACCTCATCCCGCTCCATGCGGCGTCTCCTGAGTCCTTCCAGCACTTTTGTCAAGGCCTATGACGGGAAGAGTGATTCTTGCACTCACCATTCTGAAGCTGTGCTATGCGCTACAATAGGCATGCACGTGTGTTGATGCCCTCGCTGGACGGGATAACGTTCGTATGATTGTGTTGTTCTGCTTGCGGGTGCCGCCGACGGCTAGACAATGGTGTGCGGTCTGGCGGAACATGTGAACATGCATAGCCAACCCCAATTCGGGATGTAGGGGACCAACATGAGATTGCGCTATTCCTGCATGTCGAAGTCGAACCCTCGCGCTGAAGTTGATTGTAAGAGAATGCGGACCCCACGATCGAGGAAGAACTTACCAAATCTGGTAACATTAGGGGTCCAGCGAACACGGGCTATGCCGACCTATTACCCTTACGCTTCGAGATCCGGATCATTCGAAAGCCGTATCGGGCTTCTTTTCAGGGGTTCCCGGCTTTAAACATGTCCCGGTCACCATTAGCCCCAAAGGGGTATTCGGCGAAACGGGCACTGCGCTGCGCAGTTATTGTGGTCGTTCGTGCCGTAGAAGCTCCTAGCCATACCGGACTAGTGTAGTTCCCATTGACAAAGCGTCGACCGCATATCACAGCTTTGCCGGAGTCGTACAACAGGTCGGGACCGGGAGATATGGAGGGTTGCCGCCGAGACTCGCAAGCGTGGAATCTGACAAGGCCGTACACTAATCGGAACCTCATAGTTCCGGTCTCGGCATTGAGACCGCAAACTAGCCACCAAGGGGTGTTTAAGCATTGCGATTCTCGACCACCTGCATAAATACTGCTGTTATGCTCTCTTGCTCAGCACCAACAACCAGCTGAACCTCACCAGAATCAGCCTCACTACCGCTCGTGCGCAACAACAGTTTACTCACCTCTATCCGAACATGTCCTACAACCCGCAGTCATCTGGTAACGGAAATGGTGGATATCCCGATCCTCTCGACGAGTAAGTCGTATCCGGAAACTGCTCCGCGATGGGTGACTGATCTCCCCTCCAGTACCATATACAACACGTATTACATCAACCCCGTGTACCAGAACACCGGCGGCAACACTCAGAATGGCGGTGGAACCATGAACACTGGCGGCAATACTCAGCAAACCGGAGGACAGGGGCAAGGCCACACGTACCCGAGGTTGAACTCTGGCCCCTGCTGGTAGACGGACTACGCAAAGGCATCGGTGGTACGCTCTTCTAGGCTTGTTATACCCGAACGAGTGCTCATGAGCCGTATGCAGGCTGCTGGTTTATGAGACGGAGGTGCCTGTTCGAGTTATCAGCCGGCTTGTCATTGGATTTGGGGGCGTGAGGTTGGGCGTCCTTGTAAGGGTAGAGCACAGATCCATCCGTAACGCAGTTGCCGGGTCCATAAAATGGCTGGGTACTTGCACAAAAGCCGTGAGAACGCCTGAAATGTGCGCCCCAGGTTGTGCGACTCGCAGTCCGATAGTCCTCCACCCCGAGCCGCACAACTCCCATGCATAGGGCGCTCAAGACTCCAGACTCCGTGACCACCCGGCTGAGACTATCTGGTGGTTCACACGGATTGCTTGAGATAGGATGCGGCAGCGACAAGAATACAGCGGATTCGGGACTGTGTCGGCTTGCGGACACTCGAGACGCATGCAACAAGGTCGACCATTCCAACTCGCGTGCGTAGTTTCCTCGCTGACAGGCAATCATCTCAGGCATGGGCGATATCCTTTGGGAATGCAAAATGGCATGGGCGTCGACGGGGAATGTGCGACAGGGCTGGCGGTCTTCAGTGAAAGCACGTCGAAACGGAGCATAACATGCGCACCTGGTCCTCTCTTCGCCACTCAACCCCGCACCACTCTCGTCGGCGTGTCGAATATCATATCGTGCTTGCCATTGAGTTGACTGGATGTATGCGGCGTCCGGACGAGCTGTACTTGCATTCCCTGCGCCAGTACATCGTGCAGAGCATCGACGAGCTCGAAAATCGTTTAGCGAGCAGGCTCTCGGGTGTTCGGGCCCAGCTCAGAGCACTCTCGTGAACGGCCCGGAACGATAGGCATGGGGCATCGTGCATGTTGATTGAGTAGAGGTGAAGCTGATCATCTCACGTCGTCGTCGAATCCGCGTGTTTGGTGTATTGTAGCAAGAACGAATATGGCAGTTGACTGACACTTGTGAAGTTAGATACAGATGCCATGGTGAGTGTAGTAGCCAAGGTGCGGATCAGGGTTGATCATCAGATAAGCGCTGCTTTTCTCTTAATTCCGAGACGGATCAACCCGCTTCTCGGCGCAAGGCCACAACACCTGTGTGTCACGCTCAATTGAAGGAGAATAGACGCTGCGGTTCAGCCATACCACTAGACGAGTGCTGCTGGGATCGTAAGCCCGTCGTGGTGGACGAGGCTCTACCTACTGCTAAGATGGCAAACGTCGCCCAGCCTGCCACTCTTCTTGGTGCAAGCGTCACCATTAGCTCTGCTCAGCAGCCAACACCACGTAGAGCCGTTAGGTTGACGAACTGGGAAGATCAAGATGATGATGATGATGCTGATGATGGCGACGACGTCGACGACGCTGATGATGACTTTGATATTGACAGGCAGTGAGTAAGAACAGGACTCCTCACGAATAGGACACTGAGTTCAGAGCCAGAAGCACCGCCAGTAGCGTGACCATCAATAACAATTCGAACAACACGGTCTATCACAATCACCTTTACTACCAGAACACGGGCGGTAATATCCAGTACGGCAAGGTTTCCTGGTTGAACACGGGCGGCAATCAGGAAGGCGAGCCGGGTGATCTGATACGGTACCCATCATCGGGGGACATCGCGGTGAGAGGGAGGCCGGCGTATGAGATGTCATTGAGAGGGGTGCCCGTGATCAGGGTGAGCGGTAGAGATGGACCCTCCCAATCTGTGGGACGTCCTGAAGCCTGGATGGGCAGGGACGAAGTGTCATGGGGAGCAGAGGCGAGCTATCGGATGAACGGGTCACAGCAGCACCGATATGGGACGCCTCCATCAGTTGGGAGCAGCAGCGTCGGCATGGCACCCATGGGAGGCCGGACCGTGTCGATAGACACAGTCTGTGGTCATGACGAGGAGCCCTTCATGGTGCTGTTCCGAAAGGTCCGTGAATACGATACTACTTGAACCACTGGAAGACTAACATGATGGGACCATCCAGCCCGACAGCCACTACTCCTCGACGGCTCCATACGAAGGGCAGGACATGATTCCATACCAAGAGCAGCGGTGGACCGGAGATGAGTACTGTACCCGCATGATCATATGCGTTTTGATTCCGTTTCAGGCTCCGACACGGAAGTAAAGAGAAATGCGATTGCACGCTTGTTACAAGTTACAAACTGAACCAATTACTTCCTCTTCGATGGTGTATGAGCAGAAGTTCCTAAGTTAGCGGAAGTAAGCACCCAATTGAGGGAGTGCTGTTTCATAAGAAAAGGAGGAGAGATTCAGATTCCACGAGGAGAGGGCGGGGCCCGAAAAGATTTGAGGACCGAAAAGCGGAGTTGGAAGCGGAAGCAGAACTGAGCACTACTCGCGGGCCCGCATTACATGTTACAAAGTCCGGATTTGCTCGCGAAAAAGGCTCGCGTTACGCATTACACGAGCATATGATCATGCGGGTACAGTATTCTACAGACTGGTGACACAGGACACATCGAGCGAGATGAAGGAGCGCGTGTTCGCATGGGTGTTAAGGGATGGACGAGGGTGACACGGAAAGAGGTGCCCTGGGCGAGGGGAGCGGTGAACACGGCCGGAGCAAGTCGATGGCAGCATGTACAATATGGCACGAAGGGATGCGCGCACCGCTGTGGTATCTCTATTGATTTCATCTGACTTCTCCGAGTTGAGGGTGGTTGTTTTGCCGCACGAGCTGCTCGACGAGCACGCATAGAAGTCCTGTCCAGCTCGCAGTCGAGAAAAATGATCATCATTCCTAGTTGTTTTTACAGGCAGTGTATAGTCGGCCAAGAATCATCGCCTGTCTGCTCTTTCTCAACACAATCATACCATGATAACGAGCTTCCCCGTATTCCCGCCCTGGAACAACACCTGGAACGACCCCGGCGCGCTCTCGATCCCCTTCAGGATTATCTCGTCGGACTTGATGATGCCTTGTGCGATCAGAGCAGGGATCTCGCCGTACATCTTTGCGGCGTAGCCCTTCGCGACGAGGTCAGGTACGAGGAAACCTTGCATCATGATGCGCTTTCCGAAGAACTGGTCGAGGTTCTGCATTGTCGTCAGATACACTGGTAGCGGCGAGCAGAGTGAGATGGCGAACCTGGACACCATACTTCTCGCCGTGCTGGTTGTATGTGGTGACATACCCGCAGGACTGAAAGAGCGAGATGAGGACGAGCTAGGCTAGTCTCAATACCGAGACACTCACCAAGATCCGGCCGTTGAGCGTTAAGGCATCAATCGCCGCATCGAGCGTCTCGCCACCAACGTTGTCCCAGTAGATATTGATCGGGCCGTGCTTGGCGAGCACATCAGCCGCCTTCGTCGTCTTGTAGTTGAAGGCGACGTCCACGCCGAGCTCCTTCTCGAGGTACTGGACCTTACTGTCACTCCCGCAGGAGGCAATCACTTTCAGTCCCTTGCGTTTGGCAAGTTGGCAGACCATCCTGTTTGGCGTCTCAGATCCGACCATTGGAAGACAGGACGAGGAACGCACGAGCCGACTGAACCTGCACCGGCGGAGACGAAGATGGTCTGGCCCTGGACATAGGACACATCATGGTCAGAATCTGCGCATACATGGGACGATTACGAGACTCACAGCTTCGGCATGCGCATACTCCTCAAACCCGGCATATGCGGTCAACCCCGGCGTACCCAGAGCTCCTACGTACGTCGACAGCGGGAAAGCACCCTGCGGATCCGGCACGGGCTGAAGTGCGAGCGAATCCATGTTGAACGTGTACGCGGGCCATTTGTGGGCGTCAAAGTCCCAGCGACCTTCGACGTATGGTTGGACGGTGTATGCTTCCCAAGCTGGCGGCTGATCAGTAGCTGTAAGGCGCCGCTGAATGTATTGGACGTACGCGTCATGCCGTACATGTACGTGCCCGGCTCCAGCCCCTCCTTCTCAGATCGAAGTACTTGCACCACCCCGAAACCGATGACACTACCGACGAGCAATGTTAGTGGAGCCTTCTGACTGGTGAAGATGGAAGGTACGCACGGACCGCCCAGCTTCAACGGCGTGCCATACGATGGAACCGAAGGATCTCTCTGTTCTCTTCTCGTCAGCTCAGTCCAGCACTCTTGTAGAGATCATGCTCACCATCCTCCCACGCATATACGGCTCTGGGCTGAGGCAGATTGTCTTCGTGAGGAAACCGCCGTTCAGCGGTACATTCTCCAGATCGATCGTGCCCTCCTTCAACACGAGATGCTTTCCAGGTTCAGGAACACCGGTGGGGATTTCCGCAAAGATAACGCGTGGGTTTGAGATTGGTGCCATCGTATATTGAGGTCAACTAAAGAGGTCAATACAGGTGATAAGACGCTGGCGCTGCAAGGTGGTCGAAAAGAGCTTTATACGACCCTTGACCGCTCAGAGTACGCGTAAATGTGAAGGCTGGGCGAGTACACAGCATCAGGAAGCATGGTCCGAGGCGAGGGAAGCGGCGGCGACGAGGGCTAAGTCGCGCTGCGTTGTCGAAGACAAAGCACAGTTCCATCAAAAGTCCCCATCATGGACAGCCAGAACCGCACCCTCCGCGGGTTGAAACCGCGGGTGAGCTCTTGAGCTGTCTCAGTGGCGCATTTGCAGAGATGGTTCAGGCTCGAGCAGCTAGTGGGATGCACTCGCGTTCTTCGGTCCAATCAGATTACAGGAGTAGCAGGGAAAGTCGGGAGTAGATAGCGCTTAACGGCCACAGAGGGCTCTTTCACTGATGGGGAATACCGCGAGCATATTTCAAATATAGGTGAGCGCAAAGAGTTCAGTAAAGTAACATTCGCATATCGCCTCGGTGTTCAGATGGAGAACTGGGAAAGTCCAGGACGAGTCGCCAGCAGAACGCGCAGACGGCCCAGACCAACAGAAGCCATAAGGGTACAGGCTTATTCAGGGCCGGTCAGAAGTGGTCTGGCTGCCACGTCGCTCCTTATGTCGGCCAGCACCGATCATGCCGCAACCGTGCATATGATGGAGTACGTCCACTCATCGAACGTCTCCCAATCGCATCCTACCATCAGACATATTCACTCGTACAATGGTTTTGATATCGTAAGCTATGCGACAATATTTCCATGGAAAATCCGCGTCAGACGGTCAGACCCGTAGCTGTAGTGATCGCATCAGACATCAATCATTGCGAATGTCGATTTCCGGATGCGCAGAGTCTTCCGCCGATAAGCCAGCTCTGGTAATCCTTGTACCATGGTTGCACACGGCCATATACCAGATGAATTACGCGCTTTCACGAAGAAAGATTCAAAGGAGGGTATGTTGCCGGGTTGTTCAGATGGCTGTCACGGCGTTCGATCAACCGAAGATCGGTGGAGCTCGGCTTCCAAGCCATCAGAGCCCGTTTTGGCAAGAAATGGGGTTGTTTCGCAACTGGCGTGTTCTGAGCGAATTCATCCCATAGAATGTAGGGGAATATCAGAGGATGAGCACCGCAATCGTCTGAGTTGGCAGTCGTTAGCCTTTGACCGATTCCCGGGATCTGCGGTATCTAAATATATGCCATCCACTTCACCGAGGCAGGTTGCGAGAAAGCCAATTCCTGTATCGAGATGATCTTCTTTGCCGCCTGGTGGGGCGACCTCTGTGGCTATCAAAAGAACCACGGTCACTCCGCCTTGCTCGGGGCTGTGATAAGCTCGACCAGGACAGATTAGCCTCATAAGGCACGCAGAACGTTCAATCATGAGCCGCAGTCTACTTGGAAATGTATGAATCATATAGCTTAACAGACGGCATATGCATCATGATCCTTCTTTGCTTCTGCCGAGGCTCGGGAATTAGGATAAAAGTCGCGAAAGAGCCCAGGCTTCGCCACCAGAATATAATGTAACTTCAGAAGCGGCCGTAAGGGGTGATCGATTCCCCGCGGCGCTTTCCTCATTGGCTGGAGGAGTCGCAACCGGGAGCGTACCGACCTTCCGTAGAAGCTACCCGTAGTTCGGCTGCGTCAACGATCTCACCCGAAGCTTGAAACCGTACCGCGAACATTGACCCTCTCCGCGAGTTTCGCTAGACAACGGATATGCTCGCATGTGATGAGAATGTTATGTTTATTCCCTGTCGATATCTAGCCTCACAGATTTTGAAATACTTGGAACAGGAACTTCTGATGTGAAAGGGGTCGGAAGCGTTTCCAGCCGCACGCGATTCTACATAAATGAATATCCGAACATGTCTTCAAACTTCCACCAATTCCCCCAAAACGCCGAGAACCTCCCCGACCTTTGGATGGCGGGGAATCAGCTGCACGCGGAAAGGGACGGGAGAGCGTCCAGAAAGACCATCATAGTCGTTCAGATCAATCGGATGGCCGGGTACTTCGCGCAACTCAAAGCACCATAGCAGGTTCGAAATAGAGAGGAATAGCTCCCTCTCGGCTGCTTGAATGCCTTGACAGATACGGCGCCTGATCAGATGGTCAACATAGAGGGTCTTCTCGCTTGTCAAGCGGCATACCCTGCTCCGAACGTCCAATGATCGCGTTTGAGAGGGTCGGGCTGATTAGCGCTTTCCAGAGCCGACAGATTGTCTCCGAGATATCGTTCAGGCTTAAACTGGTAGGGATCAGGGTACCGAGTCGGATCATGATGTATGGTGTACGAGTTCAAGATGACGGCAGTTCCTCGAGGGATAACGTAGCCCCGGTATGTGGTGTCATCCAGCGTATAGTGCGGATTACCTGCCTTTTACGTTAGCTGTGCACAATGGAAAGGTACTCAGAACGAACCGAGCCAGAATGGGTTTCTTGTTCGCAGGAGCTTTGGACGGATTCAGTTACAGCGTAACCCAATTCAAGCATCAGAACAGACCTCTTTGATCACTGCTCTAAGGTACGGAAGCTGGGGCTCGTCTTCCATTGTCGGAAGATAATTCCGACCAACGACCGCGTCAAGTTCAGCAGCGATTTTTGCCTGCGTGAATAATTAGCAGAACGCCCGTGGGTTTCGCCTGTTGCACGCACTTGGATATCGGGATATGCAGGCATGAGGGCGAAGAGCCAGCTTATAACAGAAGCAGTCTGATGTGCCTCATCAGTAAACTGGCCAGCCTGCCGGCAATCGCAGAGCTGACCGTCTGAACCCCTCCGAGGGTAAAAGCGGAAGCGAGCATGCTCCAATCGGTAAAGTCCAAGCCTTCCTGTTCAGTGCTCTCGATAACGGTTCTAGCCATGCAGTGCGGTATATCTTCCCCGTTATCGAGCCGTTTCTGCATCTCGACCACCTTACTGCCGTATAGAGCCTTGAGGTTCTGGTGAAGCGCTTCTGCACGAGCATAGGTACGGGTGGGGAGGCGCTGCAGAATCCACGAGAAATCCACAGCGTTCGATAGTGGCCCTTGTACTGCATGAGTCTCGAACCAGGGGGTGAAAAGTGACGCCCCAAGTACCTGTAAGATTCATGTACTCCATACCCAAAGCAAGCGCTTGCTCCACGAACGGGTCATTGATGTTATCCGCCCGCATGCCAAATGTGATATACAGCATGTTGTTGAGTGCAAAGAATCCCGCCAATGGGCGTGGGTCGACCGCCGACTGACCACCCTTGGATAGCTTGTACAACGATTTCATGAACTGAACCGACTCGGCCTGGAAGACCTTGGTGTACTGATTGGCAATTGGAGCAGCCGAGAGATGAGTCGCGGCAAGCCGCCGGTGGCTCTTCCTTGAAAGCGACACGTTATTAAGGAAGAGCGATACATTCCAGAAGAAAAACCTACCAGATGTCACCGTATGGTGTGGAAGTGATTGCTCCTCCACGGAAGATCGTCTGCGACTTGATGAAATAGCGCTTACGAGAGCTGAACGTTTTACCGCTGTTCACCAGGAGGTCCCTGGCCACAGTAGGGTCGGATATAACAACAAAGAGTTGATCGCCAAAGCGAACGGAGAACAAGCTGCCATATTGCTTGGCCCACTCATGCAGGACGAGCTCGGGGAATTTGCCCAGCGATAAATAGCTCCTGAACCAGCTTGCTCGCGGACCGGGAGGTAGGTTTGCAGACCGTCCAGTTGACTGCACCCGCAGCCAGAGGTAAAGTGCGCCAGCCAAAGACAGTGTCGTGAGTATTGGTACAAGGCCCCATTGGGAGCCCCATTCCAGAGTGAAGGGTGCGTTCTGGAACATAGCTTGTCGCAGGACGATGTGCAGAGGGTGTGCCCAGGGATTGGGGTCACCTTAAATAATGCGGATCCAGCCAAAACATCGCTTAGCAGGTGTGCCGATAGATCGGCCCATGAGCTGCCGAGGACTCATATCAGAGAGAAGAGCAGTAGTCGCGGTGTTTCCGTTTCGTGATTTTGCTTTGCAGTGTCGCCCGCCACCACCGCAAGGTCGTTCAGCGATGGATTGGGCACATGTCAGCGCAAACATGCCCGCGGGTGTTCTGAGATATCGGATGAACAGCGCTCTCCAATCTGATGGACATACTCGTTGAGCTCCAGGATAAGGGAAGTGTTGTGGTCCGGTAAGACTCATATGTGGCTCCAAACGAGCTTGTTGATCATCATCTGCTAGTCGACCCGGAACAATGCTGTCAGTGCCATGACCGATCTTCTAGAACTCAGGACTTGATTGTTTCAGGCGCGCTTGTAATGGAAGTTCCTGGGTCGAGGATCCGACTAACGTCAAGTGTACGAAGTAGACAATAAGAGTGAGGTTGTGGATTGTTTGTATCTTGACGAGTTTGTGATGGAAAGTCGCGTGCCGGGGGTATCCGCGGAATGCGAGGCTGTGCTGGCGAGCACCCTGGGCCTAGTCTCGCTGGCACAAGCGCGCAAGAGTGAGCATCTGCCACCACCTTCCTATACCAGTCGAAAGGAAGATGGGGTTTATTCATCATACGACCGGTCGCCTGATAGCCGAGCCGACCACCTGCGGATAACAGTACTGCCTCAATGGTAGCAGGTTTCGCAACCAGCTCTGATATCTTCATTTTGGTACATGTGATTGTTTTTCTTTCCATGTTTCATCCGCACTCAACCTTCCGATCAGTTAATCTTCAGATTGAATTTTCATGTACCGGTCGCAAGCGCAGCTTCTTGCTCTCGTCTTCAGGAAATCTGATCATAAGTGTTGGAAAACTGACCGACTGGTAACAAGAGGCTCAACAACGGTCGGGCAGCGACGACCTCCAATGGCTCGGCGACTTCTTCTTCGGCTGGCCGCTGGTGGCAGGAGCTTCTGGTTCCTACAGACGCTGATGAGCTGCAGTTGTGGGCCTTGCAAGCGCCGAATACATTTATAGGCGACTTGAACCCCAAGCATGCTCACCGCACCTCATTGTCGTCCACACCACGACCACCTCCCTCACCGCCTAAGTCTCCGAGAATGGTGACTGTCGAAGTGAACTTTCCTCTCGACCAGACCTTCATTCTTTCGGTATGGCTAGAGGTAAGCCCAGTTGATCTTGTCGGTACTTGATTCTGACGATGCTCTTCCACCAGGTTCTTCTCTATGGTAGGTTCTGAAGCAAAGTTCCGTGCTTATCAATGCTTACGTGCCTGCTTCCCAGGCGCCTTCTTCCCTCTCTTCTGGGCTGCCGTCTATGTACTCCTTCGACGAGGATACATGGCGAGCTTGAATAAAGTGCGTACGTTGTATGTTGTGGAGAACTCGAGTTGACGTGCTGTCCTAGCCGATGCTGTTCGCCGCGATTCTCATGTTCCTGCTGGCTACCACGCATCTGAGTGAGCCCGCCCGGCAACGACTCTACTCGCTCCTCAGACAGGATCTCATGCAGTGCTCTCTAGGTATCAACTTGTATCGGTTGCTGCAGGGATACGTCTTCCAACGCGACCGCCCCGGCGGTCCCGTTGGATACTTCTCCGACCTGAGTAATCCTACACATGTGGCGAAGGACACCATTTATGCGACACAGAGCTTGATCGGCGATGCATTCAACGTACGTCTATTACACCCACTGTACGGAAAGGTGCTTATCCGTTGCATGCAAGATTTATCGGTGCTGGGTAGTATGGAATCACAACATCTACGTCGTGGCGTTACCGTTGGTCCTGCTAATTTGCAGCATCTGTGAGAGGCATCCCAACGTCATCATCGCCGTCCATTGAGGTTTTATCCTTATAGTTTCTGGCTATGTCACTTGCTCTCTCTTCGTCAAAGTTGGCACCGATGCTAGCGTACGCGTTCTCCGGCACCGCCGTGCAGAGTATCCCTGACCTCGAGAATTAACCCTTCCCAGATCTTCGCCAGCAGTCTGAACTCGTGGATCTTGACGTTCTACTCGATCGCATTCATCCAGAACACTCTCACAACTTCTCTCATTGCCTTCCGTATATGGAAGACCGATCGGGAGACTGCCGCTTTCCGCTCAAGCAAGCGTTCGAGCCTCTTGCCCACCATTCTGATCGTCCTGGAATCGGCGCTCATCTATGCGCTTGCCGAGCTCGTACTGCTCATCCTTTATACCATCAATGACAACGCGCAATATATTGTCTTGGAAACTATCACGCCCATTGTGGTACGTTGTTTTTCCTGCACTCCCGGTCGCTGTCAACATGCGTTGACATCTATCCATAGGGTCTAGTATTTTGCAGTATTATCGTACGAGTTGGTCTTCATGCCCACAATACCTCGATCCCAACCATGCCCACAAGAGGCACCAACTACGATCGTAACAACTACGACCTACCAATGCGACCTCTCGCGGTCACGGTTAAGAGAGAGCAGTTGCAAGAGGGCGGATACGATCAAGCCGAAGACCCCGGCAAACGTAGTCTATCGAGCGTCCATACAACCGACGCCACGGACTTGGCTTAGGGGATACCCGTCGCCGAGGGGCGCCGTTGCAGGAGGGGCGAATCACTCTCATTAGGGTACTGTTCCAATAGTGATAACTACTCAAAGTCGCACTGCTATACAGCTGACGCGCCTATAAACCGATGCAATTTAGCTACAATCCTCGTCGTCAGATTACATCTTCATTCGTCAGATTACATCCTCATTACCTACCTAACTATACCCGTTGCCTCGGCTCTACGTTCTGCTGTACATCGCCAGGTCTTGCGTACCCAATAACCTACGACAAGCATTCACAGTGGAATGGCCTGCTATCGTGCTGTATGTCCTACACAGTCCCGGGCTCACGCATAGCCCGGGACCAATCAGCTGTCAGAGACATCAAAGCGGTCTGGCAGGAGTACAGGAAATCGTTGCTGAAGAGAAAAGACGTACGGACCAGCGCAACGCCGTTAGGGGCGAGAGGACGAGCCGCCTTTGCACCGTTCCTCAGCTATCACCTGCTTCTTGATTTGAGACAGTCCCAGCCTGCTGAGTGACCTGCCGTATTGGCGAATCACCAGTCGAAGTGACATGGAGATAGGTATCAGGCGATGCCCTGCGGCCTTGACGCTCTGCACTAGAGCATCGATTGCGGAGACCGATACAAACGCCCACAAATAGGCCGAGCGTTGAAGCCAGCCCGATGAGTACGGCCTTGATTTTATGTTTGGAACGTCAGAGGTGACCTTTCGAACATATGGCAGACACTGTGTAGCTGTCTGGGAAATAGACGCTTTAGGTACTCGCAGGTGACGTGTGGACTGAAGGAGATGGGCCGTCTATTGCATGATGGCGATGAGGAGACCGTGGCCGCCGGCCGGAGTTTGGAAGTTACAATTATCGGCCGGGCGGGACGGGACCGGTCCGAATGCGGCGGGTTCCACGTCCGATCAGATTGCGCGGCTTCTTGGTCATTATGGTGATTATGGGTCCGAGCGGCATAATCCGCTGGATGTTGTGGAAGTCTGCATCTCCCTCAGTCTACTCTGAAGTCATACATGGCATCACATTGAACATACATTCAGAAGCGTGGACAGGTGAGAGGGAGATACAATTGACTGAGAAGTGTGTCTATACCTAGCACGCCGGCAGGCAGACGTCCTACTGAGGACAAGCGCGACCATCCGGAGAGTGCTTCGTCCCGTGTCCTTCCAGCAGGTGCTCAAGCTGATATTCGTAGTAGCGCCCCTTGGGCCTCGTATCTTCCAGCCACGGATCAGGTCCATACGGGAGATTGAGCCCACTGCGCTCCATATAGTCCCTCACTTCCTTCTCGTTCCTGCGCCAGTGGATCGAATCGATGTCAGACATGTTGCCGCCCCGCTCGTAGGTCGCTTTGACGATCTGCGCCAGTTCTATCGGGATGCGTGAACCCTTGCATTGGTAGTTGCGAGGGTACCACTTGTCGTCAGGACCCATGGCGCGAGACTGATAGTTGGGCAGGGACTTTACACCCAAAGCGCGGAGGATAACCTGCTCGACCAGGGAGTAGTCTGCAGGATCCTCACGATTGAAGTTGTAGGGATCCTTGAGACCAACATGAGGATTCGTGATGATACGAGGGCGGCGAACATAGTTCTTTCCGACGGTATGCGGCTGCGCCAGTCTTAGCATTGGCAGGGTGCAGGCGGTTGAAGGCAGATACGTACCAGCAGCGAGTGCAAGGCGAATACATCACCCTTCTTTGCGACAACCTGGACGAACTTCTTGCAGTCCTTGACGTGCCCGTATAGTGTCTCACCCTTGAAGGGCCATTTGATCCCTTGTGGTCTGTCGTGCAAGTAGCGAACAACGCCTTCGATACCGTCCTCGGCGATCCAAGTCCCTCCGCCGTCCTCTACGATGTCGGAGAAGCACACGATCAATGTCAGCGCGTTGCCGGAGGCATCCAGAGTCTGAGTGTACCAGTCGTTATCCGTGTGCCATCGAGTGAGTTGATGTGGAGGAAGACGGTTATTCTATGGCAGCTGTTAATAACGAAGACTTCACGCAGTGTCGTAGTCACGACTCACAGGATCGAGGTCGGCACCTCCAGAGTTAAAGATGAACTGATCGCCCTGGTAGCGCTCGCGGACTGGATGGAGACGATCTTCCCCTCCCACGAGTTCGCCTGCGCATGCAGTGAGCAACCGCGCAGAAGCGATGGTATGGCGCGATGAAGACATCAACGTACAGATCTTGGGCCAAACCTCAGGCATGAGGACCTCGTTAAGGACCTCCTTGTGTCTGGGCATAGCGACATCTTCGTATGGCGGCCAAGTGCTAGGATCGTCTTCCTTCGCCCCAGGACCCAATCGATCCCAGAAGTTCTTCAAAAGGTACTCCATGGGCTCGCGAGCCAGCGCGTTCTCGAACTTGACCCAGCCATGCTCGAGGAAATGGTCGCGTTGCTCTTGTGAGAGGTGCTTATACTTGACGGGCACGGTGGCATCTCCCATGTTTGTAGTACCTGAGCTGGGGGAAGAGGGCAGGACGAGACAATCAGTAGTCCGACTGGTCAGCTCGGTGGCATATTAGAGAAGAGATGGTCGAGCTGTATCCCTCTCCCTGTCGGCCGAAATCGTGTTCGAGGACACCAGACTCGGGCCGACTTCCTGGCGAGATAGTCAAATCCAGGAAGGTAATTGGCGGATAAATCCAGTTACGTTCAGTTGCTCGAGGTACATTGACAGTTCGGTTGAACATAAGTACGGTTCTCTATTTACCGGCATCAACGATGTCATGCCTTTCCCCGCAGAAGACGATTGGTTCCGTCAAAAGCGGGGCCGCCGCCCGATGAATTCAATTGAACCGCCCGCCCTCCACAAAAATTCGTTATCCTCCACACCCGCCGCCATGTCAGCAGGACAATGTAGACTTCCGGCTCTCGGCTTTGACTCTTTCAAGCTTGAAATTAGACTCGCTGCGGGGCCCCATGATCTTCTCAGGCAGAGCCAGCAGCTCGCCCTTGATTGTATAAGGTCGAGAATGAGCTATAATAGTCGGGAAGGCAATCTTCCAGGCGACTCCTCAGGCATCGCTTCTTGTTGCCTACCTTTTGCAGCAGGCGATTGCGTGGTTACCATCGTCTACACAACACCATGGTTGGCCACCACGCCCCGACAGACTTTGATCGCCGCATTGCCGATGTTTTACCAGAACGCAAGGGCTGGTGGAATTACTGGTACCTTTGGCGACTCAACTTCGCCCTCCTCGCCTCGATCCTGTCGCAAGCAACCGGTGGCTACGATGGATCACTGCTGAACGGCCTTCAGTCATTGCCGCTATGGACTGGGTACTTCAATCATCCCGCCGGTGCGAATCTTGGCGTCCTCAACGTCGCACTCTCCATCGGGCAGAGTGTCGCCATTTTGGTCGCTGGTTACATGTGCGACTTTTTCGGTCGACGTATTCCGTTGGGCATAGGCTGCTGGCTCGTGCTCATCGGCTCCATCATCGGTGCTGCAGCAACCAGCTTCGGCATGTTCTTGGGTGCACGCATCATCGTCGGCTTCGGTTGCGGTCTTCAGCAAGTTGCGAGCTCAAGTCTGTTGGCCGAGCTCTCGCATCCCAGCCAGCGTGTGCAGGTACAGACCATGTTCGCCCCGTCGTATCCGCTTGGAGGTATTGTTGCCGCATGGGTCACCTACGCCACCTACACCTACACCACGACCTGGAGTTGGCGTCTTCCGCTAGTCATCCAGGCTGCATTTGCCGCGCTGCAGTTTATCTGCCTTCTCTTTTGCCCGGAATCGCCTCGTTGGCTTGTTGCAACGGGCAAGCGTCAGAAGGCGATCGATGTCCTGGTGAAGCACCATGCGAATGGAGACCGCGACTCTCCTTTGGTGGAGCTCGAGATTGCGGAGATCGACTCGCAGATCGAGGCCGACAGCATCGCAAAGGCGTACTCGTGGAAGGAGTTCTTCAAGACGAAGGGCACACGTCGCCGATTCTACATCATGTGCTTCTTCCCTTTCGCCCGCCAATTCACCGGCTCCAACCTCATATCCTATTTCCTGCCGCTCGTCCTCGTCAGTGTCGGTATTACGAATAGCAAGGAGCAGCTCATCCTGAACGGCGGCGTTAACATCTGCGCCTTCCTCTTCGGCATTTCTGCCTTCCTTTATGTGGACTACTTCGGTCGTCGACCCGTGCTCATCCTTCCAATGGCCCTATGTTCTGCCTCTTTGGTCGTTTGGACCGTGCTCGGCGCGATGATGGATCACTCCACCAATAAAGGTCTTGGCTATGGAATCGTCGCCATGGTCTTCTGGTTCCAAGGCTGGATCCACGTTTTCGATGCGGCTGCCGAACCCTACATTCAGGAAATGTCGACCTTTAACCTCCGATCGAAGATCGTCGTGATGTGGCAATTCGGACAGCAGATCGTCTACTACATCAGCTCATTTGCCAATCCCGTGGCAATGCCCGAGCTGGGTTGGCGGTACATCATCATCTATGCCGTCCTAGATGCGGTCTACAGCCTTGTCATGTTCGCTTTCTTCCCAGAGACCAAAGGTCTCTCGCTGGAGGAATGCATGCTTGTATTCGACGGCGCTGAGGGCATAGAGAGGCAGCTTGCGGCAGAACGCGAATTTGAGGAGATGAGGCGTGCACATGGTATCCTGGAACCTGGAGTCGCTGTGGAGAGTCTGGAATCGGGCCAAAAGCTGGATGTTGAGCATATCGAGAAGAGCTCTGTGTAGAAGGCCGAGCTTGCTTTGTCGAAATAAGATGTCTGTGGCCGGGGCCTGAATCCCAGCCGAGTCGATCGCCGTTCTCCGCTCTGTGTTCTACTATACGTACTGTATTGACTTTGCCGAAGAAATTATCCGGATACCCTTGCCTTGTCGTACATGGGAGGGAGAAGTGTCGAGATACAGATGCAAAATAGGTTGGAGCTCGCGCTGCCAGGAAACCATGTTCGGCTACGAGGCGGAACGGCGGGCCGGACTGACACAGGGTAGGAGAGGCTCATGGTTCGAGCTCTGAACTTGAAGCACCCCTTGGTAGTTGGTCTTAATTGCTCCGAGGCCGTCCGCTCTGACCGGTCTCTCATCGCTCGAAGGTTGCTCGGATGACCCGGAAAGGTTCAGCCAACACAAGCTCCTCCTTTCGGATCGCTTTGCCATGCATTCCCATTAGACACACACACTGTGAACAATAGTACACTATCCAAATATCGTAATCTGCCGTAGCTGGACGAGAAAGAGAGGGGAAGATATCACGAAGCAGTGCGGGCCCAGGGGTTAAGCGCCAACGATTCGCGAAGCTCAAAATGCAGCCCCAGCCAAGTTGCAGCTCCGATCGCAAGCCTGAATGTGTTCCAATTTACCAAACATAGGTGAACCATGGGTTTCTGTTCAGGAGATATCAGACACAGTCACCGACGGAGCAATAATAAGTAACTTACTGCAAATCCGGAACATCATCGAACCCAAGCCTGTACAAGACCTCGGGGTCAATCCCTTGTGCCTGGAGTCGGTCGAGCAGCGTACGCCGGTACGCTGCAGCCTCTTCGGTCGTCATGATCGACATGTCCTCGAGCTTTGCCGGCAGACCGAGCGCCTCACGACGTTTGGCTTGCCTGCGGTTGAGGTAGCGCAGGTAGAATCCCATGATCAGGCAGAGCAGGCACAGGCACGACCAAGCTGCAATGTCGACATACAGGCCGGTGTGGTATGTTGGTGCCTCGCGTGCGAAATAGAGCTGCGGACCAATCGTCTGCGGGGTCAAGCGGTCAGACACGTATTAGCGGAGCAACGGAGGGACAGTACTCACGTTGCCCATGCACTGGCCGGCAAACATCATCGCCGTAGTCACTACACGCTTGGTAGTCCCGCCAGCATTCAGATTGGCCCACGAGTACAGAAGCGGTTCTGCGCGGGTGGTGTTTAGCAGCGATCGCGAGAGTGAAGGATACCAGGGAACATACGCAATGTCGCAAAGAGATAGCAAACGTAGTAGCACCCCATCAGACCCCGCACGTTGGTCCGTGGAACATAGATGAGGCCAGCGGCGCCGGCGATAGCTGGCAAGCAGAGGAACGCGATGATACAGAATCGAGTCTTGATCCGATTGGTGAGAAAAATCGCGATAAGCAGGGTGATGATTCCGATCACGCCCGTGGGGATCTGCATGAGGATCGTCTAGACAGCCATATTAGACCGAGCTCGTCTCGATCTTATCAATACTCCTAACCGTGAAGGCATCGAAGCCAAAGCCTTGCGTAATGAGGCCTCCAAAGGCGCCAATGGCAGAAGAAGGCAACGTGACACAGCTGTACCCACGTCAGATCGACCGTTTGCATGCGTAGAGAGGTGCCTACATGAACATGGCTGTCCACATCCACGTCTTGGGATCGCGCATGGCCTCCCAGAAGTGGTCCCACTTCCATTCGGAAGTCTGGGAAGCACAGGTCAGTACGTGTATCAGCGGATACTCAGGAGTACTCTACCTTGGTGCCAGTGTTGTTCTCTCGCAGCCGTTCCACGGCAATCAACCGGTCATTGCCGTTCCGCAAGAAACGGGCGTCCTTAGGCGAGTTGGGCATCATGTACCAGACCAGAGGGGCGAAGCCGAGCGAGACCGAGCCCAGGAAGAGGAAGATGCCTTGGTATTGCTTGATGCCCTTCGTAGCATGTCCGATACCGTAGGACAGAAGCGGTCCGATGATGCTTGCCACGCTGACGGCGAGCTGGTAAGCGATTGTCCGGTAAGATTGTTCTCGACGAGTCCACCACATCTGAGCTGTTTGAGGTGTCAGAAGCCACTTCCTACACCAGGAGGATGATTCTTACTGATGAGAACGAAAGAGGGAAGGATGGTAGCCTCAAACATGCCTAGGAGGACACGAGCGATGATGAGGCCCGTGAAGTTATGGGCCGCAGCTATGCAAAATGTAACGCGTTAATGCTGACAGTTACCCGCAGAGCAACACCGTACCAGTGCAGATCGTGACAATGCTCCAGGAGACCATGTTGAAGAGCACCCAGTACTTCACTGGAAACTTGACAAGAGCGTACGAAGACAGTGGCTGGCAGACAAACTGAATGATGTATACGCAGCTAACCGCTCATTCAGTACTTTGAGGAAAGGGATTGAGATGCGAAGAACCTTGTGAGCCAGCTGTACTGGGATCCGACTAAGCCGGTTTGGGCTTGCAAACCGAAGACTGCCGCGTAGGAGGTTGTCGCTTTGTCGAGATTTTGCAGAGCGTAGACGATGCACATGGGTACGCAAACCCACAAGTCAATCTTACGCAGGACGCGCTTGTTGTCTGCGACTGATACTTCGAAGTCTCCAGTCACGCCGGACTCGCGAAGGATTTGCGCCGCATAATCCAGCTGGTGTCCGCTGGAATTGGAGGCCTTCAGATCGGGCTCTTCATCCAGTGGGAATCCCGCTGGGTTGTTGCTAGACTCGATCTGCGACATCTCGCCCTTCTCATAATCGTCGTTGACTTGAGGAGTCGCCATCAGGAGTGCAGAGAATCAGGGGGAACCTTGGATAGAAGCGGTACCCGAGAAGAGAGGCGAGGATGTTGGAGCTTTGGCCTTCTTATGCGGCCTTCCAAGTAAGGCAGCTTGGCGAGTAAGGAGTTCCTGAATTGGCTATGCGGGGCCCCAGTTGGACTGCCACTGAGCGTGGGGTCAGTGGCCTTATGCGCGCTCGGTGTTGAATTGTGCCGGAGCAGTTTTCCTTGATGAGCTGAGACGCTTTACAGTCCAACTTGTGATGCGCTGTTTCTGCGGGTCGCTTTACTTGCCACCCTTGTCGTCGAGGTGTAGCTTTCATCTCGCAAGGGGTTGCTTGCCAGCAGATGGCTCGGGGTTTTGTTATACCGGAGCATGCCGAGTCTTTCGACCTACCGGCATGCGAAGGCTAAGTGCAACCGTATTTTGACAGGAGGCCAGGGGGCCTTGTAGGGCCCGGACTTGCAGGGGAGCACTCCAAGGTACGCGGAACATGGTCTGAGTTGTGGCGACGCGAGTTTGGTTCCATCAGGGATCGTCGTCACGGGATGCGCCTACCTCCACATGACCCAATACGGAAGAGGAATCAATCCCGATCGGAAGCCGAAGGAAGTGCCGTCGAAGTTGGTTTCGTCCGTTCTTCAAGCTCGACCTTCAATACACCAAGAACACAAAATCCCACGTTCTGCTACGCCCATGGCCTATCCTGTATTCATTCGTTTCTGGACCAACAACAACAGGGGTTCCCTGGCGACATTCTGCTCGCACTTTGCAGCTTCGATTCCATCAACAATAACGTAAAAGCCACAAGACCTCATGCTTGCTATCCGTAGCTCGGTGAAGCACTTAGTCCGGAGGGTCATGAAACTGACCATGGTCATGGGGGCTGATGGTATTATTCGGCAGGCTTGGAATGGCGCTGCAAGATCGCTGCGCTTGGGTAAACTGCATTCTCAGCCCGCTTGACGACCCCTGGGATCGTAGGGGCTCGTAGGGGCTCAGAGGATCCTGACGACGCACTTCAGCTCGGTAGAGTACTTGACCCGAATCTCTGAGACAGAAAACCCGTGTAACTCGGTGGAAAGAATTCAGCCGAGGCAAGGTTCAAGCAGATCACGTGAAGACAGATCTGGTATAAGTGGCTCTTGACATCTCGGATCTGTTCTTGCCCCGTGATCGTATCCAAGGCACGATGACAACCGAGAAGAAGTACCGCTATCTCACGCCGGAAGACGAGAAACACTTTCTGGAGCATGGATGGCTGCTCGTTCCTCAGGCGATCAAGCAAGAGTATATCGACAAATGGATGGCGGATCTTTGGACGAGGATCGGCTACGATCCAAACGACAAGTCGACTTGGCATACACAGTACTTGCATTTACCGCGACACCGGGAAGTGCGAGCTGAAGAGTTCGCTCCGAAAGCTTGGGACGCGATCTGTGACCTGGTAGGCGGTGAGGACAAGCTTCATCCCTACCGGGAACGGTGGTACGGAGACCAGTTCATCTGCAACTTTGGCTCGGAAGAGCTCACCAAGCGAGAAACTCCTGAGCCTCCGCAGGAGCGGACAACTTGGCACATCGATAACGACTGGTTCAGGCAGTTCCTGGATTCGAGCGGTGTCGCCTTGACTGTGATCCACTGCTTCACGGATATTCTGCCGCGGGGCGGAGGAACTTTCTTGGCCGAGGATGGTATTAAAGGTCAGCGTTTCCTTGCAATCTATTGCGGAAGAGCTACTGATTCGTGGGGAAAGGTGTCTGTCAATTCTTCTACGACCACCCGGAAGGGCTCGATCCGCCGGATCATAATGCTTGCTGTGCTGGAATCAAGGATTGCAAGAAGTTCACAGTCGCCGAAGCCAAAGCAGGCGACGTAATACTCCTTCACGGCCTGCTTCCACATACCAATTCGCTCAATTACCGGCATTATGCTCGGGTCATCTCCAATCCCCATGCTACCCTCAGCGAGCCGTACAACCTCAATCGGGAGGATGGCAACTACGTGAGTGGTCCCTTGCATAACCTCCAATATGCCTGACCATACTGACGGTACTCTGAAGTCTTTGGTCGAGCAAGTCATCCTCCGCAACCTGGGTCGCGACTCGATCCCAGAATACAAGCCCACCCGAGAGCGTCTCTTCTATCGTCCGCGCACTTTCGGCTTCAAGTATGCCAAAGTTGACGAAGAGCTGCGCCGGATGATCGAAGCTGCGGAGAAGAAGGGACTCGATCGCTCCTCCGTGGACAGCATCTTCCTACAGGGCGAGGACGTGATTAAGGAGCATTGGAGGAGGAACGGGTACGATTTGCCCATTGGGCCTAATGGATTGAACATGGTGCAACATAAGTAGTTTACTGTTCCGTTTTGTATTAGGGCGGAGCGATAGGGAGGCAGGTTTATGTTGTAACCCAGATATTCGATTTCATACTAGAACTTTTCGCTCACCTATGAGACGTCTTTCTCTTGACTGGGATCTCGCGTAACGATATTCGAAGCGCGATTGCATATGGGTGTTGCCTGTACATCGACACCTGATACGTTTGGTACAGCAGTTCTTCTTTGATCATCGTAGCAAGGAGAAAAGGCATGGAAGTATGCAACGCTGCCAACCAGAGCCACTCGACTTTCGGATCTGCCAGAGTCTCTACAGTCGGATGGTACATTCGAAGCTTTCACAGGGTATCTGTTCAATTCGGACCACGAAGCTTCAGCTACGGTGGTCCACTGGTAAATGAGGGTTCAGGCCAGAGGCAGACGCGTAACCGGCTTCATCAGTTTGCTCTCTAACAACCCGCTCGCTACTTCACCTCCGCACTTACTGTTGCATCACAAGATACGTCTGACGCGGCCGGTCCTCTCATCGGTATCGAAAGCATGTACGGGCTATGAATTGGATGATAAGGCGACGCCCGATGGGCTGGATGCGAGTGTTCATGAGGTGCGCATGCCTGCCCTCTGGTCGTACTTCAGAAGCTGATCTTCACACCTGTGACCGTCTTCCGTCAAGATAATCAAGAATACAGGGCAGAACCTCGCGACCAGCGAACAAGCCGACTTCTGCATCTGCAGCCTCTAAGCTGGACGACGGACCCGACGTGCTTTTCCGTGGTACCTACGATCGGAGTGGAAGTCTGGGCGAGTAAGCATGCAGTTATCAATACTTTCAACGAGCAAGGCAGCTGATGCCTGATAGAACCATGAGCGTACACAATCTACCTTACAAGACTCATCAATGTGATGCCTGGCTCGATCAAGAGACACAGCGCATACCCCCTAGCCATCCGGCCTGCGCCTTGTGTAACCCATGGATCTATCAACGTCTACCGTATTGCCCGCCTGGCCACTGCTGTCCTCCGCCCTGCTGGTTGCCGCCGGTATTGATGCAGCCATTGCCGTACTGCGTATTACCGCCAGTGTTCTGGTAGTACGGGTTGATGACATACGTGTTGCTATTACCGCTGGAATCGAACTCAGTGCCAGGATCGCTTGGTTTGCCGTGGAGGACGTTGACTCACTTCGGCCCGACGTTGCGATATTCCCCGTTCGAGTTCGGATTGGGCGTGCCAGGCGGGTGCCGGGTGAAAGTGAAGCTACCGTCGGGAAGATAGTTGGACATGTTCGTGTTTGTTACGAGGCGAGTAAGCCCTTCGTCTGGTGCAAGTGGACACAGCTGATATCATTGTTACGCCTTTAGCTCATCTGGCTCGACCATGCAAGCGCTAAGCAAGGCCTTTTATTTCCGCCCTTCATGACACCAATTATCTAGGTCGTCGGGGAATAGGAGCTGCTATTCCGATGCGCAGCTGGCATTCGGAACTTGCGACAAACACGCTCGTGCAAACCCGATCCGGCACGATCAGACCCGGTCTGGGCAAGTCGTTCTCGAGCCCGTGAGCTGGCTCAGGGCTGCGGGTGATGCTAGCACAGCGGGAGATGGCAGCTAGTGTGGAACCTGCAGGAGCCCTCGCCACATGAAGCACGACAACGGACAAGGTGGTGGAATGTCTTCACTAGTACCTGTCTTGACATGGTCAGACGGTGCTTGCACCCGGGACCTTTCAAACGCCGGCAAGTCCCTGAGAGAAGGGAAGCCCGTGGCTACCTATTTGGGTCCTTGGGCAATGTAGGGGACGCCATCCACCTTCTTCCCGTATGCACCCTGCTGTGTATGGTGTGTTCGTCTTCCGACATCTGTATCTTCACATTCTCACCAGTATTCTTGAAGAGTAAACCTTCCGTCTACGTCAATGGCGCAATACCAAATTCCCGCCTCTTCCTGGCCGCGTACCATCGCCTTCTGGCCCTGTCTGTATGCTGCAAAAGAAGCCGCTGCGGTGCTGCCAGGATAAGGCACGACTACCCAGCATGGCAGGAGCCGTCCTACATGCTGCTTGCCTTGGCCGCAGAGGGTTGCCGTGAAGTGTCACATGAGGAGAGGCAAGATGACGACGGATGATCGAAGTTCCGAGCCACCGAGTCAGCGTTCTTCTCTCAGGAAGACAATCATTGGATGTCACCTTGCGGGACAGCTGTTGAATGTGTCATCCGGCCCTGGTAGTCTCTCCGGTCATGCATTCGGAAAGCAGGCTCCACAGCTCCAATCTGATGAGCGCACTAGCGAGATCGTCTCCGGTCAACAAATCTACAAAAGCCGACATCTTTGCAGGCAGTCGTAGCGCCACAACTCTGCAAACCCCTTGCAGCATCCACCAGTTCTCATCCTCTTACAGCCGCTCTAACAAGTAAGCGTATTAGTCCAGCCTCTGGATGAGTCGTTGAACGCCATCTGACAGCTTTACCTCAAACCGCTTTCCACCATGTCATCAAACAACAACGGCAATGCGCAAAATACCGCGGGCTATCGGCAGCCTGATTGGTGGCAAGGGAGACGGCCTGTTGGCCCGATCTGCGACTGCGCTTGGCGCCGCGCTGACGGGACTTTGGACCCCAGCTACTACTACCAGTTCTCCTCCGGCAACCAGCCGTTCGGCGCGGGCTACGTGAGCAATCAGTCGAACGGTGGCTGCATTCATCACGGCAACTACAACGGTCAGGGTCGCTGAACGAGCTGCTGTGTGTCGACAAGTGATGCTGGTGCCGGGTGCGTGGGTGATCGGGAGGAGAGCATGAGAATGCCGTTTTCTTACTTTGCCGAACTGATCCTTCTCTGAATTGTCCCTCCCTTTCGCTACTGTTCCGTAGTGTATGCATTCGAAAGCGGACCGATTTAGAGCTCTGCAATCATACGGATGCTGGATATTCGGCATTTTTCGCTTGGCGTGCGCAGGTTGGCAGCCTCGTAGAGTTGAGAAGTCGGCAAACCCCTTCCAGTTATCTCGCTCGTCTATTGCCGACTGGCAGGCAGAAGCGTGGTGGCAACGGAGAGGGACGGTGAGCAAGCTGCTATTCGTCAACAGGCGCCGATGATGTGCGTGGAATTGAGGAGGTATTGAGGGTGCAGTGTGGCATGACCTTCTCGTTCTGTATCGAGCGAATCATTCTCTGTGTCGTCGCTGTCTTGGTTCTTCAGCGTGTTGAGAAAGCAAACGGATTTGCAGATGCAATGCAATCATGTGGTAATCGTGCTCAGGTTGCGGAAAAGGGAAACTATAAGCACATTCATCTGATGCTGATGTGGGCACTCAAACAATGTCGGCTTCCGGCGGTCCATCGCGACCGGGACCTTTCGAGGTTTAGGAATCCCGCGCTGGCTATTTACGTCACGATTAGGGGACAGCACCGCATTTGTCCTTATCAGTATGCCATACTCCCGATCTTCCACGCTCTTTCTGGCATGGATCGCAAGTTTTCAACGCCGGTTCTCTAAATGTGGTAAACCAGATCCAGAGCTTCATGTTTCATGAGTCATGGGACCGGCAGACCGCACACCATTGACTAGCCGTAGTACTCTCTCGCACCAGCGGGGCGGGACGGCTGTACTGCGAACGTTGCTCTGCCACGTCATGACGAAGAAGTCTGGTCCCTCACCACATTGTGCCGATACCGCATTCGCTCTACTCTACAGATTCCGGCAGAGTGGGAGAGGCAAATCCTACAATAGAAGGCCGGGGGGAGGGGACCGGCGGTATGAGCAGTCCGACCTATGATGCGGATATGCGCAGAAACGCGCGCACTACCCTAGCGCTTAGTCAGCGGAAGCAAATACGTGCTAAGTGCGCACCTAGAACTACATCCAATCTTTACTCTTGACATCCACCTTCTGACTGGTTGATACGTGCTCCTGCATGAGTCCCAGTTGATTATATTATCCTCAAGAGAAACCAGCAATCACTACCTACGGTAGAAACGGGCTTTGCCTGATCTATTAGTAGAGGACGTCCACGGGCACTGCCTGAGACGTCTCGACCTGGTCCCTTGCCATATTAGGCAATCCTTCCACTCTTACCACTTGTTGCCTTCACTACCTCGTCCTACCCAGAACTCACCGGCTATTCCGCACTTGACACACGCCTACGGGCACATCCATAACCCGCATCCTGCATCAGGTTATGAGCCCTGATCCTCTCGCCGACATGCCTTCTACCGACTTTAAAGATCTGAAGGTCAAGCAACTCCGTGACGATGGCTCGAACTGGACGACATGGAAGGACATCATGATGACGGCCTTCCAGCGCCGCAAGCTGATGCGTCACCTCAACGGCACTGCTCGACGGCCCTCAACCTACGTACTTGTAGATGGCAAATGGCGCGAACAACTGCCTGCTATCAGCCAACCTTCTGCAACTACGACCATCAACCCCGCACAACCGGCACAAGCCTTGGGTGCCCCAAGCACGGCAGATTCGGGAGGTGCGAATGGAGAGGATGGAATAAGAGTTGAGAGGGGCCTAGGCAAAGAGTTGTCGGAAGAGGAGATGGAAAAGCTGGACGAGAAGATGGAGGACTATGAGGCGAACGAGGCAACCATCCGGGAAATCGTCTATCAGACGATCAGCCCAACAACGCTCATCCAAGTTCGAGATGCAACAACGGCATACCAGCTCTGGCAGAAGATAACAGCAATGCATGAGAACAAGGGCTTCGACGTACGCTCTACTCTGCACCGACGAATGATGGATCTCCGCTGTGGCAACAATCAGTCCCCACATGAGACCATTGCCGAACTTGCCAACTACCGTGACCGTCTAGCCCAAATGGGTGAAGCCATTGACGATGACACCTTCACCAACCGCATTCGCATTGCACACCCTTCCTACAGGGATGCAATACGCCAACTCGAGAACGCTATACGCGCAGTCCAGCCAACAAACCCCAACACACGTCTCACCAGCGGGATGGTCATGTCCACCATCTATGACGAATACGACCGCCGCACCTCAGAGCAGGAAGCGGACAAGGTCCAGTCCAACGCTGCATTGGGAGCGGAAGTACGGGGCAAGGCAAAGGGCAAGGGTGGCGGAAGCCGCAAGAAAGGGGGAAAGCCCCAGTCAAAGTCAAACAAGCACTGTTCGAACTGCGACAGAGATGGGCATGTCTATGAAGACTGCTGGGCCCCTGGAGGACCCAAGGAGGATGACAACCCCTGGAAGAAGCGTCAAAAGCAGAAAGGCAAAACCGCTGCCTCTGCTGACAACAGCAACGGGTCCACCGTCAACAACAAGGCCCTCGCTATCACTGCACCGTCTCTCTATGAAGAGCAGACAGCAGCTGCAGCCCAGACAGGCAAGCCGTACTATGGTGTGATCCTGGATTCTGGAGCCAGCATCCATATCTGCCCCGACCGCGCAAAGTTCATCACGTATGAACCTATTAAGGCGATCCCAATCACGTCAGCTGAAGGATCTTCATTTGCGGCAATCGGTCAAGGAGATGTTACACTCAGCCTTCCCATGGGTAAAGGCAAGAGCATGCCCGTAACGCTGAAGAATGCCCTACACACACCTGGCACGGCATACAGCATGATCTCAGTGCCAACGCTTGACGCCAAAGGGTTCAAGACAGTAACTGAAGATGGCCTCTGTACGTTATACACGCCTAGACCTGAACGGGAGGTCATCGGCCGCATTCCTTTGAAGAACGGCCTCTATCGAGTGGCACCTGGTTACACCATCCAGCCCACCCGTACCGTAGCCACCATGGCCCAGCGTACTCTCACCATCATGGAGGCGCACAAGATCCTTGGCCATATTGGCATCTCCACCATCAAGGAGATGATCTCCACCGGCGCTACGCAAGGTCTCAACATAGACCTCAACTCCCCTGTCACACCTTGTGATGACTGCATGGCATCCAAGGCTATTCGCCTGCCATTCCCAAAGACCAGCAAGCACACCCGTGCAACCCGTTGTGGTGGCAAGGTCAATGCAGACCTATGGGGACCACACTCGGTCACTTCTCTTGGAGGATCACGGTACATGCACGTACTCGTTGATTCCTACAGTCGTGAAGTATGGGTAGACTTCCTTGCCAAGAAGTCAGATGCCTTCAAGTCATACAAGAACTACGAGGCCTGGCTCATTATGCACCGCAACGAGAAGGGCATAGCCATCCTTGGCTCTGACCGCGGTGGTGAATACCTCTCAGACGTCTTCCGAGAGCATACGGCAAGCAAGGGCACTCTACGGCACCTCACTACGCATGACTCACCCCAATCCAATGGAGCGGCTGAAGTCATGAACCGTATCCTCATCTCAGATATGCGTTGCCTGCTGAGATCAGCCCGCCTACCCAACTTCCTTTGGGCCGAAGCAATTCATCATGCAGCATATCTCCGCAACCGTACGACAACCTCCCACCTTCCCCGCGGCACTACACCATATGAGGTGGCCACCGGCAAGAAACCCAGCCTAACCGGCATGCTGCCTTTCGGCGCCAAAGTCTGGGTCAAGAACCTCGAAGCCCACAAGACGGAATCGCGAGCCATTGAGGGCCACTTCCTTGGCTTTGACGATGAATCCAAGGGCTATCGTATCTACTGGCCAGCAAAGCGGTCAATCACTGTGGAACGGGACATCTACCCTACACGTGATGCGCTGCTGGATCCTCTGGTCGAACCCATGACGCTTGAGGGAGGGAACACGGATGATGAAGAAACGGTCAATCTGCCAGACTTCGACCAAGCAGACCGGCAGCCCCAGCACACTGCACCACCTACACCTCCAACAACGCCTCCTGAGCCACGTCTCACAGAAGAGCATGAGCTATCTCCCTTCACAACACCACCAGCCAGCACAAGAGCAAACTCGCCTGTGCAAGAACTGCCTCACCAACAAGACGATCACCTCCAACCACCGGACAATAACCTTGGCCGCGGTAAACGTGTCCAGCATCAACCTGGTCACTACCGTCGACTTGCCACAGGTGCAGTTGCAGCACTGTCCGAAGATGCACTGCTATCAATGCTCGCACCATCTGGCTTTGAAGTATCAACAGGGTATGAGGAATTTGCGCTCACTGCCAACTTCGGTGGCGAGCCAAATACACTCAATGAGGCACTGGCACAGCCTAATGGCGAAGGAGAGAAATGGCGTGAAGGCGTGAAAGCAGAGCTGGAGCAAATTGAGAAGCTCAACACGTGGACAGTTGTTGAAGCACCTCCTGGCACCAACATCGTTGGCAGTCGCTATGCACTCCGCATCAAGCGAGATGAGACTGGCAAGCCAGTCAAGTACAAGGCACGCCTGGTTGCAAGGGGCTTTACGCAAAGACACGGTGTTGACTACTATGACACATATGCACCGGTCATCAAGCCCACTACCCATCGGGTACTACTGTCTATGGGTGCAATACGAGGAGATGCAATCACACAAGCAGACGTGAAGAACGCCTACCTCAACGCCCCTATGACTGAAGACGTCTACATGGAACTACCTCCACGCTATGAGGAGTTCAATCCAGACTTTGCGAAAGCAAGCAAGAGCCGTACTGGTAGACGACTGGTTGCAAAACTCAACAAAGGGCTCTACGGCACCAAGCAAGGTGGTCGTCTCTGGTATCAACATCTGAAGAAGACGTTCATCGCTCTCGGCTTCAAGGTCTGTGATGCAGACACTGCCGTCTTCTACAAGTTCAACAGTGGCAAGCACATCATCGTTGGTGTTGCTACAGACGACTTCACCATTGTCTCCCCTGACAAGGCTCTCATTAGCCAGTTCATCAACGACATGAACAAAAGCTTTGAGCTAGTCAACCTCGGCGATATTAACTGGTTGCTTGGGATCCACATAACCCGCAACATGACAGCACGCACTATAACGCTCAGTCAGAGGACATACCTGGAGGATATCATTGGACGCATGGGACTTGAGAATGCCTCACATGTCACCACGCCAATGGAACCAGGATCCGATCTCAGCTACGAGTCTGCTGCTCTATCGCCTGTGCTGCTCAATGACACAGAGCATGCACACTACCGTTTTGGCCTTGGCGCACTTATGTATGCCGCCATTATGACAAGGCCCGATATCCAATATGCGGTAACATTCCTTTCACAATTCTTGGAGAAGCCACATACCACGCACATGAAGGCTCTCACTCGTATATTCCGGTACCTGAAAGGCACTCTCAACCACTCTTTAATTCTTGGCAGTAATACTGGTAACGGCAATACCCTTATTGGCTACTCCGACTCAGACTGGGCCAGTCAAGCCCATCGTCATTCTATCTCTGGCTACACTTTCTTCATTGGCAACGGCACTGTCTCCTGGAGCTCTAAGAAGCAGCCTATCATTGCGCTCTCTAGCACCGAAGCGGAGTACATCGCCCTCACGCATGCAAGCAAGGAGCTCATCTGGCTTCGCAAGCTCATGCACGAGCTATACCCAGCCAACAAAGAAAATGTTGCCACCACACTCTTTTGCGACAACCAAGGTGCTATCGTCTTGTCCAAGGATGCAACTTACCATGCAAGGACGAAGCATATATCAGTCCGTTTTCACTACATTCGACAAATCGTTGATTCTGAAGAAGCAACTATCGTCTACTGCCATACTGACAACATGGTTGCGGATACTCTCACCAAGTCACTGACTCGCGTCAAGTTCGAGAAGTTCAGGACAATGCTTGGAGTAAGGGAGGGCAATCTGGTAAGGCGTAGGGATGGTTAAGGCTTCGGGTAGTACGTTCGAGGGAGGGTGATGCGGATATGCGCAGAAACGCGCGCACTACCCTAGCGCTTAGTCAGCGGAAGCAAATACGTGCTAAGTGCGCACCTAGAACTACATCCAATCTTTACTCTTGACATCCACCTTCTGACTGGTTGATACGTGCTCCTGCATGAGTCCCAGTTGATTATATTATCCTCAAGAGAAACCAGCAATCACTACCTACGGTAGAAACGGGCTTTGCCTGATCTATTAGTAGAGGACGTCCACGGGCACTGCCTGAGACGTCTCGACCTGGTCCCTTGCCATATTAGGCAATCCTTCCACTCTTACCACTTGTTGCCTTCACTACCTCGTCCTACCCAGAACTCACCGGCTATTCCGCACTTGACACACGCCTACGGGCACATCCATAACCCGCATCCTGCATCAACCTAGTGAGCTCATCGTACCTGTTCTGATTGATATTGAGAACTGAAGGTCTACAGGCAAGGAAACCCGTGCTGCGGATAACTGTTTTGGATATGAACCTCGTGCTTGGCAAGTTTGCGGATACAGCGAGAAGGGACCGCTGATGGTCATTCGGCACACGCATGTTCCCGAGGAGATTGTTGCTCGACTCATCCCTTTGAGGCAACGGCCTGACCGGTGACTGCGCGAGCACTCCTATACTCAGGTAGTGGGAAGAAGAAATTGCTGCATGTGTCTAAGGCTGGCCGATACTTAACGCTTTTAGCGTCGGCATCCGCTCGGCAGGAATCCGTGCAGCACAAACATGGGGCAAGACCATTTCCCAAAACTCCCTAGCGCCTGTGTCAGAACGCAGCCGTCGCTCGGAAATCCCTCCATCCCGTCCGGAGGAGGAAATAAAGGCGACTTCGAATGTATCTCGATTCTCGGGTTGGAAAGACTGCCGGTGCTTCTGGCTCAGCAATGGTGCTGAAGGCACTCTCCCCTCCATCTGCAACCGCAGCGATCCCGTGTTCGACACAGTCTTGGACCTACCCCTGGGGCGATCTATCTCTGGACGTCGTGCGCTCTAAGGGCTGGAAGGAGCTAGTCCGGTGGAGGTTGAGCCGGAGATCCATCGACACGAAATCGCCGGTGCTTCTAGCGCTGCATGACCAACCCGACCATAACGAGAGCCCACGGACCTTGCAGACATCCACGCATATAAAGGACGACCCGTTCGCAGCTAGTCGCAGCAAGACCAAGTGAACACCTCTCCTCTGCCAAGCCCAATAAACGGTGGGAGCCTCGTCTATTCGCTTGCACGACTTGCTGACGCACTCCCCACAGTTTTAACTTCGTACATATCAACCATGTGGCCCAACAACTGCAACCCCGGCTACCCCCAGCAGCAGACCGGCAACAACACCCAGCAGGGTGGCGGACAGCAGTGGACCGGCGGCAACACCCAGCGCGGGTACGGCCAAGGCGGCTACCAGAACACCGGCGGGAACCAGCAGTACGGCGGCGGGTATCAGAACACCGGCAGCAACCAGCAGTACGGCGGCGGATACCAGAACACCGGCGGCAACTACCAGGGCCCTTGAACGACCGACCGACGATGAGACGCGAGGTTGACGGGGAGGGTTTGCCGACGAGAACTGGAGGAGAGGATGAAACTTCTCCGTTCTCCGCTCGATCCCTTTCTGCTGTCGTATGATTATACATGTTTCCGAAGTCATTCAGTATGTAGCTCGTATGCTGGGGATGTGTGATCGAATTCATGTTGATGTTGGTGAACGGAAAGTAAGGCTGCGGAAATCCCGGCATGAACTCATGTGCGAGCGGGTACACGTAGAGCTTGGACGCAACCCCGCTGCCTGTACGCCGCGGAGAAGAGGACCAAGAAGAGCAGTCGTAATCATTTGAACTGCCCATAGAGGGGTAAGCTAGGAACATGCGCCATAACGGTATATAGTATTGCCGAGAAGCTTTCGACATACGGTTTCAGCATACAGCGAATCAGCTCTTGTAGCTCAAATCAATCATGAGATCGCCTTCCCTGTTAAACTCGACGCCCTGCATGTAGAAAGTATCCCCTCCCGCAAAATGGAAGCCCCACGGCCCGTTCAGGAGCAGATGGCACGCGCTGGCAATCTCCGATATGGGGAGGGACCGAAGCCTGCTCTCGATTATGCGGCTAACATCGTCGAGGAAACCCTTATGGGAGATGGTGTTGCTGATGCTGCCGGTGACCGTAGGGATAATGGTATCAGGGATCTGGGTGATGTTGAGTCGACCATCTTGAACAGAGCTAAAGATAAGGCTGCACTCCCAGGATGCAGCGTAGTCGGAAGTCCTGTGGCCGCAGATCAATTCCCGCTCGAAACAAAGAGAGTTGGAGCACGCACTCAGGAGAGCCAATGAGCTCGATCTGCGTCGAGAGGTGCACGGAGGTGGTCCCGGACAAAGAGACAACGCATTGACCGGCAGAGTTGAGGCCCCACGGGATGGACACCCTATTGGTAACCGCAGTTCTGCCGATGGCCGTATGCGTCACCAGGTCGCTTTGGTGGGAATCCTCTTGCTCGCTGGTGTAGTTCCAGAAGTAATTGAAGCTGGAGTTGTTGAGTGGCGATGATGTTTCAAGGCTAAAGTCCACGCTCGTGCCTGAACCAACGCCGCGAGTCGATTCGAAGGCGAACCCGAACGTGATGGGCTCGTGGTACCAGAACCATTTGGCACTGAGCATTCTCTCTGCCGTGAGGCTGTTGAGTTGCCGGAGCTGCGGTAACAGCCAGCCTTCCAAGAAGACGCTCCTCCCCAGAACCATGATGCCGTCTAGCGCTGGCTCATTCGCAGTAGGAGGGATGACCCAGTTGACCTGATCGCAGAGGATGTCGTCAGCAACTATCCTCATCATGTTCGGCGGATGATGCGTACCGATGGTACCAATAGTCCCTGGCTAGGCCAGTCACGCTGCTGGGTCATCTCGAGATACACCAGCATATTATTGTCTCCCTGGGGGCTGGGCGCACCGGTCTGGTCGGGCTTGCCAGTATTGGGATCGACATAGCCGATGTTCTGGAACCTCAGGGCAGTCGGAGGGAAAGTCGGGGCCGTTCCCCACTCCCCAGGAGGCGTCGAGCCGCTTGGACTGGTGGTCATTACGTAGCCTAGAATCGAGTTGTTGCCATTGGTGTTGTTGGCTTGATCCTGGATCCAGTCCGACCACATATTCTTCAGCTGTGTCAGGCCATACGTTTCCGTGACTGTAGGGCAGACGAAGGAACGGCTGTTGGTGACAATGTTCGCCGCTGCGATCAGAGCAAAAACCCAATCAGCATGATATCCACAACGCCCACAACTCTTTGAGGCGCTTATCGAGGCATGGGACGGGATTTACTGGTGAAGTCGAAAACAAGCTTGAGCACACGGTAGTCCCCGGGGCTCAGGATCTGTTTCCTGATCGATTCCGGAATGTCATAGGGGCTCGTCGCCGGGTTGAGACTCATGTCAACCAGGAATGTGATCTTCCAGTCGTTGGCGGATACCGAATTCTGCTTCGAATTTGGCCCATAACCGCTCCACCAGGAGAATGTGTTAAGAGGGGGGATGCCACTGTCGTTCTGATAGTAGATGTTAATGTCAAGCCTGTGTTCATAGGTCGCCGGAGAAACAGGATGCGCACCCCGACATTAATGACGTAATTCACTTGCTGGCTCGTACTGCTCCCGGTGAGCAGCCAAACGCTGCTAGCAGACAGGGTGACATGCAGCTCTGCACCGCCTACAGAACTCGTCGGATCATCCCAGCTCCACTAGACGGTCGAGCTACCACAATGCAGAATGGAGGACGGAGAGCAACGTAAGGCAAGCCCTCCACAAATGCGGCCAGGGCCGGCTTAAGAGGAGCGAGGAATGTCAAGAGAGCCCGCTTGGAGCGGTTCCACGTCAACGGACAAGCAGAAACGACGCGGCAGGACAACGAAATCAGACGTACTTTCATCGTCAACGATATCCACCTTCTGCAGGCCGGGATAGAGTTCAGGGAAAGCCTGCAGCTGGAAATTGATGGCGGCTTGGGTGACGACCGTAATTTGATCATACGCCTTTCCTGGGCTGACCTCCAGCGTCGAGAAATCGAGACGCTCCCGCCTCATCTTGAACGATTGTTCCGGCGTAATGGCAGACATGCTGAGCTCGGGCTGCCTTGTTTGATTTCGCGCGGGAAGAAAGATATTGTGAGATCGGTGAAGATAGCTCAGCCCCAGCAGATGGGTTCGATGTGCCCGCGGAATACTGCCTCGCCGCCCGCTGCTGTATCGAATGATCGACTACATCGAGGTTATATACGCGAGGCCATGCATACAGCAAAGTATACGCACATGTAGATAGCACGGTCTGATCGTCACCATTGTCCTTCATCTCCTCAACCCGGACAATCCGCGGGATGGCGACCAAGCGCTGAGCGGCGACCTGCCTATTCCGTCCGGCGCGTGGGTATCCGGGTGATCAGCAGTCCTCAAGACTGACCCGAGGCTGGAATCCCCTATCGGGATGGTCTCTTCTCCGTGTCTCGTCCTGCATCGTATGTCGTCTACCGAGCTGAAGCCGGGAGAGCGGACGACATAGGCATGCCAGCGCCAGCTTGTTATCGAATGTGCAGCGGCCCGCGGCGGTCGAAGAACTTATTATAAGCGGGTAACGCCCGTCGGCCCCTCGTCCCTGGGCGCCGCACATAACCAGGGTTGCTGAGGAACATGGGTGGGACTCTACGACAGAAGGAGAAGACGATGGAGCACAGTAGGGATTGTATGCGGCCAAGCAGTCGCCAACTTGAGAGCGATTCAGGGCCCCGCCATGAGTCGTTCAACCGCAGCGCATGCGCATAGTAACTTGAAAGCTGATTGAGATAAGTTGGCATTGTGGCATGAAATGATGGATAGGACGATGTGCGGAGAGATACACAGTTATTAGGCTGCCATTCTGAGATGAGCGCTCCCAGCCGCTCAACAATCATGGTACTTGGCAACTAAACATCGGTACAGTCCAGGCACTGTTTGATTCTCCCACAATACAGTACCTCCGACCATCGACCTCGTCGTATCGTGCGTCCGAACAATGTGCGTTTCTCACCTCGTATGGCCGACTTCACAGCTAGGGATGATGGGAGGCAGGAGCGTTTGTATCAAGATGCGGGTGCGGGATGAGGTACGCATGCACTGCCGTGCCTCAGTATATCCCTTGCTGACAGGCTTTGGCCTTTCAAGATGCGTACCGAGCAGACCAGCAGTGCGTACCAGAATACCGACAGCGGCAAGTACACCACACCACCATCGGGTAGCAGATCATCGGTAGCAACAGGCAGGCAAGACTGCGACGCGACACAACGGGAAAGATTGCCCAGGGGAGCCCTGCCCCCTAATGCGTACCAGAAAACGATCAGGCGCTCAATTCGACATGGCTATCGCCTGCACTTTGACGCAGGTAGGCCATTCCAGCTTAGGGATCAACGAATACATTCGTAGAATCGTACTTTTAAACAATAACATGGCCATCCCTTGTCCTTTCGACTTCACTTCGAGGAGAAGTCCGGATGTAAACGGTACTAGTGTCCAATGCACGAGCGGGCTCCCCACCGTCACGGCAGAAGGAGCAAATCCAGCTAGCACGGTGCAGAGCAGCCTAATAGCTGGATACACACTCGTATGATGCGGCTGCGGCCGGATCGCCGGAACCCTTGTACTTCGACCACTTGGGATAGGGGCAAAGTGCCTGGTAGCGCTCCGTGCCGTTCACAGCATAAGGACTAGCGGCGAGCAAAGTATCAGGTGCAGTGCCTTGCTCCACCCACTTGACGACCGCACCGAGGGCATCGACCGGCACAGGGCCGAAGCCTCCCCCGCAGTGTCCGACACCACCAGAGAAGAAGACGCGGTAGAAGTCCATGACGTCCGGGAAGATGCCGCTCACACGCTCGTAGTAGTTCATCGTTCCGTTGGGCATGATGAGGTTGTCAGCCAGACCCTGCCATGTGATAAGCTTGCCGCCGTGTGCTTTGAAGGCCGACAGGTCCGGATTCGACGTATCCAAGACCGAATAGTACTCATTAAGCGACACGTTCCAGAGTCGATCGAATTCGGCGTACGTCACATGAGACGTATTGTAGTTTGCGATCTTATAGAGGAAGTTGCTGACCCACGAGTCAGAAATGCCGAAAGGCACTGGGACAGTGACCCCGTTGGAGTAGGTCTGCGTAACGGCCAGGGTTGAGAAGTTCGTGCCCGGAGTGATACCGTACCAAAGCCAGTTCCCGTTCGTGTCGTGCGGACCGGCCCAGATCTTCTTCACAATGTTGGCCGTTTGAGCGCTGAACGTCCGAGTTGAGTTCGTCGTGTCGCATTGGAACGTCTGATTGACCAGTGTCATAGGGTCAAACTTGTCGTAGCAAAGGCCGGGTGCGTCGATAATGCCGTCAACCAGCCCATCCAAAGGATCGCAGAATGCGATAGCTTTGGTATTCACGTACTCGAAATCGCATGCTTCGGGCGTACCTGGCTCATTGAGCAGCACCACGTACGGCCATTGTTGCGCAAGGGTGAAAGGACTCCAGTTGATGGCCGGCGATTCGGCCAAGATGCCGTCGTAGTCCTCCGGGTACATTTGCGCCTCTCCGAGACCCTGACGACCGCCGGTGGAGCACCCGTTCCAGTACGACTTGAAGGAGGTGGTGCCGTAGAAGGTCGCTGTGATGGATTTACCGATGACAGTCATGTCATGAATGGATCGAGAGGCGAAGTCAAGGAGGAGATATTGGTTAACGTTGCCCTCGCTGACGAGCGCCCAGTTGGTCGCATTGCCGCTAAGACTTCCGCCTTCGGCATGTCCACCGTCCGTCGTCCCGGCGGAGTAGTTCAGCTTGACCGCGGTGATCAGAGCCGAGGGATATGAGCCCACCACGTACCCGCCACCTCCGGTACCCTGGAAGCGACCGTTCCAAGTGTCCATTGGCAGCCATACAACGTTGTGGACAAGATCTCCCGTGCCCTCGTGGGTGAGAGTGACATTGACCTCGCAGACGTTAACACCGGCGTTGCCGCCATAGTTGGTGTACTGCGCGGTCGTCAGGGAGGTGATGGTCGCTCCGAAAACGTCAGGCCAAGATATCGCGTCAGCCGAGCAGTTCCATGCCACGACACCAAACCGACCCAAGAAGGAGGACAGGAGAACGACCGTGGAGATAGGCTTCAACATCTTGTAGACGTAGGACAACTACAAATGAGAACCCCAGCGTCAGTGCACAAAACCACGCCTCTTATGATGGGACACTTACTCCGGACTTGATTGCCTCCAGAGCCTTGAGGGAACAGAGGCCCTTACCAGAAGCCTCATATATCCATTTCTGACGGTCATGTGCAACATGCATAGTGGAGTTGGGCATGTCAAGAGATGATTAGTTCGGGCCGTCTCGGAAAACCTATTCCGATCGAGCCCGCGGCAGAGTTGCAGAGCTATGGTCTGGTGATTATCCTCTGTCTAACAAGTCAGACCTCAACTCAATGAATGCAAGAGAAACAGCTAACTCAGTTCAGCGTGCGCTGACGGAGTTTCGGAGGTGTTGGGACTCAGAGGGTCCGCTAGGGAAAGGATTCTGACGTTTCTGTCTCATGATTCCAAGGGCCAAGGGACTTTGGTGACAGAATGGATGCGCTGCGGACAAACAAGATTCGAATCAGACGAGTCGGAGAACAGACTGTGTGAGCCTCGCTCCGTCCGTGTGAGTGAATCATGAATCATCCCGGAGGGCGGCATCTCGGCGAAGAGCGGGCCAAGAATACTGGCTAGCTGCGGAGAGAGTCTAGTTTCGCGATGGAGCCGGCATTGCTAGTAAACATTGGCTGACCATGGGAAGGCTCGTTACGTGACTACTGAGTGATTTGCTGGAGGAACAGTTGTGGACGAAGAAGAACATCGACTGGACTGCTCACTAAGCCGCCTGCAGTGCCACTCCTCTCATTGTTCCCGTCTGACTACATTTGGCTATATTTATCTTAGACCCTGCCAAGCTGTGGCCCCCTAAATACATTGTCTTATCCCCCGCAACTGACATGCTTCCCCGCAACCAAACTCTATCCGCCTCCGATTTTGCGGGGATCTCGGCTTATCGGCAGTCTGAACCCGACCCTGACCATGTGCACCTCCTGAAAGAAACGTCACATTGCATACTTCGGCTCTCGCCACATCAAGGCATTTGAAATGCAACTCGAATTCGTCTACATTGGGTTCGTATCAGCTGATATTCGCTGACAGTTTGACTGGTGAGACTCTTCGGAATTCACCGGCGGGAAGCGGGGCAGACCGGAAATTGACAGTCACCAGGAACAACTTGCTCACCTGCGAAACCGTCTCGAACTGCTCGCCTATCAGTGCCGGACCATTGCGGTGTTCGGCCAAAAGTGCCGCCCCCTATCGGCGTCTCGGCGACCATGCCCGTCTTTGGAAGCGCGGGCGTGCGGGGGCATGTGGGCGTGCGATCTGATTTATACTGCAAGCCAAAAACGCGTCTGCCTTCTGTACCATCACCCGCTTCTTCGTTCAAGCCATGGCGACGGACCAAGTTCATGCACAGACTCAGGTGCACAACACCTCTGTGTCCCATCAGCTCTCGACATGGCACGCACATCGTAGTAATAAATCAATCGGCCAGGCCATCATCCCCACATGGCACACCGACGCGCACGCCGAGAAGGTCACCGCCAATCCTTTCAAGTTATTGGCCATGGTATCGCCTTTTGGCTGGGCGATGTTCTTCAGGTACGCTGGCTCACTCTTCAGGCCCATTCCCCAACTGACAACCCTACGTAGCGGTTGGTTTGCCTGGACTTGTGATGGATATGACTATTTCGCTGTTTCCCTCACTGTAGCTCGTCTCTCAACCCAGTTCGGCGTCAACACAGCACATATTACTACTGCCATCACACTTACTCTGCTCTTTCGATCACTTGGAGCCCTGATTTTCGGCATGCTGGCTGATCGTTTCGGTCGTAAATGGACTCTCGTCTGCAACCTGGTGGTTATCTGTGTCCTCGAACTCGGCAGCGGTTTCTGCAACACTTACAGCCAATTCCTGGCCGTTCGCTCCCTCTTTGGCATCGGAATGGGTGGTGTATGGGGCCAGGCTGCAGCAACGTTGGTGGAGTTTCCGCTAGACAGACCCCATGAGCTGACTCCACTACAGGGCAATGGAGAACGTTCCCGTTCCCGCCCGTGGATTGTGTTCGGGAATCCTTCAGCAAGGCTATGCAGTCGGGTATCTGCTGGGAGCCGTCATCAACCTCACCGTTGTCAACGAGTCCAAATACACCTGGCGCTCGCTCTACTTCATGGGCGCCGGTTTCTCTCTCGCTGCAGCCATAGTCCGCTTGTGCCTCCCGGAGTCACCTCAATATCTGATTGCTCGTGAAGAAGCCAAGGCCTCCGGAGTCACCTTCGGTCAGGCAAGCAGGCGCTTCCTTTCCGAATGCGGAATCATGCTCAAGACGAACTGTATGGATTTCATTCTTGTAACCTTGTCTTGCAGTGACCCTTACACGCTTTTAGGGATCCGTTGCATTTGGGCTGTTTGCATGATGACAGGCTTCAACTTCTTCTCACACGGCTCTCAGGATCTGTTCCCCACCTATCTTCAGACCACCAAACATCTCAGCGCAGATCTCGCGTCCAAGGCGACGATCATCTCCAACTGTGGGGCAGTCGCTGGCGGCACACTTGCCGGATATGCATCTCAGTATATGGGCCGTCGTCTTGCGTAAGCCATATGCTGGCTGGGTCACCTACTTTGCTAACGATAATCAGCATTGTTGTCTGTCTGATTTGGACGGCCGCCTTTATCCCTCTCTGGATCCTCCCATCATCGTTCGGTGGTCTGGCTGCTGGTGGATTCTTCATCCAATTCGGTGTGCAAGGTGCATGGGGCGTAGTTCCGATCTATCTCGGCGAAGTGTCCCCTCCCGCTTTCCGAGCCCTCTTCGCTGGTCTTAGCTACCAGCTCGGAAACATGGCTTCATCCGGTGCTGCCCAGATCGAAGCGGATGCCGGCGAGACCCTTACCTTGAAAGGCACCAAGACTCCGGACTATGCCACTATTCAGGGTATTCTCATCGGTGAGTAACCTTCCCTCTAGAATGTTTGCCTCCTGACCCTTGCTTCCAAGGGGTTGTCATTGCATGGATGCTCGTCTTCGTGATTTTAGGCCCTGAAGCCGACGGATCACACTTCGAGCAAGCGAGGGTGGCCTTCCAGAAGGGTGCCGGTTGGGTCGATCCCGCTGACCTTGTCGACGAGAATGTCATGGAGAAAACCACTGGTGAGAACGAGCATGCCGAGGATATTGACGCGAGTATCAACAAGGAGCACATCGGCGAGCATGAGCACGCAGATAATATGAGGGTATAAGGGGAGGTTGGAGTTAGTGCATGCTGAAGAAGAATGGCATGGTCCGCCGCCAAATTTCTCATTTCTCCACGCTTTCATGTTGCTGTCTTCTATGAATCCTAAATACATCCAATGGAATATTCTGATTGGTCCAGGTGCATCTCGCAATAACTGACGAATCCTCACTCAAGTACAACAGCACGGCTGAAGATGAGGTGAAAGGCGACGCATCTGCTTCCACATTGGCCATGGCCTTCGCCATGGATGGTTACATGGGGTACTGCAAAGCAAAGCTACTCGACTCACGTTTGCTCCAAGGCTGCCTCCGCGCTCCGAAGCACGTAAGCAGTCCCAGTGCTGGCGGAACCACGGTCGTGCTGCACACAATCGTTGACTACCCCTGCGGAACAGCCCGGAACACGTGTAACCCGTGCCCTCCCGAGCTGTCTGTCTATCTAAGTTGTCGTGGGAACAGCATTAGACAGCAGAAGGTGAGTGTCTTGCCAAGAATGACTGTATCGGCGGAGAAAAGAGCTCTACGAATCCTGAGGGTAGCAGAGTCCCGCTTCCCGTCAGGCATGCCGTTTATGCATCAACTCCATATTACAGCCACACCTCAGTTGCAGCCAGCACCTCTGTAGCCACTTCTTGCAGGCGAGGCTCCTTGGCTCGATATGCAGAGAGGAAGGGAGTTGTCCGGCTCTATGAAGGGGATTAGTAGAAGGCTAGTATGAGAAGAAGAGCGCCAAACAAACTCGCAGTGGTCATCGCGCAGTTCGCTGAGCGGTGCGGCATATGATTCGGCCGAAGGTGTGGGGCTGCCACTGGCTGGTTCCCTAGGCAGGTCAAGGCGCAAGCTTCCTCTGGCCGACCCATGCCGAGACTGGTTTCAAAACATTGTGCACCTCGATTGACGGGGGATGTCCCATTTCGAGAACGCCAATTCACTCTCCGTTCTACATCTAGGAACGATGCCTATGAGACTCGATAGGCAGTGGCGGAAACTCTGCTATGTAAGACTGTGGGATGGCTGTTTGCCTTTGAAAGCGCAAAGAGATCGGCAGCCGTGGTATGCCGAGGCATGGTTCCGAAACACTGTCAACGTCCCAGAACTGTCAGATCAACCCTTTGTGTCACATGTTCGGGGATGACGCGGTCCAATTCAAAACCCCAGAATGCTGTGCAGTCAGCCACAGTCCCGTGCTCTTCTAACAATAGATCAAACCCCCACAGCGGGTCCTCAACACTTCATCATTCACATGAGGGGGGCTTAAGTAATATCTTCCTCCGCACAGAAAAGCGCCCGTATGCTTCCACGGCTTCCGTTTCCGTTCGGCACATTGTCCGCTATTTCCTCCCAGTCCGCCAATGACATTGATTGCCACTATTGCGACGACTCGCACGGTACATTCCAAAACACAAAGAAGAACTCCACCCTTTGGCAACATGGACGCATGTGCCTGCGGAATTCACTGAACCTTGATTGCATTCCGCTGGCTGGAGGGCTGTCGGTTCCGATCTCTCTTCCATCCCGCTCGGGGCGTATCTGTCCCCATCCCTAACTTCGGAAGGCCAATGCTGCGGTATCTATGGTGTAGCTTGCGCACAGATGTCACTTACGACGGGATTACAGAGTCGCCCCCGCGGTTCCGGGAAGTGTCTTGAAGAGGCGGAACGGTGCCGAAACCACGTTCAATCGACAGCCGCTTCCTGTTCACACGCTCTGTTCTTCAAGCGCTTTGGTTTCCTCTACTCTCCATGGCTCTGCAACATCGTTCTAATAAGACACTGGTGGCCTGCCGAATCTGCAAGGCTTGATGCCCTGACGCTTGACTCAAAGGCGTTGCGAACCTGTCAGTATGTCTTTGCACGGCAGTCATTTGATCTGTTGAGCAGCTGACTGTCTCTCCGCCATAATTCGGTGGACGGTATCTGATCATATGCTTTCTCGGGCTTCAGATTCGATGGTCGGGCTGGTACGGAAGGCTTGCTCGCCCGAAATTGGCCGATTCCACATCCGGCAAGAACATTCGCTGCTCGGCCCGAAAATCTCCACTTTGCTGCATAAAAGAACACAAGCATACACGCACTTGCGGATGTGGCTTCTCTTATCGTCGCCGCACACCTCAAGAGCCGACCGGGAGGCACCGCCTCCGTGTTAATCAGCTGGGGAAACCTCTCTATCGACATTCTGTCACTGCAAGAATGATGATGAAGCTCATCCCGCTCTTATCGTCCATCGTCGCCCTGGTGCCGTCTGCGTCAGCTTGGCTCACCGCTGCAGATTCCCAGCGACTGTACGATCGCATGTTTCAAACGGCCCTTCGCGGGACGCGTTATCGTAAGTTGTGCTGCCCCGCTTCTTCCGCGAGCCTTGCCATGAAAGCGAGCTGATGTGCTGTACTGCCCATCCAGCCGGAAGCCCTCAGCAGCTCACCATGCTGGATGCTATCGCCGACTCCATGAAGGTTGCGGGCTTGACCGTTGATACGATCAACTACACCATGTACAGGTTCGTTCTTCCCTGTTTGTGTATCGCGTCAACGACCCACAGCTAACGGATGAATAGGTGGGACCCTGTCTGGTGGTCGGTTTCGGCTTGGCTTACGAACGGCACTGAGGTCGTCTTCCCTACTACTGGATACTGGCCGTATTCTGGCAACACGGGCATCAAGGGGGTCACCGGCAAAGCCCATGATGCGGGATCGTATGCTATTAACGAGGCGACGCAGACTGCCAATTTCTCGTCTCTGAATCTCAAGGGTCTAAGCCAGGGCACAATTGCCTTCTTCGACAATCCGACTGTGACGAAGAACTACAGTGCGCCGGATTATGCTCTCTTCGGTACCGCAAGGAATGACTCGCCTAGCACCATTCCTGAAGTCAGTCGTCGTGAAAGCTTGACTGTGAAAGGCTCATCATCTTCATAGCTCGGCAACCTCACGAACGCTCATTGGATCTCTGCCAAGTCGCTGAACTACACCCGTACGTATCCTACGTTGTTGGAGCGATTGTAATCAACAATTGTGCAGTGATGAATCAGATGAACGTTTCGGCCGTGATCGCCTCTTGGGTCGACATTTCGGACGAACAGGGCTCCCTTCAATGGCTCCCTCAGCAAGCCCCACCGGGCAACCAAACGACCAACTGTCCCGCAATCTACGTCGGAAACTCGACCGGTGAGGCGATTCGAGGGCTCATCGCATCTGGCCAAATCGAGAACATCACTGTGGTACTCGACGCGCCTAGTACAGCGGATCCCACATACACCCTCATCGGCCATGTCGAAGGCACGAAGGGAGCGAACGACACCATTCTTGTCTATACACATAGTACGCAAAGCTGTGGGGGATGGACTGCGCGGTATGCTGACTAGATGTAGGCGATGGTCCTTCAATCATCGAGGAGAATGGGCCCATCATGCTGTTGACAATGGCCGAATACTTTGCTCGCAACAAGCCGGGCATCAACCTGGATTTCGTCATGACCACCGGCCATCTGAGTGCGTATCTCGGCTTGTCTTCAGAAGGCCTCGCATATTCATACCTCTATCACCACAGGTGGCGGCAAATTGAATGAATCAGACTGGATGGGCACTCGACCCAATCTCGTTCGCAACGCTCGCGCATCCTTTAACACTGAGCACCTCGGTGCGATCGAGTGGAAGGATATCCAGACGTCCAATGGACCCAGCTGGCAAGCTACGGGACGGTTCGAGCCTATGTGGACTTTTGCGTGCGTCTTCCCTCTACTCCAACTTGTTCCCCTCCCAGCCGATGTACCTTGCTCCACCGCGTACTGACACGTCGTTCGTCGCAACATAGAAACGACTCTTCATACTCCAACAACATGCGCCAGATCTACCTTGATTCCTTCAACGGTTCGCCTGAAACACTGCGGATGGCCCTGCTCGATCCGTTGATCGTAGGCGGCAAGCGTTCGCAATGGTACGGCGTGGGCGGATCGAGCACGCTGGGGTACAGTAACATTCCGACCGTTGGGTGCGTATTCGTCTCGCTTTCTCGACTCTCCCTCTGCCTAACCCTATCCTCGCAGGATCATCCCTCAGCCCGACTACCTCTGTACGTTACTCTATCTTTCATGTTCTTGGGGCTCATCATGACCATGATCAACAGGGTCGGCCATGATCGATGGAGGTTGGTCCAAGTACGATCACGGCCAAGCCATCGCGCAGCTCGAAGCGCTGATCCAGGCGATCCACACTCTCGACAGCCAGTACATGGCAGGGACTCTTCCCGCAAGACCCGCTCAGCCCGCCTTGGCGTGATCGACGTGCTGCGAGGCGCAAAGTAAACTAATCAGGCGCGACTGCAACGGAAATAACAGTCTGGATGAGTACACCGGACTACGAGGGCTGTCTTTTGCGAATATTCGGACAACTAAGAGTAGGAGTCGGCTAGCAGTGTATGTACGTAGGTAGCCAGCTTATGTATCTTCGCTATGGCCTTGTGAGACCTTACCCGAACTCGTAAGCCACCCAATAAGATGGATCACAACGCAGTGGGGAACCGAAGGCGGCACCTTAGGGAGTATCGTCTCTTTCATCTGGCATTTGTAGATTAGGTATTGTACATGTACAGGGCCTCAGGACGGAGACCAGACCGGCATATCTCTACAACGATCGTGCAGCCACCTTCTTCCTCCCCGTCCGCATTCTGTGGTCATACGCTCTCGCATGCGGGTCCGTATGTTGGTGGCTAGTCGGCCGTGCAGCGTCCTTGCTTGTTTGCTTGGATGATCTGCAGGACGCTCTACTGGATGCTCTGAGAGGCCCGCCGTACTGTTGACTCGGGAGAAATCTACAACGGTGACAAAGCGATGGCAGCTCCAGACAGTGCCGCTGGAGGGCCCTTTGTTGGCGACTGCATCCATCTAGTCTGCCTTGGTTCCGCGGTGTATTGCGGATTGTCGCCATAGTTGGTGAACATCGTTGGTTGGATGCCTGCTGAGCTACACCTAGCGAAGGGAGTTGAGCAAGTCAGCCGGACGATACAGTGATATTCTTACCTTCTGGGGGAGGCGTACAAGGACGAAGATTTGTCCGCCTGCGAGAGCGTTGTGGACTTCTCCTTCCGACTGGTCCACAACACGTAGGGTGCACAGTTTTGTTAGCCGAAGGACTTCGCGCGCTCGTCAGATAAGTAAATCGGAAGTCGGAACGGTTCTTCGGGGACATATAATCAGAGCCGATGTGGGCGCGCGCAATGCGGGGCGTGGCAGGGGATATTCTGTATTGTCTGATCCCTCTACGGCAAACGCAAGCAGCATACAGAACGGGGTCCTGCCGGATCTACAGTAGTCTGCGTTCTTTTCCGGCCGCGTCGTATTGGTCTCAGTTTGCAGAATAGGTGATAGGGCGATAACAGAATGGAGGGCGGGAGGATAACGGTATGCGGCCTGGACGAGGCAGGATTTGGCATCGCGACCTCGACGTTGACGAAAGGCTTCCTGCTGCGGAGCGTTGGTAAGAAAAACATGAGGATTTAGACATCGGAAGGTGAACGTACCATACAGAGCAGGAACAAGGTGGATGGCGTCTCGTATTTCTGCCCAAGAGCCAGGACAGGTAACGAAGGGCCTCGCTTCTCTCAGGGGTTGCCGGCGTTTGGAAGGTACCGCCCGCTAGCACGCGCTCGACCATGTCAAGGCGAGTACTGGGAGAGACATGTAGTTGTCGTCCGCCGTCATGGGCCCGATGCCGTGGTTCGTACAGCGTGGGCTGCTCCGATGCCACTGCAGCGCTGTCTCTCGCCGGGCTGGCATCATCCGCGACGCTGAACCGGCTCAAGCCTGTGCAGGGGACCCGCCGTGCCCAGGCAAACATCAGTCACGTCGATTCGTATTTGCGTGCATGGGTTTGTCGGGAGGCAAAAGGCGTCGCTTGTCGCCGGCATGGTTAATACAGAAGAGCTAAAGGCGCACATCACCGATATCAGCCATGCCCACTCGCAGCGCACAAAGAGCGTACTCGCCTCGTAACGCGAACAAGTCCAACTATCTCCCGGACGATAGATTCGCTTTGGTCCGGCACGCGCCCAAACCGAACTCGGACGGTGAGTATCGGAACGCCGGACCAAAGTAAGTCGACCTGCTTCGCTTCGGGCGGGGCCAAGCGACCGGAGCACTGAGATCGCACGTAACGGGAATAGGAACGCGTAGTACTGCGACGGGTACTACCAGAACACCGGGGGAAAAACGCAGTACGGCGATAGTTGTGTCAATACTGGCGGTGGCGGCAAGCCGGGAGATCGGGGTGCTGAACTCGCATGTAGCGGGAATAGCAACACGTATGTATTACTGTGGCGAGTACTACGAGAACACCGGTGGCGACTCGCAGTACGGCAATGCTTGTGTCAATACTGGCGGCGAGCAGAAGAGCGGAGGACAGCGGCGGCCAGGCGGGAAGTATGGAAGACGTCGATAGCCCCCTGCGACTCTGGACTACGCAAGGAGCGAACCGGTCGACGAATCGGTCGACGAAACGGTCCGCACTGCTGATCTCGATGGGGTCAGGCGATGAGTTGACGGGACTCGAAGAGCTGCGTTGTGCGCTATGTCGTTCTCAGTCGTCGTCTGCCTTCGTTGTTGAGCTGTTTTGATATGAGGAGCTCACTGGCGGGAGTTCGACTCCCATGGGACCATCACCTCGGGCCAGCTCGTTTAACTCGGAGGCTGGAGAAGCCGCCCGCTTCCTCGTTCGCCAGAAGGTTCTGCTCTGTATCCGGCGATCTCGATGGCAAAGGGAGACAGGTATGAAAAGCACGCCGAGGACACTGGAGGACATCAGTTACTGAGAGTACGAACAGAGTGCAAGCATGCGCACCTGTTGGACACTCGCATCCCCGGTCAACCCGAAGCCTAATCGGTCATCGTCTTAGCACTCCGATTCGTATCCCGCACACGTCTTCAATGCCGCAGAAAGGTTCGTCTTGCGATACAAGAAAGACACAAGTGCCGAGGTGAAGTAGTGAACCAGTCGTAGAGGATCAAACAAGAACGACGAAGCCGGTTGCGCGTCTGCCTCTCCTGAACCCGTACTGCTTCTGTACCAAGCCGGTTTGCTGTGGTCCGAATCCAGCTCACATGTCGCAAGAGCATCGACTGTACCATCCGATTGGACCGACTCCTGCTGGACTGGGAAGGGTGCATGCAAGTCCTTCTACGCCAATTGAGAGTGGATTCTGTGCGACCGAAACCGAAATCGATTTCGCGATCGGACGGCAGCTCGAGTCCGTTTGCAAGGTGTGTTGGCGTGTCCGACTCGAATCTCGTGAGCAAGGTCAGTTTGGTCGATACCTTCCTCTACTGATGTCATAATTGATGCGGCAGGCCAAGGTTTGTAGGACCGATCGATTCTGAGGTCGAATAACAGCACGCCCATTGTTTGGTTCATCAACGCGTTCGTTGTCGCTTTGTTTGTCGCCATCGAATTCCACAGAACCATACCAACGTTCGACGCACCCCGCCAATCAGCGACGTTGTTCCTTTTCGACAATCACATGCCACGGGTCGGAGTGGAGCACCGCCACTGAGCGTGCTTTTCGTGGGGTCTGCCCTGATCAATGACGAGCAAAGACGGTCACTCAGGCGCTTGTGGCTCACTTGCATCGGCTGGGCTCCTCATCTCATCTCGCCTAACCGATCCTCCCCTCTTATGCATATCACGGGAATAACCCCAACTGAACCCGATATGGCAAAGGGAGGGAGACTTGGCGCTTTCCTACTCTGGCCTATTAAGGGATCGCCAATGAGCGGACGACGTCACTGTCCGCAGTCTGAGTGCGTCACGATGATGCGTCCATAGCCCCCGAATACCGTTAGGCCGCCAATATCCACCGTCCAAATCTGAATGCTGATATCCAGTATTAATAGGGCATTCGGTGGTGCTACCCAGGATTGCACTTGAAACGACCCCCTCATTCACGACACCCCACGCACGCATATACGCATATACGACCTACACACTCTAACGACTCTTTGAACAAGCAAAATGGATCGGACTTCATCGATTATCGCTGCTTTCTCGGCGGGGAAGTTTCCGAGTACGAAGCAGACGATCCAATGGCTCGACTGGCTCGAACACTCGCCGCTCTTACAGCTGAACGATAAGCTGTCCGCGCATACCGATGACCCCGAGCCGGTTGGGACGTTGAGCGAGGAAGGCGAGGTGCTCGTCAAAGACTTGAGGAAGCTCGTGTCGGTGTACAAGGATGTGATCAAGAGCAAGAATGGCGACGACGTTCTACAAAATGCGCTCTGGGAACTGGGGCAGACGCAGACGGACGACGGGACGAGCGGAGAGGGCGCTGAGGCGCAGGACGACGCGATCGCTTTCCGCCAAGCGCTCTCCGACCTCGTCGGGGACGTCTTCTCCCATTTCGCTGGCGAGGGACACGCGCTCTTTGCCGACTTTGCGTCCTTCTCCCGGGGCAGCATGGCCGATGTGGCTGAAGCGATCGAGGGCGGCGCCCGGACCGTGAAGGACAAACTGCGCGAGACGGAGGAGGAAGTGCAGCAGGGGAAGCGCGATAACCTGGGTCGGAGCAAGGCCGCGCAGCAGGAGGCGGAGGAGAGGGACGCGAGGCAAAAGTTTGAGCATGGGATGGACCAGGCGAAGGAGGTTGGCTCCAGCGCGATTGGCGTCGCTCAGGATGCCACTGCCAAGGTGCAGGAGGTTGGCCAGAAGGCGTCGGATCGTCTTGATCAGTCATTGTGGAAGGTGCGCATTCTTCATCATGTCCTCATTTGCATGCACTGACGTTATTGTAGATCTGCGAACGCGCACAAAAAGACGACAACTACCGCCGGAACGTCAACACCGTGCTCGACATAGCGCACAAGTGGGTCGCGCGCGGGATCGACAAAGCCTCCAAAGCCTCCGCCGCCGCCGACCCGGAAAGCGACACGAGCATGGAAGACCAGATCGCCGAGCTGGTGCAGGACAAATCTGGCAAGCTACCCCAAGCGCTACACGACCTTTGCACGCTCGTCGAGCGGTTCGCGGGCGGGAAGAGCCTTGACCAGCTGTATGCGCGGGCGAGCCAGTGCGCGGCTGATATTCGTGAAGACCCGGATTTGAAGAAGTACTGGGACGACTATGAGGCTTATGTCCGCAAGTGCCTGAACGAGCCTGGGTATATGCGCTCGGACGAGGCGACCAAGCGAAGCGAGGAGCTCAAGGAGAGGAGGAAGGAGCTCAGGGACGGCGATTCGGACAAGGCGAGGAAATGGAAGTCGGACGTGGACGCGTTCTGGACCGAGTATGACGAGTTTGGCGAGGCGGTCAAGAATGATGGCGATCTTGAGAAGCTGAGGAAGGCGCATGTCGCTGTTGCGAAGGACTTGGCTAGTGTCGCCGGCGAGGTCGCTCTGGCTGCCGCTGGGCAAGGGAAGTGGGTCTGGCAGGATATCGTCAATGCCTGGATCCCGAGGCTATTCCAGATTGTCAAGGACATCCCACTGCCGAGGTACGTTGACCACGCCAATATCTGTGATACCAATACTGACTGGTGCCTGTAGGACCGAGTACGTCGACGCGAAAGCCGAACTTGTCCTCGAGAACGTCGACATCTCCTCCCTCAAGATCTTGCCCGGCCACGTCTCTCTCAGCCAAACGACCAACATGGAGATCGATGCTCCCTCCAAGGGCTCAAGCACGACCGACGTCTCCACCCAAACCCACATCGCCTTTACTGGCGTGCAGCTCAAGCTCGAGAACGTCAGCTTCTACTACAGGGACAAGACGAGCTCCTTCCTGCTCAACCCGGTCACCGGCCTGCTCGACGTCTCCCTCCCGCCAAGGGGCATCGACCTCGAGGTGGACGTGTCGCTCATCCCGACCGCTTCGGGCGGCAAGGAGCGCGAGGACCGGTACGGCTTCCACAGGATCAACAAGGTCACTGCGCACCTGCACGACCTGGACGTCAAGGTGCGCGAGTCTAACATGCCCGTGACGATCACCGTCTTCGGTCCTATCCTGCGGAGCGGCGTTTCCTATGCGCTCAAGAAGATCCTGGAGGAGCAAGTCCGCGTGGGACTCGAAGCGGCCGATTCGTTCGCCTACGACGTGCACAAACGCGCTTTGGTGTTCGACGACGCTGGCCTGCCGGGCGCAGCGGCTTATGTGGGCGGGTTCATCAGCAAGATCGGCGCTATCCGGAAGAAGCAGGCTGCGGAAAACAAGCCTGGCGCGCTGGACGGATTAAGGGTCACGAACGTCGGAGTGATCCGCGACGATCCCCGGGACGACAAGGCCTTTGCGGTCGGTGCTGGCCCGCAGATCCTCAGCGGGGACAAGCACGGCCCGATCGGCAACTTTGCCGGTGGCCCGCCTCCGGTCGTCGCCAACGTGCAGGGCAAGGCCGAGCAAGGGAAGCAGCAAGCGCAGAGCACGCTCAAGCAGGTGCAGCAGAAGGCCGGGGAGGCGAAGGAGAAGGTTGTCGATTTCCAGCAGAGGGTGAAGGAGAAACGGGAGAGGGAGCTGAAGAGCGAAGGGTGGAGGAGTGATGCGTTCAACCTGGCGTGAGCCGGTCGGTTTGTCTGCAGTGTTACGAATGTGTTCTGAGCATTGCTGTATTTGGTATGTTATAGTATGAAGAATTTGAGGTTACATGCGAGATTGTGAGCGTGCCCGGGAATGATTCAGAATTATCGGATGCGATCCCTTCAGTATGTACTGTATCGTTCCATCTCGGAAACTTTGAACCAGGACAACCTCTCCCAAATGATGACATGCCTATATCCCCATTATTCGCCTTCTCAGCCCCCAGCAACACCGGTGCATAGTGTGGGCTAACCTCGATGCGCATGTGCGACAATACCCACAATTCGCTCGCCGAGGGAAGGCTGCAGTTGTACCCCGCAATGGTGCCCCGGATGACAATTGTCGGGCCGAACTGCCAACCGGCGTTATGACTGTGGAACTCTCCACTTCGTCTTCACCCACATAAACAGACACAACATGACCGGCTCAGTTCAGCGTCGCCTTTGGTCACTATTAGGCTGCATATACCTCTCTTTCAGTGCTCATCGTTAGCATGGCCAGTTCGAACAACTCTACGAACGGTCAATCGAGCCGAAAGCGGCCTAATCTGCTGGTGATCATCGCAGATGACCTCGTAAGCTCTGCAACATTCCCTTCGTCAGAACCCACGCTGACACCGCTATAGGGATTCAGCGATATCGGCTGCTATGGGTCTGAAATCCAAACCCCCTCCATCGACGCCCTGGCATCCGAAGGACTCCGCCTCCTCAACTTCCACACAGCGGCCGCATGCTCCCCAACGAGGGCAATGATCATGTCAGGCACAGACGCCCACCTGGGTGGGTTGGGCGTGCTGATCGAGTATAAGAAGAGTGCGAAGGGCATGGAGAGGTGGTCGGGTAAGCCAGGTTATGAGGGGTTCTTGAATAGGGAAGTGGCGACCATTGCAGAGATCTTGGAGGATCAGGGATACTTTACCACTCTGGCCGGCAAGGTGCGTCCACTATACCGTCGTACGTTGTTATACAAGTGCTGATGTGAGACGCAGTGGCATCTCGGTATGCGAAACGAGGACGGTCCATGGGCGCGCGGTTTCCAGAAATCGTTCGCCATGCTCCCAGGCTGCTCGAACCACTACGCCTGGGAGCCAGTACTCGAGGGCGGAGATCCGGCCAATTTCATGGGTGGACGGCCCGTACACGCTGAGAACGGGAAAAGGGCGGATATGTGCGACTCGCAGCTTCCCCGTCATCAGCATATATGCTGACCAGCTCTGACAGAAAGCCAAATAAGAGCCAGGACGGCGAGGATGGGTTCTACTCTACCGATTATTACACCGGCAAGCTGCTGGAATACCTCGAGGGCCGCTCGGAGGAGGAGAAAGAGAAGCCCTTCTGCGGGTTCTTGACGTTCTCTGCTCCTCACTGGCCTTTACAAGCACCCAAGAAGATCCGGGACAAGTACATCTTTCGTAACCAATTTGCGAACAGACTCTAATGTGTGTGACAGGTACAGAGGCATGTACGATGATGGCCCAATCGCACTCCGCTCTCGCCGCCTAGCTAATCTCGTCAAAGCCGGTATAATAACCCCCGACGTAGTCCCACACGAGATCGTCGCCCCTGAAGTACCGCCCTGGGACGAATACAGCCCGCACGAAAAGGAATGCTCCAGCAGGGCGATGGAGGCGTACGCCGCTATGGTCGATTCGATTGACGAGAATGTTGGCCGGGTGGTGCAGTATCTGGAGGAGACGGGGGAATATGATGACACGATGATTGTGTTCATGTCGGACAACGGTGCGGAGGGGTCTGCGCTGGAGGCTTTGCGTGAGTCCTGTTGTTTGCCACGAGAGCAACGAAGCTGATTAGGCGGTATCATAGCTGTAATAGGTGAGAAGCTGCTTCAGGTCATACACCAGCATTACGATAACTCGCCGGAGAACATCGGTAATTGGAACTCGTTCACCTGGTATGCTCCGTCCATGCCTCAAACTGAGGATCTCGAGGCTGATACATATGGCCAAAAGGCTCGGTCCGCTATGGGCGCAAGCCTCCACTGCTCCTTCTCGGCTGTACAAGTGCTTCCCTTCTGAAGGCGGGATTCTTGTTCCTTGCGTTGTGAAGCCGCCGAGAGGCGTGTTCAGAAATGAAGTTCTTGGAGGAGCAATGTCCCGCGCATTCTCGACTTGCATGGATATCGCCCCGACATTCCTGGATATGCTTGGCGTCACGCTTCCCAAAGCTCCGGCAGACATCAGTGCCTCAACCAAAGGAGCAGCAATGAGCAAGCGAGTGCTCCACCGCGGACGAGCTGTACATCCCATGACCGGCCGCTCGTGGCTGCCCTACTACTCCTCCGGTAACTTGGCCGATCCACGAGGCGGCGAAGAATGGGCGATCTACCCGTCGACCGTACCCGTCGGATGGGAGCTTTTTGCCCGTGCCGCTTTACGCAAGGGCAACTGGAAGATAGTGCACCTGCCCAAGTCGCACGGCGGTGCTGCGGAAGGAGATGATGGTTGGGAGCTGTTTGACGTTACTGCCGACCCAGGAGAGACGGTAGACTTGGCTTCTAGGGAGCCGAAGAAGCTGCAAGAGCTTCTCAAGCATTGGGAGGAATACGTGTTGGAGTATGGCATCGTCTGGGGCGACGGGGCGTATGAACCTGGGTTGCCGAAGGAAGATACGCCCGATTTCTGGAGAGATGACATGGCGGACCAAAAGGCCTGGATGCAGGCATTGCCAAGCAGCGTACCGGTGTTTGCGGTCTGATTGTCAGCACCGCGGTGGTGCTTCTCATGAGTTTAGGAGGCAATGGAGATAGCAAGGACTGGTACTTCATGTACGCGAAGGGAACATTCCATTGAGCAGTTAATTGTACAGTACTCGAAGCCTCGTCATTGGCTCGATCCCGCGCGCACGGCCGTAATAAGCAGTACAGGCGTTCAGGTGGTCTGATCGAGCGTGTTGATATACGCCTCAGACACGGAGAGTTCCTGCTTGACTCCTTTCAAAATGCACGAGATACCCTCCGCGCCCATTACCACGACACTCGCAATCGCCTTGTCCACCGGATCCGGGGCTAAGATACCATAAGGCGTGGCCACACCAGCCAACAGGAGCATAGTGCTGTTTGCGACGCCCATGCCCGCCAACACGTCATTTCGTCCCGTGTAGGACGTGTTGAGCTGCGTGCCGTACGAGGCTTGGGAGAGGGAGAAGTTGACAAGAGCCACGAAGGCATCGAAACAGGCAAGTGCCTTTGTGGCGGAGACTGAGGCACGTTTGCAGATGCCCTTGAGAACCACATTGAAGATGAGCATGGACCAGCCTGAGATCCTGTTCGAGAGAGATCAGATCATGTCTTTCATGGTCACAGACCGAAGGTAAGGCAAGGCATGGTGATAAGTGCATGTGAATACGAGCCACAGAATTGGTGTTGTAGGACGTCGACCCAAGAAAGGAAAAACGCACCGGAACTCCCACCCGGGAATGGTGCTATCAGACGGATAGGATATGCCCTTCACGATCAAGTCTTTTACCAGACCAAAGTAGGAGATTGGGGTAGGCGCTGCGTTTTCCGCAGGGATAGTCGCTGTTGCTATGTCTTTGACTTTCTGTGTGATGAGGTTCCATTAGTGAAGAAAGACCAGAGCTGAGGAATGCAAGACGCACAAGAATGCCTTGAATCCATTGTGCGGGAATGTCAATGTACGCTGCAAGCTCGCGGAAGGAGTTGGTAGTGGTGGTATCGAGTGTCCCGTCGACGAGCTTCTGGTAATCGAAACTTGAGCTGAGCGTGGGGCAAGACCCGGTGATGATCTTGGCCAACACAGTTGTAGGGATCGCAAGCAGCAAAGTGACAACGTCCAGGATGGAGTACGGGCCGACACCGAATGATTCCAGAATACCGCCAATGACCGGGATCTGGAAGTCCGCATTGAGGATTGTGCGCAAGCCCGCGATGATGTCGGCTGCCACAGCGATCACAGACGTCACCAGGCCTTTGACTAGGTGCAGGAAGGCGACGGCGAATTGCTAAAAATGGACTTGGTCAGATACTTTCGCTGAGCTAGAAAAAAGGGAGGAAGAGAAGTAGGGAAGGGTCCGAAGGATGTGTTGCTTGGCGCACCTTTGCTACATTCTGGATATCGGCAACGGTAATATCGTGCCCCTTGTTGAAAAGTTGCACGATGCTAGTCCCGATGTTCTCCGCGTCCGTGAGAAGTTGACTGAGCATCGGGGCGATCTGGTTGTTATACAACCCTGCCAGACTAGAGTCTGTGCCCATGGGCGTGACGATCGTCGCATCGCTCGCACCACCGTGGTCTAGCTGGTAGTTGCCATAGTTGGCCGGGGCGCTTGTTTGTGCACCCTTCTGCTGCTCGGTCTTCCCTCCGTCACCGCCGAGGTTTTGGCTTCCCGGATTGACATCCTGCGTTGGGGCGAGGGCGAAGCTGTCGTCGATCTGCGAAGCAATCTTATCGAACCACGCGCCGATCTGTGCGCCCTCCTTGTTGAGGAAGTTCTCACCGAAGGTGAGCAAGCCGTTCACCATGAGCTTGATGCTATCCTTGGTCTTGAGGATATCCTGCCAATCAAAGATGTATCCGAGCCACTGAACTAGCGTATCCCATGCAGCGCCAATCTTCTGGAGCAACAGACTGCAAGCCTTGACAACCTTGGCCACGGTGTCAAGGACAAAGTCCCACACTTTGCCGGCAATAGTGACCACAAAGTGCCAGACTGTGCCAGAAGTGTCAACGACGAAGTCTTTGAAGTCGTTTGCAGTGTCGCAGACCCAGTTCCATGCCTCCCAAAGCACATCGCTGGCGCTGCTCTCAATGGACTCCACACCAACGCCTTGCGCCGCAAGCAGTGTCGCCTTTTGCGCCTTGAGCAGCTGAACCTGTTGCACACCATCATTGCTCATCTGGCCGATCCATTTGCCTGCCTGGTCAATCTCGTCTGGCGTCGCAGTAGAGCCTTGGAGGATCGGGGTGCCGTCCGCAGTTTTGGCATTCCTGAGGTCGTCTCCTGAAGTGACTGCCTTGAGCTTGTCCTGCACCTTCTGGCTAGGGTCGAACGTAAACTTGACGCCAGGTCCGAGCACACTCGAACCAGAAGCATCGGCGAGAACGAGTTCGTATGCGTCCAGGTCGGACGTAGGAAAGATGATGGTGACAGCGCCGTTACTGTCCGTCGTCACACTGATAGGTGAAGTTCCGAGCAACGAGCTTCCGCCATTCACGATGACGGTGAGCCAACCGGCGGTGGTTGAGAGCTGGAAGGTCTGGTTGCCTTGCGGCCAGCCTTGTGAATCTGTAATGACGATACGGCTGGTGTACGCGCTAAAAGGGACAACTTTGTCCAGCTTGGTGACCAGGAATGGGGTGGTCTTCCAGACATACGTGTCCGCCGGCTGCTCCCAGCTAGCCAGTTCGCTGGTTGTGTCCATCACTACCAGGCTTTGGCTGCCGGTCGTGGGATCGATGATAGCGGAGAAGTTGGCAGTAGAGCCTGAGAATTGCGGGATGAGTGGTACAGGTGTACCGTCGAGAATAGCTGCAGAACCCGCGATGCCCTGCTGATAAGCGAGGGTTGTGCCGGACAGGAACCAAGCACTCCAGCTGGTGCCGTACTGCGAGAGCTGGAGCTTCGAGCATGTGTTGAACAGGGGATCGGAGCTGAGCTGAGTGGCTTGTGAGCCGGAGTGCACGGTCTGGGCGGGCGGAATGTGCCAGAGGCCGCCGCCAGCAAGCAGAAGGTGAGTCTGGTTGTTCGACTCCTTGTAAGTGATCATGTGGGTGACCGCTGGGGAAATGGTGTAAGCCTTGCTCTCGTCTAGCAGACAAACTGAAGAGAGAGATGTAAGGGGAAGTAGTCGATCAAGATGGGTTGGAACAATGGAAGAGGGACGAGAAAAAATGGAGATGAGAGGAAGGAAGGCGTACATTTAGGCACCTGCAGATCAAATTTGTAATGCCTTGCACCGGCCTCTGTGGTTTGGAACATCAGGCTCGTTACCCCGGCATTTACGTAGAGACAATAGATGCCGACGCCGAGGGAGGAATTGCCGGTACAAAGATCGAGCATTCCACCTGTCGCTTCCTCGGGCATGCCGAGCTGCCCGTCCCATGCCCAGGACGACGTGCCAGTAAGCAGGATGCGGGCGATGTCGGCGTTGCCTGCGGCGTCGGTGAAGGAGGCAATGGCTAGCGGGTATGTTCCGCTGGTGATAACATCGCCCTAGAGGAACCGGAGTATTAGCAACTGTTCCGAGTATCTTCTGGAAATGGAGAAGGTGGGAACGAAAACGTACAAGCAAGATCCGGTTGACTTTGGCCGTAGTAGGCTGAGGTGCGGTGCATGGCAGAGGCTTAAGCTTGGTAGCCGCATTGCTCGCAGTCAAGTCGTCAGCGCTGAAGGGAGGCAAGACGTAGACCGTGCTCGCCGTCCCCACAACGCAGTAGATCGCGCCTGTCTTCGAGTCTTGGCTCGCGGCGAAGTGAGTTACCGCCGTCGTCGGCGCACCGATCAGCGATGACACATTCACGTTGACATGCGAGTTCTCGGCATTAGGGTCGGCCTTGAGTGCCCACAGGCATGAGTCGGTGCCAAGCGAGAAAGTGAGCGGACGGGCGAGGGTGTCGCGTAGAACGAGGAAAGGCGAGGAGGGCAGGCACTGGAAGGGCTGAGCTGCCACCTGGTGGTACATCAGCTCGGAGTCAACCGTGCAGAGGGCCATGATTGCTGATCTTCTTTCTGTCTTGTTGTCGGGCTGCTGAGTCTTTGGTGATTGGGAAGAAAGGTTGGGATGGGCTTGAGTCCGCGAGAGCGATAGGGAGTGAGGTCAAGGGAGAACGACGCTGGTTATAAGCTGATTGAGCACTAGCCTCTATGCATTTGATTTTATCCGGGTCTCTGTTTCCAGGTTTTCGCAGTCCATAGGCAATTCCAGAAAGAGACGGGCGGGCCGTCCTTCCCCGAGGACAGAGCATAGGTCCGCAAGCTCTGAGCCTCATGCAAAGCCGTTGGCCGCGAGAGATAGTGGTGGCAAGTTCGAAGGAAATGATGCGGCCCGCACTAGATCCAATCAAAGAAGGCAGATCTGTAGAGCCAGACGGAGCGGCATTGAGATGCAGACTGATCAAGGGCACGGCCAGCGGCCGCAGATCATCTCGTTCGGCACAGCAGAGCATTCATCGCCGCAATCCAGGGGAAGTCCAAACATGGTAATGTTGGCGAAGGTGTATACCGCTGCACCGTGTAAAATTGAGGTGTAAATGAGATGCAATAGGGCATGCGGGAGAAGATGTCGGAGGAGGACAACAGGGAAGGGAGACTCATATGCCGTTTAGCGCCCACCGAATGGGGCATTGTTTGTACACGTGATCCAGGGACACTTGGCGCTGATGATCAGCCACGGATCTGATCCCCTGCTGATCCACTTCCACTGTTGGATACCAAAGGCTAACGATCGCACTGCAAATCGCACCCCTGCTTCATCAGTCCCCTAAGGCACAGCTCTCCTCTTTCCCAGACTAAGCTTCTTTTGCGGTCGGCTATGACTTCATGTGCACATGAAGGTTGCACACGCTCATGCTCTCAGGGCCTGAGAGCAGTTGTCTGCCTCTGCGGCATATCGATGACCCCTCAGTCCCCAACTGGCGGTGCATCGCTCCTCCTCCTCCTCCTCCTCTCACTCTTACAGTCACCTCGACCACGGCAGATGCACTTTCAAGGACCCTTCGAAGGAGCTTGGGCTTGCGGCTCCAAGGAACAGTCGAGAGAAGTTGGGCGTCTCCCGCTCACCCTCGCGTAGTGGCCGCGGGCCACTATGCCGACGTCTATCTTCCATCGGTGTCCGTTCAACCTGCTCGTGGTGCGGGTCAGAGTATAGAGTGGATGAGCTTCCCATCCCGGGCGATCTGGCTCTCTCATCCTGTCTTGGATGGTCAGGTTCTCAATGCCGCAAAGGGTAGGCTGGACAGCTTTCGGTTCCCAGCTCTCGAGCAGCTGCTCCCTGTGGATTTGGAGCGGCAGACCATGCTCGGCTCGTTTAGGCTGTTATGCGGCGGCATGCCGTGCGGGGTTCATATGACGTGAGTGCATAAATACGCTCGAGCACCGCTGACTGACCTCAACAACCAGAGCAAAACCCTTTCATTGCCTACGCCTATCCGACCAATCTCCAAGTTCAACAGCATACATCTTCTGCAACGCCGCGAAACTCGTTCTTCGAAAGTCAACAAGCCGATTTCACCCAAGATGTCCACCATCACGGCAGCCCAGTCGGCCACGATGAAACAGGAGCGTATTCTCAACTCCACGCTCCAGGTCAGCCCTGGCAAGGGGTACGACCAGATTACTGTTGTGACGCAAGGAGCGATCAACTTCCAGCTCGCTGCGTTTCCAGCCCTGTATCCGGGCTTGCAGAAGGTCGATGTCGTCGATGATGATAGTACGTCCCATATTTTCAAGACTGAGCGCAGCTGACCGCTTTGTGTTATGTAGGCGGCGGAGAACTGCACGTCAACCTCGCCGCGAGTGAGGTCATTCTCCTCACAGGAAGTAGTACCAGCCAGCAGGTGAATTACGTCATTACTGTCGGGGTGCGTCCTGTGCTATCCGTCCCTTCAATGCACGTTGCTCATCCAGGATGCCCTGCCAAAGGATGACGGCGGTGTTGCGCCCCTGAACACCTTCTCCTGGTGGTCTGGACACGGTGCGAGCCAGAAGCAAACGACCGTTTCTGCGAACAACTGGAAGTTTACGTTCACCGTTGACCTCAGTCTCAACCCTGCAACGAGCGACAACGATATTCCAGATTCGATCAAGAATCAAATCTTGACCCCGGGAGACTACAGCGTTCTCAAGCTCGTATTCGACTTCACCAGTACGTTTTCTTTCTCTCCATTGTTTGCCGCTACCCCGTGCATCCAACCGAGTACTGGTGCTGACTGCGCATTCTTAGCTGCCAACATCGTCACCAACAGCGTGAGCTTCGTTTGCCCTGGCTTGACCGACACCTATGGACAGACCCAGCTGGGCAACATGTGGTCCGATTGGATCAAGGATCAAGCCAATAGCACAAGCGGAAATAACTCCATCCTGGGGTATGTGATGACGACCAAGCCGGATGGTACCACACCAGCCGGCCAATGGGGTACGGCTCCGACTTTTCCTCCAACTTCTCTGCGCTTCCAGAACTTCGGGTATATCGACCCCAATACTGGCAAGGCGGACACAATGGGAGCAGCAAGCCCGCAAGGAGACAACAACATGCTTGTCTATCTCGAAATGACTCAGAAGCGTGACTTCCCAAGCCAGGCCCTACTGGTGCCTTCGGTACGCGACTTCCGTATATTATTGCTTTGACTGCGCTGACAATCTACCCTGTGATTCAGGTGAATTGGGTCATCCCTCCAACTGCTAATGAACCAGCACTTGACGGTATCATGGTTCTTGGGAGGAACGTTTTCCTGGAGGGCTGGCTCCTGCCGCAACTTCAGACGCTCAACAACCTTACGGCGCTGACGATGCTCACCGCTAGTTGGTCATGGGACGTCGAGGTCATTTCGGAGTACTACTCCTACACATGGACTCAGGGCGTGAGCTCAGGCACGAGCCTGGCTTTCACCCTTGACACCTCATCACCCCTGAACAACAGCAGCATCAATTACATCTGGACTTACACTAGCGAGCAGAAGGATTCTCACACGAGCGACTTGCAAACGCATACCACGATCGGCAGCACCGCGGTCACCAATAAGGTGTCCATTCCTTGGGGCCTGAACTCGGCTGGCCAATGCGTTATCTCTTTGTCTGGGACCACCTCGGTGCACACCTCCATGCAAGTTGAGCTCACCGGCTCCCCCGAGTGTGTAGACTTAAATAGCTTGTGAATATCGCGCTGACCATTTGAAACAGGACCTCTGATTACTCTGCCTCCTGGTCATGCAACCTCATCTTCAGCTCTGTGCAGGCAGGCGGCCTTAATATTACCCAATCGCCTGCAACGATTACCCCCAAGGTCACTGGCAGCGTTGACGACACTCTTTTCCATCATGGCTCACTGGACAGCATCACCGGCACGGTACAAGGCTCGCTTCAGTCGCTCCCCATCTCTAAGATTGCTAGCGCATGCCACCTGCTGCTGAACGGGCCATGGGGCTTCCATTTCTCTGGAGGGAACACCTTCTACATGCAAGGCGTGGAGTTCAATAAAGAGGGAGATCTCATGATTGACTTGAGCTACAAGAGTTGAAGTGTAGCGAACGGCTCTTGACATGTCGTCCTAGATTCTGAAGGAACCGATGTGCTCTATACACCTAGCTCGCCTGCCCCAATTTTATGCCTTCCCCTAAGCCGCCCTGCTACTACGTTATTACCTTACTGCTGCAACAAGACGGAGGCCTGCGAAAAGTGCAGTTCGACGACACAAATGCTTCGTCTGGCTCCCGCGCATGTCCTGCAGAAGTCTTGCTCTTGCCCACCCTTCAGCTTGACGAAACAATCACTATTTGCTGGGGGTGCGAGTTGCCCATGACATGACTTCTGCTCACAAGCGAGAATTGCAGGCGTCACTTGGAGATGGTCATTATGCGCAGGTGCTGCCCAAACTCTGCCCCATTGTTCCATAGTACAGTACCCTGCCAAATAACTGGGTAAATTTCTCCTTTGATTCACAATTTGCTTCATGTCACTTTTGTTGTCTGTGCATTTGTTTTTATTAGTAAATAAAATCAATACCAATGGGCGGATATTTAGGGTTGATCTTATAACCTGGTCAATTCTGCAGAGCTTTCACTATAGATCAACTTCACCAGTTCCCAATCAGAAGAGGTACATCTCCATTACTCTAACCAAGCATGTCCAGATTAGGGCTCTTTACTCCTGGAAGCTTGTGAGGGCACACCACAATAACAAGGCTACTGTGGGAGACGGAGTGACAGGATAGCGATTGGAGTAGAGTAGAGGGTGTAGAGAATAAGAGTAGAGTGGATAGTGAGATCAAGTGCCTAGGAGTTACAGTGGTGAAAATCCTCAGAGACCGGATCTGAGGAGCCTTAGGCCTTACAGGCCGTCTATTTATACCCTACAATCACTGTGGTAGTGCCTACCTAGAGAACCTGCCGGCATAATCCAGAGGTGTGGCTACGCCCTATGGCAGAAGGTGCCGGCATATACTAGGACCGAGGCTGCACCCAATGAGTAAGCGTCACATACTACAAGGCTGCACTCCAGTATTCTGGAAGGTACCGGCGGCCCATGATATGCACTGGTGGTTGCCAGTTGCCGGTGACCCAGGACCTTGGCCTTGGCGGTGATGGCAGAGTAACCCCATGCTACGGCAGTGGTAAGGCAGAGAAGCTAGTGATCGGTGGCCACAATGGCATGAGCGACCACAAGGGCATGGGCGGCATCAGGGGTTGAATCAGTATGTGCAGCACATCATTGTGCTGACCATGCTTCTTGGTTCCTGAGCGGCACCGGAGATAGTGCTAATCCCCATAGATTGGTAGAGATACTCAGGGAAACCAATGACCAGGTGCTTAGGAAGGCATGCAAGCAAGTATGGGGCTAGGCTAACCCTGGCACCCCGCACCAATGGGCATTGGTGAGCAAAACACCCTTTTCCAACCGGTCCAGGTGCCTTGTTCATGCATTTTACACAAGAGAAAAGGGAGAACGTACATTGTCATCTCCTCTTGAGCTCTGACAACTTTTAAAATACATTCATTAATGACAACACCTCGAACGGTCGTTCCCGCAACAACAACTCCAGACAGCCTGGACCCTTGTGAAGGGTCGACCATTCAAATTGAAGCCTCTCCAAACGGCCAACCGTTCGAGGCATGACCTCCATCCCTTCCCTTCATTTCTTTTCCCACCTTCTACCCATCCATCCCTTCCATGCTCTCCCCCTTTTCCCCTCCAAATCGATAAGTGCATTGTTGAGGATGCAATGTCAATAGTTGGATGCAGTTAGGGTGCAGACCCTGGGCATAAGCTCGACCGTTCATCAACGAGCTCAGCAGAACAGCATACCGTTCCATGCCTTCCAGCAACGCTAAGCCCCCATTCCTTTTTGGGTTTTGCCCTCTCCCCTCCCATCCACCATCTTGCCTTCTCCCCTTGAAAATCAATAAGGCAGTTATGGGAGCGTTGATGAAGATGTGCTGGACGTCACCTAGGCCAGGACCCTAGGATGTGAAGAAGGCATTCCGGTTGAAGCCAGGGCAACCACGCACCGTTCACCACCTTACTGCAAAGAGATACCCCCACATCTCTGTCAATACTCCCTCCTGGCTTCTATCCACCCGCCCGCCTTCTCCCTTTCAAGATTGATAAGCAAGTTGTTGAGAACGTGATGAAGATGTGCCGGATCTCATTTGACGCAGGGCCCTTGCACAAGAGCAGACCACTCCATGACCTTGAACGACCGTTCCCACTCTCACAACAACAATCCGCCCTCACTTCTTTCCTGAACCTACTCCTGTTGGCTCTCTCTGCATGCTGAGCTTGCTGCCCTGCAAATTAATCTAAGTAGGTTCGCTGCACAGGTTAGGGTCAGGGCTAGCTATAATCCTACAGGGGTCTATGGGTGAGTACGGATACGGGTTGAGGGTAGGGTACGCCGAAAATGCGGCCCAAAACCTCCCTATCTCCCTATCTGTAATACCCATCACCTCCCCGCAGGCGAGCTCGTGATGGGTTGGCACACATTTGAACCCATCACGAGCTCGCGCGCGACGAGGTGATGGAAAAACGCTTACGAACCCATCACCTCCTTGCGCGCGAGCTCGTGAAGGGGCTGTGCTAAGCGAAAAAGCGGCCCAACCCATCACAAGCTCGCCTGGAAGCTTGTGATGGGTTGGCACGGCTCATTCGTTAGGCGCATGCTGCAATGCTCGCAGCACATCCACCATCCCCGTAACCCCTCTCTTGCATTTCCGTTGCACCGTATCATCCTCTGCCTCTTTCCCAGGCCTCCTTGGGCCGCCTACAGCGTAATATACATATAATACATTATAATACAAGGTATCCTTTCTTTATATACAGCCTCTACGTTTATTTCGTCGCCCTCCCTTTATCTGCTCCCGACTTAGACTCCACGCAGGTTCAGCTCGAGCCGGGACGAGTGCATGCTGCATGTCAGATTACGCAACATCTCCTGCGTCATCGGGGCACGCCGTTGCTGCGCTGTCGCCCTCTTGTCTGGGCTTGCGCCCGTATTGCGCTGTGCGGGACGCTGCAACATACCTGTAGCTTCCCAGTGCGCAATGTCTGCATCCGACCAGATATGCTGTAGCCCTTCTTTGTGCTGTCCTCGTTCCCAGCAGTCCTTGATCTCCCTCCAGAGCGCTTCGATCCGGCTATGCTTGGCCATTCGCCAGTATTCGATGCCGTTCGTTTGGCGCTGGCGTGGACCACGCTTACCCAGCATATCCTTGTGCGGGCTGAGGACGGTGTAGAAGCCCCAGGATGCGAACAGACCCCAATACAAGGCATGGTTCGCTGCGGTCATTAGCAGAGCATCCATCCCGTATCCAGTCACACTCACAGGTCTTTGTCTTCATCATCGCATCTGTCACCCCCCAATGTGTCGCAAGATCCTCCTGCTGATTGTAGAGCATGTACATCAGCCAGGCGATGAACGAGGCGGCCACGATCCCCACGTGGGTTGTCCCTGCGGCACGCTCTGGCACCAGCATTACCATGTTCTTCACCACGTTGCGTGCATCCTCAACCGTGTTGAGACGTGCGTTTGGGTTGGACGCCATGTATCGGTATCGTGAGTGGATCTTGCAGAGCAGCGTGGCACAGAATAGGATGTACTGGTGCAGGTCGGTCTCGATCTATAGGTATATTACAGTGGGTTCGGGTTGGGTTTGCATAAATGTATGGGCTTATGCAGTGGCTTCCAGCATCTTAGTGGTGTCGTTCTGGCGCGAACGGCCCCACCAAGGGAAGGTGGTGTCGTTCTGGCGCGAACGGCCCCACCAAACGATGGTGGTGTCGTTCTGGCGCGAACGGCCCCACCAGATAAACCAGGGCAATTGCCCTGGCAATTGCGCTATCAGCCAACACATCAACTGGTGACTCTCGCTTCAGAACTGCCCCACTTGGTACACTTGAAGCTCATGGTAACTTTTTTATCTGCATGTACCTATATTGTTTCAGCACATATTCTGAAGGTATCCTGCTACATTGGCTGAACATGTGCTATGCTGACTGTTGAAGCAGCAGTATGAAGTACACCATGTTGAAGGTAGTACTTCGACAAGAAACCGTTAATCTAATTCACCACCCCGAGCCTGCAGTTGACCCAAATCCCCTGCGTCGCTTCTCAGCTGCAATCCTTGATAAGAGCTCTGCCTCGGATTGTTTGCGTTTTGATGAGCCCGAAGGAACTGCTGTGGCTTCACGAGTATCTGCCAAAGTGACAGCAGTGGCTGAAAACGAGCTTGGAGGCGGTCGAAGTAAGTTTCGTGCCTGGTACCGTTGCATTTCCTTTGTTCCCAGTAGCTCTTCCAATACCCTTGCATAGTCCGCAGCAGACCAAAGACGCTGCAGCATCAACCAATCCTCTACTAGATCATCATGGGGCTTGAATCGGTAGTTCTCTGCCTCAGGACAGCCACCTGAGAGCAAGCGAGTGTCGGTGCCAATCACTTGATAAAGACCAAGGTTGCAGAAAAGAGGTAAGCTAAGGCCTTTGTTTGCTGTAATGAAAGGTGTGAGTGGAGATATATCATTGCTATAAACAACTGTACTCACAGTGAACCTTTTCTTTGAAGTGATCCAAAGGCACCTTGGTTTTCTTGAGAATCAGATGCTCCATGTTGTGATGCCGATAAACACAATAGAGCAAAAAAATTGAAATGATAGGACCAATTTTCGTTTGACCTTTGCGACGCTTTCGTTTGGCTGCACTTTCCATGTCATCTTTGACAACCAACCGGTTTTGTTCGATGCGGACCTGAAAGGGTGTCGTGCAGTTGGCCTTTGCAGCGGGAGTTGGTTTTTCATAGTGATAGTTAGGATGAATGCGTGCCAAAAGGGTTGCAAGAAAGATGAACAATTGATGCACCGGGTCTTCCAAATTGTCTTCAAGCACTTTGCGAATCAATGTGAATGCCTTCGCATAATCCATGCCTTGCGCTTGAACCCCTTTGCCGCTACACAGATTGCTGATTCCTTCACGCATCTCTTCTGACAATTGTGTACGGTGAAGTGCAATTGAGTAGAAGTTGAGATTCATCGGGTCTTGTGCAAACCATTCTTCACCCGATTCCATGTCAAGGCGCTGTTGACGTTCAGCATGTGCTTCAAGTGCTTCTTCTGGATCCTCTGGTTCTGAATCTTCTTCATCTTCTTTGACAGTCGCTTTCCTTGGACCAGGCTCAGACTGGTAGGTTACGCGCACCCAGTGTCTTGGGTTTGGGTATGCCCCGCTGATTGCCCATGGTAGAAGATCAACATGCTCATGAGCAAAAGCACGTTCAAGACCTTTGCGGATCCATGTGCTGAAGTCACCACTGAGTGCAGTGGCATGTTGTGGTTCCAACATTGTAATTGCAGCACGCAATGTTCGCACTGCAGGACTATGCGGTGACGTGACCGGTACCCCAGGAGGATCCAGTTCTTTTGCTTGACGCCAGAGGTTGCCAGTTATGGTGCTGATCGCAATCGTTTTTGATGCTTCTGACCATGGGAAACTGGGCTGCGCAGGTGTTCCAGTGCCCAATGCAAGCAGAATAGCACGGTGACCTTGCTTGCGGTCCCAGCCACCTGGTTCTTCACTCCACCGTTTCAATGCTTGCAGTTGCCGTTCAAACATGGCTGCCCTTGCTAGTGCTTCATCTGGTGTCAGATCACACTGACCTTCTGCCGCTCGTTTCAGCCGCCGAAGTTGCGCTGAACCCCGGGCCAAGATGTGAGGCTTGATTTCAGCCAGTAACCCCTGAATAACCTGTTTGCAGGCTACATTGCGGCGGTTGAGAAGGGTATCTTTGGTTGTGTTGTAGAGCCGATCCATTACAAGCTGCAATGTTGCCCTCTGCACATATTCCTGCTGGAGTGTCAGTTATTGACAATTCCATATTGCATCCAGACTCACTTCAGCAGTAGTGACACCCCAATTCTTCAGAGCTGCCCAATATCCAAGAAGTGGGAAACCGGAGCCATCACGACGTTGTGGCCACATATTGGCAGCAATCGACATGCGGCTATGGACCTTATCGCAAGGCCAGAACTCTTCAGTGGTTGTTGGGAAGCCGGTGAGGCGAAACTGCTCTCGCATGCCAGATGCAAGGTACACTTGACCATCCATCACAATTTGGTTCCCAGACTGTGCAAGGATGATGTTACGTTCACAAATGGAAATCGCTTCCACCACAGTCCAGCGTGCAGGATGAATACCATGATTGGTCTGTTCCAGGAGATCACTCCACAGCCGCTCAAGTGTAACGTTCCATATGTAAGCCGATGAGAGCATCAATTTGGCCATATCTTTCAAGCCAACATCAGCAATAGCAGGCAGGCAAAGCATACACACATACTCCATACCGGAATGGCAATAAACCATCCCTAAAAGCACCTGCTTGTTTGAAATAAGCCAGGGCGATTGTGCTCAATACCCCAACAATGCCTCTGTGAATGTGTCAGGATAGGGCCGTGACACGCAGTATAAACACAGTGCTTACTTGATGTTTCGCTTGGCTTGTGGGAAAAGATGCGGGAACATGACATACTCTGACTCCGATCTGACCCCTATCAAGGTGTCTCCATTCAACAATCGCTCTGCGACACGCCAATACAGTGTTTTGCGATTAATTCGGTTCATGAGCTGCCGTGCAGCCAAGCCTTTGGCACCATTTTGGCCAAAGCCCACAGCAGCTGCGGTGGTGCGGCCCAGCCGTAGATCATTCCGGTTCTGTGCGGTTGCTCGAAGCTTGATCTTGGGACAAGCGTAGATCTGATAGCTGGCTGCACGAACTGGTACTGGACTGTTACCAGCCTCTTCCCCTAGCACTTTGCCATTGATGACCTCCAAATCGGTAGCCAAAAAGTTTGGAAGCGTATCTGACTGAATGTTGCAAGCTGTTTTTGTAAATGCAAGTGGAAACATCTTGACTTTGCGCGGGAGGCCATTTCGCTGCTCGAATTGCTTCATAAACCGTTGGCTGTCTGCTACAATCCCAATGGGACGTCCTTCACTATCTGTGGCTCTGTTTGAGGAATCAGAACAGGGGTTCACTGGTGCGGCTCGGACCAGAACGGCCCCACTTACTCCTGAACCACCGCAAGGGCAACAGTGAACCGTCCAATCTTCTCCATACTGTACTTTGATTCCCATAATACTTGCATTTTCTCCCAAGATTCACGAGTGAGCTCAACCTCAACGTTTTGGCCATATTTCAGGATGACGAGAAAGGGCTCAAAATCTCCAAAATAGTTGTCAGAATCACGCCATGGTGCACGTCTGGCCCAGCTTTGATAGCGTGCGATCCAAGTTTCATTCAGCAACCGTAGCTGATGGAGATCAAGGTGCACTTCTCCCAATTCCCTGCATTTAGGTTAGCACATCTCTCTGATGTCACTAATCGAACCCACAGATATGATGATACACTCTCATCCATGAAGGCAAACTCATCTTCACAGAAAATCGAGTGTTGTTGCATGCTGCTGAGAGCATGACATAGAAATGTGCGAAACTGCTTCATGCGTCGCTCGAAGACAGAAGAGGTTGGCACACCCGGGCGTCTTCTCATTGCTTCATCCTTATGCCGGAAAGCAAAGCCGCAGAGGCGATTTTGGCATATTCCAACATGAAAGTAATGCCCCATCCATGGAAAGCCAATAAATGCATGCTTGTCTCGCAATTTGCGCTTGTAGTCCTTGGGGTGAATGGTGAGCCAAACGTCATCTGATACTGTTCCATCAGGTGGTAGCGCCGCATCCCAGTTGGGCATTGCTGAGATAGCACCAATGCAGTCCAGGAAAAGCCGTGGTTTCTGCCATTTGATGTTGGCTGCCCATTCCAATGGACGATAGACGGCTGGCTTGGTCTCGTCCAGGAAGTTGATCTCAACTTGCTGGTTGCGTAGCCATTCACAGTCTGTAGAATGCTGATCGAACTGTTCGTTGAACCATGCCGCAGAAAGGGAGAGAGCATTGTCTTGCATTGTGCGGGAGCCATCACCGTCCTCTCGAAAAAAGGTTGCATCGGCTTGCGTGGGAGCCTCCTCATCATCAACCAAGCGGGGATCGACTTCATCATACTCGGGCGTTGTGTCTCCGACTCCAGCTTGATGATCTTGTGAGGTACTTATCACAGCACCGTGTAACAAGTCCTCCTCAGCATCCGAGTTGTACTGCAGGTCATCAGGAAACAACTCTGCATCCTCTTCAGGTTCGCCGTCTAGATCATCACTATGATCCTCTTCAAAGTCATTGTTCCAGCCATTGATGCTGGACATTCTGACATCGATATCTTGGAATCAGTGGTGCCGTTCTAGCCAGAGCGGTCCCACTTACCTGGATACACCCCCCTGCTTAACTAAGCAGTTGCGAACACTGGTGCAGTTGCGAACACTGGTGATGATGGTGGAACAGGAACAAGTTGCACTTGGGCACCCATCACTCGGATTGCATGCACTTACGCTCTTAGGTCACATGACAATCACGTGGGGATCACGTGATCTTTGAAGAGGCTTCTCAGACAGTACACACTGCTTTGGCGGGCCGAAACCACATTTTTATTTTTTCAGGCATAAGTTGTGCTCTTAAGGAGCACAACGGCTAGCTACAAAGAATACTCAATCATCACCATGTTGGTGAATACAAACTTGCAGGCAACAGGTGGAAGATATACAGAGAGAAAGTCTTTCTAAACAATCATATCATCGTACGGCAACATCTCAGAAGCCTGAGTGTCGGGAATTTCCTGTGTCGAGCGTACTGTTGAAGCCTCATCATCGATGAAAGGATTGCGCTTGCGCTTTGAACCTGCTGTCATCAGCATTAGTGGGGCCGTTCTGGCCAGAACGACACCACTCACCAGGTGTACCACGTCCATCTTGACTGTGATCCTCATTGGATGAGCTCACTGCCTCAGACTCAGATTCCGGCCCCCCATCCTCCTCAACATTCTCAGTGCTCTTGATGATCTTCTTGGCACGTTTGCCCTTTGAGGTCTTCTGCTTGATGGCCTAGCCGGTGCGGGTTGGACCCCTAGCCCCGGCCCCCGTTTTCTCGACAACTAATAACGGTATCCCATTGTACTAACTTTGTAAGGCTAACAGGAAGTCCCGACCACGAGAAAACGGGTAGACAGCAATTGTTATGAATAGGGATCGACAGCAAGGCGTCCGTCCCGACGGTGCTTGCCACCGTCACGGGACGTTTCATATCCGGAACGTTCTCAACGCCCAAGCCCCATTACAGCGCTCATTTCGCCGCATCCCCATTTCGCAGTCTCACCACCTCACAACCTCCCGTCCCCTCCAGGACACATACAGTACTTCGATCGAGAGAAGCCAGAGAAAACGCCAAAAACGCCATACACAACGGTATCGAGGTTGCACTTGCAGTGACGACGCTAGGGTCCATCGCTAGGGTTCGCGGCCGCGTCGCGGGTGGGCGGTCGATCACGTAATTCGGTCACGTGAGCTCCGCCACGGTCAATGTAGATATCGGAAATGCTTGGTCGGGATGTAACAGGTCGAATAATGGGGCCCAATGTAATAAGTCGTTCAATCGGGCAGTGGCATCGGAAGACCGCGCGCGGCGTATCACGATCCATTGTCCAAGATATTGGGCCATCCTCACGGGGGATTTAACCCTGTGTAGTCGCAGTCGGCGCACGAGGACCCGTTCAGGGTTTGTCGGCTCGAATGTTAATGCTCGTATCATCCTCGTCATCGTAAGGCGGTAGTCGATGTGCGAGGGCCTCGGAATGGCATGTCGCGCCGGTTACCGACTGTTAGTGTTGGTCGGCGCACAATTGGGAAGACCCACTCAAGAGTCAGAAGGCGAGAAGAAAGAGGGCCACCGGCTGGCAGCCACAGAGCGATAGGTGAATGGTCGGGCAGCGATATACGAAATTGGGATGCAGATACGAAATTGGGATGCCGGAATATGGTGAACGATGGGATAGCAAGGTGGAGAGTAGGGAAGGAGCGAGTCGAGCCGATTCGGTTTCACTCATCCATGTCTGTCTCAGACCGAGAACCTGGCATCTGATAGTAGATGCTCGTAGCCAGATGCTTCATCGCAATGAAACAATCCGTGAAGAAAGCACGATAACGAAGTCGTGCCATGCCGTCTTGCGAGTGCGTTATATTCCGGCAGCGCTGCACGATCGTCTTCGTCTCTCGCCACCGTCCCGTAATGACGGCCTGGCTGAGTTCTTCGGTCACAGGCACCAGATAGAAACTAGGGGTCACCCCGACCATGGTGATGCAGGGGACGTCCCACGACACCAGTGGGTCAAGACCGAGGTCCTTTCGTTTCCTATTGTTGTCCTGGAATGTGGCGATGGCTTCGGCGATGACTTGCGGCTCTGGATTTGGCAACCGAACCGTGTGCCCCTCGACGATTGGGGTGAGCGGGGCCGGTTTGTCCTCGACGACGACCAGAACGAGTCTGTTCTTGTGCATCATTGCAACGTCGGGCGAGATCAAGCTGGTTACGCCGCACATTGTGAACGCAAGCATCGGCCGACTCCGCAACATGAAGTCATCATAGGCGTAACCGAGTAGGCGCATGTTGTTCAAGACGAAGTCGTCAACCGCCGATTCGTGTCTCTCCCTCGTTATCGTCTGCAGATGGAGGAAGTACTGGTAAACGTCGTTGTCGCTCTTGTCGGTGAAATCGTCTGGGTGGTCGACAGTGAACAGTTGCGGCTTCAACGCCTCCCCTGCGCCGACCTGCCAAAACCCCCCGAAGAACTTCTCCGGTCGCACCAACTTGACGTCGATGTTGAGTCCCTTGAGCTCGTTGTCAGTCCATTCGTTAGGCGGCTTCTGACTCAGAATGATTTTCGCATTAGCGTCCATGTCGTCGTCCTTCCGGATGCCAAGG